>OY728160.1:246569872-247847613 GCA_963277665.1 Viscum album | reverse complement strand
GAGAGATCCTAAAAATCAAAAGATCACTAACCTCGAATGACAGTTTCCATCAACAATGATCTGCATATAATTTCTAATGACTCTAAGCCATATCAATCTATTTCTAGATGAACTCAGTCTTCTCCACTATTTTAGGGTTAAGGCTTTCCCAAATAGTGTTGTTTTACCTCATTCAACCCAAAAATTTAGATAACAATATGAAATCCAATAAAATTCATAAAAATGATCCATATTTATCATGGATTGATCACTTTTGTTATATTAGAATTAAAATTATTTTATATTCTATTCCCATGAGTGTCCAAAATCCATTACCCAATCCTGTAAGATGTCTTCCAATAATTTTTTATGTTAAATTTTTTTATCCATCTATGTATGATATTCCATACATATTGGAAACTGACTCATAAGGTAATGTTGTAAGGATTTTTAGATATAATAAATAAACCTAGGATATCAATTTAACACAATAAAAATTGATAGACCATTCCTCTTTACTATTTCTCGGATATATATTTTTGATTAGTCCTCCACAAAATGGGATTCACTAATATAGATTAAATGGACTGACATTGTGAGTTGATTAACCACCACTCATATGGTATCATGTTTCTAAACTTTTTTTGGAAGACCTGTTACAAAATCATTGGATATTTATTCCCATTTCAAAATAAGAATAGGAAAATCCACCAATATACATATTGGTTTCCGATTCTCTTCCTTATCCTTATTACATATTAAGCATCAAAAAACAACCTTATCCATCATTTCTTTCATACCAACCCAGCAGAACAATCCTTTCAACTCCTTATACATCTTTGGTATTCTCTGATGAACCTCGCATCTGGAATAGTGGTAATCATAAAGAATTTTTTCCTAAAAATCAATAGGTATATCAATATAATTTTTAAACCCCAACACTAAATTCTTATCCATCACCATTACTCAATGGCACCCCACCATTATGTTTTGTACAAATTGAAGCAGATTAAAAATCATATTTCTTTGATTATTTAACCATCTCACTCAAATTAAGAACAAAAAAACTGGAAATTAATCCACAAGATCTCCAAAATATTTACATTCAATTATAATTTTAGCTAGTATTAACACCAACTACCACTCATCTGAGTATTCTGTTGACAATAAAGTATATGAATTTGTGGTTAATGCATCTTACTATTTATTTCCATTACCCATTGTATACATAAATTTCATCGTCAAACATATGAAGATACTCCATCCATCATATGCATCTCATATTCATGTCCCAATATTAGAAAAGATTCTTCAAGATTTAATGATCCATATAAACTATAAATTTCTCACTAAATAGGTAATGAATTCAAGACCTCAAAAAATGGTCCACTACATTTAACACTAAATTTTTCAAGGAGTATTTCTTCTCATGAAACCATATTTGACATGATCTATAAGAAACAACATAATTTATCGACATTATTACACATCCAAACAATAATCCCAAAGAATCAAAATACACCACATAATCATGTCTTGATTCTGGAAAAATCCAGATTGTTGTTGATGTAAGGTGAACTTTAATATCATGAAAAGACTAAAATTCTTCAATCCATTGGAATGGAACATTTATTTTTCTAGAAGTTGTAATATGTGAATCTAGTTATGATAAATCATGATCAAAACATCAGTAATTACCAGCTAGATAAAGGAATCTATATATACAGAGGAAATTCAATGGTGGTTGGTAAGATATAACATCTACTATCTATTCTAGATCCATATAAACAACTCTTTCAGATATTACATTTTCATTAATGTGTTCCTATTTTATATAAAATAACACATTGATAATTTCAAATATAGACGATTACCACTCAATACTTCCAACATTGTGGCCTATTGTTGCCCATACTCGACCATTTTCATTTAATACACCAATATGTCATATGAAAACACTACCATAAAAGAATCCATATACTCGTAAGATATATAAGTCACCAATTCCATAAATACTATTGGTTCATTCATTAGATGAAAAGTCGTTACAACATACTCATTGTTTCCATATATAGTCTTGATTTTTTTTTGGTATATCCACTTTTTAAACCCTCAATTGGTGATATCATGATCAAAATTTAATTTTTTATAACTATTATGCTACCATAAATTGAATGAATAGGTCATCAATGTGTGGAATAAGATACATATTCATTATCATATCTTGGAAAAGATTAGGACAATTCACACATAACTGAGGATTTCAATTTTCCTTTTTGAAAAACAAAAAATGTACTACCCATAGAGAAATGCTTAGTTGAATGAACCCTTTACTTTCCATCTCTTCTAATGTCCCCTTATATTCCATTAATTATGTTGTTTACATATAGTAATATGGAAGGTAAATATAACTAGTTCCCAGGAAGAGATCAAACATAAACTCCACTTTTCTTTTGGGTGGTAAACTTTCACGAACCATGATGGGTCGCCATCCAACCCATATCCTGACTTAGTCCATGACATGTCGAGAAGGGTGTTCTGGATCCCCACAAGCTGACACATGTGCCTAGATATCAAAATAATACCTAGGAATGATTTTACTGAAACACGAGACAATAAAACAACCAAAGAATAAATAAAAAAAGCTGAAAAAACATAATCAAACAATCCCTTGATATTTGGCCATATTTAAAGTTTACAACATAACACAAAATGCAAAGAACACTTCAAGGAAGAGAAAAATAAAACATCTACCCAAACCATCATGCAATATGGGGATCCACCTCCTCAAACCACCATCATCAAAACTTCTCGGGAAGACTCTCGACAACCCTAAACCCCATCTCTAAGCATGATACCACAACCTAAAATACATAAGAAACATGGTATACATACACCTAAAGGTGTATGTAGGTTGTGAGCCAAAATCCTAGTAGTAATTCACCCAATACAATGTTTCCACGTATAGAAATTAAATGAACAATTCATTTGCAGGATAAATAAATGAAAGGAAACCAATGTTTTACAGTTTTAAAGAAATAGTTTCTATAAAAAAACAATTTCAAAGAAAACTACTTAAATAAAAAACATCATTTCCTATAAGAAAGCCAAATTTTTTAAGAAAACCCACACATTACACCGTATTTCAATGTTGAGTGAAATGTAATATAGGATCACCAAAAGTGGGAGAGGGTCTATAGGGACTAGAAAAAATAATCGAACTGTAGAACATTACGTCTCAGTTAACAGTTGTATAAGAATCACAGAAATATATGTTCTCATGCACGAGCAACTAGTAGGGAAACAAATACATAACCTAGCGGTCTCCAATAATCATCTAAAGTTTAGTTAGTGTTGTAATCGTCAAACCAGCTAATGAAACCGGGCTAGAGCCACTTTTGTATCACTGGTACACTAGATCTAGTCCGCCCACCTAGTAGCCATTCTTCCCCTTTTTTGATCATGATGTTCAAATTTCACATTTCATGTCAAACTTATATGAACCAAAAAACAGGGTGTTTTCTAAAACCAACACCACACATGCACACACACAAAATCTATTTGAAATATTACACAGACCAAAAGGCATTACAAAACTCAATTAATTTTTTTTTCATTGTTAATAAGAATTTATTAAAACATATTAATTTTTTGAAAAAAAATTATTTAAAAAGAAACATAACAAAAATTAACATAGAAAACCAATATAGCCTTCTTCATGACCAAACACCCCCAACACCACATCAAGAACACAAGATGCACCACTTACATCTTTTAATAACCCAAATGCTTTGTAAAACGACCATTTTCCTGGTTAAAAAATACACTAAAAATTTTATTACAAAATTTAATAATATGAAAAATGAATTTAGACACCAAAGGCTCACTCAAACACTCTTTTGGAGAAAATTCATGCGAATGTTACACCAAATAATAAACCGCACACTTTTCACATTTTCACAAAACAAATGCACAATTTATAAAAAACTAGTAAATAGTTCAATGTGGGTTTTCACAGCAACAAACCACTCAACCAAAAAAAAACCTTCACTTATGACCAAGAACATTAAACACTATGTCTAAAACACGATTAAAACCACTTGAACATATTATAAACTAACTGCACATATTATTAAAACACTAACGATTGACTAAATACTAGTTTTCATCCAAAGAACTCACCCACACCACATGAACATGCAACCAAAGAAATCTAACCTAAAGAAAAATTCATGAAAACCAAATCCATGCCTAAAAAATATAATCAAAGAACATTAAAAATTAATTAATCAAGCAAATTAATTCATTAAATATTGTTTAAATATAGAACCACCTACCTCGGGTGGAGGAACCCCCACAATTGGTGTGAATTTTATTTTTGTGCTAAACACACAACAATAAAATAAAATTGAAGTATAAATCAAAGAAATGAACCAAAAAGGTTTCAATATTGAACCCCAAAACAAACATCATTCCCACTGAAAAAATAAACAAAAACTCAAGAAATAAAAAGAAGAAGAAGATGGAGAATACTAAACTGAAGGGGGTTGAACGAGGGACTGGAGGAGGGCCGGTGGGGTGTTAGGAAATATAAATGGAGATAATGGGTGTAAAGACAACAAGGTGGTAGTGATTCATGTTGTATGGGTGTCAATCATGCTGTGGGATGGAGGAGAGAATAGGGAGAGAGTTGTGATGGGAGGCAGTAGGTCATCACGATAGGAAGTAGGGAGGCCAATGTAAGGCGGTCACTGAACAAGAGTGTGGGAGCGATAGTGAGCACCTTGAGAGGGAGTTGTCCAGATTGGATTGTAAGGGAAAACACTAAGAAAAATACGGGAAAAAATTAATAAAATAAATAAATGAAGTAACTAAAATAATAACAATAAAAATTGTAATAAGATCACATAATATTAACAATAATACTAATTATCACAATATTAGTAATAATTTAATAAATTTTATATCCTTAACACTAATAATAATAATATTATTATTATTATTATCAAACAATATTCTTATTACTATCATTAAAAAAATTCTTAAAGTTTATTAAACATCTTATTTTCATTTTATTTCTATTTCATTATTCATTATAATTTCATTATCCCATTATGTTTTAACTAATTTTGAAAGTTAGGTAGACCGTGTTGTCTCAGAACCATTCCATGCACATTTGTCCGGTGATGTAAAACCCAAAACACTCATAATAATAATATTAATATTAATAATAAAATAATAAAATAAAATATTAATAATGATGATAATAAAAATAAAAATAATAAAATTCAATTAGTAGTACTAAAATAAATTAAAATGTTATATCAATTATTATAGTAATAATAATAATAATAATAATAATAATAATAATAATAATATCCTTGAATAACATTATTATTATTATTATCTTTAAAAAAATTATTATATTTGATTTTTATTTCATCACATTTTGAATTTTATTGCAATATTATTTATACATTTTATTTAATTAATTGAACTAGGTGAGGTCGTGCGGTGGCCCAGGTGAGGCCGCACAGCTTCGACTGTGGGTCGCTAAATGCATCCAATGGAAAAAATTCATTTTTAAATAAGATCAAAAAAATGATAACTAGGGCTTGAACCTGAACTACCTGATGCCCAGAAAAATAATAAAATAAATTATTTAAAAATGGTGAATGTGACAATTCTCCCCACCATACCACTTTCCTTCCCCGAAATGCCACAAATAAGGCTAAACCACGATATAAAAACCGATACCCTCTTGAGCATAAAAAATATCCATACAAAAGGCAAATGAATAAAGGAAAACACATTATTTCCAGAGAAGGTGATTTAAATTAAAACCTCAAGAAACTTGTGGAAATTATTTTTGCTAAGTGTTTCCCACCTCAAAGAGTCAGAACACCTCCAGTTGATTGTTTACAGAAAGGAACTCTCATACACACAAAAACCATATCCAAAAACTGAAAAACCTCAAGAAACAATGAACGAAAACAACTCCATTTGATTGTAATGAACAAACAAGACCAAACATGTCCAAGAAACACTTTGATCGCATACCACCAATTCATCACTAGTAACAGGATTAAAATCCACCATGGGGAAGCTTGAAGGGGCTACCCACCATTAGAAACTTACCAATTCCCAAGACGATACTATAAAACCTTCATGGGGTGGCCCATGTGAATTACCTACCATTAAAACTAACGAAATATAGTAGAACTTCTGAAATTTCCCAAAAGTGGCCAAACACCCCACCACAAAGGGTGGGGAGGGATAGGCCCAACTACAGGGCCATCGAAACCATGATCCAAGAAAAACCATCATCTCCACTTCCTTGGATGAGAACTATTCAAATTTGAGATCGATTTATCCAATAGAACCCATAAGGAACACTAAAAGTGATTACATTTGGTGGGATGAAACCCCTAGGAATTTAAGGTAATGATACGACTATGCCTTCTCATATCCATGAAAAACCTCATGCACCCAAATGGGTCGTTCGGAACGAAACAAATACATAAAACAATTTAAACTACCTTAATTTTAAATACCAATGACATAAATAATATTGGGTTCCCATACACTCCCAGGTTCCTGACCACACACCATCTTTACTTTGAGACCTATGGCTGGACCCTTGATGTTTGAAGAATCCCCTACCTCACATTCAGGCATTGAAGACTCCCAAAAGGAGCTCCTTCTTTCCCGGTTCTTCATGCAAATATACTTTAATCAAGAAAACAACATTAGACAAAACACACTCCAACATCCATTGACTCCCTCACAACACATCCACCAGAACAGTGGTATAGATGATGCACATGAATCACCTCTTCAACTTAACTAGAAATCATAGGAAGGGAATGATTCAAAACAAACCCTCCCCTTTCTAATAGGAAAACTATAACTCCCTAAGAGGAGGACACACTCCCATGAGAATAGGGATTCCCAAAGGATTCTACAAAATCTACCCTTCCTCTTCAAAGAGAACTCATGTTGCAAGACGACACCAAACACGACCCTTGTGACCGCTGAAAGCACATCAAGCCTTTCAAGACATTGGTCAGCACCAATAACTCCAAACCTCCTTCACCCTCCCCATTGGAATTCCTTCCACCATTTCATGGGGGACCTTCAGATGCAACATCATCAAACTTTATACCTGACAACTCAGACAACTCAAAGAGACAAAAAATCATATCCACTCCCCTAGCATCTCTCATCCCACTGTGAGAGGATCCACTTAATAGAAAAGGAAAAGGGGGTATACTTAGCACTATCACTCAAAAGGGAGAGTCATTTAATTAATGAATAGAAGGTTCGGCCAATAGTGAATTACCTATGGACGCACTTCAACCGCATGTTAATGCTTCTTGGGGAAATAGAATAGTCATGAAATAAAATCATAGACCAAATAAAATTGGTTAAATGGAAAAGACATGCCACAGGTGGACACTAAATGTGCAGGGGGAACCACTACAATGAATTCTTGAAGAAATTTTCAATGAGACCACTAACCACACAATTTAACACTAACATACAAATATGAATTCAAACTCAGGAAAAAAATCATTCAAAAAAGATTATCAGATCAAAATGCGTCACATCTAACATTTCTAAAACAAAAAGACACACCACATTATTACTAGTTATGAAAACCACAAACCTTATTTTAACAAAACATTCAGAAAATAAATGATACTGGTGGGTTTCACAAACACCAATTGTGTCCCATGGGCCTCACACATGCATGTTCCTATGCCACAACAGGACCCACCTCATTTACATACAAGAACTCATCCGGTCATTCCATTAAACATTTATCTTTCCATATATACCCATTCTTGTGCTTGTCTATGGAAGCACCAAGGATCAAAATAAGACCTTTCCATTTTTCAAAACCAAAACATTCAACCCACACTTTTAAAACCTTACACATCATTTTCTTTTTAAAGCACTTCATTTCAAAACATTTTCCAAAACCAAATCATTTTTTCTTAAAAACCTTATTTCTATATTTCCAAAACAAAGATATGGGGAATGATGCAATAGAAAACTAGTGTCAGAGGGGGATTAGGACATATGGTTGGCGTCTATACGCCAATCACGCCACTTCCATAGAAGGTTTTATCAGACAAAATCCTCAGATACGCATAGCTTTCTAGACATTGTGAGTTCATTGGGACCACTAGATCTACTCCATTTTAATTTCCCCTAAACATGATTAACCCTAAGGACCAATGAATCAGACAACCCTCAACATATCCTTGTAACTCGAGTCCCACCACAAGGTTTGCTGTCCAAACACCTTGCTCATAGATAGAACATAGAGTTTTGACACCCTTAACATTGGTATACCTTGACTCTATCCCAAAAGAAGATGACCCAAGAGATCAAACCTAATGTGATACTATTTTTTCACGAACCAAGATGGGTCTCCGTCTCACCTGGTCCTCGAACCGGTCCGTGGAATGGCCCGAAGGGAATTCCCGATCCCCACGGGCTGGCACAAGTTCCCGTGTATCAAAATAATATGTGGGAACGATTTAACAGGATCATGATACAATAAAACAACCAATAAATAAATAAATGAAATATGAAAAAACAAAACTAAACAATCCCATGACATTTGACCATATTTAATGTTTAAAAATTAACTCAAAACACAAAGAATACTACAATGAAGATAAAACTAAAACATCTACCTGAACCATCATGAAACATGAGGATACACCTCCTCAAACCCCCATCATCAAACCTACATGGTAAGACTCTCAACAACTAGAACCACTATCTCTAAGCACGATACCACAACCATGAATACACAAGGGACATGATCTATATACCCCAAAGGTGTATGTAGGGTGTGAGCTAAGAGCCCAGTAGGAAGTCACCAAATAAATAGGGTCCATGTATAAACAGTAAATGAAAAATACATTTGTAGGATAAATAAATGAAAGGACACCAATGCTTGAATGGTTTTAAATAAACAATTTCTATAAAAAACACAATTTCAACAAAAACAGACTAAATAATAAAAAAATGACATTACCTTTAGGAAAACCCAAATGTTCAAGAAAACCTAAAAGGTAATGAAAACCCAAATGTTACACCATATTCCAACGATGAGTGTAATGAATTGTAGGATCAAGAAAAGTGGTAGAGGCCCTATAGGCACTAGCAAAAATAATGGGACCCTATAACATTTCATCTCAGTGAATAGTAGTATAGGAATCACAACAATATAGGTTCTTGTGAATGATATAATTTTTGGGAAACACATCCATAATCTAGTGGTCTCCAATCATTATCCAATGTTTATTTAGTGTTGTAATCGTCAAACAAGCAAAGTGAAACCGGGCTAGAGATTCTTCTTTATCACAAGCACACTAGATATAGTTCGACCACCTATTACCCAAGCTTCCCCTTTTGTGATCAAGATGTTCCAATTTTACATTTCACGTCAAAATAATTTGAACAAAACAATCAGGGCATCACTAAAACCCAAAACCACACATTAACACACACAAAATCTGTTTGGAATAATATTCATGCCAAAAGACATTACACAACTCAATTAAAACAAAATTTTTCATCATTAATAATTATTTAATGAAACATATTAATTTTTTGCAAACAAATTCTATAAAAATAATCATAACAAAGCTTAACATATAAAACCAACCCATCACTCCTTCATAACCAAACACACCCAATGCCACATCAAGAAGAAAAGCTCCACCATAAACATCCTTTAATAACCCAAATTCAATTTTAAAAGACCATTTTATCGGTTAAAAAAATAAGTATAAATTTTATTAAGAAAATTCATAAAATGACACATGACTTTAAACACCAAAGGCTCACTCAGACCCTATTTTTAGAAAAAAATCATATGAATGCTACACCAAAACATAAACCACGCACATATCATATTTTCACAAAACAAATGAACAATTTATAAAACACTAGTAAATAGTTCAACATGGGTATTCACAAAAACAACCAACTCAATCCACACAAAACCTTCACATATGACCAAGAACATGAAACACCATGTCAAAAACATGATTAACCCCACTTTCATAGACAAAAAACTAATTCCAAATATTATTAAAGCACTAATGATTGACTAAATACCAGTTTTCATCTAAATAATGAACCCACACTATAGAACATGCAACCAAACAAATATAACACGTAGAAAACTTCAAGAAAACCAAATCCAAACTGAAAAAATTTAATTGAAGAATATTATAAATTAATTAATAAAGGAAATTAATTCATTAAATAATGTTTAAACATGGAACCACCTACCTCTGGTGAAGGAACCCCAAAAATTGATGTTAATTTCATTTGTGTGCCATGTTCACTACAAGAGAACCAAATTGGACCCTAAACCAAACAACTGAACAAAAAAGGATTCAATGTTGAACCCCAAAACAAACATCATACCCATAGAAAAAAAGAAACAAAAACTCAAGAAAGAAAAGAAGAAGAAGAAGAAGACTCAACCATAGGGGGTTCCACGAGGGGTTGGAGGAGGGCCACTAGGGTTTTTGAACAAATATTAAGAGATCATGTGCACAAATCTAGGAAGGTGGAAGCGATGCATATTGTATGGGTATAGATCTTGCTACCGACCAGATAAGAGAAGAGGGAGACAATTGTGTTGGGAGGTGGTAGGACGTCGTTACAGGAAGCGGGGAGGCTGGCGTAAGGAAGTCACTGGACGAGAGTGTGGGGGAAATGATGAGCATCCTAGAGATGGATGTTGCTCGATGGGAGCATAGGGGAGACAACTTAAGGGAGCCACTAAACATGGGTATAGCAGACATTAGGAAAGATAGGGGTGACATGATCCAATCGGGTAAGGGGGTCTGAATGCTAATCAAAAGAGATAAAAAACGTAATAAAAAAAATGAAATAAGTAAAATAATGACACTAAAAATTGTAATAACATCGCAAAATATTAACGATAATATTTTTTATCACAATATTAGAAACAATTTAATAAATTTTTTATCCTAAAAACTAATAATTATTATAATATTATTATTTTTATCAAACAATATTCTCATTATTATCATTAAAAAATTTCTTAATATTTATTAAAATTATTATTTTAATTTTATTTATATTTAATTATTCGTTATTATTTCATTATCTCATTTTGTTTTAACTCATTTTGATTATCGGGTTGACAAATCGGTCTCAGAACTATGCCCTGCCCGTGCGTCCGATGACGTAAAACCCAAAATAACAAAACAATAATAATAATAATAATAATAACTGAAATATGAAGAATAAGATAATAATAATAAAAATAATAAATCTCAATTGATAGTACTAAAATAATATAAAAAGTTTTATCAATTATGACAATAATAATAATATCCCTAAATAACATTATTATTATTGTTATTATCTTTAAAAAATATTATTTTTTTTAATTTCATCACACTTTTAATTTTATTTCATTATAATTAATCAATTTTATTTAATTATTTGAACCAGGAGAGGTCGCGCGGTGACTTAGGCGGGGCCGCATTGCTTCAACCATGGGTTTTAGATGCAGCTAAGGGAAAACCATTCATTTTTAAATATGAACCCAAAAATTTTATGTTAGGATTCAACCCAAAATACCCAATTTTGAGAAAATCAATAAAATAAATAATTTAAAAATGGAGGATGTGACATAAACCCATGCAATTTTCAGTAAAACATCAACAAAGTGATCAATTGTTTCTAGAAAAGCATACTTTTTAATCTCATCCATAGATGACATTGTAAACTCTAGCTAATAGTATGACATCATTCCAATTTCTTATGGAATATGTTTATTTTCAACAACCTTTCCATTCTGATCACCATGATAGATAAACTCGATGTTTCCTTCACTTATAAAACTGACCCTTTTGTTATAATAGAAAATGCAAGCCATGAATATTTTCAACCAATACATTGCTTGTATTATGTCAGAGACATCCATCTCCAACACCAAAAAATTTCATATCAACTCAGCTCCATCAATATTTATAAATAATGATCTATACATAAAGTCTCAACATAATATTTGAAAAATCTGAGTTTTAAGCTTCAACAATTATGACATCATCTCAAATTTTAAATCCATAAAAAATTTAGAATAAATAAAGGAATTGGACACCCTGATATCACAAAAATCATGCTTAAGGCCATCATTCTAAGGAATTGTACCTCTAACTATTAGTGGTCCAAATTGGTCATAAACAAAAAATGATCAACTCTATACATCTATTCATTCGATGCACTTTGTTTCTTATTTCCCTCTTCATATTTCCTTTTTTGAGGAGTCATGGTATTATTGGAATCATCAAGGCTATATCTGTTAGACTAATGAAATTTATTATCCTAACCTCTTTGTATCAAATCATACAACATCTTCGACACATGATAAGCATCTCGAACACCAGACCTTAGATCAATGTGAAAACAATACTGAAGATTAATTATTTTGTAGAAATTGTTGCCTGATCTTGGTGGTGTTGTAAACACTCACTGGCTCTAGTCAGAGGAACCAGACTGGAAACATATTACTTTAGTCATTAGTCCTGGAGGAATATTAATTGATCCAACCATCTGGTTCTAACTCATACTCCCACATTGGAAATCGGTTTCCCTCCTCCACTTGAACACTACATTAGAGTTTGACAATTTCCATTGGTTTCAACATATTCCCTATATCTTTAGCTTATAATATTTCCCTTTATTATACATCTCTATTAACTATATCCATATAATAAAATATACCGAGAAAATCAATCATTGATAAAACATAATTACTTAAGCCTGATTCAAATATGCATTCCTTAAAGGGAACAATATCATCATCATTGGGTGAGAAAGTGAATAAATTTATAAATTTATCCACATAATCATTAACCATAATGATATCCTACTTAATGATGAAAAATTCCATCATACATGTGATTTTTAATGTTTGAGGAAATAATAGTTTGTTGAAAAATTCCTCAAAATTATCCTATACTAGGACATGGAAAAATTTATCCAGAACCACTAAATCTCACTGTTGTTGTGCAAGATATACCAATATATACATCACCGGTTTGATATTCATTCATGCCAGTGTTACATGGAAATCAATGATTTGAATCATTCTATTCATCCATGCCTCTGCCTTCTCTGGTTCCAAATCACCCAAAAATATAGGTGGATTCAGCTTCTGGAACTAGAACGAATGATCCACTTTCCATGGTTCATCTATTTGGTTCCATTTTCTATTCTATTGAGAAGCTTGGACAATACTCTGAGCTAATTTTTTCTTAATATATGGATCATGTGCAGTTAGATTCTTAGCAGCTTCCTCTTGTTGGTTCCTACAATACCTACTAGGTTCCATTATAAGGAAGCACAACAAAAAAACATCATAAAACTAACTCTTTTAAAACTAAAGGCTTAAAATTTTCAAATTCCACCACATGATACCATCAAAACATTTATTTACAAAATTTAACATTTCTATCTTTAACCATTTTTTAAAATTAAACTCTACATTTTAAAATAAATACTTTTTTAATATAATCATTTCCTTTGTTTTAAATATCTCACATTTTAAAAAAACTTTAACAAATTTAAAAAATATACATTTTTCTTCCAAATTTTATATCATTTAGAAAAATTAAATATATAATCCTCATGGGAAGTTATTTATACAATGCATGTTATTATCATATCATATTATAATACCATGAAAATGAGATTAGAATTCTTAAAAGTGTCTCCAAAATACTTATGTACCGAAGTCCTTATTAACTAGAAGATATGTATAAAAAGGATAACTACATCTTTTTATGCACTATATTTAATATCCCAAAAATCATACTCTTTTCAACCATCAAAACATTAGGATTAAAAAAAGGAATTTCATCTCCAAGAATGATATAATTAATAACCACTTGTGAGTCAAGGACCAAGTAAGATGAGCCCAATCGTAACATCCCACCCCTCCTCACTGGTATAAAAGGTATGAGGACATTAAATCGACATAAGAGATGTCCCAAAGGTGGAAAAGGATAGAAATAAATACCATGGGATTCATGAAAGTGGAGGGAGGGGGATTTCCCTATGAAAATAAAAAAACCCAAAAAAACACACCTTAACAAAATAAGTACTAAATTATGTGTTATAACACTATCTAACAACTCATCAAAATAATATTGATATAAAAATAATACATTAACAATGCCAAAGTGAAGTACTACAATATCGAAGTACACAGTATAAGACAAAATGCATGGACTCCATTTACAAACACAAAATATCCAAAAATGTTCCCTGATAATACTCTAAAAAATAGCCCATTTATATCACGAAATAATAAATAACAATAATACTTTACCTTTTCATGTTTCTTGAGGAAAAATATATGAAAAATCCCCAAGGTACCGAAGTAAGGGTGAGTAATGAAACTTAATAGGATTTCCCCAAATGAATTCCTAACTCATGGATCTAGGTTAAATAAAGATAGAACATTTTAATAAATTAATTTAAGAGAATATATTTAAAAAATATCAATAATATACAAAAAATAGAAAAACAATTATACCAAAATTGGTTCCACGTAATTAAACCATACTATTCTTAAAACCATTTCCCATTATTTTTTGGCATATTCCATTCCAATTAACCCACCCATACATCCAAACATTCATTATTTTTTATGATGGTTCCATAACCATGAGAAATTTCTCATCGATATGCCAAGTCATCGTATTTTAATTAAATTCCATGTGCTAGTACACTTTTGGAACTAAGCACCAACTAATATTTTAACCTGGCCTCATAAAATGTGATATGAACTCATGTTATCCCATTATACAACACCATTTCAATGAAATCATGATAAATCAATTCCAATTAAGTAATAATTTTATTTAAATCTTTTTTTAAAACATTTTTACATGAACCAAATAATTAATTATTTTGAAATAGACATTTTAAATCCATTTATAAAAGATCATTGAACAACAATTCCACAATTCCATAAAAATACACAAACCAACACTAAAGTTGGTTTTTACCATAATTTTCATAAAAATTTGGAAACAAATTTATTGTGAAACAATAAATTTGAAATCAAGTCTTATATTTCTAGAAATAAGTGCCGAGAGTGAATCCCTATATATCCTGATTTATGAAGAAGAAAAAGAATAGAATGAAAATATCCACAAAACTGGGTTGAATTTTCACCTCCCATAGATATCTTCCCCTATCATTAACAATGTAAAATATTTCCATTATTTTTATATTAAACATTATATATATCCTAGGTGGACAACATATTGGAAACATAGAGAGATAGAGAGAGAGAAAGTGTGAATTAGATATAATAAAACCCACCAAAAACTACCATAAATGAAGACTTACCACGAGAATCAAGTTTCAATAAACCAATAAATGCCTTTGTATTGGATTCAAATATATTGGTAATGATTTCTTTTCCTTTGGGAGGGAGAAAAGTCTCTTTAGGGACTATTTGTAGTAAAAAAGTGTTAAAACATAATCTCGACCTATATCCACAATTATTGGATCTTGTTTTTAAACTATGCATAGTTAGTCACACAGTTAGGATAATTGTGTGGTATCCATGTGCTATCATATTCCTTATGGATGATACCATAGGGTTGGCCCACAATGATATAAAAATTGTGAACCAACTAAGAAAACAAAACTATCAAAACATGCACAGTTTCTCCAAGGAGACCACATGGTTTGGAAGACTGTGCATCTACCATTGGAATTTATCCTTAGCCCATGTCTCATTGTGCATGGTTTTTATAGGGGTTTCAACATTTCCAAAATAGTGATCAAACCATGAACCTATATAAAATCCCCCAAAACATTCCAAAATTTTTATAACCCCTACAAATATTCATCAAAACACTATATATAATTAAAAATCATAAATGAATGGTTACCAACTAAAAATTGGGGGATGATACTGCATTCAACTGTAATTTATTTTGATTGTTGTATTTATTGGCCATGAATTTATTCTAGTATTAATACCCTTAAATTTATGGGTACTTAATTATACATTTTATAATCCTTCACTCATGGGGATTATGGTACAAATGTTACCAATTCAGTAATGTAATTTTTCCTAAATTTTACTTCATTGAGATACATGCCATGTTATGAACCTTTATTTTTCAATTTGGTATATAAAATTATATATGGAATTTTATATCATGAATATACTTATTTCATGATATTTTATGTGTCATGTTGTTTTCTCCTCTCCTCTGGATTAGGAGTCCAATATTCAATTGTGGTGATAGTTTATATATACAATCACATCATTTATCAGGGATTGATTATGATTAATCATCCATTAGTGAAATCGTATGGTCCATATCTTAGAAACACTAAGGAAGTTTCTTCTCCTATGTTTATTAATGATATATTATTGTATTTTTACCATTAATACACTCTTTTGTACTTATGATAATGGAAAATTTGGTTTTATGAAAATGGAACATTATTTCTCCTTTTGGTCGGATCATTTGTTCTTTCAAAATAATGTTTTCTAAAAAGGTTTTAAACAATGTTTTATTTATAAAAATAGTTTCAAATATTTTGATTCTTATTTTATTAGAATTTTAGGGGAATTTTTTTTAAAAAAAATCAAAACTTATTTTTTAAATTTTAAATCAAAATATTTCTGAAAACGTTTTCATGATTCTATAATATTTTCTAAAGTAAAATGGTTTTCAAAATTCTTTCAAGAATCGTTTATATATTTTAAAATTTATTTTCAATGAAAATAGTTTCAAAATTATTCCATTATTTTATATAGGTTTTGAGGTTATATTTAATTAATAATTTTTTCAAAAAAAAATATTATTTAAAAATCAATTTTCAAGTTGAAAAGATATTTTACGTGATAAATAATTTAAATAAAACAGTAAAAATTTATTTATAATAAAAATATTTTTTAAATAGTTTTATGAAAATTATTTTCAGTGAAATTATATTTTCCTTAGGAGATGTTAATTTTTTCTTTTAATATATTTCACCGTCTATGATGAAATAATTTTCTATTATTTAGGCATTAATGTAGATATGATCAAAGAATACCTTTCATATTCATTCTTGAATGGTTTATGTTTTGATAGAATATTGATTTTGACACCCGTTTCTCTTCCATGAGTTATATTCTTTTGAAAACCTATTTTTTATGGTTTACCTTTTGATGAAATCACTACTACAAATATGGCTTATAATAGTGCTAAAAACCACCTTTAACAACGTTAAAAAAGAACTGTTAATCTTAGTGAAGATAAAGGGGGTCCCCTTTTTTAGCGCTCAAACTAGTGCTGATAAAGGTAGTCTTTATCAGCGCTATTTTCAGCACTGATAAATGTATAATATATCAGCGCTAAAAATATCGCTGATAAACACTACCTTTATCAGCACTATTTTGAGCGCTGATAAAAACTACCATTATCAGCGCTCAAAATACGCTGATATATTATCCATTTATCAGTGCTTAACTAGTGCTGATAAAGGCCAAAGATCCTGTGCAAAACCAAAACCTGCACAGAACCTGCACAGAACCTGTACAAATTATAGCACCTGCAACAACACGAACAACACCTGCACACAACATAAACAACACCCACACACAAAGCACAGAAGAACAAAAATTCTACATACATTTACTTGAAATCATGAATACAAAACAACACACTGTTATATACATTTCAAGCAATGTTTAATTTGGTTACAATTAGAATTATCCAACACAGTTAAAAAACAATGATGTTTCATCCTTTTTGCATCCATCCGCTCTAAAAAATTGTCGTCCATGGTGGCGGTTTTCGAACAAAGCATTCGAACCGAGGAAAAAGATTTCACCTACATAAGAAAACAAATATTATGTTAGTAATATAATAATGAAATAAAGAATGGGGTTTCTAAAAGGAATTATACTAGTGAGGTACAAAACATAAAATAACCAATTAGCCAAGAGACACAATTAGGTCAATGCCCTTACCTAAACCAGAAGTCCAATAAACTATTTTCACTTCATACCAACCACAACTGAGTCCATGATCACATGTATTAATGTCCAACAACATTAAAATAAATAATTAGTTAATTTTAACCCATAATCCAGCATGGTATAATAGGCGCCAAATTCATCATGTAATCCAACAAATCCAGAATGCTGAGAAACTAGGTGTGATCCACTCCTGACGCACGCCTAAGCCTAGAAAACACTAAATCCACAATATATATTACTAAATTTATGAAAAATTAAGCCTAAATTTTTGAAAACCCATAAATAAATCTTCCACAAAATATAATCTGCATTAAATAATGATTGATTACTTGTTTATGAAATTTTGAGACATGCTCTAAGAGTCATATATAAAAGTCCCATGAAGAACAATTATTTAACCACACTATGGTATAATAATTACACCTAGAACCCTAAAAAATTAATGTAAAACATTGAGCAAGAAGTTAGAGAAGCAAGGAAGATATATGAGAAGTTACCACATTGATTCGAAATAACGAACAACCGATAATCCACTCAGGTCTAAGGGGAAGGAAGGAGGGGAATGGGGTTTGACCACCCCCTAAGAACATGATGCCCAAAAGAAGAAACCTGAGGAGGTTTATACTTTATAAACCCATCACACACATAAAAATAAGTTTTAAATCATATTACATGAAATGAACCAAGTGGTGACATAACTATATTTTGGGTCCAAACCCTTACTTGACCCTTTTTCCCCATTCACGACCATTATCACCCTATTAAATGCATTCATGTTGTGAATTACCCTTTCACACTATGAGTAGCCTAATGCTACTACATTTCAATAGAATGAATACCCAAATCATCATTGATATCCTCCCAAAACCCAATGACATCCCTCTAGCCCCAATACATGTCTGAAACACCTATTAGAACTGGTATATTGTACCTTTTTCGATGATTTTTTTTGTTATTATAGAATTCCATAATTCCCCATAGGAAGTGTACCAATGTTCTAATCAGATGTTATATGATATACCATGAAGATTATTGTGTCCATGTATTAGATGAGATACCAATGAAAATTTATCTCATTATTATACATACCAACACATCAAATCTGAGCATTAGAGACCTTCAGGTTTTCTTCAACTACTTCCAGTTCTGACATGGAAGTGGGACAAGATTTCTGTGGGATATTAGTTTAGGTTTTCGTGTACCCCTTGACAGAATAATTAAATATGGGTTTTGATCAATTGTATGACCAAATAATCTCAATTTATATACATTTTATATGAAAAAAATTATAAAAAAAATCAAAATTCAATTTTTAATTGAGATTATCTTTTAACATGGATTTAATTATACTATAGTCTTTTATAGGGAATCTCATTTTACATATTGTTTTTGGAGAGTTCCCTATGATAAAATGGAATTCCAAGTATGATTGAGCATGACATATGTTTCTGACACTTTTTGCAGGGGCACGTTGCATGGAGCATGTTGACGTTCGATGGTGGTGCATTGTACCACCCAATAATTCGTTACAAAGGTGAGTGACATTCATCAATTATAATGAGATGTCTTCTCCTTGATTGAAATAGGGTGATGGGATGTTGTTCATTTCATCCATGGATTCCTCCTCAAAATTCATTACCTAGTATGAGTCTCCCTTATAGAATAAGATGTTGTTCGTGAAACTTGTTCCTGGTTCCATCTATTTATGGATGATGGTTAATTACAATGATTATATTATGACATTCCAAAGCGTCATTATAGGGCATAATACTTATGTTAGTAATGTATTCACATTGGGAATCAGTGGAATGTATGTACACTAGAACCTTGGTCACATGCATTCATCGTCGTCAAAGGGATTCTCAACGAAATGTAAACCCATGTTTAACTTGTGGTATTCCATGAGTTTAACATCCCACAAGGATAGAGGGTCATGATTTATTGTCTTTCAGAGATTTAATGGGTGGATCAAAACACTTATAAAGGTGGATCTGATAGGTAAATCTCTAGGAGGGAGCACCTAGAATGTTTACCTGATAGATGGATCAAAACTCCCAATGAGATCTGACCCAAGTGTGGTGAATCCCATAAAGGTAAGGTTTCTCATTTTGAAGACTTATTCGGAGGCCACTAAGGAAAAAATAGGAGGGAAAATAAGCGAAGGTGTACCCCAGTGAGGGGGTCACCATGGTTTACCATTGGTTGGGATTTAACCTCATGGAGGCTTCCTACATACCCTATTTAGAATACAAGGATCAAACCCCATATATTTAAATAAGGTGTGGTGTGGGTATTACCCATGGTTGGATTCCCTTCACACTAGGAATACTCTTGGTTGAATGAGTATGGGTTTTATGGGGCTTATGCATTGTTAGATTCCCAGGTTGTTCCAAGAGTAGAAATGGGATGAATGGAACATACATGATAAGATGGACCATGTGAATGGCGTGATCCTTGTAACGAGGCACGAGGCACAAAAAAATGTGGAGCTGTCTGTAAACATTATTTATGGTGGCCATGGGGCTCATCAGGCTTGCCATTCCTTCTATAAACATCTCAAAACATCACAAGGACCAGATTCTACATGATGGTGCATCACAGGGTTGATTCTTTTGATGATTTACTGGTCGTTTGAGCTTGGATTTCATCTCAACCAGCCTTTCCCTTACTTGAATTATCCTGGGACACATATTTTGGTTCCAAAAAATCCCTCAACGATATCTATTATCTCATGCATCTACCTAGAAATAATTTTTAAAGTCAAACAACAACACATGTGTTCAAATACAAGTTCAAACAAATGAGATACATAACATTGAAGTTTTTTAAAAATGAACCAAGGGGTACACATGTGATCAAATACTATCTTTTCATGTTGAATCTGATCCCTCTACTTTAATTTCAAAAATATTTATATTTAGGCCCTATATCTAACTGAAAATGGTGGATATAGACTATATTTGTTGTCTCCATCCATCGTTTGTTGGAAAATGGATTTTTTTTATCCTTGGTGGTTTCATCGTTCACCCCATATGCACTACACACCATCATGCCTTACTTCAATATTGATTTGTTCAAAGATCAATAATACGATTCTGGGGATAGAAAACATTGAGTAATAAATTAAGATTTCAATACATAGGAGCATTCTCAATTCACCAAAGAAGGTTGTAGGATAATCAATGATCATATATAGATAACATAAGTGTAGGAATTAACCTTTATCCTATTTGTGTACAATCTTCCATCAGGTATGTTGCCCATTTGTTTCTAAACACATGTATATCATCTTCTGAATATGAGTTTTTTGAAACAGTCATGGTAGTACTGAAAAGATATAAATACACAAAGGATTAATAAATATTTTAAATGAACTCGTAATTATTTTCAAAAATACCTCATCAGGGATGCTAGTTTGTTGATGAAATACGATCTCTTTCATAAATTTACAAACATAATAACCACATTCCATTCTGTTTGTTTGTTTTAGGAACTATAGAAACATCGACAACAATAAGGAATTTTTTTTATATGTGTTTGGATAGTGCAATGTTATTATATATACCCGGATACTTTTCCAGTTGTAGATCTTGTAGGCTTTCTCATCCTTATTCCCTGAATTCATTCCATGCATTAGACGATATTGATGCACCACCCTATCATAATAGAATCCTAATTAAAAGATAACATAAATTATATAACTAGATGTTTAGTTTTAAAATTTTGTATCTAGTGTATTACAAATTAAAAAACTCCATCATACATGGTCGGTTTGTTGGATATCCATGCGTTGAATACAGAAAATAAATCTTTGGAGTATCCAAATTGACTGCAATCAGCATCCAATGCTTCCTAAAAATACAAAAAGGAATAAGTAAAGAAATAAATGAAATTATAGTTTATATGATTAAATTGTGGATTTATACCCCTGCATCATTGGTATTAAAAAGAGTCTGTCATCCGTAATTTTGTTTTCAAACGATTTGACCAGGGATGACATTATTGCAACCTCTTTATCAGAATCTATTTCGTCTTTTGAAGAGGTGGTGTGAGGACTAATGAGTCCAAATTTTTGTTCATGGGGAAATCCCTTCAATTTTTTTTATATATATGTATGTGATAAATATAAAATGGATTTAGTCATGATTATTAGAGTATACCAGCTTTTGTAAAATTAAATCATGAAAACTTACCTCATGTATACATTTACAACTGAGGCACCTAACCATTCATACTTGAGGAGTTCATTTACATTTTCAGCACTAATGAAATCTGATGTTTCCTCTCCATACATATCTTTTTCAAAATCAACTATGTGAGTATTTACATCTTTCAACTTTGTATCCACATGAGCCTGCAATGATATTAAATGTGGATATAGAACAGGCAGGGGGAAGGTTCTCTCAGTAGACCGTTTCAATCAGTTGGTTGATCCTTGAGATAGTTTTGATCTGATATTTTGTTTCACCCCATAGTCTTTGTCATTCTGTAATAACATTCATCGGTCCAGACCTTTTTTCATTAAATGTTAAAGGTCCATCTTTGAAAATAAATTGGAAATGCATACCTTTTTGTCGACATGTTTTTTTACAAGAACTGTCAGCCATGCGATGAATGTTCCAACAACTTGTTTAATCATATGAATGTCGTCATCGTCATTTGGAACAAGTAGCTCGGCACTCGACTCATTATCTACGTTAATTGACACTCAAATATGGTATTTTGGAAGCTGCATGTTGTGTAGCATTTCATTTTCCGTATTGAATACCGTAGCCGTCGCTACAAAGCGATATGTGGGAGTTGACAAATATAAATCACAGTCATTTTCACCCCGTGGAATATTAGTACAGGAAAGGTATCAGTGTCTATGTAAATCACATTTCACAGAAACAATTATTAAAACATTGATTACCTCATCTAAGTTATCTTTTTTAGGGGAATGGCTCGCCTCTAAGCTGGTGGGGGGTTGGGCGGGATCGTCACGCACAGGTTGTTGTTGAGTTGTTTCTTCTCTTTGCCTCTCCCCAAAAAAATTTTCTATCATCTCTCTCTGGTATTGTAATTCTTCCTAAAAAATAGATAATTTTTCTTACAGCTTTTCCATTTTTTCATTTTGATCCTCCTCTTGTTTTTGTTTTTGAAAATATGTTTGGGGTGTCACCCCAAAACCTGCACCTCTAACACGACCATACTGTTCTAGCTGCTTAAAGGCTGCTGAAAGTATGTCTGCATCTGGTGCGGTTGTTGTTGATTCTTGTGACTATGTCAGATAGAAAATATAGAAAAATAAGTAGTTATTGTAATGTAATAGTGATTTAAAGAAAATCAAATTTATATTATGTCATACATACACATGTTTCCCACACATTTTGTGTGTTTTCATCTATCAGTATCCCCTCTTCATTAACATGAGCCTCCTTCTATAGCACATGGAGTGGGATGGATATGGATTTCGATTTCGATTCATCAATCTGCATATAAATAGAGAAACATGGTTATGGTGTTGTTTTATGTCACATACTAGTAGTAGGGTAAATTTAAAAGACGTACCAATTTTTTCTCAAGTTCAGCATACCCCATCCTTGCTTTACGGTAAGGGTACACTGGTTCTGTTGCGTGTTCTTTATTTTCAACACCTAATAGTTGTTTCATAAATAAAAAACTGTCAATCAGATTGATGAATACAATCAAACGTCAAACAACATATTACCCCACACAATGTACCTGAAAAGTCTTCTCCCCACGACGGTTGCTAAACGCATCCCACGCTCCTTGGGATATCAAGTGTCTGTAAAGAGGAGGTGGGTGCGGCTTGATTTTCCCTTCTTTATCTTTAAGATGATATTTCGTTAAAATTGTGCGGAAAACTCTATGAATCCTTCCTGAAACTCTTCATACATATTCCTTGTGCGAGGCATCTACTATAAATGCACTCTTCAATGGATGATGAAGAGTAAGTCAATGTTTTGGTATTTTATTTTATTTTAATAAATTTAAAAAATGATATCATAATCTTACCGTAATCTCTTCCCACATTAGATTCTTCAGCCCGGTGACAACACGGTGCCATGACTGTACATCAATCAGTACGTGTTGCCGAGTGATGATTACAATGTAGCTACTAAAGATGGCTCTGTTAGGGTTAACATGTGGGCCTCGCTTATTCCATCCCACCTAAAATTTGATGTCTTTTTCTTTTTTCCTTAAGGATTTTGGCTAACACTGTCAAACTACGATGCTCTTGTTTTTTTTGCGCTTTCAGGGTTTCATTTCCTACAATTTCCTCAGAAGTAGCATAAATATATTCCCCCAGAGTTTTAGCATCAGAAATGGGACCAGTAGCAACAGGTTTAGATACCTGTTGTACCTCATCCCTGGGACCAGAAACAACAGGTTGAGAAACCTGTTCTTGCTCTGCACTGGGACCACCAGCATCTGGTTGAGAAACATGTTGTTGCTCTGCAGTGGGACCACCAGCTGCTGGTTGAGAGACCTTTTGTGCCTCGGGAGTGGGCACATCAGTAGGTGCAGAAGTCATTATCTATAGAAGTGGTATAATATTTAATTTAGATTACATAAAAACAGCAGCGAAAAAATAATAACATTACGTAACACAATGTATGTTACAATAAATAAATAACCTAATTATTGTGCTCTCTTTTTTTCATTAAAGGCTAAAGAGATTTGACTTCTTTATCATCTAGGTAAATCCCTTAATTGAGGTCTCCTCTGACATGAAAAATGCCGTCTACATTGGGACCGCTGCGAAATGATTGTGAAGTCCCTATAAAAGGGTCAACCTCCGTTGAACTTTCATTTGACCCTTCAGTTGTTTTGGTCGATAACAGAACAATTGACCAATTTAGGTTTGCGGGGTCTGGAACATAAAATACTTGTACTGCCTGTGATGCCATTATAAATGGTTCTCCTTTCTCCCCTTCCTTACTGAAATCAACTTTCACAAATCCTAATTCATCTATTTTAACATCACTCCTATTATCAACCCACTTGAATTGAAAAATCGGCACTTTGAATTTCATATAATCCAACTCCCATATTCGTTTGATGATGCCAAAGTATGACATATTCACATAAATTGGATTTTTTTCTTTAGCACCGAAAACATGCATCACCTCATCCACAAGTGTAACCCCATTATTTTTCACGGTACTGTCTTCATCATGTCCATTAGTATAGAATGTATAACCATTAACTGCATAAGCATTGTAAGATAATACGTACACACCTTCTCCTCTAGCTAGCCATCGAAGTCGTTCTGAAATTGAGTCTGGATTTTCATCCAACTGATTTAAAATATGGTCTCGAAACCATCCTATAAACTGTCGATTATGTGTATCTGATATCCATTTTTCATCCCTAGAAGTATTCAAACACCTAAGAATTTCTTTGTGGGTTTGAACATACGGGTCAACGTCGAAACTGTTATGGAAAATGTAAAGGTGGGCCTACTCCCGATCTGTAATATTGATTGTGACAACCTCTCTTACAGAAATTATTTCACCCTCAAGCCGTTCAGTGTGACGAGATTTCGGTAGGCCAATGATTTCCACACCATACGGGCATTTGGTACAAAATTCAACAGCTTCCTCAACAATATATTGCTCTGCAATACAACCCTCTGGCCGACTTCGGTTTTTGACATACCCTTTCAAAATCTTCATATACCTTTCAATGAGGTATATCCATCTATAATGTACAGGACCACATAGTCGAATCTCTCTCACCAAATGAACCATCAAATGAACCATCATATCAAAATATGTCGGTGGGAAGAACATTTCCAATTCACATAATATGACGGAAATTTCTCTTTCCATAGTTGGAAATTTCACCGGGTCTATAACTTTGCTGCATATAGCTTTGAAGAAGAAAAAGAGCTTCGTTAATGTATGGCGGAAATTCTTGGAAAAAATGCAACGTAAAGATACAGTAATTAGATCTTGCATCAAAACATGACAGTCATGTGATTTGAGACCCTTTAATTTTCAATCTCCCATTGACACGATGTTCTTGATATTTTATGAATACCCCTCTTGAACCTTTACGTCATTCAAGAAGTTGAAAAACCGATATCACTCCTTCCTGGAAAGAGTTTAACCACTAGGAGGAAGAAATGTTCATTTTTCACCCTTCACTGGTTCCAACTCTTCTCGTATTCCCATCTCAACCATGTCCAATCTATCCTTAATTCCATCCTTTGTTTTCCCGGGTGCATTTAGCAACGTGCCGATGACACTATCACATAAAGTTTTTTCAACATTCATAACATCAAGAAAATTTCTGAGATACAGAATATTCTAGTATGGTAATTCAAAAAAAAACTGATCTCTTTTTCCAACTAGTTTTCGTAAGGTTTTTCGAAAACGGTTTACCAAAAGTAGTGTCCAAATATTTTACTTTCTCAAACAATTGATCACCTATTAGTGGAGATGGTGCTATACATTATTCAGAACTTCCATCGAATGATGTCGCCCAAGATCAGTACTTATGTCGTTAGGGTAGAAACCTGCGATGTCCTAGAAACATGATTTTTGATGAATGTTTCAACCTAATTGACTGTGCACCTTGTTCACAAACGGGACACCCTTGAGCTCCTTTAGTGCTATATCCTGAAAAATTTCCATAACCAGGAAAGTCATTTATCGTCTCATACAACATGGATTTCAATATGAAATGTTCATTTTTGTAAGCATCATATAGTGTAACACCTGAATCCCACAATATTTTCAAATCCTCGATCAATCGGGCCAAATAAACATCAATATCATTACCTGGTTGTTTTGGTCCTGATATAAGCATAGATAACATGATGTATTTTTGTTTAATGCATAACCACGGTGGTAAGTTATAGTTTACCAACATAACCGGCCATGTACTGTGACTGCTGCTTTGAAAACCAAAAGGATTCACCCCATCTGTAGATAACGTCAGACGAAGGTTTCTCGGATCGTTCCCAAATTCAGGATACTCATGATCAATTATCTTCCACTAAGGGGAGTCTGTCGGGTGATGTAGTTTCCCATATTTAATTCTTGTATCTGCATGCCATTTCAATTGTCTTGTAGTCTCCTCACTTCCCTATAGGCGTCTAAACCTAGTAATTATTGGGAAGTACCATACAACTTTCGTAGGGATAGAATCATCTTTCTTGTATCGGGAAGCACCACACTTTGGGCATTCTTTAAGTGATTTGTGGTCCCTACGAAACAATATAAAATCATTCAGGTAAGCATGTATTATTTCAGAGATCATACCCATCGATCGTAGCATTCATTTGGCATCATATGTTCGGCTTGGGAGTTCATTAACTTCTGGGAGCATTTCATTTAGAAGAGCAAGTAGTTCCGCAAAACTGGAGTCACTCCACCCGTTTCCTGCTTTCAAATTATACAGCTTCAATATGACTGAAAATGCTATATATTTAGTGAAACCAACAAACAATGGAATTTTTTCACAACTCTTTAACTTCTCAAACAATTTTGGGCAATCACGAAGTTCATCTTAAACTATCCTTGTCATTTCCTCAATACGATATTCATCATCATTCACATCTATAATCACACCCTCCATACAATCGTCTTCACTGTTCACACTTCTAATTATATCAGATGATCTATAAAATGTCGTGTTCTCTGAGTCACTACCTACATTCGTTTTTTCCCCGTGTTTATTCCAACATGTATAAATTCGATCTATTCCGTGACAGATCAGGTGTTCTTCCAACTCCTTTGGACTAATTTG
Source organism: Viscum album (assembly GCA_963277665.1). Classification (NCBI taxonomy): domain Eukaryota; kingdom Viridiplantae; phylum Streptophyta; class Magnoliopsida; order Santalales; family Viscaceae; genus Viscum; species Viscum album. Next base: position 247,819,799 of record OY728160.1, on the reverse strand, counting down.
TATTGAATAACAACAACGTAAACACGGAAAAAGTATTTGAGAAGGGTCACATGCATGATCTTCTGAAAACTTGATAAACACTTTCACACCATCTTCATACTCTTTTTTCAACCGATTGACATTCATCCATTCTTTATTCATATTCATCGTCTTTATCGGTTCTATCTCAAACATGCCTAATATTATGTTTTAATTAATCAGGTAGCATTGTTTGGTTTTTATAAAAACAAATCATGGTACAAATGCCTTTAAACACATGTGAAATCCATACACATGGTGTGTCCAGTAGGGTGATCATCATGTAAATATAAGATACCTGATTTAATCTGACATATATCAAATTTATTCCAAGTTAGTATTATAAATATTGAATGATTCCTTTGAAAATAAAATACATTTAAAACAACTTGAGCTAAAGGTGTGTACTTTACATACATATTGATTCACCTCACCAGCTATGCATCACATTTTTGTGGAATACACGGTGTGTAGTCCTTACATGAACACTAGGGGTGTATAGTCTATACACATAAAGTCTCTATGGTATCCATACATGGTGTGAGTGAATTAAAACACATGTCATATGGTTCTACCGTTATTTCATGGCATGTACATGGTTTCATGATGATGTATATGTCATTGAGATACATTTTGCGTGACCTAGGTTCACATGACATGAAACATTTAAAATGAAACTTATTCCAAGTTTGAGTCAGAAGATTACTCATGTGGTGTAAATTTTGGAGATAAATGTTGTGTGGCATTAAAATCTATATGAAATCCATGTATGGTGAATCATGTTCCATGTATTTTAAAGTGTCTCAAAGAGTCCTCTAGAAGTGGTTTTCTAGGATTCAGTGGAATTTCACTAGTAACAAAGTGGTGGTGCCATTCAAATGGGTATGATTTGGATTGATATTTAATGGTGGAAGAACTACAACATGGAAAAAATGGCATATCAATCATGCTAACAACCGCAAAACCATACAAAAACACAATCGTGATCACAATCGCAACACCATACAAACCAAACAATCAAAATTTTAGATTTTAAAAAGCATCTCTCATTCAATTTTGTTTGTTAATTCAGGTGTTATCAAAGAAGTTTTATCATCCTGGGGTGTTCATTCATAAGTCAAGTATACGTAAATTACCAATTTATATATTCCAATGTTCAACAAGAACCAACCAACATTCAATTCATTTAGTGTACAAACAAGTACCACCAACGACCACGATTTTTAGCGGGGTGTTTAGCTCGTACATTTCACATTATAACCATCAATATCAAATAGTAATAATATGAGAACAAGAGGAAACCAATGAGTAACAGGAGAAAACTCACCAAAAAGGTGTCGTTAAGCACACGACAGAGATGCGTTCGTGGCAGAGGAGAGGCGCACAACCGAGGAGATTTCCAACTGAAAAGAAAACATAAAATATGGGAAACCCATGAGAATAAAATAATCTAAAACCAAGTACACCATTTACGACATCCCACAAACCCCAAAAGATAATGCATGCAAATAAATTTAAATTTATTGATAGAAATCACTATCTAATCACTAATTTTTATCCAAACCATAGGTGTAAACAAATCCAAATAGGAATTAGAAGGATCACATACCTCGAGAAAAGAAATCCAGCCATAATAGTGATCAAGCATAGAACAATTTGAACTAGATGGGAGGGAGTGACCCAAAATATCACTGGGATAAAGATCTATCCAAGAGGATAATTTTGTAAAAAATATGAAGCCTCAAGAACTCTATGGATCCTAAAAAACCTTTTCTGTGACATTGACACTACATGTAATACATTTACACATCGTGTAATCCTCTTGACTAAAAAACAAGTCACTTTTTATTTAAAACATTATATTTTTTATTTAAATGATATATACCCATTGCAATGTTTGTAAAATTGTCACATTATGCATCCAATTAATGTGTCATTTTTGGAGGACATTACATGTCATGTACTCCATTTACACGTCATGTAATTTCTCAGAATATAGCAAATAATGATCTTTTGTTTCTAAAAATTCCCTAAAGATACCTAAATTTACAAATACATGTGTCCTCCAAATCCTTTATCAGCATTCCTCAACTAGAAAAAATCCAAAAAAAGGTTAAAACATACCTCACATAAAATGTAACGAGACTTTATAATCTCTGAACCATAAATGATTTCCCCCCCCATAAATCCCTCAAGATCATGTATCCTCTAATGAAGAAGGACACTACTACCTCATCAACGAGTCATTCCCCCATGTATCATGGATATATTGTCTAAACTACCACATTAACTAGACTCGAGGTCATTTAATCATGTAGTACCTTATACTCCAGATTCATAATCTGAATTGGATGGGGAACCAAAGTATTATCGGGATCAAGATCAACATCCCCCGTCTAATCACATGTAAATGATCTGGTATATAACTACTCAAATGGAAAATATTAAACACATCATGGATAGTTGTCAAACTAGATGGTAACTGAAACCACTAATAAATACTCCCTAGTGACCAAAAATCATTATGTTTATCCCATTACGTGGTGCAAATAGACATTGATAACCTAGCTACTGATGTCCCAAGTGATGTGAAACTATGATAAAGACCTAATAACTAACATAAAACACCAACAGTTGATTCCAATGGTTCATATTGAATTTATTATGACTCTGTGTAATGATTAAAATCTTCCAGATCAACCACACCATCTCTTTCTATACCTGAATGTTTAATGGCTAAAACAACCACACAGGTCTCTAGTGCTCCCCTATAATTCTATAATATGTAAGGAACCTTGAATCCAAAACCATTATCAGCTATATCATCCATTGAATCTTGAAATAACACCTTAAATCCGGATTTCACAAGTTCAATTCAAGCGGTATAAAAACATTTACCTGAAAATTAGTATCAATAATGGTAGCGGCGGCGGTGGAGGCAGTGCCGAAGGCGGAGGTGGCGGCGGTGGCAAAGGCAGCGATGGCGGCAGAGGTGGAGGTGGCGGCGGCGGTAGAGGCGGCGGTGGTCGTGGCAATGGAGGTGGAGGCGGCAGAGGCTGTGTCGGTCGCGACAACGGGGGCGGGGGAGGAGGCGGCGGCGGCGGAGGAGGAGGACAAGGAGGAGGAAGGACGAGGAGGATGAGGACGAGGAGGACAAGGAGGAGAAGGACGAGGTCGTGGCGGCGAGGGGCCTGGTTCAGCTTCAGCGAAAGCTTGACCGCGTGTGAGCGAGGATGGCCTGTTAGGGTTATTAAATAAAAACCGATGGAACCTTTGTCATCGCTCAATAAAAGTGCTGATAAAGGTATGTTTTATCAGCGCTAAAATAAAAGTGCTGATAAAACATTCATTTATTAGCGCTTTTTAAGCGCTGATAAAGCTATACCTTTATTCGGGCTAAAAAAGCGTTGATAAATGTTACCTTTTATCAGCGCTAAAAAAAGCGCTGATAAAGGTGTACCCTTTATCATCGCTTATTTTACCGCTGATGAATGTAACATTTATCAGCGCTTTTAGATAGTGCTGATAAAGGCATACCCCTTTATCAGTGCTTTCTTTTTAGCGCTGATAAAGGGAAGCGCTTCCCTTGCCCTATTTTGTGGTAGTGAATTTTTATAGGACCTATATCTTTTCCTGAGTTAATGATAAGATGAAAATTTTATGACACCCATTTCATTACATGGGTTATTATATGATTATTATGAAACCCATATCTTTTTATCTATCATGATAGGATGAATGTATTTTTATCTTATGGAACATGTGTGTATGAATTTTTTATTTTATCAGTGGGTCAAATATCTTCCTTAATTCCATTGGGTAATTATTTATATCTAATGATATAATCATGGGAAACAAGTCTAATGTATTGATCTAAAATGGGAAACAGGTTTATCATAATCTAGAATGTGAAATAGGTGAGTCCTAATACACTATGGGAAAATAGGGGAACCCAATCCACTATGGGATGAAAGGAAAACCCAATCCAATATGGGAAGATAGTGAAACTAGAGCCTCTACAAGGAAATTTATACTAGTGGGGATGGTGGTTCATCCCACCCAGTTCATGTGGTCCCCATAAATATCTATAATGTTTTTTTCAATGAGCCTTGAATTATAGTAAATTATATTACATGTTTATGTGAATACAAAGAATTACATGTCTTATTCATGTGTTATGATTTAATGTATTATGTTATGAATTCCATTCCAATTCATGTATTATTGTCTACTAATATTTAAGAATTGATTAATGTTTATGATATTTGAAATTAAGGGTATAATATTCTAATGTTATGCTAATGTTCACATACCATTATGTTCCTGATTATAATCACGTATCACACTTTTTTCCCTTACTGAGCTTTTGAGCTCACCATTTTATTATGTTATCATTTCCCAAGGAAATAAAAAAAGTTTTAGAGAGTGGTACTAAAGTGGATATTTTTTTTAGAAATATTAAATATCATTCCCCAAACTAAAACTTTGTGTTCTAGTTTCCCCATGCACTAAACTATTATGGTCTTTTAGTGTGTGTTTGTGTATTCTAAAACAATGATGCAATTTCTAAATAAGTTATTCCTGGGAAAATATATTATGTTCAATTATTAACCATTTAATTACATTACAAAAAAATAAAATGATAAAATAATTTTCCTAGGTATACTAGTATGTTATCATAATGATTGTATAATCATTAACTATATTTCCCTCTTCCATTATTGAAAATGAAACATGCATTCGGGCATTGTAAAAAATATTGCTCCCACGATGAAACATTTATAGTTTTACTTAACCAAATTACAAGGATATTTATAGTTGTAAATTTAAAATATATATATTATACTTATTAGATATTTATATTCAAAAATTAGAAACTATGTTTTTCCTCTTCCAATTTCATAAGAAAATGTAATTATCATCCACGCGTATGTTTGGAGAAATGACTTCACTAAATTATTTATTTTTTTATTACACTAAAAACATGTATGGTAATGATTATCATTTTGATTTATAAATATTATATTTATGAAATAATTAATTTGAATAGAAATATGAAATATTATTAACAATAATATAAAAAAACTATTGTGGTAAATTAAACTATGTAAAGAAATGTTTTCTTAAAAGAGTAGTTTAATAGTTTTAGTTGGTAAAATAATTAATGATATAATAATATTATAAAAAATTAAAATTATTATATGCTACACTAATTAAAAATATGTAAAATAAATTTTCTTCTTGTATAACTATATTATAAATAAGTAAATTTAAAATTAACTGTTAACTATAGTTTTTTTGGTTTGGGATAATTTCACCACCTAATTAAAAAATTATGTAAAATTATATCATGGATGAATATATTAATTTAGTTTCTTGTCATATATGATAAAGTAAGTAAATAAATATTAATTTTAAGATCTATAATAATAATATAACATGTTTAAAAATTATTTATGAAAACACAATTCATTTGCTAAAAATCAGCGAAACAATATCATCATTGAAACCCTCATTAATGAACATAACAAAAAAAAATCATGTTGTTAAATTATAAAATTATAAAATATCAAGATAAATAAATTATAGTAGCGTATATTACCTATTAATGAAGAAACATAATAGAAGAATGAAGAAATATACTATTATGATCAAACTAGTCAAAAGAGATCAAGATTACTCGCCCATGATATTGAATATGTATAACAAAAAAGAAACACACCTATAGGGTATAATTATAAATTATGTTTATAAAAGGTTATAAACACGAATGAATTTTATAAATAGGTTACTAGGTTGGTTATGTATTTCATACAAGAGTTTAGAGTGTGATCAACAAAATAAAAAATCATGGTATGTGTTTGTTGTCTCAAATTTTCACCTCTTGATACAAATTTCATAATATAAACAGTTTAAATTAGAATAAATTATCTATTTATCCTTAAATTTTTCTTATCCTAAATCTATTATTGAATGTTATATTATATTTTTGAATCAATTTTAATTATCTCATGATTTTTTAAGAGTAAAAATAAAAAATATATTAGCGATTCATTGGCCAAATTTCAATTTCCTTATATAAAATTATTTATAAAATGAATAAAATTTTATAAATTATTTAATTATGAAATTACTTCATATTATATATAATTTCCTCTCTTTATCTATGAAAATTATCTATCATCATCAATAAAAAAACCATTGATAATTTTTTAAAAATAAATACGTAACATTACTATGAATGACTATCATTCTTTGGAATTGATATTTTATTCCATATCTATGTTCTCATTCTAACAACAATTCCCAAATAATTTTGTAAAAAATGGATTATTTCCAAAAACTCTAATAATACACTATACCGCATTTATTAATTATAATTTAATACCATTTTTATTATGTGGGTTTCTAATCACTAGTTTTTGAAAATATTTAAAAAGGGTTTTCTATCCATTCAATATCAATTGCATTATCTATAATTAATTTTTTTTTATAAATTTCATTTATTTTGGAGGATATTATATTGGGAATTATTTAGAATAAAATTATCAGTAGTTTTTTTTGATAAACATAAAAAATTAATATAATTTAAACATAATGATTTATCATTATGTTTTAAAATGTTTTTTGAAAATATGGTTTGATTTTCACATTTTGACAGACTGTGTTCATGTAACACCCTAGCTCTAGTTACCCAGTGTTAGTGTATTATTATATAACATTGGCATGATTGTAAGAGATCAAGTCTCGAAAGACTGATTAGTTTAGTAGCATTTGAAGTACTAGATACATACATAAGTTTTACTTTACATCTTGTAATAAAAAACAAAATTGTTTCCTCTTTTAACACACACATATCCCAAAGCCTATCCCTGTAGGTCAATCATAAAATACTTCTTCACATCCTGGGATTAATAAAACATAGAAAGGGGTGAGCTCCGATGCTTAGTAAGGATAACAATATAGCAGAAACATTCATAAATAAGCATAAACATTTGTGGCAAAGTATAAGACTAAAACATAATCCTTCTAAACATAAAATTCATCATAATATGGAAAATATAAATCAAATAGTTCCATTGACTTATTCACATGGATATTATACTAGTTGAATAATTATATTCAACATCAATAGCCAATTTATAATGATGGAATGCATAATGCTCTACTTCATAACCACATAGTCAGGGCCTCGTTCCAAGACTACAAATAAGATTTTGTCAAGTCCTTGTGGCAAGGCACTAGTTTGTCTCATGAGACCTACCGATGCATCGCGGAGCTATAGCGGGATCCACCCATCACTTACTAAGTCCAATGCATTCCTCATATGAAAAGGTTAAAACATAACATAAACATTTGTATTAAAACTAGCATACATAATGTCAATACTTTAACAAAAAACAAGAATAGTATAAAAATAACCATCCATAGTCAAAAATACCACAAAACCTTCATTACAATATTGAATATTTTATCTTAATAAATCAACTTCAAACAAGTGTAAAATCCATCAAAAGATGTTGACATAGATAAATTAATACTATTTGAGAGAAATATCTCTTTCTATTTTGAAATCATTTAAAAGTCCATTAATATTAAAATAAAAAATCTATTTTTAATATATTTTTATAATATTTTAAGGGAATCTTCGAAGGTGTTACAATAGTAGAAAATAGCTGCACCCACCATATAAGTAAAAAAACATTCTTTCTTTAATTTTGTCGAAAAGGTCGTAAAGGACCTTATTTGAAAAACGATGGAAATATTACTTTATAAAAATCATAAAAAATTCAAAAAAGGGTATAAATTATATTAACCTATAGTCTAGGAAATAGTAAAAATGTTTTGAAATACATTTTTAAGAAATACAAATGTGGATGATAAAGAGGTCCTAGTAGATACTCACATATAAAAAACCTCAGATAATGAAGAGATTATATAATTAACCCTTACCTTGTATTTTTTCTTGGTCAAGGGGAAGTTAACCTTCTGTATAATAGTTAAATAATTGTTATTAAATTATACAAGAATTTCATACATAAATATGATATCATATATGATCTTCTAATATTGCATTGTTTATAATATTTCAGTAGTATCATTGTTTCAGGTGTTAGAAGATTAATTTTTATTTATATATTTTTCTAAGTAAGTCATGTTTGATATGGATAGGATGTATTTTATTCATATACATAATGATATTATGTTTTTAATCTTTATTTTAATAATAAAATTAAAATTATTTTTGAATGGTTACGATGGGGAATGAATTTCATCGCGTTCGTGGAGACGGTAATCCGTATGTACGTATGAGTGACAATATCATTATATTGATGGTAAAATTGTATGTAATTGGATTTTATATCATATATAAAGAATAATTAACATGTTAGATTTATTATTTACATCATTTATACTCATTATTATACCCATCCAAATAATTAAGTGTTTGAATAACAAACTATACCACTACGTGGAGACAATAAGCCGTATGTACACACATATGGTAACTTGTCATTAATAGGATGGATAGAATAATGAATATGGTTGTACCGTATTTACAATAACATAAAAATATTTATAAGGAAATGGAGTTATTATTTTGGTTTGGAAACAACAAGGAAAGAGGAAGTGGATGAAGAAAAGAACTTTGAAAGTGGTGGTGAAATTATTTCCTATTCTTTGGGCTTTTCCTATTGAGTTTATCAAAAGAGATCCTTAAGAAACCTTTATAATCAAATTAAGGACTCTAGGTCAATTTTAGGGTAGTTGGGAGGATATTTGGGTAGTGTTTGGAAGATACAAATTTCTTTGGAGGTGTGATTTTGAGAGAAGGAGAAGTATCCTTTTATAAGAGAGGTGAGGGCTACTTTAAGAAAACCTTGAAATATTGTTTTATTATACCATAATATTTGGTATATAATTGATCCAGAAAGATTTATTTCGAGGATAACGAGCATCTGGGTCCAAAAAACCTCAACCAATAGGTCTTAGACAAGTTTAGGTCACCATATTAACCTTATCTTTTTGATTTAACTCTAGGTTAAATAGTTTGACATTTACCATGTCTCATATTTTTATATTATATGGTTAATAAAATTACAATAAAATGCCAAGAGAACCCCAATTGGTTCATTACTGACATATATATTATTATATAAGTATTTTTGATGAACCTTAGATTTTTAAGACTATTATATCATTTAATAATATAGTATTGGTTTTAAAAACTCATTTATATCAATTTTGACATTATTTAGTATTTGGTTTTTGTGAAATCCATAAAAACTTTATTACTTAGAAAAAATACATTTTATTAATAATACCATTTCATATTCACCTATACAACTCTTGTATGGAATAAAAAATTTCAAATTATATTTATTTTAATATTTATAATATCATTTATTTGATTCATTCATTAATAAGGAAAATGCTGCATCCTTATTGTGTCATATATAAATATATTTATTTTATGTCTAAAAATTATAAATAAAATATAATGATGTATGAAATATTTTTTGATTTATAATTGTTATTTATAGTAAAATAGATCAATTATATAACCTAATATAAAAATTATTTTACTAAAAGATACATGCTTTTGTTATTTTTGTCATTACTTTAGATTATTTAATATAAAATGTCATTATCACTCCCATGTGGCTCAATGGGGTCCCAAAATCGACCCAAGGATTCCCATGGTCTAAAATGTATCATAAAATAGGGTTAGTACACGTATTAGTGTAATTTAATATTATTATAATATTATTTTTTACCCTTCTTTACTAGATTTAGCCTTCAACCATGGTAAATAAAATATTTACCGAAGTAATTATTCATAATGTATAAAAATTAAAGTTATCTATTTACACAATTTGGAAATCCTGATTAAAAATATGAAATCTATTTTTCAAAATTCAAAACAAATTTTTTTAGAAATTAATTTAATATTAATTCCCATTGTCGAAACCAAAAAGAGGGGTTTTAAGAAGTAAAAACTATCAAAGGATTGACATATGTTTATGTACTATTTAATTGTAAAATTACATCCAATTACTTAAATTATATGAAATTATAAAAATATAATATAATTATACTTTAAAATAACTTAAATTTATAATCTAACACTATAAATTATTTTGATTAAAAAAGGTGTTTAAAATTAAAATTTAGTATTTTCACTATTCATCAAAAAAGAAAAGTTATCAGAAAAACACAAAAAATTCATCATAAGATAATTTTGGTATTCCAAATCCAAAAATGAATTCCATTTTATAAAATAAAATTTATAAAATTTCAAATAGAGGGTATTACAATTTATAACGGCTAGTTTGATTAGTCAAGGTGTGTTAGAACTCAAAGATTCGTACAACGCAAGATATTGTATTATTCAAAGAGAAGCGTATTGTGGAAGCTTGTGGTGTTACATTATTCCCTAATTCAAAAAATTTTATTCAATAAATTTCTCAAATATTATAGCATAAAAATATTCAGGTGGTTCTTTCATCATATGTTACACGGGTTCCCACGTTGCTTCTTCCATTTTATGGTTTCTCCATAGAACATTCACCAGAAAAGTTGTATAGTTTCTCAGAACTTGTTCTCTAGTATCAAGAATCATGACATGCTCTTTAAAATAAGACAGACCAGGTTCCAGTTCTATTTATTCATTGGTGAGTACATGCATTGGGTCAGACATGTATTTTATCAATAGTGATATGTGGAACACATTAGAAACTTTGGAGAGACATGGAGGAATTTCTAAATGGTAAGCTACAAATCCAATTTAATCTAGAATTTTGTAAGGTCCAATGTACCTGGGACTTAATTTTCCCTTCTTACCGAATCATATAACACCCTTCCATAGAGATAACTTCAAGAAAACATGATCTCCTACTTGAAATTCCAAATCATTCCTTCAGTTATTAACATAGCTCTTTTTCCTACTTTGAGATGCTTTGATGTGGGTTTGGATAAACTTCACCTTTTACATTGTTTACTGAAGAAGTTCTAGGCCAATGATTTCTATTTTACCAACATAATCTCAACAAGTTGGTGTACGATATCTCTTTCCATATAACGCTTCATATGGTGCCATCAGAAATCTTGAATAGAAGCTATTGTTATAGGAAAATTTTACCAGAGACAAATATTGATCACAAATATCATTAATGTCAAGTGAGAAAGATCTAAAAATGTATTATATGGTTTGAGTAGTCCATTTTTGTTGTCCATTAGTTTGAGGGTGGTAGGAAGTGCTCAAACGAAGTTTAGTATCCAAGACCTTCTGAAGACTATACCCGAATCTTGATGTAAAATGGGGATCACAATCAGAAACAATCAATTGGGGTACTCCATGAAGTCATACAACATTATTAATATATATTCTTGCTAAATATTCAAGTGGAAAATCTTATCTTATAGAAAGAAAATGTTCTGACTTGGTAAGATGATCAACAATGAACCATATTGCATCATTCCTTCTAGGAGTCTTTGGTAGCCACATGACAAAGTCCATCATAATATCATCCCATTTTCACTCAAGTATGGGAAGAGGTTGCATGAATCCTCTAGGATGTTGTATTACATACTTAACCTATTGAAAAACCATACATCTTGACACATAATCAACAATCTCCCTCTTCATGTTTTCCCACAAAAAAGTTTCCCTCAAATCTCTATACATATTACTGATTCCAGGGTGTATAGAGAAATTGGAGCTATGAGTATCGTCCAAAAATTCCCTTTTTAGATCAAGTATATCAGGAACACAAAGTATTATCCCAAATTTAAAAATTCCATCTTTATATAAGAATTCAATCAATCTCTCATCATTAACAACTTTAATTTTATTGTTAAACTCCTCATCATCAGTGTGAGAACTTTATATCCTTTCTAGTAGAGATGGTTTTGCAACCATTTGAAATTGTTTTGATGTGTCACCTTCCATGATTATTCCCATATCCATTTTTACTAGATATATGATCATAAGGCCCATTTAAACTCTCATATTGTTTAAAACTCCATGATCCTTTCTGTTCAAAGCACCGTCCACCAAATTTCCCATCCCGGGTGGTAGTTTATAGTTCAATCATAATCCTTGAGTATTTCAAGCCATATCTTTTGCCTCATGTTCAATTTTTTGTGAGAAAATATACCTCAAGATCTTATGATCGGTATATATCTCACATTTTTCACCATAGAGATAGTGTATCCATATATTCCAAGAAAAGATTATAGCTGATAATTCAAAACCATGAGTGAGATAGTTTTGTTCATGAATTTTTAGCTATCGTGATGGATAGGCAATAACTCTCTTATTATGCATAAGGACACAACCAATTACTTTTTTAAAGAATCACTATAAATAACAAACCCATTATTCCTTGATGGTAGAGTCAATATAGGTGTATTGATTAATATTCTCTTCATTTCTTCAAAACATTCTTCACACTCTTTTGTCCAAACAAATTTAACCCCTTTACGTGTGAGATTGGTTAATGGGTTTGTCAATCCAGAAAAATTATAGACGAAAAATTGATAATAACCTTCTAAACCAATAAAACTATGTACATCAATTATACTCGTCGGTGATGTCCATTCTTGTATTGGTATTTTATTAGAAGGATCAAAAAATATTTTATCCTTAGAAAGAATATGGCCACGAAAAGAAATTTCTTGAATCTAGAATTCACACTTACTAAAATTCCCATATAATTAATTTCTTCTGAGGGTTTTCAGAATAGTGCACAAGTGATTTTCATGATCTTCATAGATTTTTGAGTATACCAAGATATCATTAATAAATATTACTAAAATGTCATCAAGATATTCCTTGAAACCTTTATTCATTATATCCATGAAAACAGGGGGTGCATTAGTCAGTCTAAAAGGCATTACTGTAAACACATAATGCCCGTACCTAGTTTGAAATGCTGTTTTCATAATGACTTCCGTCTTCACACACAACTGATGATATCCAGATCGATGGTCAACATTTGAAAAATATTGAGCTCCATGAATTTGGTCAAATAAATCACAAATTCTAGGTAGATGATACTTGTTCTTTATTGTTATATCATTGATCTCTCTATAGTCAATGCACATCCTCTTAGATCTATCTTTCTTCTTAACAAAAAGAATAGGGTCTCCCCATAGAGAAAAACAAGGGTGAATAAATCCCTTATTACTCAATTCCGCTAGTTGTTTATTTAGTTCCAATAATTCCACAGTGGCCATTCTATAAGGGGTCTTCGATATAGGCCTCGAACCAGGAATTAAATCAACAGAAAACTCAATTTCTCATTTTGGAGGATGTCCAGGTAAATCCTCTAGAAACATATCAACATATTCTTTCACAATAGGTACATCCCCTATTTGAAAATTATTTCCTCCATGATATTTATTTCATTCTTTTCATCCCCAATAGTTGAATTTAGTAGAGCTATTGGGGGTTGATCTAGATAAGAATCAGGTGGTGATGTTTCTACTCTAAAGATAAGGTATTCTTTATCATCATCAAAAATTCTAACTTCCTTCTTCATACAATAAATTTTTTCATAATGGTATGAAATCCAATCCATAGAGATGATTATATAAAATTAAATCATGGGTACGATGATGATATCAACACATAAAGAACATTTATATGCCCTAATGGGAACTGATTTACAAAACGTTGTTGCAATGACAATTCCCATAGGAGTTTTGACTGGAAAATCCATTGTAAAATCAAATTGGAAATATCTAATTTTCATAGAAAATTAGGAAGATATGAAATAATACGATGATCCAGACTCAAATAAAGCATTGGATAAATTTAAAGAAACCATTAAATTACCTACCACCACGTCATTCAGAGCTTCAACCTCAGGAGTAGTGATCATATAATCCTGTCCTTGATCCCTTGGCCTTTTCTGAGGTATTTTTCCTTGCCAATTAGGACATTAATTTTTGAAATCCACCATTTCTCTATAATTATATCATTCAACATTGACATACTATTCATTTCCCTTGAAATCATAATCTTGTTGACCTTTTTCACCACACTTGTAATAGACTCCCATTCCCTTTAGGCAAGTACCAGGGTCTTTCTTCCAACATTTAATGTAATATGGAAATTCAACTTTTCCCTTCTTCCCCTTATTTCCATTTCCAGAGTGTTCAGAAGACCTCCTCTTCACTTGCTTTTCTTTAATGTCGTAAGACTTAGATAATTACTTTTTTTTCTTGATAGCACATGAGACAATATCTTTGTATGATGAGAAGTATTTTGAGACAAATTCTCGAAGGATAAATGGTTTTAAACCATCAAATAATCGATCAATATTACTCATTGGGTTATGTATATAATCTGATGCATGCCTTGCTAACCTTGTAAAGTTAGCCTCATACTTTGTAACATTCTCATCCTCCTTTTTCCTCAGACTAAGAAATTGCATTTCCATATCTGCTTGATGGTCATGAGGAATGTATTTTTCTAATAAAATCTCTTTAAACTCCCTCCATTCCATATTCAATACTTATTAATCCTCCTTTATGTTTTGAATTAATTACCACCACTGATCTGCATCTCCCATGAGGTGATAAACTTCCATGACAACTTTTTCCCTTTCGCTACTCCCCAAAGCATGAAATATTTTATCTATAGAACATATACATTGCTCAACTACAAATGGATTTGTAGTCCTATTGAATGTTTCTATTTGTTTCCTCATGAAGCTGTATAGCATTGATCCTCTATGTTGTGGATCAGGGTGCTCCATACGGGTAAGGTTATTATTCATAACCTGAGTAAGTTATCCCATTATGGTTAAAATCTATTCAGCACCAGTTGCATCACTAGCTCCACTATATTTATCTTTAGTAGGAGGGAAATATCTTCATGGATTACGTTCATTGATATGATTTCCATTCCTTCCACTAGGCTTCATTTCTAAACAATGGCATATATTTTATTAGTTTATGAATCACAATACATAATTCCAAACTTGTAAAACACTTAACATAAATTGAACAGTTTATGGATATAATCCATAATAATAAAACAATTTTCATTGAAGAGGTTTATACTCATAAATCCTTAAAAATGGTTTGTAAATAAAATGTGAATTATCCTAAACATATCTCTTGGGAGTGTCGTAACCAATACTGCAACAAGGCCTGTTGTTGTATACCAGGATACCTCGGGTCAATCTTGAAATTCATTGTCAGAGTTTTCACTCCTAGGTACATCTGTTCCAGAGCCACCTCTACCTTCTCATATCCAAACAGGGATGTATTTCTTGGAAAATACAAAAAATCTATACATTACCAAAAATCTATGAAGTTTTTCTATACTAATCCCCAAAGTCTATCTTAGGGTAATGTTCTCTAATCAGAGTTTTTTATAAATCTAGCTTCTAAGGTTTCTACTATACTTTCACTAATAGAAAATGTAATTCCCCAAACCAAGTTACCCAGAGTCAGTGCATTATTACATATCATTGGTATGATCATAAGAGATTATGTCTCGAAATACAAATTAGTTTAGTATCCTCAAAAGTACTATATACATACATAAGTTTTACATTACATCATGAAATAAAAAAACAACATTGTGTCCTATTTGAACACACACATATATTCCATATCCTATCCCTACAGGTCAATTATAAAATACTTCTTCACATCCTTAGAAAAATAAAACATAGAAAGGGGTGAGCTCAAATGATCAGTAAGGATAACAATATATCAGAAACTTTCATAAAAAAGTATAAACATTTGATGCAATGTATAAGACAAAAAACATAATAATTTTAAACTTAAACATCAACATAATATGGAAAATATAAATCAAATAGTTCTATTTACTTATTCACATGGATATTCTATTAGTATAATAATCACATGAAATATCAATAGCCAATTCATAATGATGGAATGCATAATGCTAGACATTATAACCATATAGTCAAATCCTCTTGCCAAGAAAACAAATAAGTTTTTTCAAGGCCTTGTGCCAAGACACTAGTTTGTCTCATGAGACCTACTGATTCATTAATGAGCTATATCATGCTCCACCCATTAGTTACAAAGTCCAACACATTCCTCAAATAAAAAGGTTGAAACATTACATAAACATTTGTATTAAAAATAGCATATGGAATGTTAATACTTTAATCATAAACCATGAATGGTATAAGAATAACACATCCATAGTCAAACATATCAAAAAACCTTCAACACAATATAGAAGATTCTATCATAATAAATTAATTTCAAAAAAGTGTAAAATACATCAAAGGAAGTTGACATAGATGAAATGAAAACTATATAAGAGAAATATCTATTTCTATTTTGAAATAATTTAAATGTCCAATAATTTTAAAAGAAAAAATTTATTTTGAAAATATTCTTATAATCTTGGACACAAAGATTAGAAGGTTTTTCAATGTTGGAAAATATCCGCACCCACCGTATAAGTTAAAAAACATTATTTCCTTAATTTTGTTGAAAATATCATAAATAACCTTTTTTAGAAAACGAAGGAAGGATTACTTTATAAATATCTCATAAAAATAAAAAATGGTATAAATGACTTTAAACCATAGTCTAGGAAATAATATAAATGTTTTGAAATACATTTTTAAGAAACAAGGATGTGGATGACAATGAGGTCATAGTAGATACTCACGTATAAACAACATCGGATAATGAAGAGATTGTATAATTAACCATCATATTGTAATTTTCCTTGGTTGAGGGTATGTTATCCTCTTGTATAATAGTTAAATCATTGTTATTAAATTATACAATAACCACATACATAAATACGATATCATATATGATCTTTTTATATTGCTTTGTTAATAATATTTCAGTAGTATCATTGTTTTGGGTGTTAACTGATTCATTTTACATTATATGTTTTGTTATATAAGTAATGTTTGATAAGGATAGGATGTATTTTATTCATATCCAGAATGATATTAAGTTTTTGAACACTATTTTTAATCATAGAATGAAAATTATTCTTGAATGGTTACGATGGGGAATGAATTTCATCACATTCGTGGAAACGGTAATCCGTACGTACATAAGAGCGAAAATATCATTATATTGATGGTGAAATCATATATAATTCGACATAATATCATATATAAATAATACTTAACATGTTATATTTATTATTTACATTAGTTATACATATTATTATAGACATCCAAATAATGAAATGTTTGAATAGAAAACTATACCACGACGTGGAGACGGTAAGCTGTACGTACGCATATATGGTGAATTTTCATTAATAGGATGGATATAATAATGAATATTGTTGTACAAAATTTATAATAACATCATAGTATGTATTATTTTTGTATGGAAAAAACAAGTAAAGAAGAAGTGGAACATGAAAAGATCTTTGAAAGAGGTGGTGAAATTATTAACTCTTCTTTGGGTGTTTCCTTTTGAGTTGATCAAAAGAGATCATTAGGCTAGCTTTCTGATCAAAATAAGGCCTCTAAGTGGATTTTAGGGTAGTTGGGAGGATATTTGGGTAGGTGTTAGCTGATACAAATGGTTTGGAGGTGTGATTTTGAGTGAAGGAGAAGTACACATTTATAAGAGAGGTGACGGTCACTTTAGGAAAACTTTGAAATATTATTTTATTATACAATAATATTTGGTTCATAATGGCTCCAAAAGGATTTATTTTGATGATAAAGTGGGAATGGGTCGAAAAATTCTCACCCAATAGGTTTTATATAGGTTTATTTTACCATATTAACCTTATCGTCTAGATTTAACTCTTGGTTAAATAGTTTAACATTTACCATGTCTCCTTGTAATTTTATATTATATGGTTAATAAACATACTATATAATGTAATGAGAACCCCAAGTGGTTAATTAATGACATATATATTATTATATATGTATTTTGGCTGAAAAATATATTTTAGGAAAATTATATCATTTAATAATATAGTATTGGTTTTAAAAACTCATTTATATCAATTTGGACATTATTTAGTATTTGTTTTCTGTGAAAGTCATAAAAAATTTATTTCATTGAAAAAATAAATTGAATCAATCATAACATGTAATATTCACCATTAAAATTCGTGTATGGAATCAAAACTTTCAAATTATATTTATTTTAATATCTATAATATCATTTATTTGATTCTTTCATTAATAATGAAAATACTCCATCATTATTGTGTCAAATATAAATATATTTATTTAATTTCTAAAAATTATAAATAAATTATCATGATGTAGAAAATATTTTTATATTTTATAATGACTATTTATATTTTAATAGATCAATTATATAACCCCATGTAAAAATTGTTTTACTAAAAGATACATGCTTTTGTTATTTTTGTCTTTACTTTAGCTTATTTAATATAAAATGTCAATATCACTCCCAAGTTACTCATTTGGGTCCAAAAATCAACTCAAGGATGACCATGGTCGGACATGTATCATCCAATATGGTTAAGACACGTGTTAGGGTAATTTATTATTATTATAATATTATTTTTTATCCTTATTGACAGGATTTACCATTTAACCATGGTAAATAAAATATTTACCAAAGTAATTACTCATAATGTCTAAAAATAAAAGTTACCTATTTATAAAATTTGGAAATCATGATTCCAAATATGAAATCCATTTTTCCAAATTCAAAACACAGAAGTTTCAAAAATTAATATAAAATAAATTTCTATTGTCAAAACCAAAAAGTGGGTTTTTAAGAAGTAAAAACTATCAAAAGATTGAAAAATGTTGATGTACTATTTAAATTTAAAATTACTTACAATAAACTAAATTACATTAAATTAAAAAAATATAATCTAATGATACTTTAAAATAACCTAAATTTAAAATTTAACACTATAAATTATTTAAATAAAAAAATTGTTTTTAATTAAAATTTAGTATTTTTCACTATTCATCAAATTATGAATGTTATTAGAAAAATACGTAAAATCCATCCTAAGATAATTTTTATATTCCAAATCCAAAAAATGAAGTCCATTTTGAAAAATAAAATTTATAAAATTTCAAAAAGTGGGTATTACTGTTGATAACAACTAGTTTGATTAGTCATGGTGTGTTAGAACTCGAAGTTGCGTACCGCGCAAGCTATTGTATTATTTAAAGAGAAGTGTACCATGAAAGCTTGGGGTGTTAGAGTTCAGACTCTTCATCCAATACCGGACACCTGCTTTGTTATGCATGGATGACTCACAATGTTTTGACCAAGCTTGTGTAGCCCGATGGAACATTTCTACCTAGTCTAGTTCTCCCAAAACCCATCCTTCCATACAGGAAACTCCTTGAACCTTTACCTATACCCGTTTTCAGCAATTTAAAAGAAAAAATATCTCAAAACTTCTTCCCAAATAATGGTTTTAAAACCGAATCATGCTGTAAACAAAAAAGTTCAAAAACTTTTGTATTTTAACCCAGTCCTAAAAGCACAATACTTTACAATTTAGCAACTTTAAAAACATCTCTTCGCCAAGATGTCATCAAGAGTTATTACAACATTAGACAACCCACAAAGGTCATGTAGTATCGTTTGAACTTTTGTGTTGTATTCCCAAACACCCAATGAATCTTTAAAGCACTTGTACACCTTACTGCTCGAATTTAGCTCCCATTTATCATATTCAATTTCCATTTATCATTTTTTTTTACTTTAGTAAAACTTTTTCAATTATTCAAATACATGGGTTTACCTTTATCCAGCTATATGGTGCTTGTAAACCATAAACTATGGATCATGTTTTAAAGCCAATAAATCAATTTCCACTCATGTCACCATTTACATATCAAAACATCTGTTTCATGTTATTGTTAGAAGTAATAGAATAACATGTTATGACACAGAAGCATGGAACAATAGCATAACATAATAATAATAGAGGCATCATTGCATATAAATACCCAAGCATCTTACATCTATAACCAAAACTAGATATCTAATGGGACATGCTAAAGAAAATCAAAACCTGGCATTCCACCCAAGGCACACAATCAAAATTATCAGGCATCTTACTAATGCAACTACTTTGCATGTAATATTCATGGAATATGAATTTTGAAGTGCCTCAAATGATATAGGTAATGCAACTTCCTTGCCATATCAGGGCATGGAAAATGTGAAAAATTATCAAAAACAATAATCGGTGGAAAATAGACCAGTCACTCAAGGTGAA
This sequence comes from Viscum album, assembly GCA_963277665.1. Lineage (NCBI taxonomy): Eukaryota > Viridiplantae > Streptophyta > Magnoliopsida > Santalales > Viscaceae > Viscum > Viscum album. Next base: position 247,799,560 of record OY728160.1, on the reverse strand, counting down.
ATCATATCAATTGTAACCTCAAATAGTATAAACATCAATTTCCAACCTTGTCCACACTGTCATTTCCTGTACATGGGGTGACCAGTCCCAAGAATGACTATTAACCGAGCATTGACAATTTCCAAATCTCTAATATACCAACCCAAAATAAAAATACAATGGAAAAATAATGAAAAATTGAACCTTTAATACCACTTTGAAATGTCTCGACCCATCGTACCCTCGAACAGTTAGCCAAATAGGTCACCACATGACCTCAAGCGCATCTCCCCATATGCTAGAGGATTTTAACTAGGAGAGAGGGTCTAAGGATTGTTTGTGGGGATATTATACCATCATATTCAGAGCGCACATCGGTAACAAATAGAAAATTCAGACAATAGTGGAATAAGATATAAGAAATAATAAAATTTATAAAGAAATTAGGCCAACAACAGTTTATACAATGAATTCATGTTGTGGTGATTCATATGTGAAAATGGTAAACAAAACAAAATGATTTTTATTTAAATACATAACTGAAGAAAAGACTCAGAACTGCAAGGGCGATCTCCACGAGCATCTTGAGCACCTACTCATTCATTTTCCCCTAACTCCCATGTACTTGTAAACAATCACAATAAAGAGTCCAATGTCCTACAATCTAGAATTATACATGGGTACCCCATTGCAATGGTAGCCCGAATAGGGTTTGATATATAAATAGCAATAGGCCGAGACCACAATTGTATAACTCAATTTATAAAATGTAATATAAATAAACAATGTGGAGGTATACCTACGTAACAAAAAAATTAAATAAATAAACAATAACCTGTCCAGGTTCCTAAGGGACACCTGATGAAGATACCTACATCGGATCATAGATGAAAATAAGGATTTGAAAAGGACATATATATATATAATACATAAATAAACTATTTAACCCATTATTTAATATTCTTTATTTAACATCGTAAATCCTTATGTTCCCCCAGACACCCATATCTCAATACCTGTCTCGGCCATGCCATAGTTTGAACCATTTCTCATATTCAATTCACAAATCATTACATCACATCAACTTTCACTAACCATTTAATTCAATTCATGTTTTACCAATTAGACCACAGTCTAATGTCAATTAATGGGTGTAGAACATCATGTCTAGAACCCTCGTGAGTATTTAAATAATTAGTCCTTATCTCACAACACATGGGTATTTTGAGCATCTGTCCATGTCCAATAAATGAAAATTTTCATGCATGCTGGGTATAAAATTCCATTTCTAGCACCCCGTGAGTATTTGTAGCATCAGTCCCTATATCACAATCCTTTTATAAATCATATATATACGGATATTGTGGGTTCATAATGTAATGTCTTGAACCCCAATATCTCGTCCATTAATTAATTCATCAAAATTAATTAATCGAGTCTGTTAAGTAATTCAATAACTAATTAATAACATTGGATTCACTAAAAACTCAATAAATAGTTAAACACATCAATTACATTTGTTAACTCAAGAATTAACTAATAATTACCATTATATTAATTAATTCAAACATTAATTAATTTCATCAATTTATCTATTTAATTTAACAAATAACTAATAAAATTGAAATCCTTTCAATATTACATAATAAATTAACAAAATAATTATCTGAAAGAAACCATCCCAATGTCAAAACATTAATTCAGAAATTAATTATCTCAGGTTATCCCCTAGTCCAAATCTCATAATTAATCACCCAATTAATTTTCTATATTACAATCTCAAAACACATAATTTTAACATAATTAATTATGTTAACATAACCAATTAAATATCTCACAATTAATCTTCCGATTAGTTATCATTTCAAATATCATAATTAATTCAAAATTAATTATATCAACTTAAAAATTTTAATATCTCAGAAATAATCCTCTAATAATTATTATCTCAAAGAACATATTTAATTCATAATTAATTATGTCATCTTAACCTATTTAATATCTCATAATTAATTCATCCATAATTATTATCTCAAAGTAGATAATTAATTCATAATTAATTTTATCATCTTAACTAATTTAATATATCATAATTAATTCATAATTAATTATCTCAATATAAAAAATTTAGTATCACATAATTAATAATCTGATTATTATTATCTCAGTTATAATTTCAATGATCATAATTAATTCACAATTAATTATCACATATTATCCCACCTAGTACTCATAATGATCACATAACCCAAGTGCATCAACTTCTAAGGGAGGAAATCGAAAAATACATATTAGCAAGATAAATGACCAAAAAAATCAATACATTATGTTTTTATCTTGAAGGAAGCGTACATCTGTTGGATGGGTTTTATTACAAAAGGCTATTTTGTAATATAACTAATCATTTTATACCAATGAGAAATTTTCTCTAATATTACAGTCATCATTATCAAAAACATTAGATTAAAAAAAATTGTATTTTTCTAAATAAATTCAAAATTGAGGACCCTACTTCAAGGAATTGGATAGGACAATGAATTCGAACTCAAACTAAAATTCCCTCTACAGACACACACACTTAGACAATTTTGCATGCACATACTTGGAATTGGTCGCATCACCCTACAACGATAAATGGAACCCAAAATTAGTGTGGTGAAGACCAACACATCTCCAATTAATTCACCATAACTCAAATACACCATAGAAATGTAATATAAAGGGTGTGAAACCAATTATTATATTTTTATCCTCACCTAAAAATGATTGAGGTTAACCAATTCAAGAAAAACTTACACAACTTCAACAATCGTTGTTGAAATACAAACCAAAGGGTCCCGACACATCTTCTGCAACACCTAGGATCTGATGAAACAAGAAATTCCGGTTAATCCTGAACCTAAGGTTTCAATCCAATGGAACCCAGGTGAAGGAGTGCTGAGATGGCTGTTGAAAATAATGAAACATGAGGTGAAGGACATACCTTGACAAGATAGACAACTTCTGTGAAGACTTTAGGAGGAGAAAGTCACACGAAGAGGGAGTTGGAGAGGTGGGTGTTGTGCCACCCACGGGTGATACACCATGGGTATGTCATGAACCTTCTAGGAGAAGGGAGAGCTTCACCTACCTCTTATTTTCTCCATTGAAAAAAAATTAAAAGACTAATTTAAAATATAATAATTAATATAATAATAATAACCGTCATATTATTATTTTTAACCTTTAATATTTTACAAATTTGGTAAACTCCAAACTCCCATTTACACATTATTTAATTAAATTATCCTTAAACAAATTTAACTAAATTAATTTGTCACATCATGTTATTTAATTAAATTCACCCAACATTGAATTTAATTAAAATAAAACCTCCATTTCACATCAATTAGTTAATTTTTTCATATCCATGAATAAACCCCCCATTTCACATCATTTAATTAAATTCTATTAAATTCAATTTAAATAAACAAAACTCTCCATATAACAACATTTAATTAAATTCATCATCCTCAATTTAATTAAATAAAACCATCATAATAATAACCATTAATTTTTTTTTCATTTAACAAAACACTTATCTGATAAAACCCAAAGCTCCCAATTTAAACATCATTTAATTAAATTATTATCAACAACATAAATTAAATATAATCGCCCATTCACATTATTTAATTAAATTCCATTTAAATCAATTTAATTAAATAAAATTATACATGAAACATCATTTAATTAAATTCATCAAACTCAATTTAATTTAATAAACATGTCGTAAGAATAAATTATATAATTATTAGCATTTAATAAAATGATTCATTCATACAACCCAAAACTCACCAATTACATATCATTTCATAAAATCTTCTCCAATGAATTTATTTAAATAAAATTTCTCACACATAATTATTTAATTAAATTCTCTCAATAAAATTTAATTATATAAAACCCCCATTTTCATCGAATAATTAAATTCATCTTACCCTTGAATTAAATTATATAAAACCCCAACTACACATTAAACACAACATTTTATTAAATTCCTATATGATGTATTTAATTAAATAAATTATGCATCAAATTATTATTTAATTACAATCTCTCAATACAATTTAATTAATTAAAACCACCATTTCTCATAAAATAATTAAAATCAACTTAACCTTGAATTTGATTAGATAAATAAAAAACTCCAAAGTTAACACATCATTTAATTAAATTTTATTCCAACCGGATTTAATTAAATAAAATTTCCAACTCATTATCATTTAATTAAATTGACTCAATATAATTTAATTTTAAAAAAACCTCGACACCTCACTAATAATTATTTAATAAAATTTGTTCCAACTAATTTTAATTAAATAATTTCTCCAATTAATGTTATTTAATTTAATTATATGAAAAATATTTAATTAAACTAAAAAAATTAACTCATGAACATTATTTAGTTAAATTCTCTCAACCTCAATTTAATTAAATAATAATCCCCCATTTCAAAATGAATAATTAAATTATTCTTAACAATTAATTTATTTAAATAAAACATTCATTTCAGTTTAATTAATTAAATTTTTATTTTCCATGAATTTAATTAAAGGAAGCCCCAACTCCTCATTTACTAGTCATTTAAATATTACCATTTAAAATTTCCCTTATTTGATAACCCCAAACAACTCATTTAATTAAATTTCATTCAACCAGGAATTTAATTAAATTAATTTTACCAGAAACTCAAAACATGGTAGACCATATTGTTTGTCTTTTATTGTTTGACATACTGTGCATAGACCATGCATCCACTACTAGACTCTTTATTTATTATACATGGCTGACCCGCATGGTTTTAACTAACCATGTGCAACCCGTGAAAACGTCACTGCTTGGTATGGTTCCCCTGAAACACATCCTACCATCTGGGAAACTCCTCAAGCCTTTACTTAAGCCCATTATAAATACTTTAAAAGAACTCAACTCACAAAACATCTTTCTGAATATTGTTTGGAAAACTGAACTGTGTAGAAATTGAAAAGGTTTAGAAACATTTCTATTTTATCCAGGTCCAAATACATGGGACCTTACACACTATGCCTTATATTCATGTCTATATGGTATGAATTTTATGTCTCAAGTCCTTAGGATTCATAACAAAACTAAAATCTAGACACTTATTATTGGGGGATTATTTTTATTGCAATGGTCGTCGTTATAAGATGAAAAGTTCTCCTCTATGATACATATAGTTATGCTTACTAATATTAGTTTTTCTAGATCATGATTACATGGTTGTTTGTGATCTATTAATTTGGTCTTGTAACTATCGAGATGATTTTAATTTAGTCATTTTCTCATGATTCCATGGAATCATCCTTGATTAATTGGTTATATCTAGGATTTAGATAATTCCTTATAGAACTAGGGGTCTATCATTTTAGCCATTCATCAGGTATTATTGGTCTTTGATCATAGGTGTAACACCCGAGACTTTTATGGGAAATATTTTGTATTTATGTTGTATAAATCATCAAAGGAATCTTTCACTACACAGAACACTATCTTGGCTTGCTTTACATGCAACCACAGCCTTCCTCGATAGCTTGCGTCGTACGCAATACCAAGTTTCACTAAACAATGATATGCTATTAAAATATTATTAAAACTAGCCGTTATGAATAGTACTAACTGAATTTTGAATTTTATAACATTTTAATTCAATTTATACATTTTCTAGAATGAGGTATAAAAGCAAAATCAGTTTTTTTGGATAAAAGAAATATTTTTCAAAAAATACAGTTTTTCCGCCTTTTGATGGCGCACCCACATTAAATCTAGTTTTTGACATGTTTATAAGTTCAATTTGACAAAATAAAATTATTCTTTTGAATCAGGGTATAAAAATTAACTTTGGATAAATTTTTGATATTTTTTTGATAACTTTCATATTTTGATGAATAGTAAAAATACGCTAATTTTTAATTAAAAACAACTTTTTTCATTGAGATAATTTATATGGATAAATTATATTATTGAATGGTTTTAAATTATAAATAGAATATATTTTTACCATTTAATATAATGTATGTCATTAGCATTAATTTCACATTTAATTCATAGGTAAAAACATTTCAATCTTTGGCAATGTTTTAACTTCTAAAACCTGTTTTCTTAACAACGGGATTTATTTTAAATTAATTACTGCAACTTATATGTTTTGAATTTTGAAAAATGGATTCTGTATTTAGAATCTGTGGGTCCAAATTTTGTTAATAGACTACTTTTTATTTTTGGGCATTATGAATAGTAACTATGGTAAATTTTATTTACCATAGTTAAAGGTAAATCGGGTAATTAAGGGTAAATATAAGATTATAAAATTACCATAACACCTGCCAAAATCCTATTGGATGACTTAAAGTCTACCCATATCACCTAAGGGTCAGATTAGATTCATTTAATGGACTTTTTCCCATGATAATAATTTAATTATTATTAAAACCAAAGAATGTGACAACATGTCACTTTCTTAAATATTATAAGTATAATAATTTTAATTTGGTGATAAACTTAATGAAACTTCAAACATGAATAGTCTCCAGAAATATAATACAATTATCTACATCATCTAAATTTATTTATAATTTTTAGGGATTAAATAATTATCATTAATTATGACACAATAGTGATGTTGAAATTATTTTATTAAATAAAATATCAAATAAATTGTTTTAAAAATATTAAAATAAATATTATATGAACTATTTAATGTGCTACACTAATTTTATAGATATATATGACATTTTATGAATCTATTAAAGATTTTAGTTCGAAACTATCTTCTGTATATATTTTATTTAAATTCAAATAAACGAATAGTTTCAAAATTGACACTATTGTTATTTTATAAAAATAACATATTATAAAATTGTTTAAAAATCACAAAAATATTTAAAAATTATAAATTAAAATTTATATGGTCTAAAATATCATAAAGTGACAAATTATGTAAAATTAAAAACACATATGTAATTATTTATAATAATTTAAAATTTAGAATATTATTACTACAAATAAAATTAAATTGATAAATAAGGATAAATCAAGTTGATAATGTTTAAAATAAATTCATAACATGTCTAAATTTTTTTGGTTGATGATATTAAAAACCTATATCATCTAATATTCGGATATGAGTAATTTTGGAAGTTTTTAAGTAGGATTGGGATTTAATATAAACTAATATTTCTTATATTTCCAAAGGTTCCCCTCTCCTCCCTTATAAAAGGGCACCTCCTCCATCTCTTCCTCACACCAATTTGAGCCTTCAAGCTCGGCCAAACCCTGCCCATTTCACTTCCCCACTTCCTTAGAAACCTACTAGAGGTACTGGTCTTATCAAAAGACCAACTCTATTTCCTTAAGAAAAATTTTAAAGGAGGCACTTCGAGAAAGAGGTAATACCTTCTACCATTTTCTTCAAGTTCCATTCTTCTTCTACTACCTCTTCTTTAGTTGTTTCATTATGAGGTAATAACATAAGTATCACTTATATACTGATATGTTATTATAAATATGAAACAACCCTATTTCACCTCTTATCCATCCTACGAAAAATGAAATCACCGCGCGTGCGTACGTACGGAATACCGTCTCCACGCCGTGGTGTAATCTATTTTCTACCACCACCTTACTTGGATGGGTATAAGGGTGAAAGTAATGAATATATATGATTATTTTAAAGTGTTATTGATTCTGAAATAGTATACATACACTCCAATACAATTCCATGATCATGGGAACGATATCATCACTCGTGCGTACGTACGGAATACCGTCTCCATGATGTGATGTGATTCGTTCTACATGATCTTAATTGAATAATGATTATATAAATTAATTGAATGAATGAATATGATATATATTACACTAATACCATTCTGGAAATGAGGTATCTACAACCTAAAGAGATGAATAAGAATTTATTCAACAAACACGCATAAGAACAAAAAGTAATAAACACCCGAATAACAAGTAGTAATGAAATATTACTAATAAGAAGCTAAGAATATAACCATATATGATATCATAACAATAATTATGATTCTGTAATAAGTCAATAACATTATTTAAATCATTATACAGGAGGTTCGGACACTTACGAAGCAAATCGGACCTAAGGTAAGGGAAAATATCACAGTCTCATTTTATCCGAGATTGTTTATACTTTGAAATTTACTGGGGTGTATTTTATCATCCACATCCATGTTTCCTCAATATGTAATATTTATATCCTTATACAATAGTTTATATCCAATTTTACCCTTTGTTGAATTTTTACTAAAAGATATGAAAGTAATCTTTTGTCGTTTTTCATACGAGGTACTTTTTGACTTTTCCGACAAAAGTACGAGAAGAATGTTTTTTTAACTTATACGGAATGAATGGATTTCTAAAACAATATTTCCAAGAATCTTACAATACATGTTTTCAATTTTATTTTTAATCACCTTCTTTTAGTTTAAAATTGTATGACATGTTAATAAAGGAAAAATGTTTTGGATGTAAAAAAGGATATTTTCCTCAAGAATGGAGTTCAAGAGTTTTATCAAAATTATTTTCCATCTAATATAATAAAGGGTTATGTCTCTATTCCTATTATTACATTGATTTGATTATGTTGTTATGGAAATATTTTTATGAATTACTTTATCTTATATGAATTGTTTTATGATTTCACGATGTTTAAGATTCCCATTTTTATTATATGGGTTATGCAATGATGTATGATTTATGATTTTGTGGAACACATAAGAATGGTATCATTATGAGATGGGTGGGACCTATATCTACCTCCAATGCATTGGGTAAAGATTTTATATCTCATGAGATATACATGGCTGGAATGGTAGGTTAAACCGGTTCAGTTAAATAGGACTGAAACGAGGAGTGAAATCGGTTCAGAAATGGAGTTTGTCCACTAAGATAGTCTTGGAAATGAGTCCTGACTAATAAGAAATAATTCTATATGAATATGTGTGTATGCCAAAAAGTTTCATGTTTTATGTTATGATTATTGGTATTTCATTTCACTACTATGATTTATCCCATGTTATGAAATTATGCTCTCTTTTGCAGGTTAAGATTTCCAAAATGTTATGTTCTTATGAATATGATGTGATTGATATTTCTTTTGTTTACCCTTACTGAGAATTTGAGATCACCCTTTTGTATGTTTTCTTTCCCCAGGTTAGGAAGAAGCTTATTAAGTAATATATGCCAAAAGGGACTATAGATATGATGAAATAAATGGGAGACAGTGTAGACGCTTTATGAACCAGTTGTTTATGTTTCCCAGTTTCTAAAGACACTATACCTATACAGTCCATTCATGGTTTTGTTATATGTTGTAATAAGTATGTTTAAATTTTGAAGTAATAAAAATGTATGTAAAGTATGGGTCGTTATAGTTGGTATCAAACGAAAGGTATAGTCAACCTTTGGAAACTAGGATGTAAAAGCCTTAGTAAGAACCCCAAGGAAAAGTCTATGAATAGAACAAAATCTTAGTGTTTTAGAAATGACCATGAATAACATAGGATAAGACCTTAAGTGTGAAATTTTATTCTTGATTGTGTGGTTTTCCTATTATAATTAGTGTTGCTCACACTATTCTTCTTGGTTTTAGTCAATGGCTGGAACCCGAAGGAACCGTGTTAATGCGGAATGCGAAGGGCAATGCAATGATTGTACCCCTGAGCAACCAAACGTTATGGGAGATGGAATGAAAAATCTTTTAGCCATGCTCACACAACTTTCTCAAGCTATAAATCATGCAAGACTTCCAAAAGAGCAGAGGAAGGAGAAACGTTCTATTGAATCCTTCATGAGGCATCGTCCACCTTCTTTCAGCGGGTCTACTGATCCATTAGTTGCTGAACAATTGATTAGTACTACTGAAAACATATTTTCAGTTCTTCAATGTTCTGAACATGATAAAGTCATCCTAGTAGTGTATCGTTTAGAATGAGATGTTGATCAATGGTGGAATCTTATTAATAATATGAGGAAAAGGGATGAAATTGAGTCCATGGAATGGGACGAGTTCAAGAACTTATTTTTCAATAAGTACGTCCCTCGTATTCTCCGAACAAAGTTGGAGAAAGAGTTTCTTGAACTGAAGCAAAAGGATGATGAATTTGTTGGTACCTATGAAGCAAATTTTACAAGACTTGCAAGGTACGCTTCTGGTCTTATTATCCAACCTGAGATTAAGATCGATAGATTCTTTAGTGGCTTAAAACCAATTCTTCGAAGGGTGTTAGCCATAAGGGACTTCAATAGCTACGAGGAAATCGTTCGATGTGATCTCAAAGTCAAGATGGAGATTGGAGTAACCCATCAGTCATATGGGTTTGATAAGAATAGGAAAATGGAATTCAAAGGAAAATCTAAAGAGCACACCGAAAAGAAGATGAGATTTCGCTTATGCTCAACGTGTGGAAAGAAACATGGAGGGAGTTGTCTTAAAGGGACAAGTAAATGTTTCAAATGTGGAAAGGAAGGTCATCGGGCATTTGAATGCCGTAATGATGGGAATAAGATGTCTAATGATGCAAACAAGGGATGGGACACAAAGAATGAACCTACTACACTTCAATGTCTCAAGTTCAAGGAGATGGGGCATTATGCCAATAAATGCCCTAATCCATGGGTTTTTGATGATGATCGACATCAACAAAATCTTAAAGCTAAAGACAAAGGAAAGTAACATGTAATTTCTATCAATGATGTAGAGTATGATAATGATGTGGTGAAAGGTACACTTACCATCCACTCTAAAGTAGAAAATGTTTTATTTGATTATAGATCCACCCAATCTTTTATTTCTGAATATTTTTCTAAGGGTATCACCGTATTACCTCAACAATTAGATGTTGAGTTAGCTTTGACAACACCTAATGGCACAACAGTCATATCAAAAGTTTATAATTCTTCCCCGATTGTAGTTTGTGGGAAAGTGCTTCCTACAAATCTTGTGATCCTTCCTATAGTGTAATTTGATGTGATTCTTAGCATGGATTGGCTTTCTTTATATGGAGCTCATATCAATTTCCAAAGAAGGGAAGTCACATTTCATATTCCAGATCAATCTATGATCGTCTATCGATGCAAGGATGAACATAACCTCCCATTGGAAATTTCTTCCATCTTATGGGTCTTGACTCCACTTAATGAAGGTTATTTATCTCAAATGGTTGGTGAGAAACTCACAATTAAGAATATGCCCATTGTACGGGAGTTTGATGGTGTCTTTCTGGAGGAATTGTCGGGTCTTCCACCAAATCATGAAGTTGATTTTTCAATAGAACTCGTACCGGGTTCTTTGACTATTTCAAATACACCTTATAGAATGGCCCCAATTGAGTTGCAGGAATTGAAGAAGCAACTCCAAGAGAATCTTGATAAGGGATTCATACGCCCTAGTGCATCACCTTGGGGAGCACCTGTTCTGTTTGTTAAGAAGAAAGACGGATCAATGAGACTCTGCATTGATTATTGAGAACTTAACAAGATCACTATCAACAACAAATATCTTCTCCCACGCATTGATGACCTATTTGACCAACTACGCGGAGCTCAATACTTTTCCAAGATTGATCTTCATTCAGGGTATCATCAATTAAGGGTCAAAAGGGAGGATATACCAAAGATGGATTTCCGTAGAAGGTATGGACACTATGAATTTATAGTGATGCCATTTGGTCTTACTAATGCCCCTGATATCTTCATGGATCTGATGAATAGAGTCTTTAGAGACTACCTTGATCAATTTGTGGTAGTCTTTATAGACAATATTCTTGTCTATTCAAAGAGCAAGGAAGAACATGAAGATCACTTGAGAATTATATTGAAGACCCTGAGAAAGGATAAGCTTTATTCCAAATTTACCAAGTGTGAATTTTGGCTTCAAAAAGATGCATTTTTGGGTCACATAATCTCAAAAGAGGGGCTATCTGTGGATCCAGCAAAAACAGAGGTTATCGAAAGATGGTCAAGACCAACAACAGTAACTGAGATATGATGTTTTCTTGGATTGGCTGGATATTATCGACGTTTTGTGAAAGATTTTTCATGATTATCTAATCCACTCACCAGGTTGACTCGAAAAGGAGTTAAGTTCGTGTGGACAGACAAATGTGAAGAGAATTTCAAGGAGTTGAAAAGAAGGTTATCCAGTGCACCTGTACTCACACTTCCTTGTAGTGGAGAAAGGTTTGTGATCTACAGTGATGCATCCAAGAAGGGACTGGGATGTGTTCTCATGAAAAATGATATGATGATAGCTTATGCCTCATGACAGTTGAAAATCCATGAGAAAAATTACCCAACTCATGATTTGGAGTTAGCTGCGGTTATCTTTGCATTAAAGATTTGGAGGCATTACCTTTATTGTGAAAGGTGTGATATTTATACTGATCATTAAAGTTTAAAGTATATTTTCACAAAAAAGCAGCTGAATATGCGTCAATGAAGATGGTTGGAGTAGATTAAGGATTACAACTGCTCAATTCATTACCACCATGGGAAAGAAAACAAGGTGGCAGATGCATTAAGTCAACAAGACCATGCCATTTTATCCATGATGAGGATCACAAAAGATCCAATATTTATGGATTTACAAAGGATGGATCTTGGAATTATAATGGAAGGGGGAAAATCGTATCTTTATCAAATGAATGATCAACCATCTATACATGTGAAGATTAAAGAGGCACAGAAAGAAGATGTAGAGTTACAAAAGAAGGTGAGAAATGATCCTAAATTGAACCTTGATTGTGATGGGATAATAAAGTTCCGGAATCGGGTTTGTGTTCCTCCCATCCCCGAATTAAATAAGGAGCTACTGGATGAGGCTCATAGTTCTTCATTCTCTATTCATCCTGGAAGCACGAAGATGTATAGGGACCTGAAAGAGTACTTCTGGTGGGATGGCATGAAAAGAGATATTGCTAAATATGCCTCTCGATTCTTGGTTTGTCAGCAAGTTAAAGCTGAGAGACAGAAGTCTAAGGGGATGTTACAACCATTACCCATACCCGAATGGAAATGGGAAAACATCACTATGGAATTTGTCACAGGACTTCCAAAAACATCCAAAGGAAATAATGCTATCTGGGTCATAGTTGATCGTCTTACAAAGTCTGCACACTTCATTGCTATTAGAGAGGATTTCTCTCTGGATCAGTTTGCCAGGATATATGTAAAGGAAGTGGTAAGATTTCATGGTGTACCACTTTCTATTATATCTGATCAGGATCCGAGATTTACCTCGATGTTTTGGCGAAGTTTTCAACATACTCTGGATACAGAGTTGAGTTTCAGCACTACTTATCATCCTCAGATAGACGGTCAGTCTGAGAGAAAAATTAAAACTCTAGAAGATATGTTGAGAGCTTGCTCTATGGATTTCAAATGTGGTTGGGATCAACACCTACCTTTGGTGGAATTTTCTTATAATAATAGCTTTCACTCCAGTATTCAGATGGCTCCTTATGAAGCTCTCTATGGAAAGAAATGAAGGACTCCAACTTGCTGGGATGAAGTTGGGGAAAGAAAGCTATTAGGACCTGATCTCATTGATGAAATAGCAGAAAAGGTCATATCTATTCAACAACACATAAGAGCAGCTCAGAGTCGACGGAAAAGTTATGCTGACGACCGAAGAAAATACCTAGAGTTTGAAGTGGGTGATAAAGTGTTCTTACAAATATCTCCCTGGAAGTGGGTAATGAGATTTGGAAATAAGGGGAAGTTGATCCCTAGATATATCAGTCCTTTCGAAATACTGGATCGTGTCGGGAAGGTAGCTTACCAATTGGCACTTTCACTGAATCTCTCTCAAGTACACGATGTGTTCCATGTATCTCTCCTGAGAAAGTGCATACCTGATCCTTCACATGTACTCAGCTCAGAAGTTGTACCGCTGGACCAAGATATTTCTTATGAAGAACAGCCGATAGAGATTCTAGATCGTAGCGAAAAAGTCCTATGAAACAAGACCACTCGCTTGGTGAAAGTTTTGTGGAGGAACCACCAATTAGAAGAAGCTACATGGGAGCTTGAGGATATGATGAGGGAGAGGTATCCTCATCTGTTTGTTACAAAGTGATGAATTTCGAGGGAGAAATTCATTTTAAGGGGGGTAGAATGTAACACTCGAGACTTTTATGAGAAATATTTTGTTTTTATGTTATATAAATCATCAAAGGAATCTGTCACTACACACAATACTAGCTTGGCTTGCTTTACACGCAACAACAGCCTTCCTCGATAGCTTGCGTCGTACGCAATACAGAGTTTCACTAAACAACGATATTCTATTAAAATATTATTAAAACTATCCATTATGAATAGTACTAACTGAATTTTGAATTTTATAACATTTTAATTCAACTTATACATTTTCTAGAATGAGGTATAAAAGCAAAATCAGTTTTTTTGGATAAAAGAAATATTTTTCAAAAAATACAGTTTTGCCATCTTTTGATGGCACATCCACATTAAATATAGTTTTGACATGTTTATAAGCTAAATTTGACAAAATAAAATTCTTCTTTTGAATCAGGGTATAAAAATTTACTTTGGATAAAATTTTGATATTTTTCTGATAACTTTCATATTTTGATGAATAGTAAAAATACGGTAATTTTTAATTAAAAACAACGTTTTTCATTGAGATAATTTATATGGATAAATTATAATAATGAATGGTTTTAAAGTATAAATAGAATATATTTTTACCATTTAATATAATGTATGTCATTAGCATTAATTTCACATTGAATTCATAGGTAAAAACATTTCAATCTTTGGCAATGTTTTAACTTCTAAAACCTGTTTTCTTAACAACGGGATTTATTTTAAATTAATTACTGCAACATATATGTTTTGAATTTTGAAAAATGGATTCCATATTCAGAATCAGTGGTTCCAAATTATGTTAATAGACTACTTTTTATTTTTGGGCATTATGAATAGTAACTACAGTAAATTTTATTTACCCTAGTTAAAGGTAAATCGGGTAATTAAGGGTAAATATAAGATTATAAAATTTTCCTAAGACCTGCCAAAATTCTATTGGATGACTAAAAGTCGAACTATATCACATAAGGGTCGGATTAGATTCATTTAATAGACTTTTTCCCATGAAAATAATTTAATTATTATTAAAACCAAAGAATGTTACAACATGTCACTTTCTTAAATCTTATAAGTATAATTATTTTAATTATGTGATAAACATAATGAAACATAGAAAATGAATAGTATCCAGAATTCTAATACAATTATCTACATAATAGGAATTTATTTAGAATTTTTAGGGATTAAATAATTATCATTAATTATGACACAATAGTGATGTTAAAATTATTTTATTAATTAAAATATCATATAAATTGTTTTAAAAATATTAAAATAAATATTATATGAACTATTTAATGTGATAAACTAATTTTATAGATACATATGACATTTTATGAATCTATTAAAGCTTTTATTTAGAACATATTATTTGTATATATTTTATTTAAATTCAAATAAATGAATAGTGTCAAAATTGACACTATTGTTATTTTATAAAAATAACATATTATAAAATTGTTTAAAAATCACAAAAATATTTAAAAATTATAAATTAAAATTTATATGGTCGAAAATGTCATAAAGTGTCAAATTATGGAAAATTCACAACACATATGTAATTATTTATAATAATTTAAAATTTAGAATATTATAACTACAAGTAAAATTAAATTGATAAATAAAGATAAATCAAGTTGATAATGTTTAAAATAAATTCCTAACATGTCTAAATTTTATTGGTTGATGATATTACAACCCTATCTCATATAATCTTTGGATATGAGTCATTTTGGATGTTTTTATGTAGGGTTGGGATTTAATAAAAACTAATATTTCTTATATTTCCAAAGGTGCCCCTCTCCTCCCTTATAAAAGGGAACCTCCTCCCTCTCTTACTCACACCAATTTGAGCCATCAATCATGGAAAACCCCTGCCCATTTCACTTCCACACTTCCTTAGAAACCTACAAGAGGTACGGGTGTTATCAAAAGACCAACTCTAGTGCCTTAAGAGAAAGTTTAAAGGAGGCACTTCGAGAAAGAGGTAATACCTTCTACCGTTTTCTTCAAGTTCCATTATTCTTCTACTACCTATTCTTTAGTTGTTTCATTATGAGGTAATAACATCAGTATCAATTATATACTTATATGTTATTATAAATATTAAATAACCCTATTTCACCTCTTATCCATCCTACGGAAAATGAAATCACCTCGCGTGCGCACGTACGGAATATCGTCTCCACGTCGTGGTGTAATCTATTTTCCACCACCACCTTACATGGATGGGTATAAGGGTGAAAGTAATGAATATATATGATTATTGTAAAGTGGTATTGATTCTGAAATAGTATACATACACTCCAATACAGTTCCATGGTCATGGGAACGATATCATCACTCGTGCATACGTAC
Source organism: Viscum album (assembly GCA_963277665.1). Classification (NCBI taxonomy): domain Eukaryota; kingdom Viridiplantae; phylum Streptophyta; class Magnoliopsida; order Santalales; family Viscaceae; genus Viscum; species Viscum album. Next base: position 247,783,027 of record OY728160.1, on the reverse strand, counting down.
GGAATACCGTCTCCACGATGTGATGTGATTCATTCTACATGATCTTCATTGCATATTGACTATATAAATGAATTGAATGAATGAATATTATATATATTACACTAATAACATTCTGTAAATGAAGTATCTATAACCTAAATAGAAGAATAAGAATTTATTCTACAAACACGCATAAGAACAAAAAGTAATAAACACCCGAATAACAAGTAGTAATGAAATATTACTAATAAGAAGCTAATAATATGACCATATATGATATAATAACAATAAGTATGATTCATTAATAATTCAATAACATTATTTAAATCATTATACAGGAGGTTCGGACACTTACGAAGCAAATCAGACCTAAGGTAAGGGAAAATATCACAATCTCATTTTATCCGAGATTGTTTATACTTTGAAATTTACTGGGGTGTATTTTATCTTACACATCCATTTTTCCTCAATATTTAATATTTATATCCTTCTAAAATATTTTATATCCAATTTTACCCTTTGTTGAGTATTTAGTAAAAGATATGAAAGGAATCTTTTGTCGTTTTTCATACGAGGTCCTTTTTGACTTTTCCGACAAAAGTACGAGAAGAATGTTTTTTAACTTATATGGAATGAATGGATTTTTAAAACAATATTTCCAAGAATATTCCTTTACAAGTTTTCAAGTTTATTTTTAATCAACTTCTTTTGGTTTAAAATTGTATGACATGTTAAGAAAGGAAAAATGTTTTTTATGTAAAAAGGATATTTTCCTCCAGAATGGAGTTCAAGAGTTTTATCAAAATTATTTTCCATCTAAGATAATAAAGGGTTATGTATCTATCCCTATTATTACCTTGATTTGATTATGTTGTGATGGAAATATTTTTATGAATTCCTTTATCTTATATGAATTGTTTTATGATGTCACGATGTTTAAGATTATCATTTTTATTACATGGGTTATGCAATGATGTATGATTTATGATTTTGTGGCACACATAAGAATGGTATAATTATGAGATGGGTGGGACCTATAATGATCTCTAATGCATTGGCTAAAGATTTTATATCTCATGAGATAGACATGGCTGGAATGGTAGGTTAAACCGGTTCAGTGAAATATGACTGAAACGAGGAGTGAACTCGGTTCAGAAATGGACTTTGTCCACTAAGATAGTCTTGGAAATGAGTCGTGACTAATAAGAAATGATTCTCTATGATTATGTGTGTATGCCACAAAGTTTCATGTTTTAAGTTATGATTATTGGGATTTTATTTCACTACTATGATTTATCCCATGTTATGAAATTATGCTCTCTTTTACAGGTTAAGATTTCCAAAATGTTATGTTCTTATGAATATGATGTGATTGATATTTCTTTTGTTTACCCTTACTGAGCATTTGAGCTCACCCTTTTGTATGTTTTCTTTCCCCAGGTCAGGAAGAAGCTTATTAAGTAAGATATTCCAAAAGAGACTATATATATGATGAAATAAATGAGAGATAGTGTAGACGCTTTATAAACCAGTTATTTATGTTTCCCAGTTTCTAAAGACACTATACCCATACGGTCCTTTCATGGTTTTGTTATATGTTGTAACAAGTATGTTTAAATTTTGAAGTAATAATAATGTATGTAAAGTATGGGTCGTTATAATAGGCATGAGGGATTCATGGGATATACATAAATTGGTATTTATATGTTTGGTATCCTATATTGTCATAGCCAGAGAAACCATGACATTGGAAAATGCATGTAACAACCCCAATTCATATAACACAATGCTAATGACTAATTTTATTAATTAATATATGATACATGGGGTATATTTTATTGGACATATCATTTTATTAGACATTTAGAACAAAATATAAAGATGATTCCCAGTTTACATTTTATATAAAATATATTCAATGTAAATATATTTAAACCTTTAACTAAATCATTGATTAATTCTTCTTATCTTAGGTAAAGGGAAAAAACAAGGGTTATATAAGACACTATTTGAGGGTTACATGAAATAAAGGATATCATGAGTAAATATTGTTGAATTATAAAGGAATAAACGATTATTTTTTGACATCATGATATAAAACATAATTCTATCATAAACATAATCACCTTTTGAAAATAATATTTTAACTATTGGGATGTATACACCAAAAAACAATTTAAAATGGTATTTCTACTAGTTATCATTTTAGGACCTGTTGATTCATTGAGAGGTGTGTAATTTGGAACCCCACTCATTCCTACAATACCAATGAATTCCTATAATATTTAATGATCAATTTTATTCATAAAAAATCTTTAATAATAAATATATTTTTATTAGATAATATTTAATATCAATATTTTCCATAGCCAATCAAATAACATTCATAGTAAACAATAGTACGTAGAAATATTTTACAATTTAAGAAATAATAATATCAATGAAACAAATAATTTGAACTATTTTGTTGAAAAACGATCAAAATAATTTGAATGTTTCAAGATAATGTAAATTTCAACAATATCAATCAAGGGATGTGATATGATAATCAATTAATCAAATAAATTGATTTTATGTTAAAATAACTTCTTATATTGAATTGAAAATAATGTGAGAAAAAATTTAAAATAAATTTTCATTAAATATTTTAATTTATAGAACAATTTAATACTTGTAGATGAATCATAATAAAGTAAACCCATTATAGTGGAAGGAATGTACTTTAACAAGATTTATGTTAAAAGAAACAAATTTATTTTTACTTTTTATAGAAAAAGATGAAAATTACCCTTTTAAAAGGCATTAAAATGATTCCTTTATTTCCTTATAATGTGTTTTAAATAATATAAAACGACCATTATAAATAAATTGAGTACTTAAAAAGGATTTTTGTTAAAAGTTTTTAAAATTTATTGACATGGAAGGAAAATGTACAACATTAAAAAGTGAAATGGAATTTTTGATTTCTTTTTAAAAATATATTTTTTTGATTCAAGATCCCAATAGGTTAAAATTTGAATAAAGTGTGTAAAATAACTATATATTCAATGGATAAAAAATATATTTAATTTGTCAATGAAAAATTATACTAATCATTGAACAAAAATATAAGAAATCCCCAAAATTGAGATTGTAAAATAAAATCATACCTCTTTAGTAACATATAAATTGGTACCCTATTAAAGTGTAATGTTGAATCAAAACATTAATTAAAATGAGTAAATATATATTATTTATATTTTTATCAATGATGTAGTATATATAAAATATAAAAAATAGGTTCATAATATTAATTATGTCTTAATGGAGTGGAATGGGACATGAAATCCCTTACCTCACATTTCATCTTAGTTGAATGTGAATTAAAATAATATATAATAAATTTATATTTTAAATAAATTCATTAAAGACTCATTTTCATAATTTTAATTTCATGTGGTTTCCATATATAACATATCATAATTTTTTATTAATAATTCCTTATTAAAATCATATGCCCAGGGTTTTAACTGTTTGTTTTTTCATGCACTTTTCATAGAGGAAGTTTCATTCATTGTACTTTGATCATCGTTAATTTACCTCCCAAAATATATTCATGATATAAATATAATATATATTCATTACATACATATTTATAGTCATCCATAATAAGTATATATTAAAAAATGATACATACCATTTGTGGATACACTATGTTGGAAATATTCATTAAAATTGTTTTCATTTTCTGTTGAAAAAAAGAAAGAAATATTATTTCCATGATATCATGAGTGAACAATAATTGTATAAAAAATATAAAATCATTAAATCCATCCTAAAAATAAAATAGACTTATGTTTATGGAAAGTCAATTATATAACTATGCGGAGGAGGTAGTCCACATGTATTCAGAATTGATATATTCACAACCGATTTGTTAGAAAAGGTAAAGAATAATGGTGTCCACAAATTTTAAAACAATTTTCAATATATTTTGTATAATAATTTTTTTATGTGGAATAATTTATATTTAAAATATTTATAAATTTAAATAAATTAAAATTGGTTGGGTAAAATGGTTACCTATTATAGAGTATGCCTTTTTTAAATTCCTTCTTAAGAACCATTGAGATAGTATTTTAAGAAATGCCTAACCACTAATGTATGGTTAAGTATTATGATAATATAATTGGGAAGTTTTTTCTCATGTTATGTGGCTCATTATGGTGTAAATAAGAGATAGGTGGGTGTCATTTTATAAGGTGGTGGAGGGACACACCTTTAATTCTTTATGGGATTAAAAAATTATTATGTAAAAGTCAAGGAAGAGGGTCCCATAAACAATTAAATATATGAAACCAAATTATATGAGTTGAAATATATATAGATAATTGTTTTTTTTACAAGTTTATTTTTAAATCTCAGCCTTATATCTTATTTTAACCTTCTAGGTAAACCCATTTTAACCATAACTAAGGTAATAAATTGTAATTTTTTTACTATTCACTTTGAAAAATTGGCATGTACCATAATTAAATTACAATTTATTTAAATTATAAAAATGAACAAAAAATTTAATATTTTCAACATCTATAACATGAATACACTAGTTTAAAAAGTAACCATAAAAACATGATGATTAAATATTTTTTTAAGGAAAATTCATTATCCCAACATAAGGTGATCGTAAATTAATTATATGACAAGTACTAATGCATATATGAATTTAATTTTTTATTTTTTTATAGAAAATATATACATTTAATTACTATAATTAATTATTATAGGTTATTTTAATAAAATTAAAATTAGTAAATCTAGGTAATTAAAATCTACTTTTGAAAAAAATTCTACTTTTACTCTTTGTGATATTGTGTTATATTTTTTTACACTAATAATTAATAAATGGTTACATAAGAATATTAGAAAATATTTTTATAAATAGAAGTATAATTATCTTAAAAATATATTTTCAACAATTAATACAATAAAATTTGTAAGGGAAAATACCGAAAAGTTATTCTAGGATTATTTTGACATAGTATATTCAAAATAATTAATCACACAACAAAATTAGAAATTTTGGGGAATAGAATATTAAAATGTGAATTTTACAATATAAAATTTAATATAATATTATTAAATATTGGGTAATGAATTACATCCACCATGAAATATTTCATCCTGGAAATTTCATTGGACATTACATTTTAAACAAATGAGGAAGGTTTTTCTTTGTAATATCCCATTTATCTCATGTTTCATCCCATATTCTATGATTTCTACAGTGCTCCATTTCTATATGAATCATCCAAATATTCAACACTTGTTCTATGGTGTCAATAATATAGATAGGATCATTAAAATAACATATATGACATTCAAATTCTATTTATTCAATATTGAACACATGCATTAGGTCTGTCATATATTTCAGTAACCAATAGATATGAATCAGATCATGTATTTCATATAGGCTTGGTGTGATTTCCATATGGTAATTTAAAGTTCTAATTAATTTAATAATTAAGAAAAGACTAATATACCTCTTTCTCAGTTTCCCAAATATATATAACTTAATAACACCATTCTGTGAAGATAATTTCATGAAATCACATTCACTCACATGAAATTACAAATCATTACTTCATTTTTTGGAATAATTTTTTTACGTTTTGATGTACTTTAATATGTGTCAAACTAGTTTTCACCTTCCTCATTATCTCCACAACATGATTAGGTTATAAAAACTTCTTTCAATAACTACATTCCAAAAATTTGGAATTTGAAATATCATTCCATATACATATTCATTCTATGTTTTTTTATATTTTATTGGAAGATTTTTGTAACGCCCCGACCCCAGCTACCCAGAGTCGGTGCATTAATTACATAACATTGGCATGATCACAAGAAAGATCAAATCTCGAAAGACCGATTGGTTTAGTAGCCTTGGAAACACTAGATATATTCATAAGTTTTACATTACATCATAAAATGAAAAACTTCTACAACAACATAATGTTTCCAACGTCCACACTATAAACCCCTCATAATATCCCTGCAAGTCAATCATAATTTACTTCTTCACTACCTGGGAAAAATAAAACATAGAAAAGGGGTGAGCTCAAATGCCCAGTAAGGATAACAATATAGCAGAACATTCAAAATAATCATAAACATTTAAGGCAATGGATTACTAAAACAAAAGCCTTTTAAAATTGAACTTCAACATAGTATGGCAAAAGTAAAATGAAATAATGCCATTTACTTGTTCACGTGGATATTCTACTAATCGAATAATCACATGCAATATCAATAACCACTTTCATAATGTTGGAATGCATAATGCCAGACTATCATAACCACATAGCCAAGGCCTCGTGCCAAGACTACAAATAAGATTTTGTCAAGGACTTGTGCCAAGACACTAGTTTGTCTCATGAGACCTACCGATGCATCGAGGAGCTATAGCGGGCTCCACCCGTCACTTATTAAGTCCAATGCATTCCCATATGAAAAGGTTTAAACATAACATAAACATTCGTATTAAAACTAGCATACGAAATGTCAATAATTTCACCATAAACTATGAATGGTATAAAAATAGCACATCCACAGTCAAACATATCACAAAACCTTCAATACAATATAGAAGTTTTTTATCATAATAAATCAACTTCAAATAATCTTAAAATCCATCAAAGGACGTTGACATATATGAAATCAAAATTCTTTTTAAAGAAGTATCTCCTTTTATTTTGAAATCATTTAAGATCCATATAAAATAAAACATTTTCTTTGAAAATATTCTTATAAGCTTGTATGGAAAGCTTCGACGATTTTATAACGGCGGAAAATAACCGCACCCGCCGTATAAGTTAAAAAAAACATTCTTACCTCAATTCTGTCGAAAAGGTTAAAAAGGACCTTGTTTTGAAAACGACGGAAAGATTCCTTTATAAACCTCTTATAAAAAGTCAAACAAGGGTATAAATGACTTTAACCCATATTCTTGTAAATAGTAAAAATGTTTTGAAATACATTTTGAAGAAACATGGATGTGGATGATAACGAGATCCCAGTAGATTATTACGTATAAACAACCTCGAATAAAGAAGAGATTGTGAAATAACCCTTACCTTGTACTTTTCCTTGGTTGGGGTAGGTTAACATCCTGTATAATGGTGAAATAGTTGTTATTAAATTATACAAGAATCATATATATTAATATGATATCATATATGATCTTTTAACATTGATTTGTTAATAATATCTTAGAATTATCGTCGTTTCGGGAGTTAACTTACTCATTTTCTTTTATATGTTTTGTTACATAAGCCATGGTTGTTGTATATTATTCATATCCAGAATGATATACAGTCCTTAAACATCATTTTTAAATCATCAAATGATAATTATACTTGAATGGATACGATGGAGAATGAATCTCATCGCGTTCGTGGAGACGGTAGTCCGTACGTACGCACGAGCGACAATATCATTCTTTTGATATTAAAATAATATATAAATGGATGGTATATCATATATACAGAATCATTAACATGTTATATTTATTATTTACATGAGTTACACATCATTATTATACCCATCCAAATAATATTATATTGAATAACAATTACACCACGACGTGGAGACGGTAAGCCGTACATACGCACGTATGGTGACATGTTATTCAAAGGGTGGATAGAATACTGAATATGATTGTACCATATTTATAATAACATCACAGTATATGTGAGATAATGGAGTTATTATTTCAGAATGGTAAGAATAAAGGAAGAAGAAGTGGAAGAAGAAATGAACTTAGAAAAGGGTGGTGAAATCATTACCTCTTCTTCGGGTTCTTCCTTTTGATTTGATCAAAAGGGCTCCTTAGGTTGGCTTTCTGATCAAACTAAGGCTTCTAGGTTGTAGTGAGGGATGTTGGGAGAGTATTTGGGCAGAGTCTGGCCGAACCAAAAGGCTTTTAAGGTGTGAAGAAATGAGAAGGAGGAGTGCCTTTTTATAAGAGGGGTGAGGGGCACTTTTGGAAAAGCTAGAAATATTAATTTATAATAAATTCATATTCGGTTTCCAAAGGCTCCAAAGTTGACTATTCAAAGGATGAGGTGGGGATAGGTCTAAAACAACTCATCCAATAGAATTTAGACAGGTTTGGGTACTTATATTAACCTTATCGTTAAGTATTAACTCTAAGTTAATTAGTTTCACTTTTACAATGTCTCTTTGTATTTTTATATAATATGGTTAATAAACTTACTATATACATCCAAGCGACCCCCAAGTGGTCCATTAATGATTAACCTATCATAATATAAGTCTCTTGGCCGAACCTTAGATTTTTAGGAATTTAATATCAATTAATAATATAATATGTTTTTTAAGAACTCTTTTATGTCAATTTTGACACTATTCAATAGTTGATTTTTGTGAAACTCATAACAGATTTATTACTTCGAACAAAGTCAATTAAATCAATCCTAATATATCATATTATCCTAGAAAATTATTTTAATTCATTAAAAGTTTCATATTATATTTATTTGGGTATTTATAATATCAATTATTTTATTTTTTCACTATTATAGTAATTACTGCATCATCATTGTGTCATAAATAAAATAAATTATTTAATGTCTAAAAATTATAAATAAAATATCATTATGTAGGAAATCGTTTTAGCTTTCTAATGAATATTTATAATCTAAATTCCAACATGTATAACCCTATGTAAAAATTGTTCTTCTAAAAGATGTAAGCTTATGCCATTTTTATTTTTATTTTAACTTTATTAATATAATGTGTCATTATCACTTACAAGTGGATCCATGGGGTCCCAAAATAGACCCAAAGATTCCCATGGTCGACCATGTATCAACCAATAGGGTTAAGACACGTTTTAGGGTATTTTAGTATTATTATAATATTATTTTTTTAACCCTTATTTACCGGATTTACCCTTTAACCATGGTAAATAAAATATTTACCACAGTAACTATTCAAAATGTCTAAAAATAAAAGTTACCTATTTACACAATTTAAACATCCTGATTCCAAATATGGAATCCATTTTCCTAAATTCAAAACACAGAAGTGGCAGAAATTAATTTAAAATTAATTCCCGCTGTCAAAACAAAAAGCGTGTTTTTAAGAGATAATAACTATCAAAAGATTGACACTTGTTTATGTTCGGTTTAATTGTAAAATTATGTCCAATGAACAAGATTATATTAAATGGTAAAAATATATTCTAAATATACTTTAAAACCACTCAAATTCACAATTTATCACTATTAATTATTTTGATTAAAAAAGTTGTTTTTAATTAAAATTTAGTAATTTTCACTATTCATCAAAATATGAAAGTTATCCGAAATGTACCAAAATTTCACCCTAGGCTAATTTTGATATTCCGAATCCAAAAATAAAGTCCATTTTGAAATATAGAATATATATGCTTTCATAAAGTAGGTATTACTATTCATAACGGCTAGTTTAATTAGTTGTGGTGTGTGTTAGAACTCGAGGTTGCGTACAACACACGCTATCGCATTATTCGAAGGGAAACGTACCATAGAAGCTTGGGGTGTTACATTCTCCCCTCCTTCAAATAATTGCGTCCTCGCAATTTCTAGGGTATTACTGTATAAAAAGACTCGGGTGGTTCTTCATCATAAGTTCCTCAGGTTCCCACGTTGCCTCTTCCATCTTATGATTTCTCCAGAAAACTTTTACCAGACGCGTCGTCCGGTTTCTCAGTACTTGTTCTCTTGTATCAAGAATCCTGACGGGCTCTTCGCAATAAGACAGATCGGGTTCCAGTTCTAATTCCTCATAGGTGAGTACATGCGTTGGGTCAGGCATGTATTTCCTCAATAGAGATACGTGGAACACATCGTGAACTTTGGAGAGACTTGGCGGCATTGCCAATCGGTAAGCTACAACCCCAATTCGTTCTAGAATTTCGAAAGGTCCGATGTACCTGGGACTCAATTTACCTTTCTTACCAAAACGTATGACTCCCTTCCACGGAGATACCTTTAGGAAAACATGATCACCGACTTGAAATTCCAAATCCTTCCTTCGATTATCGGCATAGCTCTTCTGCCTACTTTGAGCTGCTTTGATGTGATTTTGGATTGCTTTCACCTTTTCCACCGTTTCCTCCACCAGCTCTGGGCCTACAAGTTTTCTTTCACCGACGTCATCCCAACAGGTTGGTGTACGACATCTCTTTCCGTATAACGCTTCATATGGTGCCATCTGAATACTCGAATGGAAGCTATTGTTATAGGAAAATTCTACCAGAGGTAAATATTGATCCCACATACCCTGAAAGTCAAGTGAGCAAGATCTCAACATGTCTTCTAAGGTTTGAATAGTCCGTTCTGATTGTCCGTCTGTCTGAGGGTGGTAAGCAGTGCTCAAATGAAGTTCAGTATCCATGGATTTCTGAAGACTTTTCCAAAATCTTGAAGTAAAACGGGGATCACGATCAGAAACAATTGATAGGGGTACTCCATGAAGTCTCACAACTTCATTAATATATAGTCTTGCTAGACGTTCCAGGGGTAGATCTTCTCTTATAGCAAGAAAATGTGCTGACTTGGTAAGACGATCAACAATAACCCATATTGCATCGTTCCTTCTAGGAGTCTTTGGTAGCCCCATGACAAAGTCCATCGTAATATTGTCCCATTTCCACTCCGGTATGGGAAGAGGTTGCATGACTCCTCCAGGCTGTTGCCTTCCAGCTTTCACTTGTTGACAAACCATACATCTTGACACAAAATCAGCAATCTCCCTCTACATGTTGTCCCACCAAAAATGTTCCTTCAAATCTCTATACATTTTGGTGCTCCCAGGGTGTATAGAGAAATTGGAACTATGAGCATCATCCAGCAATTCCCTTTTTAGATCAGGTAAATCGGGAACACAAAGTCTCTTCCCGAATTTCAAAATTCCATCTTCATACACAAAGTCTCTTAATCTCCCATCACTCACAGCTTTAATCTTCTTTTGGAATTCTTCATCATCGGCCTGAGAACTCTTAATCCTTTCTAGTAAAGATGGTTTGGCAACCATTTGAAAAAGCATTGATGTTTCACCTTCCCTGGTTATTCCCATGTCCATCTTCACTAGATCCATGAAAATTGGATCCCTTTCAATTCTCATATTGTTCAAAACTCCATGGTCTTTTCTACTCAAAGCATCTGCCACCTTGTTTTCCTTCCCCGGGTGGTAGTGTATCGTACAATCATAATCCTTGAGTAATTCAAGCCATCTACTTTGCCTCATGTTGAGTTCTTTTTGTGAGAAAATATACTTCAAACTCTTGTGATCAGTATAAATCTCACATTTTTCACCATAGAGGTAGTGCCTCCATATCTTCAAAGCAAAGATCACAGCTGCTAACTCAAGATCATGAGTAGGATAGTTTTGTTCATGAATTTTCAACTGTCGTGATGCATAGGCAATAACTCTATCATTCTGCATAAGGACACACCCAAGTCCTTTCTTCGATGCATCACTATAAATAACGAACCCATCATTCCCCGATGGTAGAGTCAATATAGGAGCATTGACTAATCTTCTCTTCAGTTCTTCGAAACATTCTTCACACTCTTTTGTCCAAACAAATTTAACCCCTTTTACGTGTGAGCTTCGTTAATGGGTTAGCCAATCGGGAAAAATTCTGGACGAAACGTCGATAATAACCTGCCAAACCAATAAAACTACGTACCTCAGTTATACTCGTAGGTGCTGGCCATTCTTGGATTGCCTTGGTCTTAGAAGGATCAACAGAGATTCCATCTTTAGAGACAATATGGCCAAGAAAAGAAATCTCCTGAAGCCAGAATTCACACTTGCTAAACTTCCCATATAATTCATGCCTCCTCAGAGTCTTCAAGATAATGCGCAAGTGATTTTCATGATCTTCGTAGGTTTTGGAGTATACCAAGATATCATCAATAAATACCACCACAAATTCATCGAGATACTCCTTGAAGACTCTATTCATCAGATCCATGAATACAGAGGGTGCATTAGTCAATCCAAATGGCATTACAGTAAACTCGTAATGCCCGTACCTGGTTCGAAATGCTGTTTTCGGAATGTCTTCCTTCTTCACACACAACTGATGGTATCCAGATCGAAGGTCAATCTTTGAAAAGTATTGAGCTCCATGCAGTTGGTCAAATAAATCATCAATACGAGGTAGGGGATACTTGTTCTTTATCGTTATAGCATTGATCTCCCTGTAGTCGATACATAACCTCATAGATCCATCTTTCTTTTTAACAAAAAGAACAGGGGCTCCCCATGGAGAAACACTAGGGCGAATAAATCCCTTATTACTCAATTCCTCTAGTTGTTTCTTTAGTTCGACTAACTCTACAGTGGCCATTCTATAAGGGGTCTTCGATATAGGCCTTGATCCAGGAATCAAATCAATAGAAAACTCAACTTCTCGTTCTGGAGGATGTCCAGGTAAATCTTCTGGAAATACATCTACAAATTCTTTCACAACAGGTACATCCTCTATTTGAACATTCCTTTCCTCACCCGCAGTTATTTCATTCTCTTCCTCCCCAATAATTGAATTTAGTTGAGCTATTGAGGGTGGATCTAAATAAGAATTAGGTGGTGACGATTCTGCTCTAAAAATAAGGTGTTCCTTATCATTATCATCAAGAATCGTAACCTCTTTCTTCTTACAATAAATCTTCGCATCATAGTCCGAAAGCCAGTCCATACCGAGGATTATATCAAACTCGATCATAGGTATGACGATGAGATCAGCAGATAAAGAAAATTTATGTGCTCTAATGGGGACTGATTCACAAAACATTGTTGCAACGATACTTCCCTTAGGAGTTTTAACTGACAACTCCCTTATTAAATCAAATTGGAAATATCTAATTTTCTTAGAAAACTGGGAAGATATGAAACAATGCGATGATCCAGAATCAAATAATGCATTTGCTAAACATGAGGAAACCATTAAATTACCTGCCACCACGTCTTTCGGAGCTTCTACCTCAGCAGTAGTGATAGCATAAGCCTGGCCTTGATCCCTTGGCCTTTTCTGAGTTAAGTTCTCCTGACGCTTAGGACATGCATTTGCATAATGCCCCATCTCCCTGCAATTGTAGCACTGAACGTTGGTAGCTTCCTTCTTCCCCTTGCAATCATGAGCTTGGTGGCCTTTTTCACCACACTTGTAACAGACTCCCATTCCCTTCAAGCAAGTACCAGGATGTTTCTTCCCGCATTTACCACAAGATGGATATTCAACCTTTCCCTTCTTCCCCTTATTTCCATTCCCAGATTGATCAGCAGGTCTCTTCTTCTCTTGCTTCGCTTTAAAGTCATAAGACTTAGAGAATTCTTTTTTGGTCTTGATAGCACATGAGACAATGTCTTCGTACGACGAAAAGGATTGTGAGACTAATGCTCGACGGAGAAATGGTTTTAACCCATCAAAGAAACGATCAATCTTACTTCTTGGGTTGCGAATATAATCTCCAGCATACCTCGCTAACCTTGTAAAGTTAGCCTCATACTTTGTGACATTATCATCCTCCTTTTGTCTCAGACTAAGAAATTGCCTTTCCATATCTGCTCGATGGTCGCGAGGAAAGTATTTTTCTAAAAACAGATCTTTGAACTCCCTCCATTCCATGTTTGATACTTCATCATCTTCCTTCATGTTTTTAATCAATGACCACCATTGATCAGCATCTCCAGTGAGGCGGTAAACTGCCATGATAACTTTTTCCCTTTCACTGCTCCCCAAAGCCTGAAATATTTTCTCTAGGGAAAATATCCATTGCTCAGCTACTAAGGGATTTGTATTCCCATTGAACGTTGGTGGTTGTTGCCTCATGAATCGATCTAACATTGATCCTCCACGCTGCGGATCAGGGTGCTCCATACGGGTAAGGTTATTATTCATAACCTGAGTAAGTTGTCCTAGTATGGTGATTAGCTGATCAGCACCAGTTGCATCACCAGCCCCACTATAATTATCTTGAGCAGGAGGGAAATCCCTACATGGAGTGCGTGCATTGATACGGTTTCCATTTCTTCCACTAGGCGCCATTTCTAAACAATGGCATAAACTAGATCAGTTTATGAATCAAAATACATAATCCCATACTTATAAAACACTTAACATAAATTGAACTATTTATGGATATAATCCATAATCATAAAAATGTTTTCTTTGAGGAAGTATATACTCATAATCCCTTCAAAATTATTTGTAAAGAAAATGAGAGTTATCCTAAGCATATCCCCCGGGAGTGTCGTAACCAAGAGTGCAGCAAGGCCCGTTGTCGTGCACCAGTTCCCGTTCGAGTCTAGCTCAAAGCGGTGTTTTCGGGTTTTACCCCTAGGTACATCTGTGCCAAAGCCGCCTCTACCTGCTCGTATCCAGACAGGGATGTATTGCTCGGAAAACTCACAAAATCTCTACAATACCAAAATTCTAGGAAGTTCTTCTATACTAATCCTCAAAGTTCATCTTAGGTCTACTTGCTCTAATCAGAGTTTATCTAAATCTAGCTTCCAAGGTTTGTACTAAACTTCCTCTGATACCAACTGTAACGCCCCGACCCCAGCTACCCAGAGTCGGTGCATTAATTACATAACATTGGCATGATCACAAGAAAGATCAAATCTCGAAAGACCGATTGGTTTAGTAGCCTTGGAAACACTAGATATATTCATAAGTTTTACATTACATCATAAAATGAAAAACTACTACAACAACATAATGTTTCCAACGTCCACACTATAAACCCCTCATAATATCCCTGCAAGTCAATCATAATTTACTTCTTCACTACCTGGGAAAAATAAAACATAGAAAAGGGGTGAGCTCAAATGCCCAGTAAGGATAACAATATAGCAGAACATTCAAAATAAGCATAAACATTTAAGGCAATGGATTACTAAAACAAAAGCCTTTTAAAATTGAACTTCAACATAGTATGGCAAAAGTAAAATGAAATAATGCCATTTACTTGTTCACATGGATATTCTACTAATCGAATAATCACATGAAATATCAATAACCACTTTCATAATGTTGGAATGCATAATGCCAGACTATCATAACCACATAGCCAAGGCCTCGTGCCAAGACTACAAATAAGATTTTGTCAAGGCCTTGTGCCAAGACACTAGTTTGTCTCATGAGACCTACCGATGCATCGAGGAGCTATAGCGGGCTCCACCCGTCACTTATTAAGTCCAATGCATTCCCATATGAAAAGGTTTAAACATAACATAAACATTCGTATTAAAACTAGCATACGAAATGTCAATAATTTCACCATAAACTATGAATGGTATAAAAATAGCACATCCACAGTCAAACATATCACAAAACCTTCAATACAATATAGAAGTTTTGTATCATAATAAATCAACTTCAAATAATCTTAAAATCCATCAAAGGACGTTGACATATATGAAATCAAAATTCTTTTTAAAGAAGTATCTCCTTTTATTTTGAAATCATTTAAGATCCATATAAAATAAAACATTTTCTTTGAAAATATTCTTATAAGCTTGTATGGAAAGCTTCGACGATTTTATAACGGCGGAAAATAACCGCACCCGCCGTATAAGTTAAAAAAAACATTCTTACCTCAATTCTGTCGAAAAGGTTAAAAAGGACCTTGTTTTGAAAACGACGGAAAGATTCCTTTATAAACCTCTTATAAAAAGTCAAACAAGGGTATAAATGACTTTAACCCATATTCTTGTAAATAGTAAAAATGTTTTGAAATACATTTTGAAGAAACATGGATGTGGATGATAACGAGATCCCAGTAGATTATTACGTATAAACAACCTCGAATAAAGAAGAGATTGTGAAATAACCCTTACCTTGTACTTTTCCTTGGTTGGGGTAGGTTAACATCTTGTATAATGGTGAAATAGTTGTTATTAAATTATACAAGAATCATATATATTAATATGATATCATATATGATCTTTTAACATTGATTTGTTAATAATATCTTAGAATTATCGTCGTTTCGGGAGTTAACTTACTCATTTTCTTTTATATGTTTTGTTACATAAGCCATGGTTGTTGTATATTATTCATATACAGAATGATATACAGTCCTTAAACATCATTTTTAAATCATCAAATGATAATTATACTTGAATGGATACGATGGAGAATGAATCTCATCGCGTTCGTGGAGACGGTAGTCCGTACGTACGCACGAGCGACAATATCATTCTTTTGATATTAAAATAATATATAAATGGATGGTATATCATATATACAGAATCATTAACATGTTATATTTATTATTTACATGAGTTACACATCATTATTATACCCATCCAAATAATATTATATTGAATAACAATTACACCACGACGTGGAGACGGTAAGCCGTACATACGCACGTATGGTGACATGTTATTCAAAGGGTGGATAGAATACTGAATATGATTGTACCATATTTATAATAACATCACAGTATATGTGAGATACTGGAGTTATTATTTCAGAATGGTAAGAACAAAGGAAGAATAAGTGGAAGAAGAAATGAACTTAGAAAAGGGTGGTGAAATCATTACCTCTTCTTCGGGTTCTTCCTTTTGATTTGATCAAAAGGGCTCCTTAGGTTGGCTTTATGATCAAACTAAGGCCTCTAGGTTGTAGTGAGGGATGTTGGTAGAGTATTTGGGCAGAGTCTGGCCGATCCAAAAGGCTTTTAAGGTGTGAAGAAATGAGAAGGAGGAGTACCTTTTTATAAGAGGGGTGAGGGGCACTTTTGGAAAAGCTAGAAATATTAATTTATAATAAATTCATATTCGGTTTCCAAAGGCTCCAAAGTTGACTATTCAAAGGATGAGGTGGGGATAGGTCGAAAACAACTCATCCAATAGAATTTAGACAGGTTTGGGTACTTATATTAACCTTATCTTTAAGTATTAACTCTAAGTTAATTAGTTTCACTTTTACAATGTCTCTTTGTATTTTTATATAATATGGTTAATAAACTTACTATATACATCCAAGCGACCCCCAAGTGTTCCATTAATGATTAACCTATCATAATATAAGTCTCTTGGCCGATCCTTAGATTTTTAAGAATTTAATATCAATTAATAATATAATATGTTTTTTAAGAACTCTTTTATGTCAATTTTGACACTATTCAATAGTTGATTTTTGTGAAACTCATAACAGATTTATTACTTCGAACAAAGTCAATTAAATCAATCCTAATATATCATATTATCCTAGAAAATTATTTTAATTCATTAAAAGTTTCATATTATATTTATTTGGGTATTTATAATATCAATTATTTTATTTTTTCACTATTATAGTAATTACTGCATCATCATTGTGTCATAAATAAAATAAATTATTTAATGTCTAAAAATTATAAATAAATTATCATTATGTAGGAAATCGTTTTAGCTTTCTAATGAATATTTATAATCTAAATTCCAACATGTATAACCCTATGTAAAAATTGTTCTTCTAAAAGATGTAAGCTTATGCCATTTTTATTTTTATTTTAACTTTATTAATATAATGTGTCATTATCACTTACAAGTGGATCCATGGGGTCCCAAAATAGACCCAAAGATTCCCATGGTCGACCATGTATCAACCAATAGGGTTAAGACACGTTTTAGGGTATTTTAGTATTATTATAATATTATTTTTTTAACCCTTATTTACCGGATTTACCCTTTAACCATGGTAAATAAAATATTTACCACAGTAACTATTCAAAATGTCTAAAAATAAAAGTTACCTATTTACACAATTTAAACATCCTGATTCCAAATATGGAATCCATTTTCCTAAATTCAAAACACAGAAGTGGCAGAAATTAATTTAAAATTAATTCCCGCTGTCAAAACAAAAAGCGTGTTTTTAAGAGATAATAACTATCAAAAGATTGACACTTGTTTATGTTCGGTTTAATTGTAAAATTATGTCCAATGACCAAGATTATATTAAATGGTAAAAATATATTCTAAATATACTTTAAAACCACTCAAATTCACAATTTATCACTATTAATTATTTTGATTAAAAAAGTTGTTTTTAATTAAAATTTAGTAATTTTCACTATTCATCAAAATATGAAAGTTATCTGAAATGTACCAAAATTTCACCCTAGGCTAATTTTGATATTCCGAATCCAAAAATAAAGTCCATTTTGAAATATAGAATATATATGCTTTCATAAAGTAGGTATTACTATTCACAACGGCTAGTTTAATTAGTTGTGGTGTGTGTTAGAACTCGAGGTTGCGTACAACACACGCTATCGCATTATTCGAAGGGAAACGTACCATAGAAGCTTGGGGTGTTACAATTTTTCTATAGATAAATTCCAAAAAATGAAATTACAGATCTCAAATACCATTAAAGTAAATTTATCATAACCTCAACAATTATTATAATTTTTTAATAGTCCCTTTAAATTTCCCATAAGTAAGAGGTTGATAGGGGGTTCTATAATGAATCTCAATATCAAGATCCTTCTAAATACATTTTTCAAATTTACTATAAAATTAGGGATAATGATCCCATACAATTGATACATGATCAACATAATTAATTTTTTTCATCATTAATACGTATTCTCGTGAGGTTAAAAGTGGTAAATATTCTCTTATATCAATGGAAATTTTTTATTTGGTAAGGGGATCAATGATGAAACATATTAAATCATTAAATATAGGAGTGTTTTGTAATATAGTGAAGAAGTATATTGTTATATCAACCTATATAAACATTGGAATTAGTAAAGGTTTCATGAATCCATTTTATGTTGTATATTGACTTTTATTTGTAATAAAACCTTGCGTTACGATATGAAATCTATAATTTAATATTTTTTATTATCCAAATATTTTTCATTCATATCCATATAAAACTATGCAATACAAGGGTGTATATTAAAATTCAAGGTATGATAAGCATATACAATTTCAATTTTAATTTTAGGTATAGATGGAATAAATAATCTCATTCAAATTTTTAGAACACCATCTTCTTATACAATCTGTGAAAATTTCAAGTCATTCATGAATTTGATATTCATTATTTTATTCTCATCATCAGAATGAAAAAATATTATCTTTTCAAGTAAATATTTTTTGGAAATCAATGATAACTAGGTGATTCATCCCATTTAGTAATAGTTTTTTCGTCCACTATCAATATATCCATGAACATATAATCCCTATAAATCTATTTTTGTTTAGGACACTTTGATTATCTATACTCAATTAATCTATTAAATTATTTTCCTTCACTAGGTCATATATTATTTGATATATCATAATCCTTAATTCTCTAGAGCCATCACCTTTTCCTCAGGTTGATCTTCATCCCTGAATAGATGTAATTCCAAATCATATGATCTGTGTATATGTCACATATTTACCTATATATATAACATATCCATTTCATTAATTAAATGATTTATGTCGATAACTCAAGATCAGGGTGTTATATAGTTTTAGTCAAATGTATTTAACTACCTTAATTTGTTGGTAATATTTTTACCTTCTTATATAAGGAAACAACTAATTTCTTTATTTGATTCAAACATATATTTTAGAAATCCATCTATTCTTGATGGTATAGTCAATTTAAGAGAATTAATCCATATCATTTTCAATTAATTGGAACATTCTTTACATTAATTTCACTGTATTAAATTTATCCCGTTAGATGTTAACGTGGTAAATGGGTTATCTAATTGGGTGAAATGTTCATCAAATAACTGATTAAAACATTCCAAACTAAGGAAATAATGTACCTCAGTCAGGTTCATCGGTGATGGAAATTTTTTAACCCCCTTTTTCTTCTCATGATCAAAAAATATTAAATCATTGGAATAAATATGTCTAATAAAATAAAAAAATTATAAACCATAATTCAAATGATCCAAATTTACGAAATAGATTTTTTTATCTATGTTTCTATGGAATGATTCACATGTGATTTTCATTGACCGTATAACATTTAAACTACAATATGTTATAATTAATAAGTAATCAAACAAAATTCTCATGAAATTAAAACATTACTCTATTATATCCATTATAAAGTTGGTTGAGTCACTCAATACAAATGATAGTAATGTAAACCAATAATATTAATACATTTTTTGAATTGTGGTATTTAGAATATCATCCTTCATTACGTAGAATTTATAAAATACATAAAGAAGTCCAGTTAATGAAAAATATTTATCACCTTTAATTATATTTAATAAGACACCAATACATGATAATGGAAAATAATTCCTTGTCGAAATAGAACCGTTTTCCCTTTAATAAATTAATACCATCATCAAACAATTTTTATTTCTAATGAAATTATTAATGGCTCCCTAAGGTGAAACACTTGGGTATTTAGACCCCTTATCAAAAAACTCCAATTTTTATTTCTTGAACTCAAAAAATTTAATTTTTCCCATTCTATAGAGAATATTTGATATAGGTTTCAAATCAGTGAATAAATCATTAGAAAACTGAACATCAAGATCTCATGCATTTCTATGTAATTCTTTAGGAAATAAATCAACGTGTTGTTTATCAATATGTACAAACATAACAGAAATATTACATTTAACATTTATAGATTGAGTTAACTCTTTTTCCCCAAGAAAAACATTTAGAAGATCTATTTGGGGTGTATCTAGACCTGACCATAAGGATAAAACAACCCCTATAAGAATAGGTAATTCCATAACTTCATAATACCTCATATATTCCTTAAAATTACAATAATTATTTACATTAAATTTTTGAAATCCATTCTATACCAAGGATTATATAAAAGATAACCACAATAATTATAATAATGTCTTAAAATTGTATATGTCGATGTGCTAATGGGAAAAAACTAACACATACATAGCATAATAGGAATTCTACTCTAAGGGTTTACTGTAAACTTCATTTTTATGGTGATATGGATATTATATTTTTTTTGGAAATAATGTAAGATATAATAGAGTTTAATGATCTAGAATCAAATAAATAATTATCATATCACAAAATCATAAAAATGGTTTCTTTGGGATTATTCTAAAATTATAAAAATTGTTTCAAATTTATAATAATGGATGGTAAAGTGTATGTGAATAAAAAACCATATCCCCTAGATACTTATAGGAAGGTATGAATTCTAAGGCCCCATCATCATTCATAGATGAATATTTAGTCAATAAAAAATCTTACCCATTCAGACTTCTAAGTCTATATTTAATCCTTACCACAATCAGATTTGGTTTCAAGTATCTATACAAGTATGTATTTTCATGTAAATCAAAGAAATATCTTTGTTAAAAAACATTGTGATATTATTGAATACATTGGATTATCCTTATAGTCTTTTATAGGATTATGATCTCTATAATATTAAAAACAAAACTTTTTTATATTTATAACATTTTTAATGGGATAGTGAGAACTCTCACAGAAAATCAAGTCATACATCAAAGTAAACTACTGAATTATTAAACACAATTCTAAGGAGATTGGAATCTCCTTCCCTCAACAATTTCATGGGGAGGGAACTTACTTGGCAGTTTGAATATTCCTCTATATTGTATTCATAGTTCCTTTTAAGATAATACCAAGATTTCATATATTATTCTTTACTAATCTTTTATATATTGTAGACTATAATCAATATGCGATCTTTCATGTCAATCCATTTAGCTTACTCCCTAGAGACTTCCACTTGGATCAATCTTTCCATAATTTGGTCAATGTCTTCCCTTTCCACCTTGATCACTATAACATCCTCCTTCATTGCTTTTCCATAGTGCAAGAGTAGTTTCATCTGAGTATCTAGATTCTTATCCTTCAGGCACTGAAAACTTTCAGCTGATCCTACCTCACATTGTTGTATAGGGGGAAGATAATCCCCCATCACTATCATCATATCCTCTAAATGAAAATGCATCCCTTCTTGTTTTTCAGCTACCTTTATGGATCCTTTTACTTGAAATTGAGACATTTTGGCATCATCATCTTGTTGAAACTCCTCTCCTCCCTCTTTCTAGACCTCATGCTCCTTGGGTTTACACACTTTTTTGGCCGAATGAGTCTCCATAAATTTAGGAAGATAGGAGTAGTCCTTACGACCCTTAGGTTTCAGCTTCTTGGAAACAATACATCTCCTCAGGTCCCTATTTTCCTTATTACCATTCTTCCTTCTTTGATTGTGCAGACCTTTACAAATCCCTCCCAAACCAATGTCATCTGAGGATTGTCTATCTCCATAAGACATAGCCTCAGAGGGGCAGTTGGAGTTCCCTTCAATCTCTCCATGATTACTTAATTATTCAATTTGGTTGTTTAAGTTGAGGTAGGACAAAGTCATCCCCTAGTTTAAAGTAAATATTCTTCATCCTTGATCACATCGAATTAATCAATCTTCATTTATTATGTCATGGAAAAAAATAAGGGTGAGCTCAATTACAGATTAAAGGAAACATATACTAGAATATATCAAGAGTAGATATTGAATAATCAATATAGTAAGGTAAATATCCAAAAACTCACACCATTTAATCAATAAAATGAAAATGAAATGCATCCATGTAATATATAAAAATATAAAACCTGGGAGAGGGATAATAGTACACTCTCTGTACCCTAATTTACACATCATGTACTTTTTCCAACTTAGAGTTTTGGGTTATTTTGTGCCATGGATGTAAGAAATGGGCATGTGAGTAGTCCATTAGGAGATTTTTTTCAGTGTAGATATCAATGGTGGAACCTCCTAGAAATTTAAAGGTCATATAAATGGTGTTTTGAGGGGGAAAGGGTATCTATATGGAGAGGTTATTACACCAGTTATTGATTTTAGTTGTCACCTTAGAGATAGACTTGGTGTGGATGATAGGTTGGGTGTTCAAACTAACCTAGTTGAGACCATTAATCCGAGATGAGATGCGAGCTATCTCCCATGACCTATGATTTTTGAGGACGTTCCCATTGTGAGAGGTTCCCTTCCGGACTATGAGGCCATGGGACCAGATGCTTCCAAAGATCAGCTAAGGGATGCCTTTGCTTCTGTGATGAACTAGGGAGTCCCTTGTTGGATATATCTACTATTTTCCTTTGAGTGGATATCTATTATAGGATGAAACTATTGTTATTTGTTTTAGGATCCCATTTATGATTCCTCCCTTTCTTCTCACTAAGGATCCTGTGTAGGATACCTTCACTCTAGTTTACCTAGATGATTCAGAGTTGGATGCCTATTTGTGTTTGACTTGAGTGACCTAGCGGGTCCCCGTGGTTTGAATGACCCTGATTTGTACATTGGGTATGGGTAGAGATGGTGTTCAGGTGTCACCTAGAACCATTTTCTAACTAGAAATACCATTGGGATGTGGTTGTAGTGTTGGGTTGGGTGTTCGGGAAACCCTCACTCCAAGTTTTATTTAACTTGTTTATTGCAGATACAACAATGTTCACCAAAGGTTATTCCTAATTGGTGGTTTTCGATCCTGATGTGAGGCCTCTTCCTTTCTATTAGGATTCCCAGATGTTCTTACTGGGATCCATTTATCTTATTGGGATTCCAAACATGCTATCCTGACATCCGACTTCTGAACCATGTTATTTCTGATATTCACTAGTATACACAATGGAACTACACGGGACATGGTTGTTTATCCTGATTGTATATATTGTGATATATATATATATATATATATTTGGGATGACTAGAAGTATTTTATGGTAACCAACTATTGAGATTTACTTTATGATATATGGTGGGGACGATTACGCTCTCTTCGGCCATTGAATGGAATGATTTTTCTCTTCTGGATCAGTCATGAGACACCAGGGGTGTAGAATCAGGAATCACAGAAGAGTTATCTCTTTATACAGGAACATAAACCCATGACTCATGGTAGATTATGCACTCCCGGGTAGAGGTGATGATTACACTCTCCTCAACATTTGATCAAAATGATTCCTCTCATCCAAACAGTTACGAGACTCCAGGGGTGTAGCATGGAGTCTTACTAGAGAGTTTTCTCTTTACAAATATCCAAAGGGTACACCCCTTAGGGATCATTTGAGTTCCAAATGCCATGATCTCCTATGTATCGAGACCTAGGGCTTATACATTGGACTAGATTCACAGGCTTGATCAACATGGTTACTAACACAATAACCTTTTACATGATGTTCGAACATGCGTACCAGAGTCTTTATTTATAGCTAGAGATGATTACACTATCCTCAAAAAATGATTGGAATGATTACGCTCTACCAGATCAGTTAGGCTTGATCATCGATATACAATATCCTAGATAGTTATTAGAGGTGAGTACAGATGATCCCGAATGTAAGGACGAGCATCACCCAATGGTGACATAGCTTTCTCAGAGATATAATTCAATAATTGGCCGAAGCAGGTACATGGCAATGGGATTATGAACCCAGATACCAACTTAATGTTACACAGATTTAGTGTCATGACTTCCAAATCAATTCCCTTGCACATGATGCCCAAACGATCAGGATTACAGACCCATCGACTACTAATGTGGTTTCTTTGTTGTTTGATTCACATACTCATGAATATTAATATTTATGTATATATATATGTATGTGACTCAACATGTATACATATATAAATATGGACATCCACTGTGGCACTTGCCTAGACAAAAGGGGTTGCGGACCCTGGATTGTACCGTGGGTTCACATCGGGTTTACCTTATGTTTAGTTATGCTTCAACTAGGATGAGAACATTTCTTTTTCATACACTTTAGCAGCATAATTACAATTTTCTTGTCCAGGTGTCCTACAGAGATTATTTATCACCCCTCCACATGCACCTCAGTGTAGATGTAGACCTTATGTATTCTTCTCAGGTTGATCACAAGTTTCATGGTGGATAGGACTGAGGCCTAGTGTTGCATGATGGAGTGGAGATCCTTGATTAGTTCTACTGATTGGGCTGGTACAGTTCTACAGTGTTTAGAGATTGGTTAAATTATTTGGCTTGGATTTAGTAATAGATACCTTTACATTTTATTTCACATTTTTTGTACTTGTATCTGTATAGTCTACCAAGTGGGTGACTAATGTTGTATTGTATTTCATAGTTGTTCGAGATTATATAGAATTTCACTATTGAAGATTATTCTATTTCAATTGTTCATCTCTCCTGCACTCTGTTTACTTTTCTATATGAATGATACATAGTTATTTCCACTATTTACTTACTATGATAATATGTGATAATTTCCCCAATATCACCTCATAGGACCTCACTGCTAGTTGACAACCTCTAGCATAAGAAGAGGCATGCATTTGGCCTTATAACCCACCAGCTAAGAGCACCAGTTTAGTGGAATCCAGGTTAGGATGTTACAAAGTTGTATCAGAAGAGTTTATTTTTCTAGTCTTTACTACTTGGGTTATAGTAGATAGGAGTATTAGGAATGTGTTTGAACCTATGATGGATATTAGACTAGTGTGTTGAGAACACTTGTTCTGGTGGGAATTGTTTGTTACTAGGGTATGTGATTGCTGTTTTGATTTGGGATCTTACAGTTGTATATGATTTCTCCTTGACCAACACACATGTTTGGTGGATGTTGTGATTTATTATGGATATCTGGATCTTGGCCATTGGTAAGACAAGAGGTATGGTTTTTGAATCTTAGCCTAACAAGTAAATAGGTGTCTCATGCATCATACTAGGCATGAATGAATCATAGCATATAGTCCTACTAATATGTGTTTATATTGATGACTGAGACCTTTGGGTCTTCTTAAACATACTTTTTACCATGATGGAAGGTTATGTGGATCTATGTTGAGGTGTTTTTTGAGAGGTTGACAACTCATTCCTCATAAACCTCCTATATAGTGACACTATTAGGTCAATATGGAACATGATAAATTTCTCTTTATCTTATTATTGGGTGCTATTTATTTGGTCTATGGTTATCTAGTCAGATCAATCAATACGATGTTGATAGATACAAGGCCATTCTTTTGAACTGGCCATCCTTTAGGTATTTTTGTATATAGATACCCGATGAGTGTTAGTTCAACTTTTCTCTTCTACATTGGTTGTGACCTCTAAGAAGAAGTTCCTTATGAGGATAATCAGAGAGGAACAAGACCATTATAGGCTGTGTTCAGTTTTGACCCTCATTGGTCATTGTGATCTTTATCTTCTTTTAAGAGGTTTTGGATCTTTTGGGCTAGGTGGTTAGACATTATGACCCAGTTATGAGGCTTTTTATAGGTCCAGATGGGAGACCTAGAAACCCTTATTTTATACTCAGAACCTTGTAGTTCAATGCCTATTTTGTTCTAGGGAAACCTTCTTGAATGTTTGGATCATTTTTTTCTCATTCCTTTTTCAGTAGTGAGCTTGGTTTTACACGCATTTGGCGATCAAGTCATGTCGGTGCTCAGGTTTAGCATTAGCATGTTGATGCCTTCATCTTTTAATGAAGCATGTAGAATAATTATTTTTTTGAGACTTGCTTCGATAGGTGGGACAGTTCAGGTTCCTGGCTGGGTCAAGCAATGTTTCCTTTGTTGATGAGGTATTTAGAGTGTGGGTAGATGCTCGTGACTGGAACGATGCCATGTGTACGTGTCGATTGGTAATGATACATACTGGTTGCACATGTTATTATTTGAATATAGATCGGTGAGTGGATGGGTGTGGGATGAGGACTGATGTTTTAATACTTTTTGTGGGTTTGAACCTCATATGTTTTGATGGAATGTCCCTATGTGGTAGAGGTGACATCGTGGAATAAATTGGGTACCGTGAGATTGTTAACCCATGGATAAATCCAAGCCAGGTTGACAGGATGTGAGTGTAGCTTGGGGAGTGCAGTAAGTGCATTTTTGTTGAATCTCAGTGCACTCTTGAAAGAGATGATCATGTGCTATCTTGATTTTCCTTGAGTACGTTGAGCAAGCATTGATCCTACACCAAGATCCTTTTTCATTATGTATAAATACTCATCCCTCTTTGGGAAGAGGGAACCTATTGAGGATGCATTGGAAGAGTAGTATAAGGTAATACATATGGTTGGGAGTATACTATTGGATGTTTGAGGGTGGTTACCCTCGTTTTCAGATTAACATCAGTTTTTTATGGGCCATTCGGCTCAAAAGTTTATTTTGAGCTGATGATAAGGGTATTTCTATGGTAGGGAGTACTAGATTAGTCGCAGTTAAACGTCTTCTGTGTATGAGATGGTTGTTGATGCAATAAGGCTGGTTGTTTGATATTATAGATATCTTGGTTTTACAGATTCTTGAGAAGGTAGCTTGGTTGTTTTACATTTCACCAGTATTCTCGGGGATGAGACGACTTATTCTAGGGATTTTGTAAGGGCCTTTGTTTTTTTGGATTGCAGTTTTGCGTATAAAATTGATTTATGTTGTTGTTGGATTCTCATGAGGGATAACATGGTCATTTACCCTAAAATTTTACCTCAAAAAAATTATCATACCTTTATTTTGGTCTCGGAATAGGGTGTTTACCCTATGACAAGAGATTGGTGTATATCTCAGCTGTTTGAAATTTGGTGGAATAATTAATAATTAATATTTATTAAATTAAATAATAATTTATTCGTACAATTTCATTCAGACATAACATATAAATAGGGCATCATATTGAGATTCCATCTTTTCTATTGAGTATGGAATGAAGAGTTTAGCCTAGGTGTCTCATAAACTTGAGTTGGGTGTCGGGGTTAGCCTACGCCCTGTTTTCATTTCTATGCTTTCCTTTTTTTATTATTTTGTCTTCCTTAATCTTCCTCGAACACAAATATTGTGATGCTCATCATTCATCATGACCTAAGGAAGAAAACGAAGATCGGTAAATAGGGAGAGATAGAAGGGAAGAGTTTTATTGTTGCGAATCCCTCGATGCACTGATACGGTGTAAGGCGATCGTGGAGGGTGAACTCAAGAAATGCATTGGCATTGTCCGCCTGAAGGTAGGCCCATTTATTATTTCACTGTATATTCCCTTTTAATTGGGTTTTTAATGTTTTTATAACCATATATTTCTTGTATGAGGACTCCTAAGGGTCGATCGGTTGTTTCGAGGTCAGAAATAGGGGTTTCACGTGATTGAAGGGTTATCCTGTCAGAAAACCTAGGTTACACAATGTGTGTTCTAGGTGAACATGAAATGTGTTATTAATATTTGGGGAATATGATGTTTTCTTAAATACACATCATGTACTCTGAGTACATGTCGTGTGGTGGAAAATGGTCGTGTGTCCGACATTGTGAAAAAGAACATGAGATTTTGGTTTTTAAATAGTCCAAGTTGTGTACTTTGATGTACACGCCATATTCATTTACACAGGCGGAACCTATGTTGTCCTGTCCATGTGTTTGTACAAATCTAGGGGGATGGATAAGAGTACATGCCGTGTACTCTGAAGTACATTCCCTTTACTTTTCCAGCTTAGTGGTTTGAGCTATTTTGTGCCCTGAAAGTCAGAATTGGGTGTGTGAGTAGTCCATTATGAGTGTTTTCCACATACATCACAATGGTCAAATCCTCATGAAATTTATTGGATATCTAAATGGTGTTTGTGGGGTTTGTATATAAATTGAGAGGTTATTACTCCAGTTATTGATTTCAGTTGTCACCTTAGAGAGATACTTGGCATGGATGATAGGTTGGGCGTTCAGACCAACCTTGTTGAGACCTTTGATCTGAGATGAGCTGAAAGAAATCTCCCATGACTTATGATTTTGAGGATGATCCCATTATGAGATGTATCCTTCTATCATATGAGGCTATGAGACTGGATGCTTCCACAGATCTACTGAGGGATTCCTTTGCTTATGCGATGAACTAGGGAGTCCCTTGAAGGATCCCTCTCATGTTTTCCTTTGAGATGATCTATATTGTAGGGTTCCTCTATTGTTCTTAGTTTTATGATCCCATATAGGATTCCTCCCTTTCCATTCTCTAAGTATCCAGTGTATGATTCCTTTCCTAAAGACTCATAAATTTAAAGGAATTTTTTTTTCATAAATACTTTGGAATTTTACGAGTCTCCGGTTTCTAACGGCACTTGATTCCAAGGCCCGGTGTACTCGGAATCAATTTCTGATGTTTTTTTCAAGAACGTTTAGTAAACGCATGTGCGGGTTTTCCTATATTTTGAACCAGTGTTCGGAATTGAAAACCGAGGAAACCGATGAACTCGCAGCGTCGATATTCGCTTAAGGGGACCTTTACCGTAGTTGCATTTTATGCTGGTTGAAAGTTATATTTTGAGGAATTCATACTAAATTAATAAAATTGTTGGTAAACAATTTTATTATTTAGTGGTGGTTATTTCCTCCCAAGAGGAGTTAGAGGTTGGGACAACACCCACATAACCTCCCATGAGAGGATTTAGTGTGGTGGGTCCCACATGATCCCTAATCATTTATTCTCCCCTTAACTCCCTTAAACCCCCCCTTAATTAATTAACTCCTCCCCTCATTATGGTGGAACCTCTCCACCTCACTGTCATAAAGTATGCCAACACATTTAATTAATGACTTCATTAATTAATTGTGGATGTACAATTCTTTTTAATTGTTTTGAATTAAATGGAAATGTTATTATATTGGGGGAAGCCTTTTCTTTTTATTTTGGTTGGTAAGTATTCGATGGTGAGAACCTTTGGTGAAGAGAGGAGAGCTTCATCATTTCAATGGAGAACTGCCGAAGAATGATGAAGCCGTTTATGATCTTCGTCTAAGACACAAGAGAAGGAGCCTCCCGTGAGGAACGTCGGCTATGTTTCCACCTCGAACGAACCCCGACGTCAACAAAATTGACATCCGTGTTCCATGATGCCTGACCTCCGCGACACTTGACTTCCGCAGCTCATCGTCGTGTAATGTTTTTAAGATCGATCTTGGGGGTTTACTTCAATTTTTAATTGAATAAAATTGTTCTTCGTTCTTCATTGAAACCACATTTTATCTTCGGCCATATGTTACCGCCTAACGCGGAGGGCGCGGGCCGAATGAACATGGACTGACGACACTCCTTCGATCCTTGTTTTATTTCGATGGTGATAGTGACGGAAGGGGTGGTGGTGATCGGAGAAAGTGGCGGTCGTATGCCGGCCACGTGGAGAGGAACCGCAGCTCGCATCCGCGGGCTGCTCAGTCGAAGAAGAACCAGCTGGCCGTAGCCGGCCGGGCTTATGGAACTGCGGTGCCCCATGCTGCTGCACTACGAAGAACCACGACCTTCGCTCCACGGGCCACTTTGGAAGGCGAACCCGACGGCTCGTCAGCTGGCCGGGTTGGAGAAGGCAGTGGCACCCGCAGGTGCCGCGCGGGAGGAGAGCGGCCCGTACGGGCCGCTCGCGCCGGGATGATCTACTGACTTCAGCCGACCGGACAAGAGGGAAGCACCGCTTGGTGCTGCCGGTTTGGGAAACCGGGGGGCCGCGTCCCCCCATAGTGCTCGGTCAGCCGGGCCGAGCCACGACCAGCCGGGCCGCGCCGCGTCGCGCCCCGTCTGTCCGGGCCGCGCCCCCTCGGTCCGTGCCACCCCCTCGGTTCGGGCTGCACCCCACCGGGCTAGGCCGCGCCCCACCGGGCCGGTCCTACCCGTTGCGGGGTCGGACCTGCCGAACCAGGTCGGGCTGACCCGCCTGCCCACTGGGCTTGACGGGCCAGGCCCCTTTCGCTTAAATGTGAATAACTTAAAGACTGCTCATCCGATCAATGCGCCGTCTGCGACACTAGGATTCTCGTGACGAGGCAGCCCTTTTGCATTAATCGAAGTGTGTTTTGGATGACTTTGAAAAAACGGTCAGGTTGGTTCGAAACCAAAACCAACCGGGCCCTCGGAGTGGAAACACTTATAACTTAAGGACCGGATGTCCGATTGACATGTTGTCAACTACATTGGTTTTCTTTTGATGAGACGGTTCTTTTGGAATACTCCACTTGAGTTTCAAATGTATTTTGAGTACAGTAGGGTTGGTTTTATCTTAAAAACCAACCGGGCCCGTGGAACGGAGAAGCCAATAACTCATAGATTGGGAGTCCGATTGACGCGACGTCTATTGCATTGAGACCCATATGACATGAAGGTAATTTGTGATACTTCTACGTGAGACTTTGTGATTCTTGGAGTATCGTATTGTGGCACGTGGAGCGGACCCTACCAGTGATGAGCGAGCAGATTGCAGAGACCTATTAGCTAGCTGAGACCTGACGAATGCTAGTCGATCGACTCTTAGTGATTCAGATGGCCCAGTGGGGAGCGCTTGGTTGTAGAAGCAGACCCACAGTAGAGGAGCGTTTGGTTGTAGCGGTAGACCCGCGATACCCGACAGAAGAAGTACCTCTATAGGCTATGAGGGGGAGTTCTTGTTTGTAGTAGCAGACCCATGGTGGGAAGCTCTTGGTTGTAGCAGCATGCCCATAGTACTCGACAGGTGGAGTACTTCAGCAGTCTAAGGTTAGTGGGAAGTGATTGGTTGTAGCGGCATGCCCACTATACCTAACAGAGGAGGAGTTCTCTAGTAGCCGTGGTTTCTACATTGTGAATGAAAATCCTGGTTTGATCTAAGTTAATGACCTTTGTGTTTTCCTCATGATTGAGATGTGTTACTTGATAACTTAGGTATATGTATGGTTATATACCTAAGTGATGGTTATCCATTGATTTCATACTTTGTGGTTTATCCTTGTTTGATTTTGTGAGACCTTGAAGGTCTCAGGGTCCCTACTGAGTATCGTTATACTCACCCCTGCACGGGCAATGTTCGCACCTCGTTGTGTTGGATGCAGACGACTGACAGCGCTGACGGAGGCCGATAGCACCAGGACTAGATGGTACCCGGAGGTGGACCGCTCGACGTGACGACATTAAGAGCAGACCGATAGACGTGGAGTGCTGAAGAGGAAATCTATACCTACCCTTCTGGTAGGAACCTGGAGGATGACCCAAGAGCGGATTTCACCCTTCAGTTGTTTGTCTTTTCAGTTGTACTTTCTTTCAGTTGTAGATATACCTTTTTGTTGGACTTATATTTCTGGCCCCTTTGTACTTTCAGCACACATTTTATATAGCTTTACTTAGTGTTTTCTTCTGCTTGTACTCTGGTTGTGTGTGTTTCCATTTTATAAAGGCAATGCCTTCTCAGTTTTGGGAAATTACGCATTTGGTGCTAGTCGCCAGCCCCTGGCTTATGGAAGGCGGGCCTGGGGTAGTCACGATATGGGCCCCAGGGGACGGGTCATGAAAAATTGGTATCAGAGTAGTTAGTTATACTGCAGAAATAAGGACTATGATCTTTCTTTATGTGATGAAATAGTGTTAAGAGTACCGAGTGCGGTTTTCGGTTCAGGGAGTCCAGTGTTGGTGCGGCAGCCGACGTATCCGTACACCAGGACCCTGACTACTGATTTCCGACTAAGTGCAAAAAAACATTGATTGCATGTGCATATCAAAAGTTTTCCATTAAGTCAGCTTGAACCAGGTCAGCTCACCAGGTATAATCTTTTGATCATGGCACACCAGATTCTTATCAAGATGTTGTTGCAACGACAGCCAGCTAGGGTTCCTGAGAGAGTACCCGATGACGGACCACTGAGCGATGAGGCTCCAGTGCAGGTCCCTCTTGCTATGTTGGAACCTTCGGGTGGTGTTCCAGAAACACCACCACCCATTGCGTAGCAGATACCACCAGCCGCACTGGTAGAAAGTGCACGCAGACTGATCATGTTGCATGAGTTCCAGCGACAGATGCCTCGGAGGTTTCGAGGCGAGACAGATTCCCAGGCAGTAGAGGACTGGATGGAGGCGATTGCTAGAGTTTTCCTCCCAGTTGAGACACCAGTAGAAAAGATGGTGATATTAGCTACTAGACTTTTCCGTGTGTGACCACGAGGATGGTCCACTTGGTGATGAGGATGTTGTACGTGGACTGATTCTTGAGATAGTACCTTCGGGTAGTGTGACAACTATATCATTACCCATTGATCGGTAGTTACGACCAACAATACTATTAGATGAAACTTGTAGGATTAGTGCCTTACATGTGTTTCAGCATTAGATACCCCTCAGGTTCTGAGGTGAGGCTGACCCACAGGCAGCTGAGGACTGGCTTGAGGAGGTGGCTGTGAGTTTTCAAGAGCTTATACAGCTTCGGCAGGACGACGTGACGGTAGATGAGTATTCATCAAGGCATACCGATCATTCCTGGTACTCGATGAATATGATACGATCAGTGATTTAGAGATCAGACCTCTGAGTGAGGTGTTTTTAATGATATCTGAGACAACACTTTTTCCTCTAAAGCATTCCTACTTATGTTAGGGTTCTAGATAGAACCTTTGTGGTTGAACGATCTTTGGCTGAGCGGATACAAACAATGAATGTTAGTAGTGAAAAGTATGAAAATGGAACCGAACATAGAGACTTTAGCATGTAGAATGTTTTGAGAATAGGAAGTGTCAAGGACAGATAAATCTGTAGGGAAACAGACATGGAAGGAGAGATAAGAGAGAATCATGAGGTGGTGAACATCTCGACATGTTACAACCACCCTCCTTTGTAGTCCCCACTTGGCTTAGGGAGCTGGAGGGAAGGGGAAGAGAATAACTGCATGCGGTCAAGGAGTGTAACCCAAGGGATCAAGGAATGATTCGAGGTATGTTCTGTGTCTACTACTAGCTTCCGTATCAACAGTCATTGATATGAATCATTCCTTTCTTCCACGAATCTTGTCCCAGACCTAGAGTTTCCGGTTAAGCTATTGAATTGACCCTCACGTCTGGAGATACCTTTGGGAGGAGAATCTATAATCACACTTACGCTTACGGTGTGATCTGACCCTTGAGGTGAGAGTTTCAGTTGGAACCTCTTGGCGGCAGTGTTGAGGCATTACGACGTTAGTTTAGGTATGGACTGGGAAACCACAGTTCATACAAAGGTTGACTGTATTAGGCAAAAAAGGTTATGGTTTAACTACAATATTGGGATGGGATTTCCTTGGTTAGGGAAAAGGAAACCCTAGGAAGAAAAAGATGGAATCATGCATAAGTGGATGCAGTTGATCACTCATGAGTCGGCCAGACTTAGATTTGTGGCAGACTTCTCCAGAGTTGCTGCACCGCTTTCAGCATTGAGGAAGAAGGGGAAACCCTTAGTGTGGTCCTAGAGATTCTAGCAGAGATTTCAGGAGCTAAGGCAGAGGTTGAATAGTGCGCCCATCTTGAAGCTACCAGAGGAGGTGCAGATCATCCAGGAGCGGATAAAGACTACAGAGAGCATACAAAAGTCCTATGCAGATAATTGATAGAGACCACTGGAGATCAAGGATGGCAACCACGATTTCATACATGTCTCACCTTGACGAGGTCTATGGAGATTTGGCTGGGGCGGCAAGTTATCTCCACGATTCATCGGACCTTTCCAGGTCCTCAGCAGAGTAGGTGAGGTGGCTTCTCGCTTGGCCCTTCCACCTCAGTTGCACCGGGTGCACGATGTATTCCATGTATCTCAGCTGAGGAGATATGTGCACGACCTGTCCCACATCATCGACCACGGGGAGCTGGACATCGATGACGGGGAGACATTCACGGAGGTCCCAGTGGAGACCGAGGATCGATTGGAGTGGGTCCTACATGGACGGTCGATTCCTCTGGTGCGCATTCACTGGAAGCACAGGAACCTCCAGGAGAGCACATGGGAGTAGGAGGATCTAATGCTTGCTCAATACCCCTTTAGTTTCCCTAGTGTGTGTGGTAGCATTACGGGGAAGTAAATCCCTGAGGTGGGGGTAATGTAAAGACCTGGAAATTTCAAGGAATTTTTCTTTAATACTTTGGAATTTTAGGAGTCTTCGGTTTCTGACGAAAATTGATTCCGAGGCCTGGTGTTCCCAGAATAAATTTCTAAAGTTTTGTTCAGGTATGTTCAGTAAACGTACGTGCGGGTTTTCTTATCTTTTGAACCGGTGCTCGGAATTGAAAGCCGAGGACACCGATGAACTCACAGCGCCGATATTCACTTAAGGGGATGTTTACCACAGTTGCGTTTTATGCAGGTTGAAAGATATATTTTGAGGAATTCATACTAAATTAATAAAATTGTCGGTACACAATTTTATTATTTAGTGGCGATTATTTCCTCCCAAGAGGAGTTAGATGTGGGGCCCACACCTACATAATCTCCCATGAGAGGATTTAGTGTGGTGGGGCCCACACGAGCCCTAATCCATTCATCTCCCCCTAACTCCCTTAAACACCCCCTTAATTAATTAACTCCTCTGCTCATTATGGTGGAACCTCTCCACCTCCCTCTGATTAAGTATTCCGACAAATTTAATTAATGACTTCATTAATTAATTTGTGGGTAAACAATTCTTTTAAATTGCTTTGAATTATATAGAAATGTTATTATATTGGGGGAAGCCTTTTATTTTTATTTTGGTTGGTAAGTATTCGATGTTGGGAACCTTTAGAGAATAGAGGAGAGTTGCTTCCTTCCAACGAAGAACTGCCGAAGAACAAAGAAGCCGTCTACGATCTTCGTCCAAGCCACAAGAGAAGGAGCCACCCATGAGGAATGTCGGCTACGCTTCCATCTCGAATGAACCCCGATGTCAATGGAATCGACGTCTGTGTTCTGCGATGCCCAACCTCTGCGACGCTCGACTTCCGCTGCTCGTCGTCATGCAACGTTTTGAAGATCGAGGTAGGGGGTTTGCTTCAATTTTTAGTTGAATAAAATTGTTCTTCGTTCTTTTGTGAAACCATGTTTTATCTTCGTCCATATGATACCGCCTAACGCGGAGGGTGCTGGTGGAACGAAAACGGCCCGACGACCCTCCGTCGATCCTTGTTTTATTTTGATCGTGATGGTGACGAAAGGGGTGGCGGTGACCGGAGAAAGCGGCGACTGTATTCCGGCCGCGTGGAGAGGAATCGTGGCTTGCATCCATGGGCTGCTCGGCCAAAGAAGAACTGGCCAACCATAGTTGACCGAGATGGTGGAACCACGACACCCCATGGCACTGTGCTGCGGAGAACCGCGGCCTGCGCTCTGTAGGCCGCTTCGACGGGTGAACCGGCCGGCTCTTCAGCCGGCCCGGTTGGAGAAGGCTGCAGCACCCGCAGGTGCCGCACGGGAGGAGAGGGGCCCGTAGGGGCCGCTTTCGCAGGGAAGACCTGTGGGTTTTGGTCGGCCGAACATGAGGGAGACACCGCTTGGCGCCGCCGGTTTGGGAAACCGGGCCCCCCACTCCTGCAGGGCTCGACTAGCCGGGCTGTTCTAGGGAGTGCTGGGCCAGGCCGGGAAGCACCCCGTTGGTCCGGGCCGCGCCCCGTCGGGCCGGGCCGTGTCCCCTCGTGCCGGGCCGCACCCCCTCGGGCTAGGCCGCACCCCACCAGGCCGGGCCGCACCCCACCGGGCTGGGCCATGCCCCACCGGGCCGGTCCGACCCGCTGCTGGGTCAGACCCACCGAACCAGTTCGGGCCGACCCGCCAGCCCACTGGGCTTGACGGGCCGAGCCCGTTTTGTTTAAATGCGAATAACTTAAAGACCGTTCATCTGATCAACACGCCGTCTACGGCACTGGGATTCTCGCAACGAGGTGGTCTTTTTAGATTAATATATGTGAGCTTTGGATGACTTTGGAAAAACGATCGGGTTGGTTTGAAACCGAAACCAACCGGGCCCTCGGAGCGGAAACGCTAATAACTTATGGACCGAACATCTGACTGACGTACTTTTAACTACATTGGTTTCCTTTTGTTGAGACGGTTCTTTTGGAATACTCCTCATGAGATTCAGATGTTGTTGGACTATGGTCGAGTTGGTTTTAGCTTAAAAACCAATCGGGTCCCTCGAAAGGAGAAGCCAATAACTTACAGACCATGCGTCCGATTGACGTGAAATTTGTTGCGTTGAGACACCTATGATGTGGCGGTCCATTTGGATACTTCTTCATGAGACTTAGTGACACTTTGAGTATCAGCTTGTGGCACATGGAGTCGACCCTCCCGGTGGTGAGCGAGCAGATTGCAGAGACCTAGTAACTGGCCGAGACCTGAAGAATACTGAATGATCAACTCAGAGTGATTCAGATGGCCCAGTGGGGAGCGCTTGGTTGTAGTAACAGACCCACGGTGGAGGAGCGCTTGGTTGTAGCGGCAGACCCGCGGTACTCGATAGAAGGAGTACCTATGTAGGCTATGAGGGAAAGCGCTTGGTTGTAGCGGCAGACCCATGGTGGGAAGTGCTTGGTTGTAGCAGTAGGCCCACAGTACTCAACAGGTGGAGTACTTCAGTAGTCTATGGTTAGTGAGAAGCACTTGGTTGTAGCGGCATGCCCACTGTACTTTACAGAGGAGGAGTTCTCCAGTAGCTGTGGTTTCGACATCGTGAATGAAAATCCTAGTTTGAGCTGAGTTAATGACCTTTGTGTTTTCCTCATGATTGAGATGGGTTACTTGATAACTTAGGTATATGTATGGACATAAACCTATGTTATGGTTATACATTGATTTCATAATTTTTGGTTTATCCTTGTTGGATTTTGTGAGACCTTGAGGGTCTCAGGGTCCCTACTTAGTATCGTTATACTCACCCCTACACGGGCTAGCCCGCACATCGTTGTGTTGGATGAAGACGACTGACAACGCTGACGGATGCCGAGAGCACCAGGACTGGACAGTACCCGGAGGTGGACCACTCGGTGTGATGACATATGGAGCAGACCGATAGACGTGGAGTGCCGAGGAGGACATATGTACCTACCCTTCAGGTTGAAACGCAGAGGACGACCCAAGAGATGCTTTCACCCTTCAGCTGTTTGTATTTTCAGTTGTACATTCATTCAGTTATAGCTGTTCCTTTTTGATGGGCTTGTATTTCCAGCCCCATTGTACTTTCAACACACTTTTTATACATCTTAGAGTTTTCTTCCACTTGTACTCTTGTTGTGAGTGTTTTCGTTTTATAAAGAAAATTCCTTCCTAGTTTTTAGAAATTATGCCTTTGGTGTTAGTCGCCAGCCCCTGGCCTATAGAAGGGGGGCTTGGGGTAGTCACGATATGGGCCCTGGGGGATGGGTCATGACACCTTTTCTCATGTTAACTTAAATGATCCCATGTAGGATGCCTCTTTGTGTTTGACCTGAGGGACCCAATGGGTGCCCTTGTCTTGACTGATCATGAGTTGTAAGTTAGGTAAGGTTATAGATGGTGTTCGGGTTTCATATAGAACTCATAAAAAAACTAGTAATCCCCTATGGCTACAGATGTAGTGGTGGGTTAGGGGTTAGGGTCACCCACACTATTTGTTGTATTTAACTTGTGTATTGCTGATGCAGTGATGTTCATGAAATGTGATTCCATGATGGAGGCTATTGAGCCTGATGTGAGGCATCTTCCTATCTATTTGGACACCAAGATATTCTTCCTAAGATCAATTTTTCTTATTCAGATTTCAAACTTTATTTCCTGGTATCTATCTTCTGATCCATGTTATTTCTTATATTTACTTGTATACCTAGAGGTACTACCTAGGACTTGGATGTTGAGCCAGATTTTTATATTTGGATATATATATAAATTTTGTATTGACTAGATTTGTTTCATGGTATAAATAGTTGAATTTTTTTTATGATATATGATGTGGATGATTAATATCTCCTTGTCATTCGAACAGAATGATTCCGCTCTTCCAGATTAATTATGAGACCACATGGGTGTAGCATTATGACTCACTAAAGATTATTCTCTTTATATGGGAATGGAGACCCAAGAATCATGGTAAATTACACAATCCTGAGTGGTGGGGATGATTATGCTCTCCTCAGCCTTTGATCGAAATGATTCTGCTCTTCCGATCAGTTACGAGACTCAATGGGTGTAGCATGGAGGCTCACTAGAGAATTATCTCTTTACATATCACCTAAGGGTACACCCCTTAGGGATCATCCAAGTTACAAATGTCATGCCCGCCTATTGACTGAGACCTAGGGATTAAACATTGGACTAGATTCATAGGCCTGAGAAACATTGCAACTGACTCCATAACCTTTTATAGAATGTCTAGACATGCTTCCAAAAATATTTCATTATAGGTAGGGATGATTAAAATCTCCTCAACCTATGACTAGAATGATTACTCTCTTCTATATCAATCATGATTGATCGTCTATATACGATATCCTTGATAGTGATTGGTGGAGAGTAAAGATGATTCCAGGTGTAGGATGAGCATCCCCCTATGACGATGTAGCTTTCTCAGAGATATAATTCCGGCAATGCACAAAGTAGGTACATGTCGATGGGATTATAGACCCATAGATTGTCTTAATGATATAGAGCTTGAGTGGCTTGACATCTATCTCAATTCCCTTGAAAATTATGTCCAGAAGATCAGGATTACAGACCCAAAGATTGACTCTTGATGTGGTTTCTTGTTGTTTGATTCACATAATCATGAAAATTCTTATTTATGTATATATTTGTAGGTATAGGACTATAAATGTATACATATATGGATATGGATATCCATGGTGGCACGTGCCTAGTTGAATGGGATTATAGACCCTGGATCCTATTATGGTTTCACATTGGTTTTAACTTCTATTTAGTTGTGCTTCAGCTAGGTTGAGAAAGTTTCTTTTGCATACACATCAAAAACACAATTATAGTTTTCTTGTCGGGATGGCCCACTAAGATCCTCTATCACCCCTACACATGCACCTCAGTGTAAGTATAGACCTTATGTCTATGTCTTAGGTTGAGCATGTGTTGAATGGTGGATAGGTATGTGACCTAGTGTATCATGATCGAGCAAAGCTACTTGAGTGTATCGATTAATTAAACTGATGCAGTTTGAAAGTGTTCAGAGATTGGGTACGTGAGTTAGCTCAGAGTTAGTAGTAGAGCCCT
Source organism: Viscum album (assembly GCA_963277665.1). NCBI lineage: Eukaryota > Viridiplantae > Streptophyta > Magnoliopsida > Santalales > Viscaceae > Viscum > Viscum album. The sequence continues at coordinate 247,743,038 of OY728160.1, read as the reverse complement.
GTACTTTTACTTTCAATTTCATTTTTAATTGTATCTAAATCGTCCACCAAGTGTGTGTCCAATGTTGTATTACATTGAACAACTGTTTGGGCCTTTAAAACATTTTACTAATGAAGCTTGTTCTATTTTAGTTTTTTATCACTTACACACTCTTTTTACTTTCCACTGTGTATGATACTTAGTTATTTCCACTGTTTACTTACTCTAATATGAGGGAATAGTTTCCCCACTATCACCTCCTTGGACTTTTCTACCAGTCTGTAGCCTATGATATACGGGGAGGCATACTTCAGGCCTTGTAACCCACCAGCTCAGAGCACGAGTTTACTGGCATCTGGTCCATGACGTTACTATATTGGGGTTAGAGACTTATTTTTTTATATAAATATTGCGGTGTGGAGTATAGAGGATGTGATGTTCCATTTTATAAGCGAGGCGACTAGAAGTCATGAAAAAAGAAACCATTATAGTATAATAATTCCATATTCAAGTGTAAGTGAAACCAAAAAATAAATTAGAATAAAAGAAAAAAATTTGTAAACAAATAATATTTATAAATTTTTAAGTTATTTTTAACATTATCTATTTATTGTAACCCATCATTATCCCTTTGAACCCTTACCAAAATAATTAATTTTTAACTCAATTACATTTTATAATTACCAAAATTGTAATTTAACTCATTAAAAAATGTGAACATGATGATTCCACATATTTAATCTATTTTATTATATTAAATTACTATAAAGTTATGAAATTAAAATTCAAATAAATTTCAACAACATAAAAATAATTATTTTTTAAAAAAAGATTTTTTTCACAAAAAAATTAAAATATTCTTATTGAACTGCTATAAAAAACACATATATAGACGTTATAATTATTAAGGGAATATATTTTTTATAAATTGAATTAAAATAATCCTTATATAAAAACTAATTTAATATATTAATATAATATCACACTACATCATGTAGAATATTTTTCCGTAAAAATATATTTATTTTACATTGAAATGAATTAGTTTTAATTTATGACTAGTTGATAACCCATGAATTCATTTTCCTCAGTTGGAAAATTAATTTTAAAAATTTTATTTTTTCTTATCAGAACCTAAATATAATTAAAATGTGATAAAAATCCCTTTTTATAATTATATTTTTATATTATATCATGGTTTGTTAAAAATTATGTGTCGTGTAAAGACAAATATCACAAACATAAGAAATATTTAAAGAGAAAAAACTATTAAATCTACGGGTGTTACATTCTTCCCCCTTATAAAAGTTCCCCCCTCATATTTCATTACTCTAACAAAAATAAATGAGGATACATCAACCTCATCATATCATCAGATTCCCACATATCTTCCACAAGTATATGGTTTAACCAAGAAATAATGACAATGTGAGTTCTATTACTCCATAGACAATTCTCTATTTGATACATAATATATTTAAGATATTTCTCAAAATATATATCATGATCTAGTGTAAAACCTTCTATGGTTAGTCCATGTGCAGAATCTGGTATTTACTTCCTCTATAGAGATACATGGAAGAAAAAATTTATTTAGAGAGATTCAGTAGAAGCATAAAGTGATAAACAACAATCATGATATGATCAATAATTTTCAATGGGGTCAATATATATATGACATATATTTCCCTTAATTCCAAATAACATAACCTTTTCAAATGATATATTCATAGGAATTCATCTTCGCTCTCATCAAATACTAGATCACATAGAAAATATTCAGCCTAAATTTTTTATCAAATATTGGATAACATCATTAATTGTTTAATTGATCTATAATTTTCTATTATTTACGTAGCTATCTAAAATACCAATATATTTTTTTCTCTAAAATTATAATTGGAAATTAGTATTCATGCATTATTTTTATGTAGGTCTTCCAAAGGATCAATTTTGAATGCTTGAGTGAAACCTATGATTTTGAAAATAGTCATCCAAAGAAAGGTGTTGATCCCAACAACCTCTGAATTTCATGGATATTCCTTAAAAATATAATCAATATTTTTATTATTCCTCTTATACTGACGAATTATTTTAGGTTGGAATGTTTTCCAACATTCAATTCCATATTCAAATCTTGTTGAAGACATATCTATAACATCAAGGTAAATATTAGATCATGATCAGAAAAAATAGAAAATGGTACTCTATATAAATATAAAACATCATTAATGTATATCCAATTATAATAATCAATAGAAAAATCATACATAATTTCTCTAAAATGAGCAAGCTTCATATAGACTTAAAATACACAAAAATAACATTTTTAAATTTACCCGTATAAGAGATTTTGATGAAAAAATATATATTAATGTTTTTATATTTAAATTTATATTTTGGTAATGTATGTAACATCCCCTTATATTTTATAATATCATCATTTACTTGATATCATACAATAAATTGATATTTATACATTGTATTATCTATTTCCATGTTATCCCATAAGAAAAATTATTTTGTATCTCTATCCATCTTCATATATTCTAGATGAATAGATAATAAAGAACTATGATATTATTTCAAAAAAACCTTCATAAACTATGATATTAATGAGATAAAAAGTTGGTTCATAATCCTTATAATTACATACAAATCATTCTTGAAGTCATAATAATTCATCACATTTGTATGTAGTTCAATATCTTCATTATTCACTTCACTAATCCTCAGTTAGATGGATGGTAAAACATTTATCTATGAATGATACGATCCACCCCCTTTCATTTTTATTTCATGATCTACCATTGAAAAATATTTACGTGTTTCATGTACTTAAATACTCATCGTGGAAATGTTATAATTGCAATTGTAACATAGAACACCATTAATCATGTTATCCTAAATAAGTTGGCATTGTACATATCTTTTATAATCATTAATCAAATCAACAAAAATCTTTAATGTATATTACACTATTTTTATGAATATATATACCTGTACATTTTTTTGATCATGATATATATATAAATTATCTATATAGTGATAATTCCACACTATTTTTAACTAATAAATTTCCACTTCCAACTCCAAAGAATTATTTTGGTATATTTTAACATTAATATTAAATTACTGTGATTAATACATTGTCACCATGTCATTTTTTATAAGGATTAATCATAGTACCTTATTATATGAACCCTTATATATCTTAATCACTTCCCATGTATAGGTTATTGTGATTATTGGTGCTTTTCAACTATATTTTTAACTCCTTCAGACATTACCCACAATTATCTGTCCAATGGAAATTATATCCCATAGTAAAAATAATATTATTGGATTAGAAATAATTTATAAATAACTTAAAGCATTAATAATATTCAGAAACCTAATAAAAAATTGGTTCGCAGTCCACATGGTTACTATTGTCCATTCTTTATTCACCTATGTCATTGAATGATCTGCCGGTATACCTTCCCCTTTCATTATATAACCCATGGATTAATCTTAATATAACCAGAATGCAAAAATGAAAAAATAATATATATTCTTCTTCATCATTTGAATAAAAAATCACTAAATGGTCTTTATTCCCTACAAAAACATCATAATATATTTTAATATCATCTATAAAGAGTACCACAATATGATCGATGCAATTTTTATAGACTCAATAAATTATATCAATGAATATAAAAGAGTATTTGGTAAGATCAAATTGAATCACTAAAAATTCGCAATGCCATACCTATTATAAAAGGTTTCATTATGAATATTAACATTATTGATGTTCAATTTTTGATATTAAGAATGAAGGTCAATAAGGAAATAACAATGATATCCTCATAATTAGTCAATTAAATCAATTATATGTGGAAGAGGGTAGAATTAAATAATAGTTATACTATAAATTTCTTCATAGTATATTCAAAAATTAATTGATCCATATTTACACTTATCAAAATTAATATTCTTACACCTTGGTTATTCACTCATCATATGAAACCATCCTGTAGATTATCATGATTTTTCTTTTTTAGTTTCTAAAAATCACTTTGGTCCACTATATATAAACAAATTCTAATTTTCATATCACTAGGTAAAATTTATATTGAAAAATCAACATCATAATTCATTGGAACACTAGGAATGTATTTCATAAATTCATCATCATGTTAAAAAAACAGACATGTAATCAAGATTGAGCTTATCCCCAACCATTATAAATGAATATACCTCATTAATAGTTAGTAAGACCCACAGAATATATGTAATTTATATGGGGAGATCTTATTCATCCTTACACCCGAACAAAATAGTATGTTAAGTCAAGATATCAAATGTAACTTTTCTTACATGTAAATTAATATGGGATCTATACAAGTTATAATGTTCCAATTATCTTACACATATTATAACACGATTCTTACAATTAATATATAATAATCATAACAAAAGGATCAAGAGGCCTACTGTATTTGGAACAAAACATTCATAATACATCAAAATGATACATAAACACAATGAATATATATTTTATTATAAAAAATTATCTACTAAAACTAAATAGGGTAATATTGGGAATAAATAAAGAAAAGGGGTTGGATGAAAAGAAAACTAAAGGAACACAATTGATTACAAATCCAAATATATGAGTTAATATGAATAACATGATATGATAAAAGGAATAGATCATGAATAATTATATGAGATTAGGATGAAATCAATACGGATTCATAGGTTTATAAAAATATAGTAATGTGGAAACATCATAAAACATGCCTTAATAATAAGTCAATGAAAATATACAATAAAACACATCATTATAGATAAAGATCCATCCTTAATTATTTGAACTCGAAAACCCCATACATATCAACTAATGAGACATAAACATTAAACAAGTAAATAGAATTATATTTTGGTACAACCATCATAATACATAAAATATTTTGCGTTCCATGTAAAAAAGTCAAACATAAGGACTTAGCATTAGAAAAAAAATTGAAGGGAAATGTGAAACATAATCATGTAATATAGTAAAGATAAATGGAATATAATATATAATTCCATGAAACATTGGATTAAATCATTCTTTATTGTTCATAAAAAATATTGAATCATAAGATATGTAAATGAAGTTCAAGTGAATTGATAACACAAAAACGAGTTGAAAAATTATTTTTAAATTATACAATTTATAAAGGATTTTAGGTAGATGGGGTATATATACATTAAATTGGTTAATGGAGTAATAAATTAAATAAATATTGAAAGAATATAATATATATTTTGAAAATAAAATAATCTTTTTTATATTCCATGTAATGTTAATATAATTTCATTGAGTGGTGCTTGAAATGAGGAAAGAAAATATAGACGTTCCATGTAATAGGATATGCATAACATGATTACCTTAGAAAGGATAATTTAATAAATGTATATCTCCATGAAGGAATAATCAATTAAATTTGGTATATATTTCTGGGACATAAATATAAAATATGGAATAATTAAATAAGTTGATTCGATAGAGAAATTGAGGTATGGAGAGAGAAACAAAAACATGAATAATATAGGGATGTTAGAAGAGATACCTTACATTGTGTATGGATTCATTATGAAGTCTCACATAACCTCATTAATAAACTAATTAAATTTATTAAATATATTTCTCATAAATTACTGTTATTATATGTGATTTATTATCAAAAAAATATGTTATTTCAGATTATTTTAATTAAGATATCATTTTAAGTTATTTTTTCTTATGGTGATTCGTTTCATGGTTCTATGGTCATATTAATTTGTAGTTAATTATTGAATTATATACAATTGGAATTTAATATTTATAAGTGTAATAAAATTATATTCCTATCCACTAAGAAATTTAAATGTGTAAAAATATCTATTTGTGTTCTAATATTTTTATGATTTAATTAGTTTAAACATAACCATTATACATATAGTTAATTAAGAAACTTTTGAGGACCATCATAAACTAAATTCATTTTTTTTCATTAAAATATTATTATTATATTACAAAACAATAAATTAGTTATAATTTCATTATCATTATAATATTTAATAATAATGTTATTTATATAACCATTCATGGAGGGGGTGGATAAATTTGAATTACTTTGCTCATGGAGGCAGGGAACCAACCCTATTATGAACAATATATTCATTTTAGAACTAAATATCAAGTGTTTATATAATTTATATTATCTTAAAATAATATTATTATAGTATATATATATATATGACATTGAAGATATTATTACATTTTGGATGGAATTTTATTTTGAGGATGTGGTGGATGAATAACTTAAATGCTCAATTGAGTCTATGAACTTTTTCTTTGGATGTATCCTCTTAGGATTTCCCTTAAGGATCCATGAAATGGCCTTTTTGTGGGACCGGTGAATTTAGGGACATATGGCACATATTTGGTGTCATGTTTTTAGATATTTTCTATTTTTCGGATATTAGAATGTATGAGAAGATGCGGTGGTGAGGGTCTGTATTTATATGGAGATAATATGGGTGTTTTCAATATAATAGTATAATATCATGACCTTTTTTGGAGTTTTCTCAGTTGTGATATTTAGTAATTTTTGTTTTTACTTATGTATCATTGACTTGAGTTATGGATTTGGGTGCTTTTGGGTGATGTTTATGAAAATTTTGGAGAAAATAAGTTCTAGATGGTTGGCATATGGTTTGAGAAAATCATGCATCTTCCTAAGAGAAACTACGTGCAATTTGTTTTTTTGAGGAAGTATATTCTACATGGTCAAAGCATGGTTTGAGAGGATGTATGACGTATACACATAGATTCCTCCCTTGAATAAGTATCCAATGTAAGCTTAGCGCATGGTTTGTCTAACTGTGAGACAAAACCATGTGCAGGGCAAGTTTGAGATCCTAAAATAGTGTATCTTAGTCATTTTCAACTTTTATATACCTGAATCACTTCCTATGTAGCCCTAACTCAGGATTTTGATTTTCAAAGGGTATGTAAAGGTTCTCCCATCCACTCAAAGGGATTCCAAGGCCATATGAACTCCATTATTCAATATTAGAAGCCCTAATGAAAGAACCTCTCTTCGTTTGATATGTTGATCTAATCCGAATGCTTTTCCTGTTCATTCTCAACTCTATCCTTCATCCTTTATTTGAGGATATCCACTGTTTTCATAGATCTAATCCCATTTGGTTATATCTATATATAGGATTTGAGATCTAGATCTATAATGAAAAGATCTTGATATCTTGATTTTGATTTAGGGATTTTTGATCAGGATCTCATATATACATGGTTGTAATGCTTGAATTTTGGGGGGTTTCCATTGAGTGAAATTCTTTCAAAAAGTTGAGATAGGTGGTCTAAATATAATTCCCATAGTCATGGATTTGATATGTATAATATTTTTTTTTGAATTGGTATCATTCTTTAGTAATTTATTTTCATGAATTGGGATAATTAGTTTGGCCAATTGATTAATTAATGCTTTGTTGAAATATGTTATTAATTAAGGAATTTACCAGTAGAATAAGGGGCTACATAATTATATAATTAATTTGGGGAAATTTATTATAATAGGTATGGTTTGTAATCAACATAATTAATCAGTGGATTAATTTTGAGATATTGAAATGTCTATGTTGATATAATTAATTGTGGATTAAGTATGTGAATTTGATAATATGTTCTATCTAATTAATTATGGTATTAATTATGGAAAGTTGATATTATAATGGGAAAATTAATTCCAAAAAATTAAATATGGAATATGAATTGTGATATTGATTAATTAGTTTATTAATTAATCAATGGGTTGAATCACTTAGTTAATTGTTCAGTTAACTAATGAAATGGATGGGTTAAACTAATTATTTCATTAGTAATGAGATTTAGGTGGATAATTAATTGATAATTTAATTATGTGATAAATAATGGAAGTTTGGTCATTCTCAATTGAGAAGTACTAATGGTAACATGGTCAAAATACTTATGATTAAATAAAATTGGATCATGGTCATTCTAAATTGATATGTATTCATGGTAACTTGGCCATTATATTTTTGAGTAAATAGAATGTGAAAAAGGTCATTATATTGAGGTGTAAGCATTGTAACATGGTAATCTTACTAACATTTGTTATATTTTTATCTATGGAAATGTGTCTTGTTAATGCGAAATTAAAGAATGAAAATAATGGAACTCTGAGTTATGGATTCACACGAGAATATTCGAATTCCAGAATGAGTTGAATCAAGTTTTGAGTTATCATATCACCATTTAATACATCATGATTTGAAAAGTATAAGGTATTGATATATGATATTACATAGGGAACACATCGGGCTATGGTACAGGATGAAGATAGTGTTGTGTAATGGGTATCATTGGCAACCCTATAGTTAATATAGTTAGATAAGAATAAATGATAATTCAATAACTAGATATTTATGAATGATACTTATTTAATATATAACATCATAAACTATCATTTGAATTAAATTATTTTCAACATCGTTGGTGGTGGCCTATTGAGTTGTACTCACACCCTCTTCGGTCATCCTGATCAGTACCTGAATAGATTATATTATTGTAGATATGGATATGGGAAAAGGCCCAAGGATAGGTGGATTATTAGGGATGGAGATTGGATAAGGGGACAAGATATGGTTTTGAACCCGCTTGTGGAGTGTTAGTGTCTTTATTATCAGTTTTATTATAGACTGTAAAATTTTATTGGCATAATCTGTTTTCCCTTTCAGTTGAGTATTGTATTTCTTGTTTGGTTATCTTGTGAAATTGGTATTGTTCTAGTTATATATGATTTTGTGATTGTTTATTTATTTACAATGGTGTTTTACTCTAAAATATGAGGGTATAGTCTCCCCATGACTAACTTAATAGACCCTCTCTGCTAGTCGGTAGCCTCCAACATATTAGGATGCACACATGACGTCATGTGGTGAACCATCTTGGGGCACCATCATTTGGAACCTGAGTCGGGATGTTACAAAGTTGTATAATAAGAATATAAAATATTGTTTGATTCCATAAATACTATAATTTACCATTTGGAAACTCCTACTGGGAGGAGGGTCAATTTGGCCACTTATATGCTACGGTGATTAGAAAAGTGCTAGTGGGACATTCAGGCTCGAACAAGAAAAAATGACGGTATGCTATAGAATTAATTTTTGGATAGGTTATTTTAAAAAATTTATGCAGAGATGATGTTACAAGAAAAATCTTCTAATTTTACAATTCTAACATTGGGGGGCATGTCGAAGATAGGGTATGATGGACGCCACACATATCTAGAACTATTTTCTCCAACTATAGTCTGAGATGAGGTAGACACAACGAATTGTTTTCGGGTTAGATATAAGCATGAGGTTATGTCCAAGGTGAATATCATCTGGATGAAGAAATTTACAAAAGTGGTGGATCAGGTTCTCATAGTTGAAGGGAACCTGAGAGAGGATTCTAGCATTGGACATGTAGTTGTTACTCGATGATTAGGTGGTGCGACTTTTGAGAGAAAGAAGCAACGTTATGGAAACTGTAGCCAAGGTGATGGGAAGCAGAGTATGCAGACAAGATGGTCATTTAGACAAGAGCTTATAGGGGTGATCTATCACCAGTGTGGTAGGGTGAGACACTATCATCGAAAATATTCTTAACCACTCATAGAGTTTTGATCGTGTGGCTAGATGGGACATCTACAGAATATATGTAGGTCACAATAATAGACTAGTACCTAAGGAGAGGATGCATAGAGTCAGAATGTGGGAAGGGGGTCTTCTTCACCGTATCAGACAAGTAGATGGATTTCTACAATCCAAGGTGGTAGAGATAGTGGATGCAGTTCTTTTAGGTAGGAGCTTTCAAATCAGTAGCGTGGTGATACTCATGGGAGTCATACAACATCACAAGGATGAGATGCAGTAAAGTTACATGTAGTGCGTCCTACCCTTTTGGATAGAGATAGAAGACCATTGATAGTGAGATTTTCTATTATAGTATATTATACATTATCTAGTGCCTTGTTTGATAATAGTTCCTATCATTCCTTTATATTTGTAAAACTTATTAATAGATTTATCCTGGATGTGGGGTTTATGAGCGGGGTAATGACTATAGAGACAAATTTGTTAGTGTGGTCTAGATATATCATTCTATGCATGGGATGTTGACTAGATATCAGGGAAAATAATTTACTATGGGATCAATATGTTCTTCATATGATAGGATTCGACTTGATTATGTGTATGGACTGGCTAGTTGAACACCAAGAACACATCATTTGTTAATATAGGAGAGTGAAATTTGTGTCTCCTAAGGGTGACCAGTATATTAATCATGGAGAGTGGGATATCTAGGGAGGCTGGTAAGGGAGAATTAATCAGAATCTAAGAGATCTTAGAGCCTAAGATTATATTTTATTATTGGATGATCGGGGTGTTAGGCCAAATGTCCTTCCACCTATAGTGGAAGTATTTAATGATATCTTTCCTAAAGACTTATCATGGATACCACCTGAGAGAGATGTTGAATTCATTATTGATCTAATTATTGAGGTTTATACATTTTCTATTCCACCATACATAATGGAGTCGACTAAGATTCAAGAGATTAATACTCAGTTTGTGGAGTTGGTGGATAAGTGATTTATCCATCCAACTATTTCATGTTGGGGATCACCTATTTTTTTCACAAAGGAGGATAACATGATTTTTTTTCAATTATTATAAGTTGAAAAAAATGTATATGAAGAGTTGTTATCCTCCTCTGCATATTTATGAGTAGTTTGGCTAGTTTAATAGAGAATCTATGTTCTAAAAGATTTATTTAAGATCCGAGTATCATCTGTTGAGAATACAGACTATTGATATACAGATATATTATTTCAGAAGTTGGTATGGATTTTATTAGTTCATCATAAGGCAATTTTGGTTGACAAATGAACCCGTAGTGTTTGTGTATTTCATGGACATGACCGAGTATCCTTATCGAGATTATTTCGTGGTGGGTTTTGTAGACGACATCTTGGTGTACTACAACACTCAGGACGATCATTCCCAACATATTGACATCGTCTTATGTATATTGAGAGAGAATTGGTTATACACCAAGCTATCTAAGTGTGAGTTTTGGATTGAATACGTACACTTCTTGGGGAACATCATCTCAGAGGAAGGCGTGCCAATGGACTTTGAGAAGGTTCATGAAGACTTTTCTTAAGAGAAGTAGCAGAATGTTTTTGATATCAAATGATTTCTGGGATTAGATGGATATTATAGTAGATTGATCCAAGACTTTTCCCATTTGGAAGTCCAAATTTTGCGCTTGCACAAAAATATAGTAAGGTTTTATTAGTTAGAAGCTCGTGCAAGAGATTTTTATGGGATGAAGAAGAACTTAACATCGGCAACAATTTTGATCCTACCTGAGTCATGTGAGGAGTATTTGACCTATTGTGATTCTTCTTAGATTGGAAATGAAGATATAATGATGAAGGGAGATCAAGTTGTGGCATATGGTTATCAGTAACTAAGGAATCATGAACAGAATTACCCTACGCACAACCCTAAGTTGGAAGAAGTGGTTTATAATCTTAAGTGTTGGTGACATAATATTTTGGGAGAAAAATTTACTATCTATACAGATCACAATATCTTGAAGTATATATTTTTACAATGTGATATTAATCTTAGGTAGTGGATATGGGTTGAGTGTATGAAGTCTTTTAGTTTTGAACTAGAATATATACACGATAAGGTAAATAGTGTCACTAATTCCTTGAGTTGGAGAACTTATACTCATATGGTATAGGAGTCGAGTGTAGATTTGAAGATGATGACCTTACTAGATTAAATTCATGTAGTGGTTTAGGAGTGTTAGGATCATATGACTCTAGTTTCAGTTGTAACAGAGTATACTCTTTTGAGAAGGACCAGTGGTAGTCAATATGATGAACTAGAGTGCTTATCATTGAGGTAAATCTTTGAAGGGAGGGTTAAATCTTTGTACTAGTTGATAAATGATGATGAGATCATCTATGTGAAAAATTGAGTCACGGTACCTATGAGCATGCAAGAGGAACTCATGTTGGAATTTCATGCGTTGAAGAGGGTGGTGCATCTAGGAGTGACCAAAATGTATAGTGAATCATGATGATAGTATTGGTGTCCATGAATGAAAAAGGAGATTGTAGGGTTGTGACCAGATGCTTCACCTATCAGTTGGTGAAGGTGGAGCATCAATGACATAGATGATTACTATAGCTGTTGCCTTTTCCTGATTGGATGTTGGATGACATGGCCATGGATATTTTAGTGGGTATCCTGAAGACACATAGGAATAATGATGCTATTTGGGTCATTGTAGATCAACTGAAAAATGGTAATGCATTTATTTCATATAAGGGAATTCTTTATAGTAGAACATTTGGGAGAACTATATGTTTTGGAGATAGTCTGTCTACATGGAATACCACCGACTGTTGTTTTAGATTGTGATTGCTGTTTTACTTCACACTTCTTGTAAGTCTTGTAGAAAGTTCACGATACACCCGTTTTATTGAGTATGGATTTCCACCCATAGAAATATTTGTAGTCAGAATGTACTATATATGTTATTGAGGATATGTCATAGGCATGCGTGCATGTATTCGGTGGATCTTGGGATAAGAACATGGATTTAGTGGAGTTAACCTATAAAAATAGTTATCAACTAATTATAAATATGGAACCATAGGAGGATCATTATGGTAGTCCATGTTAATCACCTATATGTTGGTTGGAGTCTAGTTAGTTAGACATGATTGGACTGATTCTCTTGTAGGAAACATTAGAACAGGTAAAGTTGATTTGAAAATGTTTGGCTGCAACTCATAGAAGAAAAAAATTATATGATGACAGATGGAGAATACCCCTAATGTTTACTAAGGGTGATCGTGTGTTCCTTAGGGAATCTCCTAGGTTAGATCACTGTAGGATATGTAGGTGGGGGCATTTTGGCACTGAGGACTGTTGGACCATTTGAGATAGTGGAGAGAATCAGTTTGGTGGCATACCGATTGACTCTTCTACAAAGATAAAAAAACTCTACATGTTGTTTTCCATGTATCACATCTTTGGAGATATCACCCCAACCCTTATCATGTGGTCGACATTGATGAGGATGACCTTGAGATAGATTCTTACCTTTAGTATCATTTGATCTGTGTGTTAGATCCCATTGATAATGTTTTGTGGGGAAAGACTGTGCTGATAGTTAATTTTTCATGGAAACATGGATGTTTAGAAGAGGAAACATGGGGAAAATAAGTAGATATGAGGGATCAATGGCCCTATATTCTTGTCTTGGAACATTATAATGGCTTGGAAGTGTAGTTCATGGACATTATGTTATTAGGTTGTGAGATTGTAAGATACTGACCTTTTCTAGAGTTATCTCGGGCACAATTTCAGGTACATTTTGTTATTTTACTTAATTACCAATTATTAGAGTTAATTATTGGGGTGTGTTTGGGTGATGTCTAAAACAATATTCGAGAAAATAAGCTATCCATGGTTGGTTCATGGTTTATACAAACTGTGCAGCTGCTAAGGAGAAGTTGTGCGCTCTCTAGTCTGTTGAGGTAGTAGGCATGGCACTGTTAAAGCATAGTTTAAGTTGTTGTGTGGGGTAGTCTTGTGATGTTTCCCCTAGAAGTAGTTTATAGAACATGTTTAGCATAAAATATATCTAACCATGTGACTAAACTATGAATGGGCCAATTGTGTTATCCTAAAACTGCCGATCTCCCTCATTTTTAACATTTAATAACCTGAATCACCTCTTATGAGGCCCAATATCAGGATTTAACTTTCCAAATGGTAAGTAATGGTTATCCAATAGACTCATAGGGTATCTAAGGCCACACAAACTTTTTTTTTTCTAAGATTTAAATCACGAATCAATGATTCAATCTCTTCTCGGTAAATGGATCTAATCCGAATTCTTTTTCTATTCATTTTCATATCTCTCCTTCATCCTTTGGTGGTGGATATCCTTTGTTTTCTTAGACCTAAATCCATGTGTTGATATCTACATCTCGTATAGGATATCTAGATCTATAATATATATATCTTGATAACTTTATTTTGGTTTAGGTATTTTGATCAGGACCTTAGATCTACATCATTGTGTTTCTCAGATTTGGGGGATTTCCATTGAGAGATCTTCCTTTATCAAATCTAGGTTTGTGGTCTAAATCTAATTCTCATATTCGTGGATTTGAAATGTATATGATGTTTTTTGGAATTTATATCATCAATTAGAAATTTATTTTCATGAAGTGGGTTACCTATATTGACCAATTTATTTATCGAAACAATGTGGAAATTGGTTATTAATTGGGGAATTGATCATAATAATAAGGGGCTACCCTATTATATAATTAATATGGGAAATTTTTTTATATGATTTTGGGTTTTTAATCTAGATAATTAATCAAGGGATTAATTATGAGATATTGAAATTCATAAGCTATGATAACTAATTGTGAATTAATTATGTTCCTTTGATATTATGATCTAGATAATTAATTATGAGATTAATTGTGGAAAGTTAAGAATTATAATTGGATAATTATATCTCAAAAATTAATTTAGGTATGTGAATTGTGATATTGAATAATAAATTAATATTTTGAAGAACTTATTTATTTATTGAGTTAACTAATGGAATAGATTAGTATAAATAATTGTGGAATTAGTAATGAGATTGAGGTGGATAATTAAATGATAAATTAATTACATGATAAAGAATGGGAACATGGTCTTTCTAAATTTAGAAGTACAAATGGTAACATGTTCATCATTATTATGAGTAAATTGAATAGGACCATTATAATTTTAAATTGAGATATATACATATTAACATGGTCATTATACTTACACGTTTGGAGAATGAGAACAAAGTCATTCTATTTAGGAGTATGCATGGTATCATGGTCATCTTACTTATGTTTTTGATATTGGAATCTTTGGAAATGTGGCTTATAAATGTAAAATTAAAGAATATAAATAATGGAACTCTAAGTTATGGCCTCACATGGGAATATTCTAACACTAGTATGAGTTGAACCATGTACTGAGATATCATAGAACCTTTGAATACTTAGAGCGTAGGCAATAAATATGTATTAATATATGATATTACTTAGGGAACCGTTCGGTCTCTTGTTATAGATTGAGTTAGTATTGAGGTATATGTTCCTTGGGAACCCTATAATTAATGTAGTTAGATAAGAATAAATGATAATGTAATAACTAGTTATTTATGTATTATACTTATTTTATATATACCATCATACACTATCTTTCTACTGGACATTTTTTAGAAATAGTTGGTTGTTCCATACTGAGTTGTAATCACACCCTATTAAGGTTGATTGATTAGTACATAGATAGATTATATTGTTTCAGGACTGGATAAGTGGAAAGTCCCTATGATAGATGGCTGGTTTGGGATGGAGCTTAGATGAGGGGACCATACATGGTTCGAAACCCGCTCTAGGAGTCGTAGTGTCTTCATTATTTGTTTCATTGTATACACTTGAAACTTAAATTGGAATAACATGTTTTCACTTTCAATTGAGTATTTTATTTCTAGTTTGGTTATCTTGTTGATTATGCTCTCGTAAAGGGCTCTCATTCTAGAGATTCCTCTCGCCGAGACCGGCTCCTTTGCGGCGGACGACGCGACACTCCCTTCACGAGCTCGGTGGTGGTGGTGGTTCTCCGCTGCGGTGGAAACTTAATGGTCTTCTCTTCGGCTTTGGAGATGCACTATGGGCCTTGGTGGTTGCTGGTTCAGAGCCGCGGGTGTAAGACCGGTCTGGTTGATGACATACTCTTCGGTGTGCTTTTGGATCTAATCTCGGTAGTTCATTGTTTTCCTGGGGTGTTTTCGCATTCGAGGGTCGCGCTCTTGTGTCAGCGGTTTGTTGGGTTCTATCTCCTCTCAGGTGAGTTTCACTAGGGTTTGTTGTGCCGGATGCGGTTGGTTTGTCTGGTGGAGGCGGGATTTTCTGTTATGTGGTCTGGTTTTTTCTTCTGTGGTGTGGTGATTCGGTTGATACGGGTTGAAGGTGGTGCCGTGATGGAACGACGACGATGATGCTATCTTCTAGTTTTTTTCTTTGCGGGGTTTTGAACCACATTGAGTTGTTTAGGGTTGAATTTGTTCCTCAATGGTTTGAGGATTATTTGAGTCGATGTTGCGATTCCTTTTCGGTGAATGGTTCGAAGATGGCTGTGATACGTTGTTTTCTGGTGACGTCGAGGTGAAGTGAAGAGCAGTTCTGTTGACGGTTCCACAGTCAGGTGGCACGTGGTGATCTGGAGTTTGGAGGATTGGTTGGTTTTTCACGCTTCTCGAGGTGTGTGGATCGAGGTGATCATGTGGATTGTTCGGAATTTGAATTATTAATCCTGAGGCGGTGCGTGGCTCGAGGCGTCGAAGGCGGTGCTTTTTAAATTTTTGAAGTATGTCATTTGAATTTTGAATTTCAAGTTGTGGTGTTGTAGAATCTAAGTGAATCTAAAAGGGGTACCAGGAACCCTTAAACCGGTCTCATGGGAACCGACTACCCTCAAATCGGCCATTAAAAAATTAAAAAAAATGATTTGCAGTTTGGTTATCTTGTAACATGAGTATTGTTCTGGTTATATATGCTTCCATGTTTGTTTATTTATTTCTCTGGGTGTTTTCTCTATAAAATAAGGGTATAATATCCCCATGATTGAATTACCAGAACCTTGTTGATATTCTGAGACCTCTTGTATATAGGGAGGTGCGCTTGAGGTCATGTGGGGAACTGACTCAGGGCATTGTTGCATGACACCCATGTCAAAACATTACAAATAGTCATTTTTAATTATTTTAGAAAAAATATATATATATTGAGAAATATTATGAAAATTTAAATTAATAATTTTATGAGTGGTCAATCCCATGGTCACTTGCATCATCCATGAATAATTTCTACATGTACATGACTTATATTGAAAATTGTTGTATTTTACTGTATTTTATTATTCATTAAAAATTAAATTATTTTTAAAATATAACAAAAAGTATAACATGTCATATATCTACATCCTGATTCCAAAAATTAGATCCATTTGGCATAGATGATTTTATATGGGTGAAAAAATTAATTTTTTTAATAAAATAAATATTTTTTTTAAAAAATACACATTTTAATATAATGATTATTTTTCATACCCTTTTATAATATTACTTATGGTTCCATAAAATCATATTATTGTTATTATTTAACATAATATTTTTTTATAAATATATTTTATAATCTTATTTTTTATTTGTAGAAAATATATTTTTTATAAATATATATATAAATGAAATATGTCTTTAAAAAGAGCAAAAATTTATTTTATCAATTTAAAAAAATATTTACGTGTATCACAATATAAATATGCCGTCAAATTATTTTATAAGATACGATAATAATAATATAAAATTTATTTTTTAAGTCACCATCCTAATGGTCAGGTTTCTAATATTGATTTTCATATTACTATTCAAAATACTAGATTGTTATTTTAATGATCAAATTTAGAAGGGTCATATGAGATTCTAACCATTGATAAATACCGTGTATTTAATTTATTATTTGTTTCCATCAATTTTCTATCAATGTTATAAATATTTTCTTCTATAAAATAGATAATTCATTACTATTATTCTTCTTCATTTCTAAAGGTATGATCATGAGTGTGATCAGTCTCACGGATGGATCAGATTTATGATTTCATATTATATGTATATTGTTTTCAATTTTTATCTAATATTAATAATTAAAATTTTTATTGATATATTTATTTTCTACATGAAAATTTCTATTCAAGAAAACAAATTGTTTTTTATAATGTGGTGCATGAGATTTATATAATTCAACCTTGATAAATATGAGTCATTTATATAATTATAATTTAAAATACATTGATAAAATTATAAGTTATTACATTCTTCAACCATTATAAATTTCATCATTGAAATTTCATTTTATGTAATTAAATGAAAAATGATGATAATGAGGATAACATTTTATCTTTTTTTCCAAAGTTTCACATGTCACCTACTCATACAAATAGTTTTCCCATAAAACATTAAGTAGGTGAGTCTTTTTCAGTAAAAATTTTTCTCTAGAGTAAAACATTTTCATTGGATTCTCCTGACAAGAGAGCTCATGCTCCAACTGTATGACCTCCAAATTAAGTACATTAATGATATATAATATTTACCATTTCTAAGAGAATAAATTGAACAAATAATTTAATTTATAAAAGGATTGTGGGATTGTTATATAATAACCCATAGTTCTAATATATCCAATATTATCAAATAGGCCGATGTTTTTGGGAAATAACACTATCTTCTTCATAATCTCATGAATCTATTATATTGAGATATAAAAAGGGCTTTATTATCTATATCCTATAACACTAGTTCTCTTTTAATGTTATAATTATTGATCATATGTCCTCTATAAGATGGGATGATGTGTTACTAAATGGCTTTGAATATTTTTACTACTTATCTGGCCAAATCAGGTTTGAACAACATGCATTCATCAAATTTATCCCAACAAAAAGGTTTCATACATCTCTTTTGATTAATGGATTCATATAGATCCATTTGGATTCTTGATTATAAGGTATTATCATATGAGAACTCGAATAACTGAATTAGTTCATCTCATCCTCTATTGAATACCATCACTAATCTTCTCAACATATCCTCAATTGTATGGATAGATTTCTCAGATTAGCATTCAGTTTGGGGGTTATAAACTTTCATATAATTAAACTATTTATTTAGCTATTTTTATATTATGTTCATAAAAATATAGCTTGACCTTGGATATAGATTGGAGAGAATTGATAGTAGTGTTCTATATAGCCTCACCAATTCACTAACGTATATCCTGGTAATTTGATCGAGTGATAGGTACTCTAAAATAGAAATGAAATGTGTTTTATTTCTAAAAATGTCCAAAATAACCCATATGGAATAATTATAATTGGATTTATTCCTAATAACCGTGAATATATATATATATATATCTATGTTCTCCCATTTCCATGTGGGATGGGAAATGGTTAAATTATATTGTTTGAATTTTATACTTTCACCATTAGTTATTGGCATAAAAAGTACTATGAGGTATATATTGTGATCTCATTCTTCATGTTATCCCCGGAATAGTATTCTCATCCATTGTAATACATAATTTTGCTCCCTTTGTGGATTGAGACAATCTACCTATGTGTATAATTTAATATATCATTCTTTATTATATGATTTTATGCTATAAATAATTATGAACAAAATATTACAACTACATACAGATCACATTTTGACACTGAGGAATTCCCTTTTTTATAGAATAAACTTTATTCAGTATTTATATATCATATTTAGGATAATATTTAATTCTATCCAGAAGGTATGGTTGAGAAATCAATTTACAATTAAATAAAGATGTGTTTTACTTTTTGGTTTCCATGTATAATATTTTCAAGGATTAGATGATGAAATCCCTCCTAATACACATAATTGAAATATTTATATGATTCACTCAATATATATAATTATACAATTTATTAGGCTTCCTAGGATATTATTGGATTACTTTTCATAACACTTGATCAACTCTAACCATTTCACATGATTAATTATGAACCATTTGTTGAAATAAATACTTGAGGATTCTACCATTTGTATATATCTAAAAATTATTCCCATAATGATAATACCACCAAATTTTCAATGTGACTAATATTGAATCTATGTTATGAACATATATTGGATTTTTCAACTCATGAACATTTAAATACCTTTGGGTGTATGATATATCATTTCTATTTTACATTATTACCTATCCCAAGTCCTTTTGTGAATCATTTCTATATAACAAAAAAATTAAAAAATGAGGGGAGCATGAGGAATGGTGTGGTGAAATTTCTATTTTTCAACTCCTTGATGAACACCTCACATTCATTATTCTATAAAAATATCTCTCTATTACCAGTTATCTTGGTTTGAGGGGTTTAATATCATGATATAGTCCTGATAAATCATTTCTAATACAATGACTTTCCATGAAAATATGGATAGCTGTTATAGATATTGGGCCCATGAACTCATTTATTACCATTATCTTAAAAAATAGAAAATATTTCACATTTAGTGTCGTAATTGTTCCCAATAATTATAAATAATCTATCAAAATATCCAATTTACTATGAATTTTATATATATTCTTCTTTGAAAAATTATTCTGAAAGATATTCAAATTATACCCAAGGTCGATCTTGATTTTTGGTTATATCATAATATTATCTTGTATGACAGGAATAATGTTTTTGTGTTAATATCTAAAGACGCTTTATAATAAGTTAATGTGTATTGTTACAGATATAGATATTCTCAATTGTATCACTTTAAACTCATATTTTATAAACCTTGTTTAATTGTAATTATTTAAAATATCCACTTTAATAATTATTAATTTGTTATATCCTAACTGAAGACCCACCTTAGAGAAATCCTAGGCCCTAACCCCCGGATAAAATAATTCATTAATTTATCGTACGGGTTTCATTTTTTTAATTATTTGTTTTTTGAATTCATGAGATTCAATTTAGAGGCCTGTTGAATCAACCATATTTATTTGAAGAGGTCTAGTGCACCCCATAGTGATGCTTTGAGGTTCATAAAACCCTTTTCTAGATTACCTTATAATGGATTTTTAGTTCACCCATCTCAATAGTGGAAATTTTATATAGGGTATTGGATAAGGGAATATGTCCAAAAATATGTCAAATTGATATATCAACCACTCATAGAGGAAGAAAACTAGACAAATCATTTTGGAAAACATTAATATTGTCCCTCATAATTGGCATGTAACCAAGCATGTTTTCCAAACATGTATACATCTTTTAAATAATTATTCAATATCATAGGGGAATAATATACATTTTTGTGATGAATAATCCAATAAAGACTCATTTTATTCTGTATACTTGTAATAAATTAGAGGATTACATGGTATGTGAAGTGTGATATCTCTATCTCTTTCTCATGAAAAACTATTTTAGATTTATATAAGGATTTTCAATCCATTGACAATATAGAATCAAATTATAGTAAAAGAAATTAAAGAAGATTTTTTGAGGATCATTCAACAATAATTAACTAGTGATGATTTATATATGTAGGATGAAATAATAGAATCATTTTGAGTTCATAGTTACAACATAACCATTATAATTTGTGGTCTTGTTTGAATAGTTTTATTAAACAATAGTGATATGAATGATTATGAAAATACATAATCAATATTCAAATTGTTTTTTCATAAATGAATTACAAATATAACTATCATAACAACACTATTGGGATCCACCTCAATAGCTGTGATAGCATAATCCATTCCATGATCTATTATCTATAGGGGTTTTTATAATTGGATGTCCTTAAAACCCCATCTCTTAGGATTATTATTTTCATAATTTATAATTTCATTATAGTTGAAACAATAGGAATTAATTTGATAATTTACGAAAAATAACTTTTATTTTTCCACATTAGAAGTATTCTTCATCTCTTTTTAAACATGAATTAATTTAGTACCCCACATTTCAACAGATAAAGCATATCTTGATTGTATATATATAATTTTCTAGAAACTTATTCTCACAATATTGACATGTGTGTGTAGTTGGGTTTTAATTACTCAATGGGATTTTTTCATTCTTCCTATGAAAATTAACTCCATGTTTTTATTTTTAACTCCATACCCTTGAGAAAAAGGAGAATCACAAATATCCATTATAGTATTATGGGGAAAAATATGTGCATAACTATCAAATTATCACATCTCCCATTATATTCATAGAACAAACAATATTATTCTAAATAAGTTGTTTACATTACTTCTTATATTGATAAAAATTTTGTAGGTGTACTATGAAATCCTTGTAATTTTTTCATCATAAATTTTTATAGACACATATTTTATTTGATTCAGTCCAAGGATCTTTATTAGAATTTTATGATAGATATTTTCATGGAAATATTTATTGAACAAAATTATTTCATCCTTCCCATTGCATGGAATCGGTTTTTATATTAGCCATTTTTTCTTGATCTCTCCTAACCTAAAATCAGCTACCTCCTCCAGGCGATAAATTTCGATTATAAATTTCACTTTTTATAAGCATTAGAGGATAGATAATATCATATTAATGGTGTTAATATATTAATATATGATGACTCTATTAAATAACCAACTAATGTTAGGAATCCTTATTCACATAAAGGACTCATCCAAAATATTCCCATTCTTATGAGAAGGAGGTCCCTTCCCCCGATTCATATTCTTATTCATTGGATGTGTATGTTGATTTAGAACTTACCCAATGTTCATAAATCTCAATACCATCATAATAGGATAATAATTTGGGAAATAATCATATTTCTTATCACATAGGATCTCGGATTGATTCTTGTAATTTACCAATATTAAATAAATTAAATGTAAATTATGGATAAAAATAATTTATAAAAATAATCAAATATAAGGGAAACTAATATAATGTGAGTAATAACTTATAAATGACATGTACATACGAACAGATGAATCTCTTATATTAAATATAATTTATACATTATTATATTCCAATTTAGATTTATAACCTAAAAACTATTATAGTCATTCAAAATTATTCATTAGTAGTTTTTAATTTTTCCCAGAATGGCCCCCAGGAATATCAAATAATGTTTTCAGTAAATCTGTTTTTTCATCCACAAAGTATATGTCATGTAAAAATTGAACAACCACCATTAATTTTTTACCCTTAGGTATATCTATCCTAGTTCCACATCCACTTGTTGTATCGAGAAATGATTTAATTTATTATAATAAAATAGATACATATATCACTAATTTTTTATCATAAATTTCATATACATATGAATATCTATATGAATATTTTTAATCTATTGATATATTAATCCCACACCCTAAATAAAACTAGACCCTATTCTTATATCAACTATACAGACCTAAGACTCTTACACATACTACAACAAGATTTTTTAAAAAAATATCAAAGAAAATCACATGAAAATAGTTTGTAATTGTCTTTTCCTAGCTAGGTTCATAATACATAAAAATGAGACTAAAATACATCTTTATTTTTTATTAGTCCGCAATGACTACATTAAACTACATAAGAAATCATGGTGAATATATAAACTATGGGGGTGATCTAAAAATCATAGTAATGGAATAATCATGATAACGAAGCATAACATATGAATCAAAATTAATAACATTATACATAATACATAGGGCTACTGAATAATCATATAGGATAATGAAATAAAACATTTGTATTTATAAGTTCAAGGAATCATAGGAATGTTTCAAAAATATAAAAACTGACCTAGCGTATGTCAAGGAGAACTACCAAGACATCATTACACAGTAGAAAGAGTCCCATAATGAAATTTTTACTCCTTATTCCCATACAGATGTTTTTATATATGAGATAAAAACATTTCTATATTAATTGTAATGTTATATGGGTAAAACATATATAATATCTAAATGCATATGTGTTTTAGGTGAGGAAATCATACTTAACACATAAGCATTATAAAAACCCATGGAAAGGAAATGGATCCCATAATCATGACTTATAAAACATATATGAAAAATATTATAATCAATTCCATGAAATAGGGGATTAAATAATTCACAATAATTCATAGATAAATAATTAAGTATATGATAAAAAAAATTCCAAGTGAATTGAATACATATAAATGAGAGAAAAAATAATTTTGTAATTATTCATTTTGAGTGGGGTTTTAAGAAAAATTGGTAAATAAAAATTATAGGAATGAGGATAATAATTGACATTAATAAAAAAATATAAATTAGTTTTCATGACCAAATGATCTTTTATAGAAACCATGTATTGTTAAAGTCATTTAATATTGTGGTAAATAAAATGTTTCCCAAAAAAAATGTGGTTCCCTTTATTTAAAAATAATTTAGGAATGGAATAGAGAAGGGAAACATTGAAACATGTATATCCCCATCAAGGAATATTGAATTAAAATATTTATGTACATTTGGGAAATATATACAGAATATAGAAGACGGGAATAGGAAGAATAGAGATATAGTTTGAGGTGATTAGAGAAAAACGATATGCTAAGGAAAATATAGTGGTTTGAAGATATATATTACCTCATGTCTTTCATATTTTACTAATCTCACTTACCCACTAAATAGAAAGACAATTTTAAATAATTATATTATTTTTAATATTGGTTGGATATAACTTTTTTTTTCAATATTTTTTGTTTGTTTAGTTTATTTTAATTGTGAAATCATTATAATTTCGATTGTCTTAAAGTAATTTTTTTCATTCGTTAGACATATAATTAATTTTTCTGTTATTATAGATGTTATTTTCAATTTTAACAAAAACACCAAGAGTTAACTAAAATATTATTCATGTCCTATGATATATTTTCATGCTCTAATTTTTTTTGATATAGGGATGAACCATTCAGAAAAATATTATTATTATATAGTTAGTTAATTTAGTTTGTTTCACCAACCATCACGATCGAAATACATTTTATTTTAAAAAAATATTATTAACATATAATAGAATATGAGAATAGTGTTAATATATCTATTATCATCATATTTTATCGTACTATTTTTTCTCTGATAATTATTTAACATGTTGGAGGAAAACAAAGTAAAGTGTTTACAGAGTTAGAGAAACAACCATATTATGAAATAACTTCTTATTACAGAATAAAATGAATAATATTATGGATAATGTTTATTTTATTTAATTAATAAAAATTTAATTATCTATGTGATATACGAATCCTTACTAAATTTGGGATTAAATGTTTTTATAGGGTGAGGATTAAGTTAAATAAGAATTTTGGGTAAGGGTATTTTCTTCTCATTTTGATGTAACTTCACAGGATTCCCATTATGGAACATTGGATTGGAATTATGATTAGTACAAGGTTTTTAGTTTCCTAAGAGGGATATTTGAATATATTTTAGAAGAGAATTGTTATGTTATGTTATATAATGTGATGGGAAGGGTTGGTGAGAGGGGGAATTTACAATCGGAGGATAGGGTGTTTTAATATAATAATTAATGGGTTTGTATTTTATCTCAAAAAAATACATAGTGATAATTAATGAGTCTAAATAGTGTAATTATTTCCTATGAGGCCCATAATATGGTCACTTTCAAAAAAAATGACTCATTTCCATGTTCAGTTTTCTTATAATGCAAATTATCAAACATTTTCATATTTTAAAATTAACCAAAAATTAAAATACTTCTAGAAAATGAAAATGACCATTTTTAACCTATATATTTCAAAAAATAAATCCATTTAATGAAATTATTTTTTGAAAAATGATAAAAATATTTCTTTATTACTGTACAAATTTATTTAAAAAAAGAAAATGTAATATTTTGATTATTTTTTTACTCTTTGGAAATTTATTTGTTCAATAATAAAATTAAATTGTTATTATAATAAAAAAGTAATTTTTTAAAAAACATTTTATGAAAATATTTCGTTTTTTTCAAAGCATTATATTTTATTTAAAAAATAAAACAAAACATATATGTAGTTTGAAATTACAGATACTTATTTTAAAATTTGTAAAACATTCACTCAGTTGTTTTATGATATAAATGTGTTATAATTTAATATGTTAATATGGATTAATATTATTTTATAGAAATATTTGAGGATACTATTCTAGTGGTCATGTTAACATTCTTAATATCTATATTACTATTTTAACGGTCATATAACTATTATAATTATCAAATATGTAATGGTCCTATAAGATACTTACATTCTATAAATACCTTATATTTAATTCATTCTTAATTTATTCCTATTTTTTCTCATTGATATATATATATATATATTTATTCATTTATATTTTAAAAAATTATATTTCATTAGTCATATTCTACTTATTTATAAATTGTTGCTATTGAGTGCGATCATTTTGTAGAATTGAGAAAATCCAACATTTAATGTTATAGTTACCTTTTTTCTATTGTTTAAGAAATTGTAATATTTTCAATTGTTAATTTAATATTTATTCTGTAAATAGAATGTTCAGATCAATATATTAAATGGTGTCTAGTCTTATCATGTGGTGCATGTGTTTTTTGTAATAATCCTTTAAAAATATTAAACAATTACATAGTCATTTGGGAAATTCCATTTATAAAATTATTGGTAATTAAATAAAAATATATCATTAATTTCAAAAATAATGTCAAATATAACTACTGGGAGAATCAAAATATTTATAGGAATCAAATTTTTACAAATATCTATTATATAGGATCTATGAATTCATATGTTACCATTATACCATTAGAAGTATTTACTTATATGTCAACATTAAATAATTGAGATGGATACATCATAAGAATATGTATATAAAGAATAATATAAAACATCTATAGATGTAGAGTGTATGGTAACTATAACTTTATCCACCTAGTTCTTGTGACCCACATTAGGTGTTGTGATCATAGGATTATTACATTTGAATCAAGTATTCAGAGGCCACTAATACAAAATCACTTCATTAACCCTTGATTATTTCATTAAATAGAACAATTTCAGTTATCCATACAATTCAATCATTAGAGAATGTGTGAGGAATATTCAGTTGATAATTCTATCCATTTATTTCATTCACTAGCCTCTAGAAATTACTTCCACATTTTTTCTTGATGGTCATTTTTTCCTCATTGACAAAAATTTCCATACACCAGATGTCAAGTTAATATGTTTTTTTTCACACATGATTTATGAAGTAAGAATATTTTAATTTCCTGAATGGATTTTATTATTCTTTTTACCCTGAAATTTATTCATTCAAATATTTTCCCCATAAAAAATTTTAATGGTGTTCCCTGATCATTATTTCAACATTGAGAGAATAATGAAAAATTTTCTTATAGTTATAAAAGCCTCATATAGAAAATATTATTTATGAGAATTGGTCATCAACCAATAAATAAATTATTATCTCTTCATTAATGGATAATGATTAAAATATAATATTCTCTTTCATGGTTCATGAAATTTTCCTCATAGTTATTAGTGGATTTATCATCCTTATGATTTAATTCAAAATATTACCGTCTCGTTTCATTCACAGATTTCAAATACTTTTTTTAAATTATATTCAAAAACTTTTCTCATATTATAATGTAAATTTTATCCTCCATACTCAAATTAATGATAATAGTAAACTATTTATATACTTAAACTTCTAATAAATACATAAAAAATAACCATCTCATTGTTTAGGAATTAGAGAATATATAGTATCATTTTAAAATAATTCTTCAAAATTTTCAATTAAAATTGAATTGGGGGAAACACTAAATAATTTTAGATATTTCCAAATAAAAGACTAGATACTGATTTTTCCATTAATGTTTCCATTTTAAAACTCATTATGAATCATGTTAATATTTATATCCTTATATAGATATGTGATAATAGCCATATGATTTCACATCCCATCTCCCATTTCATTTGTTTTATTTTGAGGCCGATGGTTTCATTGTATTTCACCTTAATTGTTCACATGATTCCTAATGGTTAATTACATTTATGAAATCAAAAAAATATTGTGAATTTCAAGCATTAATAATTAGATAAAAAGTCATATGATTATGAAAATCATTATTATGATATCCCAAATTATGATGTATTCATTCCACCAATGATAAATTATGTTCATCCCAATTATCATAATTCTTCCTAATGATATATTGAATTATCCAAATAAAATCCATTGGTAGTGTCAAGATAATAGTCTAGCCAATGGCCCACTCATTTTTCAATGAGCGAAAATCATGTTGGAATATATACATCATTAATTGGTATTTTAAACCTAGTATCAAATTATTTATAGCCACATCCACTTTCTTGTATCCAAAAAGTGATTTTATTTCTATGAGACTACATTATTTCTTATTTAAGAAAAAAATATTTCACTAAATACACAGAAAAATCCTCATGGTTTTCAACAATGTTCTTTTATCATAATCTAGTAAATTATCTAAACCATTCTCTAATATAAATCGAGGAAACATAATCATCACATGTAAATATAATATTTAATTTTAGATTAATATTATATAAAAATAATAACTATAAACTCCCAAGAACTATAGTGTTTTTATTTGTTAGTATTAAAGATATATAATCATTTTAATTATTTTATAATTTTGATATATTTGAATAAGTTCTAAACAAATAGTATACTTTATATACTTACACATTTTAAAATTATTCATTGAAACCATGAGAAAAATAACCTTAACATGTGACCAAAACAACTCAGTTAGAGTAAACATAGGTGATATCAATCATCTGTATAAGAAAACATAAGATAATCCTAATGGAATCGTAAGATGATCATAAAATTACAAACATTTACTCACATGATAATTAATATGAACATAGTCCCATCTGGAATTGTGTCATCACCCCATTCTAGTTCTTATTATTCCATGAGATATCAATTTTACACAAAAAATAGAAGGATATATATTATTAGGGCCACCCATCATATAATGAAATTTATAAATATGTGTATCATCAGATCATGAAATCATTCATCATTTCATCACATCATAACTAGTAAAATGGGAACGAGTTTCACAAAAAAATTATCATAATATAATTAGCATATGGGAATGAAATGGTTTCTATAAAATCATACATTAATTATTATCATCATAATCCTTCCATTGATAGACAATGTATTTTACTATAATATAATATCCCCAATGAATAATAATTTTTTTTAATGGATGATGACATTCATGAAAAATATCTTTATGAGGGAATTAGACTATTTATTTGAAAAAATGGAAATCACTATATTCTATCATTATAAAAAAAATTATAATTTTTTTTGGAAAATATTATCTTTTAAAATAACTATTGATTCATGTAAAGTAAGTTTTAATGAAAATAATATACATAAATACAGTAAAATTTTCTCACGTGGTAAACATTAAAATAAATATTCCATTAATAATTTTTGTAAATGGTGATAAATAAACTATATAATAAACATTGTAAAATAATTTTAAAAATGAATGAAAAGTTTAATATTAAATAAATTGACTTTAGAAAACTATTTCATCAAGAAAAACATTATTGAATTTTGTTTAATGAATATGGACATTGAATAATAATTAAATCAGCCAAAGAGGAAATAAAATCATTTTTTCATAAAATAATTTTCCCATTATTTTTATGTAAAAAATATTTCAAAATTGTGTTTATAATGTCTCAAGACCTAAAATTCAAAATTTGGAATAAAAAATACATTAATTTTTTTTTAAATAAAAATTAAAATATTTAAAGTCTTTTACAAAAAAGGATCTTTTCTAGTATTGATTGCAGATGAAAATAAAAATCCAATATGAAATATATTATTTTATACAATTAAATAAATAAATAATTTTACTTTTCCCTCAATATATTTTAGATTAATAAAAACTACTTTGAAACCTTAAATTATATGTTAAAAATCATTTTAAAATTTATTATAACAAAAAATTCCCCAGTAAGGGGATTTAAAAATTATTAAAAAATTGTTCGTAAATTCAATTTAAAAAATGCTTTAAAAAAGTATTAATTTTGATATAAAATATATATTTTTGTAAATAAATTTTAAAATTAAAAATATAGGGTTTTCAAATTATATATAAAATAGTTTTCATGAACTTTGGCAATACATATCACTTTGAAGACAATAATTTTTAAAATTATTTTCTTTTATATCCATATGTATAATTTCATAATTTTTTTCCCAAAATGTATAGTTTTCAAAATATTAATTTTAATGTAATTTTAAAAAAAAATTAAAAAATAAATATTATTTTTAACACATTTTATTTCTAAAAATATAATAACATTTGAAAATAGACGAAAATACTATCCATAATAAAATAATCAAATTAGTTTTTAAATAAAATTATGAAATATCATAAAATAAAATTATGTTCACACAGGGAAAATTTAAGGATGTTACAGGATGACCTATTTAAGAGTGTTGGATTCACTCTCTATATCCCTATCATGTTTATAATGTCCAAGTGATGAAATTTTATAAAACATTTTAAGCTCTCTATTTTTTTTCATATGAGTGTTAAACATATCAAAACATAGTAATGGATAAATATTTATATACTTGTATATACATGCATTAAATGTCAATAAAATATATAGTGTGCTCAAATAACCGTGATATTGAATTACATTCATATGATTTTATGAATAGATAATTTGTAAAATGATAACTTTAAAATCCTTTTGAACAAAAATAGTGCCTAAAATATTAAACGTTGTAATGTACAATTCACTTTTGAATAAAGTATTAAAATTAAAATTTAGAAGGACAAACACAATTTTAAAATTAGGTGTCTAATATTATAATTTATAGATATAAAATAATACTATGAAATACTATAAATCATTTATGTAAAATAAATTTAATTCTAATTACAATTCATTATGTAAAATAATATAGATTTTTTCTTACATAAAATAATCATAATCAATATGTTTAAAAATAATTATTCTGTTTACAAATAATCTTTATAAAATATTAAAAAATATATATAATTTTAATTAAAAAATGGAAGTTTTAAAAAATAATTTTATATATACAAATAAAACATTATTTCATAATTTTTTTAATGGAAGTAAAAAAAATTATAAATTTTAAACATAAAGTAACACATACATAAATATAATAGTTTCGAAGAATCTGAAGTCCCCGTATATAACAATTAGTTTATAAATTATAATTTTTAACATATAACCCCATTACATTAAATATGAAATCCAAAATAAAAATTATTAAAAATATAATCCCATATAATAAACGGGTTTTGGAAAATCAAACTCGATATTTGTAATTAATAATTTAGAAATCACACCAATATTATAAAAAGTAAATTTCTCTAAAACACTAAATCAAATAATTATATATATATATATCCCACTATAAATAATAATAATTTTAAAATAATACAAGTTTTATATATATATTTTTTAAATTATTTTTTAAAATATAAGAATTTTCTGGAAAAAATAAAATTTTCACAAAAAAAGTTATTTTTGAAGGAAAATAATATATAATTAAAATAATTGATGTAAACAAAAATTAATTGAAATACCATAGACTTAATACTTCATTTTGCTGACTTTGGTGTCTGATACAGGTGATAGGTGAGGTATATAGAGGTAGATCATAGACAATGAATCTTCCAATGATGTGGGGAAATCCATCTGTTTATGTGGACATATATATATATATATATATATATATATATATATATATGAGTTTTCAGAAACACGATGAAGCATGGGTTGAGATTTAACAATAAGTTTGGAATTTTTAGGGGAACACCCATTGACAACATAACAATATAACTATATTCTATGGGACTAAAACGAGTTGTAGAAAACATTTCTATTGACAAAACACACACATATATAAAAATATATGATTTTTTTGAAATAATAATAATAAACGATATCAATTTTGATGAAATTTTTTTCAAACATTTCTATACATATTGAGTGGATTTTGAATGTTCATCAGGAAGCAAGGTTCACTGTTGGAGATTAGAGGTTTTATATTGGCTGAGAACCTATTATTTTAATTCAAGGTTGTGGTTTTTTCTCCTATAAAATATTAATAATGATAATAGGTTAATGTGTGTGGGTTTTTCAATATAATTTTTCCTTATTAAGGAATGAGATAGAGTATATAGTAAGGATGGTGATGGAAGATTTGATATGACATACCAAAAATTAATGATGAATATTACTACTAGTATGAACAAGATGACAGTAAATATATTGGATTTCTAGAATCAATTCAATTGAAAAAACAAGATCTAAATTGTGTTTTTAAATACACATGAATGGAAAATTGAGGTATTCTTACCATGTCTAATGATTTCATGGTTTTGTTCTTGTGTATCAATAAATTATCCTCTGTTGATGTGTATAAGTTAGTAACATTATTCTCTTCGTGATACACTACGCACCCATGTGGGTTTTAGACCAAAAAACCATGTTCCCTCTGGGGCCTATACATAGCCATAAATTCACTCATCCGATCCTATAATACCCATCCTCATGTAAGGTGACCTACCTTCCTTGCTGTGAAGCTTTCTGGCCATGGCCAGTTCCCACACATGGTTGATCATGCCTTGTTTTCTACCACAATGTCAATTTGAGTACACATAGACTTGTTAGGTAGGATGGACAATATTAATAAATAAATAAATTTTTTAAAACTTATATTACTTCAATAAACAATTTATAAAACAACAGCATTACTATTATAATTATTATTTTCTTTTTTATACATTAATCATTTTAATTTCAATTTATTAACAATAATAACCATTTTTTTAAATATATTTTATATTATTACCATCCTAACAAAAATTCAATGTTTAATTATGATAATATAAATCTTGTTAAATTTACTAATCAGTTATTGAACTATCATAAATTTGATACTTTTGGTTTTTTTAAAACAATTTACAAATACATTCTAAATTTAATTATACTATATTTATTCTTATATAGAAATGTCTATTGTATAAAAATATTTAAACATTACAATGGTTATATTTTATTTATACCATAAATATCATTTTTCTTTTAAAGAACTCAATGTCTATTTAGCAATGGTAGAAATATTTTTCCTAAATAGCCTAATTATAAGGAATTTAAATAAATAATATCCTTGGTCTGGGAGTTGTTTCACTCATAATTAAGGTTCATATATTTTCATTACTCTATATTATCACTCTTTCTCTCTATATATGATTACTAATTATTAAGGATCTAGATGAATATAGATATGATTTTTCATTCTAATTATTATTGGCAGTTATCCCCATTTATTTTTGATTGATCTTTCACATTTAATTTCTTCTTAGTTAGTTGTAATTATTTGTAGTGAAGTGTTAAGGTATAAATATTTAGGTTTTTATCATAATTTAAGTACAATATAAATTTTTATATTCTGTGTTTTCAAGTCATGCCTCATTTATTTAATTGAGAATTAAAAAATAAAAATACAGGGGTGTAACATTCTACCCCCATAAATGAAATTTCACCCTCTCAATTAATCCAAAATGGAAATCTCAATACCAATGTTTTGAAGTAGAGGTTCTTTTTCAATATGAAATAATTATATTACTATTATAGAAAATTTTATTAAAAAACTCTCCATATATACTAAAATATTTATCGAGGTCTTCATTGTTGGATTATCTTACGACAAGCAATGGTCCATCAATGGTTATGATATTGTTCAATAATTTAGAAATAAACTATTTAATTTTTACAAATACAACTTGTGTATTTTGGATTAAATTTATGATGATGTTATTAATTATTTATAAGGGTTTTATTTTTAAAATATATTTATTATATATATTTCATCATGCTTTTTAAAAAATGATCTCATTTATTTTTCATCAATTTGTTTTTCAAAATAATCTTATGTAATTTAAATGATTCAAAAATTTAAAATTATATATATATATATAACTCAAACAGAGGTCACTCTCTTCATCAACAATTTTTAAATTGATGAGTTATTCATATTTATTAATTATAGTGAAAAGGAAAAAAATTCACTAATAGTACCTTCCATGCATAGTATGGTAGGAATGAGGAGAATACAATTTTTTTAAAAATAAAACAGTAGATTATCGACATAAATGTGGAATAGTAGGGGTATTAGATGCCTCATAAACATGTTTGTATTTGAATTTTATATAGATAAACATTTCAAATTTATATGAGAATGACTTCTGTTTTATTTAAGAAATTAGATCCTCTAGAAGAGAGAGAAGGGTCATTCAAGATATTTCTCCATCAATTTTGAGCCAAATCATTTATAAAAAAAATTATGATATTAGGGAATTACTAAAAGGAGATATATTTAGAAACTGGATTTACCTTAAACTAAATCATTCCAATCACCATAGTTATCATAGCCATTTCTCTAATACCATGTATAATAACCTGGGACCCACATTATTGGGCCTGGTTAAAAAAATATAGAATAAATATATATTTTTGAAAAATATCAGAAGAAAAACATATTTTCCTTTCTAAAATGAGTAAATTTTCTAGTTTAGGATTTTTATTAAAAGGACATTCAAATTCAACATGTCAGAGTTTATACATTTAAATAAATAAATAAATTTATCTTTCTCACACGATCTCATTAACAGAGCTAGACTCTATTGACACTTACAATGATATTATGACAAGAAATTTAAAACACTTGATGAGTAAAAAACTACCTAGTACGAGTTTAAAAAAATTGAAAATATTTTTTATTAAATAAATTTTTAAAAAAAATTGGATATTTTTTTCTTTTTATATAATCTATAATTAATATATGAATAAATTTACAAAATATAATTCTATGGTTTTCAAAATATATTGTGATTATTTCCCACAAAATTGAAAATACTTGTCTTTTTGAATACATTATTTTTAAAAAAGCATTTCATTTATATCAAATCATTTGATATAAAAAATATTTCTTTATAAATATAAGGTTTTCAAAATATGACCTAGAAATTAAATTTTAAACACATTTAAAAATAAAAAGGGTTTTGATAAGAGGATTAATTTTTAAAATAAAATTACCCTTGAAAATACATGGAAATACATTTCTCAGTAAAATAAACTTGTGAATTTTCATTAATATTTTACAAGATAATAAAAAAAACCATATTAACACTTTCAGTGTTAAAGTATATCGAATACGTACCCATCATGGAGGGTTGGGTTCATTCTATAGATCCATGTAATGTTTTCCAAGTCTATATTCTCAAATTATATAAAACATTTTATGATTTCTAATTTTTTTAAAAATCAATATATTTTTAATAATTTAAAAACATGGAAATAAATAGATAAAGAAATATAGATACTTATTAATATATACATGAAATTTCAAGAATATATTTTTTTACATGTACATAACTATGATCATCAATGGAAATCATATGTTTTGATGAATAGATATTTCATATAATTACATCAAAAAATCCATTTAAACATAATATGTTTATAAAATGATAATTTTCATCATTTTAATTTCACATTTGAATAAGGAAATAGTATATACATTTTGAGAGACATACATAATGTAAAGATTATGTTTTTTAAAAAATATTTTTCTTATATTATAAAATAGTCTGAAAAGATATAAACACAATATGTTAAAAATATAATTTTTTTCTTAATTTCTTTACATAAACTAATATATATTTTTACTTATAATAAATAATCATAAATCATTGACTAAAAAATAATTATTTTCATTATAAGTAATTTTGAATCAAAATTATAATAAAATTATTTTATAATTATGTAATAGGTTTTTTCCATATAATATATATTTAAATTAATATATTTTCCATTATTTAATTGTATTAAAAAAAATTAAACATAGTTAATAATATATGAAAATAAATTTACACTTATATAAATATTTCAATATTTTGAAAATATAAATCCCTTTACAAAACTATATGTTTAGAAGCCATAATTTTGAAAATATAACCCCATTACATAAAATATATGTTTGAAAATAATAATTACTGAAAGTGTCCTCCCTTAAATGAAGGGAGTTTAGGAAAAGAACAGTGTCTCCTTATAATTATAGCACTAGAAATCACACCACTCTTATAAAAAATTAACATTTTAAAGAAATTATCATATAATTTGGAATATATATATATATCCCCATACCTATAAGAATCCTTCAAAAATAATACATGAATTCTATATTTTTTAAAACTAAATCTCATTTATAATATATTAGTTTTTGAAAAAAATTCTTTTTCATAAAAGTAAAAGTTTTTTGATGAAAATATAATAATATTAAAATAATTGATGTCCCCTAACATGAATTGGAATACCTTAGAATTAGAAATTTCATATACTGAATTCTGTGATCAAACCATGTGGGAAGAGGTGGAAATGGAGGGAGATAATGTGAAGGCCTTATTAAAATAATAAAGATAGTTACTTCAATACAGGTATATATATTTATTTATTAAGGTTTAGATACAAACATAAGGGTGGTTTTATTATAAAAAATAATATTATATTTTTTTAATTGAATACCCATTGATAAAATTATAGTATTTCTATATTCTATAGGTCTCAACTAATATGTAAAAAACCAATAAAAATTGTATAAAAATTTATTTTTATATATACCTCATCACATATTGTTCTTTTGACATAATAATAGTACACGATACTAATTATAATAAGTATTTATGCATACATGTTTATGCATTTTGATATTATTTCCTTATTTCATTAGGAATCTGGGTTCACCGATGGTCAGTCAATGTTTCTTGAAGGATGAAAACCTATAAAAATAGTGTGAGGGTTTGTTTATGTCTCAAAGGAAATATTTAGGGTT
Organism: Viscum album; assembly: GCA_963277665.1. NCBI lineage: Eukaryota > Viridiplantae > Streptophyta > Magnoliopsida > Santalales > Viscaceae > Viscum > Viscum album. Next base: position 247,706,325 of record OY728160.1, on the reverse strand, counting down.
CTAATAGGGTCACATGTGTAGGTTGTTTGTGTGGGGTTTTCCTTATGAAGGAAAGTGGCACATGAGATAATGAGAATGGGAATGGTTGATTTCTTCTTTTATAATGATGAATAAGGATGAAAATTTTGGGGTGTTGTGAGAATGATAATGCATAAGACATCAGACAGGTATGATTATTTATACTTTATCGATAATATCTAATTCGATTTTGTAAAAAACATAACTATAACTAAATGTATTCATCATAAAATTAAATAATTAATGGTTACATGCTACTATATTAATTAATTTATATCCATTAATGGATTGATATGAGTAATGGGGTTCACCCTTGGCTACACTACACAGACATGCAAGCCCAATCCAACAAATCCTTTGTATGCTCACCGGCCAATACATGGACCCACATGCACTCAACCCAATCTATGATACCCAACCTCATGCACGTCAACCTACCTTCCATGCTGCCTAGAATTTTAGCCAATCCAAGTTCCCAAATAGTATGGTTCAGATAGCCTATGATTATTTCTTATATAGTCCAATATTTTACACTTATTAAAAATCAAAGAAACTTCAAAAAATTCATTAAACAATTTATAAAACAATATGAGTACTATTATATTTATTTTAATATTTTTATATATTAAAAATATTCATTTAAATATACTTATAATAAAAACCATCATTTTTAAATACATTTTATGTTATTACCAGTGAAAAATATTTTAATGTTTATATATGATAATATATAATATATTAAATTTACAAATTAGTTGTAAATATATCATAAATTTGATACGTTGTGTATTATTTATAAAATTTATAATTACATTCAAAATTGAATCAAAACATATATATTCCTACATATAAATAGATATTGTATAAAAATTATCAAAATATAATAATGATTATATTTTCATTTCATTATCACTATTTATTTTATTAGAAGAGATTAATGGTAATTTTTAAAAAGAAAAAATAAATTTTCAGTAAATATTTCACATTAAAGGAATTTTATTATTTTGAATCTTTGATTGTGGAGGCATCTCTCTCACAAATATGGTTCATATCATTCAATTAAAATGTGTACAAATTCCTTTTCTATTTATATGATTCTTAGTTATAGATGATCCTAATGAATCTATCTATGATATTCCCATTCTATTGTCAATCGCTTCTTGTACCATTTTATTAGTCATGTATTTTTTTAGTTTAAATTCACCTTAGTCAATTCAAATCATTTTTAAATGATTTTTCTTTTATAAATATATAATTTTATTAATTATTTTAAATATAAATTATTCTATTCTGATATAATTTTTGAATACTTATCACATATATTTAGACAACAGTTAAAAATTCGTAATACTAAGGTGTTATAGTAAAAATATTTAAAAAATTATAGAAATAAATAGATGGTAAAGGATGGATTATGGTTTTTTAGATAGTGATCATTTGATTTATGTCAATGGAAATTTGAAATAAATAATTGTTAAAGAAAACGTGACTGTAACATGAACCTATAACTCAAATCCCGCCTTTCTTCATAAGAATTAAAATGTACTATATAATAAACATATATTTATTATAAAACTATTCAACCAAAATATTCTTAAATAAAATAATATGCATTATTCATATGTAATATTCAATTATCCTTTAGTAATTTTCTTATTAAAATCATCATTTCAGTGTAAAATGCTCTTTTTCTAAGAATGATTTTGTTCGACAGTTTTGGTCTATAAACATTGGTCATGATATCATTATCTCATAATTATTAATCATTTAATTATTACCATATTTATTCATTAGATGATATTTAATAATAATTAATATAATAAATTGAGTAAAAATAAATTACATCATCTTTTCGACAGGAGAGTCTATAATATTACACAAGTGATATTTCCACTTTCTAATGATTATAAAAAATAAAATTAAATGATAATTCACTGGTCAAAAATAATAATTATTTCATTAAATTAATATATATTCAGTAAATAACTCTACATACCCCAATGATAATAGTAAATGAAAAATTAATCACATCCCTTTGTTGAGGTGGGAGTCCACGAATACACACAAAAGAGATTTTTGTTCTCAAATGGATTGGAAGGATATAGAAAAAGGATATAAAATTAACATAAAAAACAAATATATAGTAAAGACATGTATTCAGTCATTTTAATATGTTTATAAAACATTTTTATGAGGTTCATGAAAAATATAACTTCAAAATTATTTTTAATAGCATAAACCATTTCATTGGGTATCCCACTTTTACAACTAGATTTAGGATTCATGGATTAGAATTTTAAGAAGAAATAAACTTCAATGTAAAGGATAATACTATTGGGAGAGTAGTTTGGTGGTCATTGAACTAGATAATTGGATCACATTGTGTGGATAAGAGAGTACATGTGGTGATCTTTTATAAGCGAGGGGAGTGAAATTATTGTAAATACTTAATACATTAAAATATAGAAATTCCGTATTCATGTGAAAGTGGAAACATGGAAAAAATAATTTTGATATATGTTATATTTGGGAAAATATACCCATAACTATTATAATTTATATAATTTTATGATATTTTATCGCTTATATCATTATTTTAACCCCTATTTAACCATTTTAATTATTATTGTATTATGGAATTTTTACCCCAATTACAATTAAAAATAAAAAAATTAAATTGAAAAATTACCATATATTGTAAATATAATTACAATTATGGAAATAATTTTATCATATTCAATTTTTATAATAGGATGAAAGTTAATTTAAAATACATTAATAACCTAGAACAAACCCCTTTTTGAAAAAATTAAATTTCTCTGCATAAAACTAATATTATTATTATTATATTCTTAGTGAAAACCATTAGATACATGTTAAATTAATTAACAGAATATTTCATTTAACAATTCAATTGTAATTATTCATAGATAGTGATAAATTAAATCTATTATGATAAAAAACACATTATAAAAATTCATTTTAAAAAAAGATCAATATTTTTTAAATTAAAATTATTTTTTTCAATTCTAACCAATTAACAAGAAATAAAATAATTGTTAACATATTTTTTTATAAAAATTTCATATTCAAACCCTCTAACAAAATATAAATGTTATAAATTTTACAATGAATAATAAAAATAAAATAGTACTCGATAGTTTTTTTAATCTCAACCTTTTGTGTAAAAAAAGTAATTTAAGAAATGAATTTTTTTAATGTAAAATATATCATAACATCTTAGGGTTTAACACAAAATATGTGACCCCATAGGTTTTTTTTTGGAAAAAAAATTATGAATCAATGGATCTATATATCCAGGAAATGTGTGGCCTCTTGAAAATAATTGACGAATCTTAATCTACCATGGGATTATACAATGTCTCTATCAAACACATGTACCTATATACCATTATCAACAAGATTATTCACATGATAGAAGTAATTTTTAATTTTCACCACTTCCAATGAAAAATAAATTTCCTAAGAAATGGTATATATCTATATCCAATAGCCCCTTCTTGTATTCACTACATTATAAATATATATTAATTAATATAATGTATACATCACATATATTTCATCAAGTAGATGTTTATATTACATTCCATCATAAATTTAGATAATAATAGCATACTTATGTCCTATGTGTGGATATAAATTTACTTATTCTATAACAATCAAAGGACTATATGTCAAATTCATCGAAGAGGAGGATAAATCTTATCTTGGTTGAGCTCTGACTAACAACATGATAAGAATCCTAACCAAAAATATATTGATTAAATAATCCTTGAGGATTTTATGATATAATAATCAAAGAATAGGGATCCTATTGCTTGGTTTCTCACCAAGAATTAGTAGTGTGGACACCAAATATAAGAAATTCACCAGTAGTATTCTAAAGAAATAATATAGGTAAATATTTTTTTATACAATGTGGCTCATCCAACACAACAATTTGTTTTCATTAATTATGATTATTTTATATGTCTCGAACAAGACCCATGCTCATGTTAACCTTAATATTTGCACCTAAAAAATAATTCCCCATGATGATCATCAATTTATTACAACTCAATTAAGTAGTTTCAGAAGTTAATTTTCATTAAGAAACAATATATTTATATATATATATATATACATGTATTTAACCAACATGAATGAATGATGAATTCTTGATTCAATTTTTTATTCTAGTTTTTTTATTTGTAAACATTATTAATAATTATTCATAAACCCCAAAATAATACCCTTACTATGAGATCCTATATGATATTCAATATGATTTGTTATATGATTTATTAAATTTATATTATTTTATTAACCTCTTACATTTATATGTAATTCCCAAAATGCATTTATATGTAATTTTTTTAAGGCTCTCCCACCAATAACATTTGTTAATGTCTTCTCAATAGAAAAATAATTTGAATAATTGTGAGACATTGGAATAATATTTTAAAATTTCAAATCCGTGAACATATTTAAAATCATTATCACTTCAAAGTTCATTTTTATTATTTTTGGAACACTCGTTCTATAATTATAGATATTTTATGATAATAATCATTGTCATCCATGAAAAATGGTTATATTTTAACATTTTCCTAGATTTCCATTGGTAAATATTTAAACTATTTACATTAAATCATTCTAAATCATACATAATTATCAAAATTAAATAAATTTTAATTTATTATGCTATCAAATTTAATATTGACATTTTCTTCATCATTATATCGTAATTATTTTAAGGTATCTAAATAAATTTAATATAAACAATAAATGGATTAATATATAGAATATAGTTACACTAATATTCTAAGAGTAACTAAATATAACTATTACATATTATCATCAGTCACCCAATTCCATTTTGTAGTGTAAGTAGGTATTTGAAAATATATTTAAAATGGGTTAATATAAAATTTTATTTTTTTACGTCTTATGTTAAAATACACTCACACTATCAATTTAGAGACAATATTTCATCCGGAATATCGTGTTTATAATAAAATATATTATTTTTAAAAATAACTCTAATTTAATTATAAGTGCAAAGAATGATTTTTATTAAGAATAAAACTCAAATTTTTTAATATTTTTATTAAAAAACTAAACCATAATTTCATATAAGATATGGAATTATATGTTTTTAGATGTCCTAATGAAATTTTTTTCATGTTGAATATTTTGGTTTTCGTGGTGGGATGATATCCCATCATACATTTGGTTCAATAAATAATCCTATATAAAAATATTATTATACCTGTTTTGTTTCTAAACATTTTATATAATTTTAAATTATTATAGACCATTTGTATTCAAAACATTAATATCATTTATTTTAACAATTATTTCTTATAGGAACATCTCAAGATAAAACGAGACAGTCAATTAAAATATTTTTTATAAAAACAACCACCATTAATGCTTTTCTTATAAAAATGATCTCAATGCCACACTCATTAGTGAATTAATTTAATGAATTATCAATTCTCATAAATTCAATAGTTTCATTACTTTTCAGACACTATATATTATCAGCACAAGAAAAAATATAATTTTTATCTTATACCATTTAGGAAATATGATTTTAATTCTATAAATTAAATTCTTAATGTGGACTCTTCTTGTGGTTTTATGGACTAGGAGATGTATTATGAGAATTTATCATTCTAATAAACAATTTTTTTTATAAAGGAATCTATACCATTACTTAAATATACATTGGTTTATGTGGAACTATGGAATATACACGAATAAATTAATTTAATATCTAGATAAAAATTTACATTCATCCTTATAAAAAATCATGATAGATCTTGAGCATAAACCACACATGTCCCAACCACCATTCCTCAATATATTGAGGAGATTGGGTATGATTTTTTTTATTTAATTTATATTATAATTAAAAAAAATTAGAATATCTGTTAATGTGATTTCTAAATCATGTGAATGGAAAGATCCAGCCAAATGGTGATCTTAGCCCCCCAATGAAGTTTATGTACTGAATAATATTAAATTAATGAGTATATATTGATCATCATTAAACTATTATTCATTGTAATATACCATAATTTTCCTAATAAGTTTCAATCCTTGAATTTTATTGATATATTTTTTCAAGTTTCTTATAAATCATATATGAATTTATGTTATAATTTTTCATTTTCAAAATAGTATACTTGAGAACATGCTTGATTATAGATACCTCTAGTGGTTTAATTTGATTATTTCCATGTGAATATAATTTTCTCTACAGAAAATATTCCTAAAATTGTTTTTATATAATGGGTTACTTGATAGAAAATGTTACCACATTCTTGAGAACAATTCTCATGTTCCATCAGTAGTCGTGGAAATTAAAACAATTTGGTTTCTCTAAATCCAATATAGACCACACAATAATGTTTATAGATGATGACTCAATAATATAGAAATAATTTTTTTCTTATGTGTATAATGTATTTCCTTAAATTACCAAGGAAAATGATTAAAATAATACTCCTATCGTTGATGGTATTGTATAATCATAACCATTTTGTGAGCCAAGACTAATTTTTTATTATTCAACGTGTCCTCTTTTTCATTCCTCCCACCATGTAGTCAATTAGATAGAAAATTATCTGCAATGAATCATATATCATTATTTGATAGTTGAGTGGGTAAATGAATTCCTTCAAAATATTATCTCTTTGGGTTTCATAGATAACTTCAATAATAACCTCATAGTTGGATGTTGTTACCTCCGATTAATTGTTTTAACTTTACACAATGCTGGAAAGTAGATATTTCATAGGCACCATGCTTTGGTGCAAAAATCTATGTTGAATTTTTAGGGTCTTGAAATAATTATTCATTTCAATAAATATCTAACATAGTTATTTACTGTTTATTGTAAATTTTTCACTATTTCTATATATGCTATATGAAAATTAGATTTATTTTATTTCATGAAATCTATTATTATCTCACATTTTAATACCTTATGAAAAAATGATTATAATGATTTTGTATTGAAATATATATTTCATCCCCAAATTAATAGGGTCACATAATATTAATGCACCACTTCTTATATATCCCACAAGTTTCTGTTACTCTCAAAAAAATAGAAGTAAAAAAATCATACATATAGAAATGAAACTAATGCATGTGATACTCGAAGTAATTGTGTAGATTTTGGAATTTATATGAAAATTTAAATCTGTATTACAGTGATACTAGGACCATAGAAATTTTACCGCAACATCTAAAGTATAAGTCATAAGCCTACACGCTTGTGTGATGTCAGAAATAATGTCCCCCTTCTTGGTGATACATTACTCAAGATAAATTCCAGTTCATGTAACATCAAAATATAATAAGTATAAACATTATTTGAAATCTAAATTTTAGCTAATAACTAGATGAAAATTTTTAGGACATGGTAGATGGAAAAAAATAATATGCAGACTTTCTATGAATGGTTCAAAATTTTATTAGAAGAATTTTATTTCATAAATAGAATAATAAATAATAAGTCTTTATAGTAAAATTATATATATTAATTGAAATTTAATATTATATATGAAATAAAGACAAAATTCTACTAGATATAAATTTTATAATCAATCGTGAAATCAAAAATAAAAAACATTATAAAATTCCTATGGTCTCTATAGAATAAGATAAATATAAGAATGTTACATATCTTTCATATTATTAATCCTTTATATTATTCATAATGTGATATTTTATATTAATATAATATATTAATACAAATATAAAATTTCATATTTAGATTTGTAATAATTTTAGAATTTTATATATAATATATATCACATTTTAATTATTATTTAAACCATTTATCATTACATTTATCAAAAAAACAATTATACGGTTCAAATAATTTCAAAATAAGGTCCTACTGACATTTATCATTTATTATTTGTCACTGTAAAGAGATAATGATATTCTAAATATAAACACTTAATATTTATCTATATGATTTAATTTATAATATTTTAATAAATCGATCTTTTAATATTAATGCCACCACATCATATTTTAGTTATAATTTATTAAATATTACATAAAATGAAAATTTTTAATATGTAATCATAATATTAAAATAATAATTATTGATAATTTTTTTAAACCATTTAATTTGTTAAATAATAATATAATATATAATTAAATAATTTATTTAAAAAATTATAAGTTATTTCATAATCCAAATGAACAATTTTCTTCCTTATAAAAAATTATTAGTAATAATATCCAATTAATAATTGAAAATAATGTAATAATTTTTTTAATTGTATCATAATTAATTGATTTCTCTCAATCAAATTATACAGTTTATACCTCAACGTGAATAGTCATTTTACACTCTATTAGTATAATTTTATTATTGACATATTAAACATTAAATATGATATATTGTTTTATTTTTAGATAACAAAATTTTCATTTTACCTATGTAATAATCAATTTATTAGTAACAGGTTGTATTCAAATAGTGTGATATGACATAAATATATCTTACTCTATTATTGAAACAAAATAAATGGTTTCCATTGAATAATAGAATACGATAACCTTATATCATTAAATAAATTTTGATCAGTTGGAATAAAAAAATTATTTTATGACTATCAAAATAATATGAATTATGATATATTGATCCTTTAGTTCTCAAATTATTTCCTAATTCTAAATGAATGGGATGGATTTGATACACCAAATATGAATTATAATCACATATTAACAATTAATCTAATTAGTTGATGAATGTAAAGAAACATCAAAACAAAGAAGTCCATATTTATGGAACAAAAAACATTTAAAAAATAGAATTGGAGAATTTGAACCTTTAAACATCATAATCTACTGTCATAGACAAATTCCTTCTATATACGATTTATGATGACCATCATGGAAGATGCTAAAAGTGTATTCACTCTGATTTGTGTCCAAATAAATAATTGAATCTATAAAATTATTTTGGTGGGATTCAAAAAACCTTCACTATATATTATTATCTTGAATGTAAATATGGATAAAAATATAGATTTTAGATGGTGACTTTTGGTAATAGGGATTCAATATGATTTAAAAAACCACAACTAACCATATCTAGGGATGTTTTGTATAGTTTATGATGGTTGACTAAGATCCATGAAACTATGTTAATCATATACACATTTTATTCAAAAATTAATGTGTAGGTTCATCTAGTTATATATTATATAACCATCTTTAAATTAATCCCAATGATCATTTAATTATATTAAATGATATTCTTGTGATAGAACATGTATTAGGGGTATAAATTCTATGTTCCTAATGTTTAGTTTCCAATGTATATCATAAGGGTTCTTAAATTTATTAAATGATTCAATACTTGAAACTATGAATACATTTTATCGTAAAATAATATATATTATCAAACAACCATTAATAATATCATCATATCATGTTATATGACATTAAAAGCATGATTGTATGATATAATTATATTGTATGATCTGATATACACTTATTCTAGTATAATGGTAGGATGGTTATGTTCTTATCATGCCCTTTAATAATACCAATAATATTATTTGTTATTTATAGAATTAGGTAATATTCCCATCAAAGATATCATAATAATTAAAAATACTTTAGTAGACTAATAAATGTAAAGGGTCACAAACATAAAAATGGAATCAATCCATATGAGAAAAATTATCATGGAATCATGGTAATCATGAGAATCGTAAAATTATTTATAATCATAAGGCATTTAATAAAAACCTTATTCCAAGGATTATATAGTATTTTCAATGTTAAATGATCCTTCAACCCTCTTTTAATAATATATTAGAAATATTTTTCTGTGAAAATTTAATTTTTATTTAAATTTATTTTTTATGTATTTAAATAATGGTAAAATAACTATTAATGTATTGAATTGTTTTTTCGTGTAATAATTTTGAATATTTTATAGAATATTTTAGGAGTTAGGTTTGGAGTCACTATGCACGTTTGAGGCCTATAGAGCCTCTATGATGATATAATGAAAATATTAATTTTATTATATTTAATCATAAGCATTTTTCATTAATAATTATATATCTTCCAAATGGAATTTCAATGTGAAAATTGAAGACTTATATCAAATCCTAAATATGGGTTTTACCCTATGTGTGATATAACTTTTATTCCCATCATGTTTTTGTTAAATCACTCATTGGTGTGTAAGGTATATTTTTTGACACATTTTTTCTTTTCCTACCTTATTAACCATTCCACAAGATCAAACCTATTCCATTCATGTGTCCATTGATCTAGATAATGGAGAATCACACATTTTGACTGGTTTAAATTTTGAATGTCTTGATGGAGTGATATCATAATGTGCATAATTAATTATTAGTTGAATCAAAAATTAAATCCATGGTTTGGAAAATGATGAATGATTATGTAATTTTTGTTCAATAATAGATGAACCACTTGTATTCTTGTTTTTGTGGATATTGATTTGTTCAAATGAACATGGAACTCCTTTCATGTTATTAGTAAGTCTCAATCAAACCAAATCTCGTTCCTATGTCCAGTTCTCGTCACATGATGGTGTCCTTCCTCAATTTCAAGATGTTTCACCATTGGTAAATTGGTTTTTTGTTTTTTAATTACTTACTCTTATCCCCTATTCCAAAAGCAATAGAAAAAATATTGTGGCTTTAATTATAAATGATTAAACAAATTTTAGGAAGGGATAATACCACATGATAATCAACTGATAAATTTTAAAAATTATCATAATATTGTTTATTAAAAAACTATTAAATTATATTTTAATGTAATTTTGCTAATATAATTATCCAAAAAATTGAAAATATAATTATAAATAATTGACAAATTCTAATAAAATGTAATTATTAGTGGATAATTTAAACAAAATTATCAAAATTCAATTAATGGGAAATTTTAAATAGATAATTTCAATAAATTATAAAATGATATTTATATAGAATTATAAAAGTTTAATTTAAATGATATTTTCCAAAAGATAAATATAAAATGATAAAATTAAAGAGTGATCAATGGATAAATTATGACAATTAATAATATATTATCATGAAATATTATTTATGGACGAATATATAAACCCGCTATAAAATTATCATTGATACCTACTACATGTGTTTATGATATTACCATAAGAGATATTAAAAATTATCACGATTATTTTTATAATTGGACTTCAAGAGAAGACCCCATATAATAGTTTTTTTGTAAATGATAATTTAGAAATTTTCCAGAATAGAAAAAGTATCATTTCATGTGATAAATTACTTTTTTTAAATAAAATGGGATCATTTGATTCTAAGAACCCTTTATGAACCTTGAGCATTAATTTGTGGACATCTATGGGGACATGTTTATGAAATTAGAGGTTTCCACTCTAGAATTGAAACCATATTAGAGGTTTAACCTTAATATTGATGTTTATAAATTTCTATAAGGAAGTACCTTATCAATTTTTTTTGACATGATTCCATGAAATATTTTTTGGTTTCGTAAAAATGATATTCATAGTTTTTTTTGACCCCATGTATGACCCATTTTGATACTTATTTCATGTGAGTTTCTATAGTTGTTTTTTTATGACTGAAAATGATTGAATGATGCTACATACTACTACCATATACTCATGTTGATTTTATTTCCTTTCATTCTCTACATTGTAATATATGTTAACTTTCCTTAAGTAGAATAGTTCATGGTGCATGGAATAGGTTTAACATAGTGATATGATTCCTCTTATAGGTAAAGTAAGCATGACTCGTGTTGATGGAAATGAAGGAACCATGTATATGGTGGAGACACATTAATTCCATAGAGCCATATTTATGATGAAAAAAGGGAACTCGAAGCAACGAATCGGGTTTCTTGTCGACTAGTTGATTTGTAAGTATAGATATCATTACCAAGATGACTTGGGAGAATAATTACCCATGCTATATTGATTTATGAGTGGTTCAAATGATTCATTGTTATTTTTTAGAAAAAATTCCATACATGAGTTTCATGATAGAAACAAGTAACATATACTGATGAATCCATGAGGTTTTCATGTATCAAATGAACTAGCCCCATGTCTAGATTTTTTATTTATAATATCCTTTTCTTATCCTTCATGAATGGATTCAGATCGGGTATAGGTGAGGTCTGTGAAATAATGGGTAGTGAATGACTGCTTTGTTTGGGAGTGTATTGAGTTATTTGTGTTTGTATTTAATCTATTTTTGGTATACATTGTTACACTTCAGAACAATTGGTTGTAAATGCATTGGTGGTGTCCTACTAAGTATTTTCTAAAACTATACTTATTATTATTTCATGAATAGAGATTATTGAATGTAAGGGGCCATACGGTAGATAGTTTATTAGTGGATTATTGAGCTACTAGTATACTGAGACAAAAATTTGATGACTGGATATTTATTATTATTTTTATAAAAACTAATTACTCCTGTTTGGATTGATTCATTTTTATCTTATTTATTTTAATGAGATTTATTCAATTTTATATTTCTATATTTCCATTAATTATATATTTTTTATATTTATTATTATTATTCTTTATAAGAAATTATAGTGAGGGTATTGTATCCCTACGGATGGAGGTAGACCCTCATTGATGGTCATTAGTCTATTAAATATTGTGGGGTGTGAAAGAGGAAATGTGGATCATTAGCTTGGGCTTGGGGGTGTGGGTTGTTGTTTTAAAAAATCGTCTCAAATAGCCAATTTTATTCCATTATTTTTTGACAATCTTGACACATGGTAAAAATGAGATAGCCATATGGGACTTTGGTAGCGGAGTATCCAAGTGCCTGGCTAGAACATGTGTAATACACCTATGAGTAAAAGTTTGAAGAATTTATTTTACTATTCTGTGAGTTTAATGTTGATATCAAGAATCATGATTTGTAACCCAAAGGAAATGACCATATATATACCAATCATTGCGATCCATATTAATTCATTAATTTAATTCATAGAATTGAGAAATATGTTCAAGGAAGTTTCTTTAATTTTGTGATTTATCTATTTTTACATTATATTAAGATATATATTTATTGGGAATTAACTAGTTGAACTGGACATGAAGTCTTGTTAGTGTATATATTATTACTGTGGATAAAGATAGAGGATGATACAACGGTTAATACTAAGAGGGTTATAAATTTTCTCTATGTAATACTCTTGTGATAACTTTGTGTGATCCCATACCATTATTAGTATTTATCTTAATGTATTTTTTTCCTTGGCGTTTCCTTTTTGTTATATATGATGTCTCCATGACGTAATCTGTGGAATATCAATGGAATAAGGCCTGAATAACCATACAAGGGAGGTTATTTTTTCCTTTCCACTATATGTGTAAAATAATGTAGATACGATATCTCCCACATGTTCTATGTGGTTTTATCAGTATGACCACATTAACATGAGTTTCATCTATTTGTTTATGTATTAAGTGTATTCCTTTTAAATACATTTGAACAAGACCTCTAGTGATATTTCATGGAAAGGGGAATTCACTAGAATAGTACAATTTTAATATTCTTAATTTTATCCAATTCCTGATCATTATTTTTTAAAATAAATAATAAGTGTTTTTGAGATAATGTTTCATTTCTGAATTATTTTGATGATTATTAATTTACGTAAGCATAAAATCCTTGATAATTTAACGACTCTATTGTGGTCTGGTAACACTTTATTATATTTTAAGGAATATTTGTAGATTTAGTTCAAAATTTTGGTCCCTATAGAGCCTCAATGTAATTATAACAAAATGTTTAAATATAATATATATAATGCATTCATATTAGTTGAAATTATAAAATTTCATCCAAATGGTGTTTCATATTGAGAATATGTGATAACTATTAAACAAAAAAATCGGTTTTACTCAAGGTGTGACATTTCCATTGTACATCCCATGTGTTTAGTTAAATCACACACAAGTGCATTAGGGGTTTTCCATGTTTTTTTATTTTTATTACATTCTCCCCAATCAACATGATTCAAACTTCCATTCCTAATTCATAATTCATTTCATGTAATGTTAAATAACCCATTACGATAGGTTTAAATTTGAAATTCTTTAATGGAATAAAAATAAACACTCCATATTCAATTTTAATTTGAATCTGAAATTAAATAAGTGGTTTTGAAAGTACTAAATGAATACTTGCTTTGAGTTTTAAAATATGTGAATGACTTGGATTCTAGTTTCGAATGATATCGATGTGTGTTAATAACCACATAACTTTTTATGTGTGATCAATAAGACTATGTTGAAATAAGTCTAGTTTATTTATCTAGTTATAGGTATGAGACAGTCACCATAATCCACTTTGAGATGCTGTACCAACCGAGAAATGATTTTTTTTTGTTATTTATTATACTAAAATATCATATAATCTTAATTTTTTTTTCATTTTCTAAATTAAATATTAAATTAAAAGAGTCACCACTGGAAAATTCTTGAATATTATCAATGACTTCATTAAAATAATAATAAAAGGAAAATTTACTAAAAACTTATGAAAGGATAATTATAATTAATTTTCAAAATATAGTTAAGAATTTTAATCAAATGATAATTATAAATAAATACAAAACTATAATTTTATTTAATTTCCATTATATAATTTATAAGAATTATAAAATTATAGTTTTTGTAAAATCTTCAGTGTATAATTATAATTAATCGTCACATGATATTAACATCAAAATTTCAATGGATAGTTTATAATGAAAATTAATAATCTAATTATAAATGGATAATAATATCAATTGATTGATGTTTAATTAATTAATTTTTCCAAAGTAAAATTTTGAAAAATTAACCAAGGATAATTATGTTTACTTATTAGATAATACATATTATGAAGTACCACATGAATTTCTTATTGAATCTAGATATATATTATATACTATAAGATGTATTTTTTTTGTTATTATTGTTTATAAGACTACTATAACATTTGTTGAGAAACAATATATTATGTACCTTTTTTAGGAGACATAAAATATCATTACATGTTATATTTGATTTTATTTTGAAATAAAATAGGTGGATTTTTTTCAAGGAAACATTTTTAAACCACCTGAACCAATAAGTTGAAAACTATGATAATCATGTATGATTGGAGGTATTATTGACATTTTTTTGGATACAAACACATATTTTAAACCAAAAAGGTTTGTATATCAATTTTGTTTAAATATATAAATTTCAGTTAGGATAATCCTTAACTATTGTAAATTTTATTATAGGTGACACACAATAATATTTCATTGTATGGTATAATCGATAAACATTCTTGGTTGAAATCACATGTATTTGTTTTTATTTCCCATGGGACACGTTATAATGTTTATTACTCTATCATTTCCAGATTACCTTTTTTCCAATGTTTGATGAGGATTTCATGATGCTATATATTGATGTTTTATAATCATATTTATATGTATGAATCATATTCTTTAACTTGTGATGTATGTTACCTTTCCTTCAGATGTGTCATTCATTGTGCATAGAATTGGTAGACTTTAAGGACATGATTATCCCTTTAAGGAGAAGTGTAAATGAATTTTTATTATGGTGATTATGGGAAAAGAAAATGACGGAGATACAACTATACTGTAACATCTTGTTACCTTGATCAGGATGCATATCAGGTTGATGTTATGTACTTGATCTACACATCATGTATTGGATGTTGTGTACATGTTGCGAAAGGGGAGATCACGTAGTGAAGTATTACACATCATTAATGGTGTGTACACATTAGGTAGGGTGAAAATTTTGGTTTTTAACTTGAGGTAACATGTTTCTCAGTGTAAAACATCAAGTGTGGACTACATGTCGTGACCCTTGGGTACACGTCATGACCAAGCATGAACCTAGTTTTATGTCTTGCGTTCGACTATTTTTTTTAATTACTTTCATAAGATATTAATTGGTATTGACCACAAAACCCTTCCAAGTAATTTTTCAAGGTCCCCTCCTTCCTGGATCCATTACATTGGCATTTGACCTTCCTCTCTCTTGCAGTTTGATTCTCGGGTAATTATTCTCCCTTGTTCTTCAATTTTAACTCTTTCTCTCCTCTTGGATTTTCAATGGATCATCATGGGATTTATAGATCCATTCCTTATATTGTTGGATCACGCTTTTATATTATGTTTCATGATCTCATTCACCATCGTTCTCATTGAAAAGTGTTGTTGCGACTGTTATTCTTCATGAAAGGGGTTTTTGGTTCCATCTCGAATTTGACAACTTGATGACCATTGTATTTGTTGATTTATTTCAATTGATGATTTAAAATAAATTTCTTAATATTTTTTTTATTTTCATTGATAAAACACAATTCTAGTGAATTCAGATATTTGAAAGGGTTTTGGAAATAAAATTCATAAAACCCCCAATTCCATTGTATTATGGTGCATTTGTGGAAATTTTATGATTTAAATTTATTAAATTTATATTGTGTATTTGATGGAAATTTTTCAATTAAATTGTAGAATTTAGTTTTCAAAATAAATTTGGGAAATGATGTAATTGGTTTTTAATGGATTTTAAACTCAAAAAAATGAATTAATGTGATTTGATAGAAACCCAGTGCTTTTATCTGGTGAAAGAGGCATGTTTTGAATATGACTTTTTATAGTTTTAAATGGAAATACATTAGAATTTTTGAAATAGAAGAATGATATTTATTATATTTTAATAAGTCCTAAATTAAATTTCCCATCATGTTTGTGAATATGAATGCCTTTATTAGTTGGTGAGTTATTTGGATACACTCTATGCAATTTCAACGTTCCAAAACATACATGCGGTGGGTCACATTCTTGATGAAAGGGCGACGAGTCACGTCTAGCTAGTGTAAGGGGGGTGTAAGTATAATATTTTTTCTGAGATCTCATAGAGAGTGAAGAGTCATATAACTTGATAATACTATATCACATTTTGGCATATGTGTATGGTTATTTCTTTTTTATTTATATTTGAGAAATAAATTTATGCCAACGTTGTTTGAACTACATTACATGTGTGATGAATTTATATAAAATGTTATTTATAATTTTTTTAATTAATCCACCATTTTAGAAATATTCTATCAGTAGTAAGGAAAATCATGATCTTTAAAATTATCTTTCCATCATTTTGAATATTTGTAGCATGTTTTGTTTAAAACTGACTTCCATTTTCCAAACCTGTTTACTATGAAAATTTGAAAATATTTATTTTGAAAATCAATAATCAACATTTGTTATGGAATCTTTGGTGGTATCCTACTCGTCTTAGGATCACACCCTACTATTTCCTTCAATTGTTTTTAGACATTCTTCTTCTAGGTTCAAGGAAGGGGAAATGATCTCTTAGATTAGGATCCAATTGTTAAACTTTGTTCTTAGTGAGTTTTTTCCTCAGGGACATGGGTTGTGTTTCCCTATTTAGTACGTTGGGTTATAGTACTATGGGGTTTTTCTTTTTTCTATTCTAGTATTTTACTCCTAGTGGATTTTTCTTTTGTTATAGAAACTATTATTTTATCTTTTTTATTCCACATTCTTGTGGAAAAATCATTCCTAATTTTATGTCATATGATTCTAGGTGCTAGTCATCGACCCATGGGGATCGAGATTTCCCTTCAAGATATTTCCGGACTATCTTAGCTATTAGTTACTAGGTTAATCATGCTGGTTCATGGAAAATTGGTATGAGAGGAAGTTTTTCATCTTTTTTCTTGAAGTCAGTGTGCATTTTCAAGACACTGTCCGGACATAAGAGGTAGTTACGATTGATTGTATAGATAGATCTCACAGTAATGAAACATAATTCACTAGGGTGGTTAGGTAAATACACCTTATGGATTAGTTTTATTCCTTATCTTATTCTGTTTTGGATAGAGTGAAATCCATATATGGTTTGTCCTACCTATTTGGAATGTTTACCTCGTTGATCAGTTTGACTATTAATCTAATGTCTTCTTTTTATCAGCGGGTGTTGTTTAACATTAGGCCTTAGAGAAGATGTGAGAATTAGATCCCAGAAAAGGATGTTGTTGAACCTCATCAAGAGATTTTTTTTGTGGATCCAAGAATAGTTGGGGTGATTGTTCACACTGTCTGTGTTTTGGGATAGGAACCACTTCCTGTTCCTGCTCAATCTCCAGGTGTGGATCCTCATGGGGATGTTCTTCATAATTTTCTCAACACTTACTTCAAAAAATACATTTGTATTTATGGGTTCCACTGACCCTCAACATGCTAAGAAATGATTTAGAAAGATATATTGTCTATTTGAGTTCTTGGAGACACCTGACACATTCAAGGTGAAGTGTGCCACCTCTGTGCTGGAAGTACCAAGTAGGAGATGGTGGGACATGACAATGATAGTATAGAGATAAGAGGACATAGATTTGAAAGACATCAAGGTTATTTTTCCCAACTAGTTCTATCTAGATTCAATGGTCCTGGCTAAGGTTATGGTGTTTTCATGCATTAGCTGGAAAAAAAACCATGGCTGAGTATTCAAATCCCATTGATGATATGGTAAAGTGATCCTTAGATTGTATCTAATGAGGGGATGAAGGATTAGTGGTTTGAGTTGGGACTTCAATCCGATATATGTTCTTGGGTCTTCTTATTGAAGTTACAAAGTTATGATGATGTACTGGATAGGGTGATGGTGGTGGATGTAGACCAGGATGGGAATTTAGGGTTAACATGAGTTCCTTTTTATCATAATGTAAGGATTGGTTCCTTAAATTTAAAATGGATGTTTGAGGATTTCCACCGTATTTCTATATGGTAGAGTCATTCCAGACCTCCAATAACTTCAAGAGGAAGTTCTTTTATTTGTTATTATTGTGGAAATCCAGGACATTCTATGAGTGTTTTCACTATAGCACCCAAGGACTATGGTTTCTACGGATGTTCAAGACACTTATAGAGGATCATCCATCACTTATCTACTATGCATAGTGGTACATGATCATCATATCCTTCTAAAACTATGAAGAAATAAAATGATTCACGTTCAAAAGTGTTCCAATAACACCCAAAACATTTTTTGGAATTTTTTAAATACATTATATTCATTATATAACATATATTTTCTGATGCACTAAGTCTTTTATGAATCCAAACATGTTAGGAGAAAGTTATAAGATATCCATTAGACATAAATCTTCCACTTCTATGTTTTGAATTTTGAAAAATAGTTATCAAGAGTTGTGACCAGTAAGTCATTTGGAGTCAGATAGAACAAACTTGATTTTTGGATGAATAGTAACATACCCTTATGAATAGTAATACGACCCTTCAAAATAGTAAATAATGATTATATTTTATTTTCTTATGTTAATAATATAATGAGATCTTAATTTTTTTTAATGTGATATAGAACTAATTATAACTTTAAAAAAAGTATTTTTGAATTAACTATGAAAATATTTAAAATTAAATTAAAAATACATAGAAAATTATTTTCTATAAATTGAGTTCATTTTATAATTCTACACATTGAAAAATGGTTAGGGAGAATTTTTGGTATTTTTCTACAATACTTGAATTGTTTGTGAATAGTAAAAATACAGTTTTGAGTTTTCTGTAGTTTAATGTCATCATAATGATGTAATAATTAAATATAAAATTATGATCGACTTTTTTAAAATATCTTATGACAAGGGTTGTCCCATGTGGTCTAAAACCATGTGAAAATACCATGGGAAAGCCCATGGTTTTGCAAAAACCACTAAGGAGGTATCCCTTTTAATTAATAAAAAACTCTCTCTTAATTACTATAAATACCCACTCACACCTTCGTTTTATTTCATTACAAACCCAATATCCTTGAATCTCTGGTGGTATTACCTCCATATTAGTCCTCCCAAGGTGACCTAAAATCCCTAAGGTCCCATCCTTCAAGTTTTAGGAGTTACTCTACAATGTTACAGAATCAACCACCCTACTCTTATCTTAAAGTTTTCATTTATGTTTTCTCTTTTATTTTCAATTAGACTATGTTGGGATTTTTAATTCCATATTTCACTTACTAAAAATATTATTTATGAGTTATGAGATAACCTCTTTTTCTCATCAATCTATTTTATGCAATTTTAGGTGACATCGCTAGGCTGTAGAATCTTCACAAGAGATTTCTCAATTTTTCTCTTATTTTGAGTTCCTTTCTTTTATACTTTTTTCCTCACCTAACTTAACCCAAATGATATGATAATTATATTACCTTACATGAACTATAATTATATTATTCAAATGGAATATTTCATCATCATCTCTCTTTCCCCCTCCTCTTATACTAAAAATGAAAACACCGTCCGAGATGTGTTAATTTATCACACTCAAGGACGACAGATTCTCAATTTTCATTTACATGTACAATTCTGTTCATGAAAACATTTATATGGTTTAACCAGATAATAATATATGTATTTCATCTCATTAATGTTATGGAATCCCCACACACTCATAATATGTAATAATAATACAAAACAAGTTCATTGTTCACAAAATCACCAAGCTAAATCCAAGCGTTTATCAATAACATTCAACTAATGATTAATACTCATGTATATAAACCAGAATCATTATAGGATAATTTATATCTCTTTAATGTCACAAAAAATATATATTAACATTTATGGATGTTTAACCACATTTCAAATGATTTTCCATTCATGAAAGCAAGTAAACAAATCATGAAAACCAAGGAAGAGAATAATTCCAAACAATAAAATTGAACCTCTTAAATCAGTTAAAAGAGCCATGAATGAACCTAATAAGGTTATAAAAAATCAATTAAATGTATATTAGGTTCTTTAAATATTAATTAATGAATCTAAATTTCATTATTCAGGTCATTAAAACAAACTAAGAACACACTCGAGCAAAAGGTAGGGGTTTCTCATCTCACTTTCATTTCTGTGAGATTTCCATTATTCTCCAATTATTTATTGTATGTGGTATATGTGTACATCAATTTGATATATAATATATTTAGTCTCTTTATATTCATGGTATTAAATTACTCATTTTAGGTTTATTAAGTTCTGGTCATATGATTCGACCAATTACATTGTGGTAAGATACTTTGTCTCAACTACTATTCTATCCTGACTAACTTTGTATTGTGCACCTAATAATATTTATGTGGTGTAACTAATGCACATTTTAAATCACTTTTCATTTTGAAATTATAATTATATTAAATATCCATAATCTCACATTATGGATATGTTTTTTGTCTAAACCGTATACCGTTTTACATACTGTGTTTATATGGAAAGTTATTTTAACTATAGAAATATTGTTGAATCCATATTCTCTACTATATAAGGATATTGAAAAGGCATATTGATCTTGTTTTAAATAAATATATAAATAAATATTTTGACTTGCAATGGAGGTTGGGGGCTGCTATAGCCCCTCTATGCATCAGTAGGTCTAATAAGACAAATCAGTTGGCGACAAACCCTTCGAGTTTGTTTCGGAAAATCAGATGGGTTTCTACCCACAGAACTAAACCATTTTAATAGTACTATGGTATCACGTGCCATATAAATGACGTAAAATTAATAATCATTTTCTTTATTCATTTTTAGTTATTAATATCCATGAAGTTTTCACTATGACAATATCTATGGATGCAGTTTCATTCTCAGTTTATTAATGGCGTGAGTTTTTCATTTATTCACCATGTCATGTTGATTATGACAAATTGTTTGAAATTTAGTTATTATTGATTAATTATTATGCAATTTGTAACCTTTACTAAGCATTTGAGCACACCCGTTTCATTGTTTACCTTCAACGGGTGATGAAGATGAGATCATTTATTGAGTTTCTGTGGATTCATTTTTTAGTTTTTGTTATGTATTCTATTTTGTAACCTTATCCTATGTAATTTGAGTTACATTTATGTATCTAGTTTCCTCAAGACTACTAAACTGATCATTCCTTCAGGATTTTCATTCCTTTTATCCTTTCCAATATAACAAGTAATGCACTGACTCTGGTCTAGAGGGGTAGAAGTGTTGTAGTAGGTATCATAGGAAGTTTAGTAGAAAACATAGAAACTAGAGTAGGAAATGTATAGTAGGGGTAAAATCCCTAAGGTAGTATTTGAGGATAAACATACAATAATATCCTGGTATTTTGGTAATGAATAGATTATGTGAATCTTTCTCACAGATATATCCCTATCTGGATACGAGCAGGTAGAGGTGGCTCTGGCACAGATGAACCTAGGAGTGAAAGCGCTGACATGGGGTTTTGGGCTTGACCTGGGGTATCCTGGGACACAAAAATGGGCCTTGATGCACTCTTGACGATGACACACTTGGGGGATATACTTAGGACAATTCATATTTTCTTTACAAGACCTTATGAAGGTCTGAAATGTAAATTATTCCTCAAAGAAACCATTTTTCTAATTATGGGATTATCTATGCATAAGATCTCAATTTATGATAAGTATTTTGTTAAGTTAAGATTATAAATTATGAATCATATTTTAATCTAGTGCGTGCCATTATTTAGAAATAGCATCTAATAGAATAAGGGGAATCAATTATAATGGGAAATTTAGGGATATTCCCACCGAGGAAGTCAACACAGTCAATGTTGGAGCAGATCATATCATGAACATGTTGGGAAAACATAATCTGGTTGTAATGAATAAGCATTCCACACCTGTGTTGGATCGTTTCATGTGGTAGAAGCCCCCATATTTATGTGGGACTACTATCCCAGTGGTTGCTGAGCAATGGATCAAGTCCCTTGGAAGGATATTCCTGACATTAAGATGAAATGAAAATGAAAAAGGTAGTACTGGAAGTATATTGTCTCAAGGGTGATGCTAATAAATGATGGTCCTTGATTCAGAATACCATAGAGGAAGATGAAATAGAAGATATGGGATGGAGGACTTTTACGTAAATATTCTTTGAAAAATATTTCTCTGTGTGAGAAACGATCTAAAATGAAGAGGAAATTCTGTGGATTAAAGAAAAGGGAAGAAAATAGTGTTGTAGAGTATGAGGATACCTTCACTAGGCTATCTAGGTATACCGTAGATTACGCACGTGACTCGGTAGACAATATTGATCATTTATTTGAAGGTCTTAAGCCATGTCTTCTTAGGGCACTAGCTTCTCAAACATTTTCATCATATGATGAAATTGTATCATGTGCCATCAAAACAGAGAAGGAATTTGGTAGATCATATTTGTTCAAGGAGAACAAAGATAAGAGGAGGTACTTTGATAACTAAGGGAAAGGTGAAGTGCCAAATAAGGACAAGGGAATGAAGAAATTACCATTATGCAAAAACTGTGGAAAGAATCATCTTGGGAAATGCTTAAAAGGCATGGGAGTCTACTATAAGTGTAGATAAAAGGGTCATTTATATCATGAATTAATGTGGAAGAATCAATTTGATGATGTCCAATGCTACAATTGTAGAGAGATGATACACTATTAAAATGAGTATCCTAAGCGCCAAGGAAACATGACTCAAGAAAAATCCAAGAGAACAAGGGAGATATTATGAGATTAAAACCACAGAAGTTGAAGTTCCTAATGGTGTGGTGGAAGGTACGTTAATTGTTTCCTAAAGCTTAGCCATAACTTTATTTGATTCTAAATAATCGCATTCATTTATATATTCCCAGTTTTCCAAAAAAATTAGACATGTCCAATTTGATTTAATAATGGAGGTATCAGTCAAAACTCATATGGGATGCATCATTACAACAAAGGAATGCCAACTAGTCCCCCTCGTGACACATAAATGTGCTTTAGTTTCTAACCTTATCATCATACTAATGAATGAATTTGATATATTTCTCATTATTAATTTTCTATCAAACTATGATGTGAAGATTTATTGCAAGAAAAAGGAAGTTTCATTTTTTGAAAATGGTGTTGAATCTCTTATATTTAGAGCAGAGACCTCGCCATTTGATTCTTATCTAGACCCATCAATAGTAGCTCTTTTGAATGCAATTCTTGGAGAGGAAGAGAACCCAATATCTTTGGGCGAGGAAAGAAATATTCAAATTTAATATGTGCATATAGTGAAAGAATACATTGATGTGTTTCCAAAGGATTTACCTGGACATCCTCCAAAGTAAGTAATTGAGTTTTCCATCGACTTAATTTCTAGTGCAATACCTATATGAAAGACCCCCTATAGAATGACCACTATGGAGTTAGTGGAGATAAAGAAAAAACTAGAGGATTTGGGTGAAAAAGGATTTATTCGACCTAGTATTTCTCCATGGGAATCCCTGATCTAGTTTGTCAAAAAGAAAGATGGATCCATGAGGCTATGCATTGATTATAGGGAAATAAATGATATTAAAATAAATAATTAGTATCCAATTCCATAGATTGATTATTTATTAGATCACGTTCATGGAGCTCAGTAGTTTTCAAATATTGACCTTCAATCAGGATATCATCAATTGCATGTGAGGAAGGAAGATATTTCGAAGAGAGTATTTCAAACCAGGAATGGGCATTAAGAGTTTAGAGGGATGCCTTCTGGATTGTCAAATTCACCATATATTTTCATGGATTTAATGAATATAGTTTTCAAGGAATATCTTGATAAATGTTTTGTGGTATTCATCAATGATATCCAGGTATACTCAAAAATCTATGAAGACCATGATGATCATTTGCAGATTATTCTAAAAACTCTTCGAAGAAATGAATTATATGGGAAGTTTAGGAACTGTGAATTTTTTCTCCAATTAGTTTTTCTCAAGGTCATATTGTCTCTATGGATGAAATCCTAGTTGATCCTGTGAAGAAAAAGGAAATCCAAGATTGTACCATTCCAACAAACAGAACCAAGGTATGTAATTTTTTTGGATTAGAAGGTTATTATCGGCATTTCATTCAGAATTTCGCCCGACTGGCTGACCCGCTAAACAAGCTCACACGTAAAGGAGTTATATTTGTGTGGAAAAAAGAATGTACATAATGCTTCAAAGAATTGAAAAGAATATTGCTCAATTCTTCAATTTTGACTCTTCTATCTCAAAATGATGAATTGTAATATACAATGATGCATCAAAGAATGGTCTGGGTTGTGTCCTTATGGAAAATGGTAAAGTTATTTTTTAGGAATCAAGGCAGTTGAAGAATCATTAGAAATATTATCCAACAAATGATCTTGAGTTAGAAGCTATAATATTTTCCCTGAAGATATGGAGATATTATCATTACGATGAAAAATTTGAGATATACACAGATCACAAGAGTTTAAAATAAATTTTCACACAAAAAGAACTCAACATGAGGCAAAGGATATGGCTCGATTTACTCAAAGATTATGATTGTTCAATAGAATACCACCTAGGAAAGGCAAATAAGGTGGTAGATGCATTAAGCAGGAGAGATCATGGACTTATGACTCAAAGGAGTATTGAGAGAGATCATATATTCATAGATCTACTGAAGATGGATATGGGAATTGTTAAAGAAGGGGAAAAATATTTCCTCTTTCAAATGATTGCTAAACCATATTTACTAGAGAAGATAAAAAGCTCTCAATCTGGTGATGAAAATCTACAGAAAAAAATTATTGTTGTTAATGATGAGAGGTTGGAAGACATTGTGTATAAGGAAGGATTTATGAATTTTGGGAAGTGGTTATGCGTTCCATTAGTACCTGAGCTAAAAAGGGAACTATTAAAAGATTCCCATAGCTCAAATTTATCTATACACCTGGGTAGCACATATATGTATTGAAATAAGAAGGAATATTTCTGGTGGGATAATATAAAGCGATAAATTGCTGACTATGTGTCAAGGTGTCTAGTTTTTCAACAAGTGAAGGTATAGAGGAAATATATTATATGAGTGATGAAACCTCTACCTATTAATATGTGGAAGTGGGATAAAATTACAATGTATTTTTTCACCGGACTACCAAGGAAATCTAGAAGGAACGATGTAATATGGGTAATTGTTGATCGTCTCACAAAATCAGCACATTTCCTTCCTATAATAGAGGATTTACCAATTGAGTTCCTGGAATGACATTATATGATTGATGTTGTAAGACATCATGGTGCACCTATATTGACTGTGTCTGATCGTGATCCCCTGTTTGCATCAATATTCTGGAAAATTATCTAGAAGGATTTGAATATTGAGCTTCATATGAGTACTACTTATCACCCCCAAACTGACAGACAGTCTTAAAGGACTGTTTAAACTCTTGAAGATATGCTAAGGTCATTCTCTCTTGACTTCTAAGGTATGTGGGATCAATACTTGACTTTGGTAGAATTTTCAAATAGTAATAGTTTCCATTATAGTATTCAAAGGGCTCTAATGAAGCATTATATGGAAAGATATGTCTAACTCCAACTTGTTGGGACGAAGTTAGTGAGAGGAAACTTATAGGCCTAGAAATTATTGAAGATACCACAGAAAAGGTGAAGACAATACAATCCTTTATTAAATCATCCCATAGTAGGCATAAGAGTTATTCTGACAACCGGAGAATGTATTTGCAATTCCATGTGGGATATAATGTCTTTCTAAAAGCATCTCCATAGAAGGATGTGTTAAGGTTTGGTAAGAAAGGGATACTGAGCCCCAGGTACATCAGACCATTTGAAATTATAGAAAGAATCGAAGTTGTAGCTTACTGATTAGCAATGCCACCAAGTCTCTCCAAATTACATGATGTATTCTATGTGTCATTGTTGAATAAATACATGCCATACCCAATTCATGTACTCACATATGAAGAAATATAACTGGAACCTGATTAATCATACAGTGAAGAGCCTATCGGAATTCGTGACACAAGGGAGCAGATATTGAGAAATTAGACGACTTATATAGTAAAAGTTATTTGAAAAAACCATAATTTAGAGGAAGCAACATGGGAACCTGAGGTTGTTATGACGAAGAACCTCCCACATCTTTTGGTGGGCTTTATACATAAAATTTTGAGGATGAAATTTCTGAAGGAGGGAATAATATAACACCCCAAATATTTTATGGTATGTTCCTCTTAAATACTTTCTATTCATTAGATAGCCTATATTCCCTGATTCACTAATTCTTTTGTGAATGAAAACATTATAGGAGAAAGTTATAAGCTATCAATTAAACATAAATTTTCCACTGCTATGTTTTGAATTTCGAAAACTGTCATCTAGAGTTGTGACCAGTAAGTAATTTGGAGTCTGATAGAACCAACTTGATTTGTTGATGAATAGAAACATACCCTTATGAATAGTAATTTTAATAGTAATATGAACCTTACAAATACTAAATAATTATTATATTTTATTTTCTTAAGGTAATAAGATAAGGAAATCTTAATTGATTTTTTAATGTGATATAGAACAAATTAAACCTTTAAATTTTTTTTTTTAATTAACTATGATTTTATTTAAAAATTAAACTAAAAATACATTGAAAATTATTTTCCAAAAATGGAGTTCATTTTTAAATTATACTTGTGAAAAATGGTTACGGTGAATTTTTGGGATTTTTCTAAAAAACTTGAATTTTTCATGAATAGTAAAAATACAGTTTTGAGTTTTTGGTAGTTTAATGACATCATAATGGTGTAATAATTAAAGATAAAAGTATGTTAGAATTTTTCATAGAAAATTATGACAAGAGGTGTTTCAATTGGAAAAAACCATGGGAAAAAAACATGGGCAAGCCCATGGTTTTGCAAAAAATTATACTGAGGTGTCCCTTTTAATTAATAAAAAACTCTCTCTTAATTACTCTAAATAACCACTCAACCCCTTCATTTTAATTCATTCCAAACTCAATATCCTAGAATTTATGGTGGTATTACCTCCCTAAGAGTCCTCCCAAGGTGTTCTAAAACCCCCAAGGTCCCAACATTCATGTTTTAGTAGTTACTCTACAAGGTAATAGAATTAGCCACTATTCTCTTTTCTTAAAGCTTCCATTTATGTTTTCTCATTTATTTTCAATTGGACTATGTGGGGATATGTAATTACATATTACCTTTACTTCAAATATTATATATGAGTGATTAGATTCCCCATTTCTATCATTAAACTATTTAATGCAATTTTAGGTGACACTGTTCGGTTGCCAAATTTTCATAAGAGATTTCTCCATTTTTCTCTTATTTTGAGTTCTTTTATTTTCTACATCTTTCCTCATCTCAATTCATCCAAATTCTATGATAATTATAGTACCTTACATGAACTATAATTATATTATTCAAATTTAATGTTTCATCAACATCTCTCTTTCCCCCACCTCTTATTCTAAAAATGAAAACATCATCCGAGATGTGTTAATTTATCACACTCAAGGATGATGGGTTCTCAATTTTCATTACCATGTCCAATTCTGGTCATGAAATTTTATTTACGGTTGAACCAGATCCTAATATATGTATTTCATCAAATTAATGTTCTTTAATCCCTACAAACTCATAATATGGAATAATAATACAAAACAAGTTCATTGTTTACAAAACCGCCAAGCTAAATCCAAGAATTTATCAATAACTTTTAACTAATGATTCATCATAAAGTATATAAACCAGAATAATTATAAGATAATTTATATCTCTTTAATGTCACAAATAATATATATTAATAATTATGTATGTTTAACCACATTTCAAATGAACTTCCATTCCTGAAAGTAAGTAAACGAATCATGAAAACCAAGGAAGAAAATAATCCCAAAACAATAAAATTGAACCTCTTAAACCAATTAAAAGGGACTTGAATGAACATAATAAGGTTATAATAAATACATTACATGTATAGGAGGTTATATAATTATTAATTAATTAATCTATATTTTGATTATTCATGTCATTAAAACAAACGAAGAACACACTCGAGCAAAAGGTAATGGGTTTCTCATCTCACTATCATTTCCGTGAGATTTCCAATGTTCACCAATTATTTATTGTATGTGGCATATGTGTACATCCATTTTATATATAATCAAATTATTCTATTTATATTCATGGTATTCAATAACTAATTTGAGGGTTATTATGTTCTGGTCATATAATTCGTCCGATTACATTGTGGTAAGAGACGTTGTCTCGACTACTATTTTGTTGTGACTAACTTTGTATTGTGCACCTAATAATCCTTATGTGGTGTACCTATTGCCCATTTAGATTACTTTTAATTTTGAAATTATATTTATATTAATTATCCATAATCCCATATCATGGATATTTTAATTGTCTAAACCGTATAACATTTTACATACGGTATTTATTTGGAAAGTTATTTTAACTATAGAAATATTGATGAATCTGTATTCTATAAGAAATAAAAATATTGAAAAGGCATATTTATCTTATATTAAATAAATGTATACATAATTATTTGGACTTGCAGTGGCGGTTGGGCCCCTCTATATCCCCTTGACGCATCGGTAGGTGTCATGAGACAAATCAGTTGGCGACAAACCCTTCGAGTTTGTTTCCAAAAATTCGACGTGTTTCTACCCACAGAACTAAACCGCTTTAATAGTACTATGGTATCATGTGCAAGATAAATGAAGTATAGTTAATTTTAATCTATTTATTCAGTATATGTTATTAATATCCATGAGTTTTTTCACTATGACAAAATCTATGGATGCAGTTTCATTCTCATTTTATTAATGGCGTGAGTTTTTCATGTATTCACCTTTCTATGTTTATTATGTCAAATTTTTTACAATTTTGTTATTATTGATTCATGATTCCACCATTTTTAACCGTTATTGGTAATTTGATCTCACCCCATTCATTTTTTACCTTCAAAAGGTGGTAAATTGGAGATTATTTATTGAGTTTCTGTGGATGTAGTTTTTAGTTTTCGTTATGTATTGTATTTTTTAACCTTCTCCAATGTAATTTGGGTTACATTTATGTATCTAGTTTCTTAAAGACTAATAAACTGACTGTTCCTTTGGGATTTTCACTCCTTATAACCATGCCAATATAACAAGTAATGCACCATCTCCGGTCTAGAGGGGTCAGGGTGTTACAGTTCCAGCCATAGGGATCTGGAATGAAGCATTGTTACATAGTGGAAGAGTCTCCAGAGGAAGCAGACATGGGTCTAGCAATTGTGAGACGTACTATCACTATTGCATAATCATTAGTTTCTGAAATTTTTTGTAGTGGTTCATCTCACTATTTTATTTCAACCGGTATTGTTAACCCACATAATCTTCTTATAGATAAGCTGTCATGTGCATTGGATATTACTAGACCCCTTAGTACGAAGATAGAGTAGGGTCTCCATAGCCTATCTTGCATCTTATCTCTATCAGATACCAGGATAGCTTAAACTTTTCTAGTTCTTGACATGAAATCCATTGATGTTATATTCGGGATAGATTGTATCAATACCAACATGTCCCAAATTGATTGTTATATTTGATATATCTCATTTAATACACCCAATGGTGTGTCTCTTTTTGTTTATGTAAAATAGGACCCAAGGTAGAATAAAGATAGACATTATTATCTAGTTTGGGGAAATGTGATATTAGTTTATGATTTTTATCTGGAGCAAGATTCTATGGGTGGTGATATTATTCGATTCTCCATAATGTTTACCAACGTTTTTCCTTCGAATTACTATGTTCTACCACTACTAAGAGTGTTTGAGTTTTTTATTGACTTAACATATGGAACTTAACCAGTATTGAACCCCTCTTACTACATGGAACCGACTGAGCTGAAAGAGATACATTCTTATCTTGATGATCTTCTTGGGAAATGATTTATTTTTCAGAGTGAGCAACCTTGGGCAGCGAGAGATCTCTTCACCAAGAAAGTTATTGTCTCTATTATCCTATGTTAAAATTGTTGAAAACTAAATCGAGTTATCATAA
This sequence comes from Viscum album, assembly GCA_963277665.1. Classification (NCBI taxonomy): domain Eukaryota; kingdom Viridiplantae; phylum Streptophyta; class Magnoliopsida; order Santalales; family Viscaceae; genus Viscum; species Viscum album. The sequence continues at coordinate 247,675,323 of OY728160.1, read as the reverse complement.
ATAAAAAATATTTTTTCCATGGACTGATGATATGTGTGATCAGGTGAAATGGGTGAAGTGGTTTTAAGAAATTGAATGATGGTCTAGTTACAATTAGTTAAGAATAAAAGAATATGATAATTTGAAAACTGCCTTTTGGAGTAGGTATGTCTATTAGGAGTACCTTGTCAGGGCATTTGGTCTAACAAATGATCCTATTAATTTCATGGCCCTAAAAAACAAGTTTTTTCATGAGTATTTGAATACCTTTTTAGTTTTCTTTTTATATGAAATTCTTGTCTCTTCCATATCCGAGGTGGTCAAGTGAAACATCTGAGGACAATTCTGAGTTAGCTGAAAAATCACCACATTTATCCCATGAACTCAATGTGTGATTTTTGGATTTGGGAAGTGAAATTATTGGGACACGTGGTGTCTAGATAGGGTGTATCAGTTGATCCTGAGAAGGTGAAGGCTGTAATGAATTGGGAGAAACCAAGCACTATCTTAGAGATCCGAAGCTTCTTGGCCTTAGAAGGATATTATCATAGGATTGTAAAAGACTTCTCGAAGATGTCTTCTCTATTAACAGATCAGACTTATAAGGGTGTTAAGTTTGCATGGAATTATAAATGTCTTTGTTATTCTATTGAAGTGAAACTTCTATAGACTATTGCATTGGTGTTGACTCTTTTAGAAGTCATGAAGGGATATGTTTTCTTTTGTGATACATCAGGTTCAGTATTGGGATTTCTTATTATATAGGGTGATCATGTAGAAGCATATAGATCTCATCAGCTTAGACCACATGAGAATAATTATCCTAATCATGACCTGGAACATGAATCACTAATGCAGACATATAAAAGTTAGTGACACTAACTTATTGGTGAAAGGTTTATGGTCTATTGAGACTATAAAATCTTAAGTTATATACTGTATAAAAAATATTTTAATATTCAGCCTAGGCATTAGGTGGAGTACCTAAAGTCTTTTGACATTTACATCACCTATACCACAGGGAAAGAGAATGCCTTTACAGATGCTTTGAGTAGAAAACTTCTAACCCATGAAGTGAAAGAATCCTCAGAAGAGTGAGATTTTATGGCTATATTTGAATATTTTCATATTATAGTTCAGTATGAATGGGATGAGGTTTCCTTGGAAAGTGTTTAGTTGATATATACTCTTCTTGTAGTAATTCTTCATTATCAGTAGCTTGATTATGGTTTCTGTCACATTAGAAAAACTTTTTATAGTGGGGATACTATTTCCATGTGGTCATTATCCAAAGATGTTTTTTGATGCTCTCAAAATATCTGTGTTCTTCCATTATCAGCAAGCAAGGATGTGATTGGAGATTTCTATAACTTCCTAGTGGGATATGTCACTAGGAACCAAAAAACTGTTCTATAAACTTCAGAAGTAATTTGGGTGGCTGGGAATGAGATGGGACATTTCTAAGTTTGTCTCTCATTTATATACATTCCATTAGGTTAAGGTCGACTATCAAAAACCTTCAAGTATACTTCAACCACTTCTAGTCCCTACATTGAAGTGGAATAAGATCTCTATAGACTTTTTGGTTTGGTTTCCTAATACCTAAAGAATGAAGAAAGCTATATGGGGTTTGATTGAAAGGTTAACCAAGTCATTTGACTTCATTACCATTCAAGATACAATCAAGGTTTAAGAGTTATGAGTATCTATATGAAATATATTGTTCTTTTACAAAGAGTTCAATTCTCCATAGTCTCTAATATGTATCCTTAGTTTAATTATCTATTTTGGAGAGGCCTTTGGGAGGAATTGGGATCTTTGGTTTATTTCAGCACGGTCTACCATCTACAGTTGGATGGGCAGATAGAAAAAGCTATACAATTTTATAAGGATATTCTTTGTGCCTTTGTTCATGACTTTGGTGGGGATTTGGATGATCAGTTAGGGATGGTTTAGTTTTAATAGGACAAAAGTTTCTTGTGCGTGATCAGAATGAAACCTTTTAAGGCCTTGTATGGACTCCCTTGTAAATATATGTTTTGTAAGTTAGAGGTTGGATAAATTTCTTTGGTTGGACCAAGCTTGGTGAAAAAGATGACATCTAAGATTAACCTAATTTTCTAAAGAATGATAACAACACAGAGCCAATATAAGTCTTATAACGATCGACATCATAGACCTTTGTATTTTTTAGATGGTGATCTGGTATTCTTGAAGGATTCACCCTGGTAGGTTTATTGACATCTGGGGAGGCAAGGGAAGATTAATCCTCGATTTGTGGGACATTTTGATGTTGTTTAGCTGGTGGGGAAGGTTTCATAATATTTTTCACTTCCACCACAGCTAATGTCTAAACATGACATGTTCCATGTATCTTAGAAGAGAAGGTATCTATCTGATTTATCTCATGTCTTGAGATTGAGTGATCTAGAGTTTTATCCCGATTTATCTTTAACTTAGTGACCATTCAGGATAGTTTATTCTGAGACCAAGGTACATTGTCGGAGGACTCTACCTTTGGTTCATGTACAATGGAAGCATGGCTCTGGTAGTCATGATACATTGGAATGTAAGGAACTGGTGAGAGATAAGTGGCCTCATCTCTTTGGAATGGAAGCCTATTCAAAGGCATTCTGAGGGAAGAAAGTTTTTATGATGGTGAGGTTGTAATAGCCTGTTACATTGATCAGGATGTAGAGTATGTACCTATAGTGTACATAAGGTACACATTGTGTACTAACCGATGTGTACAAGTCATGAAAGGTGATATCATGCAGTGAACTCGTACACATCTTGAATGGTGGGTACACAACATATAGGGTGATCATGTCAGTTTTTAACCTATGGTGATGGGTTTTTTGGTGAAACTTATCATGCATTGAATACATGTCGTGACCCTTGGGTACACATCATGACCTGGGCTATGCCCATTTTTAAGTCACATGTGCAACTATTTTGTTTCATTTCATTCATTGGATCTTCATTACTCTCAACCCTAGTACCCTTTCTTGTTTTCTTTGAAGGAACCCTTCCTTCAAAGATAAATTTCTTTGGAGTTAGACCATCCTTTCACATGTGGCGTGATTCCCGAGTAAGTATTATCCCTTATTCTTCAAACTTCTTATTTTTGTCTCTTGTTTTTTCGATGTATCATCATGGGATTGATAGATCCATGCCCTATAGTATCAGATCATGCTTCTAGATTAGGGTTTAATATCTCCATCACCTTTGTTCTTGATAACAATTATCATTTCTAGTGATGTTCTTCAGGAAAAGGGTAGGCGGTTTTGTCTAGATTTGGCCAACTTGATTACCATTATATTTAATTATTTATTTCAATTTCTGATTTAAACTCGATTAGATAAAATTGTTTTAAATTGATGATTTAAAGTCAATTTCTATTACTTCTTTTAAATTTCATTGATAAAACACAATTCCTCTAATTTGGTAGATTTGAATGGATTTTGGCATGAAAATTCAGAAAACCCCCAATTCTATTGAATTGTGGTTTGTTTATGGAAATTGGCTGATTTAAATTTTTTGAATTTAAATTTTGGGGTTGATTGATATTTTCTCATTTAAATTATAGAATTTAAATGTGAAAAAGGAATGCAGAATGTATGGAATTGGTTTTGAATTGATTTCAAACTCACGAAAAGGGATTAAAATGATCTGATAGAATACAAGTGTTTTTATCTTGTGAAAAAGGAATGTTTTTGAATAAAACCTCTTTTGTTTTTTAATGTAATGAAATTGGAATGTTTGAAATGGAAGAATGGTATGTATTTTATTTTTAGCAATTTTAAAACAAATATCCTTTAATGTAGAAGGATATGCACGCCTTAGGTAGTTTTGTAGTTATTTGGATACATTATATGCTAATTAAATGTTCTAAAACATAATTTTTGTGGGTAACATCCCCAATGGGAGGATGAAGAGTCAACTCTGGAAAGTGATAGGGGACATGAGTATACTAATTTTTATGAGATCACATTGAGAGTGTAGAATCCTATAGTTGATTAATACTATTGTACATTTTTGGAAGATGACTATGTTGCTTACTTGTTTATTTTTATTTGAGATATAAATGTATTCTATTATTGTTTGAAGTACATTAAATTCACTCTAAATTTATATAAACTGTTTTATATAATCTATTTTACATAAGCCATTGCTTTAGAAATATTACATCTTTTTTAATGGAAATCATGTTCTTTAAAAGTATATTTCCATCAATTTGAAAATTTATAACATATTTTGATTAAATATTATTATTTCCCAAACCCTATTTCCTTGAAAATTTGAAATATTTTTCAATGGATAATATAAATTTGGAATCTTTTGTGAAATATTTGTGATATCATACTAGGCTTAGGCTCACATCCTACATATTTCTTTCAGGTGACTATAGTCTTTATTCATCCAGGTTCGAGTGAGGGGAAATGATCTCTTGGAAGAGGATCCAGATATTGAACCATAGTCATGGTGAGTTTTGTTCTTATGGAAATGGGATATGTTTCCTTATTTAGTACATTGGGTTATAGTAATATGAGCTTTTTTCCCTTGTTGTATTCTGGAATTTTAATCTTAGTGGAGTTTTCTTTTGTTATGAATACTATTTTGTAATCAATTCCTTCCACATTCGTGTGGAGGAATCATTCCCACTTGTATGTCATATGATTACGAGTGCTAGTTGTTGACCTGTGGGGATCGGGAACACCCTTTGGGCTATGTCAGGATTGGATCGGTTATCAGTTACGAGGGAAACCGGTCTGGTTCATGACAAATAACATTGAGTAATGTTGACGATGCACTCAGGGAACTAGAACACATGTATCGAGTTACTCATTTCCAATTTGATTTGTGAGTAGTGCACTATATAACTATATTATTTGGGAGAATCTTAATAGGTTATTTTTTATATTCACTTTATAAAACACTAAGCCTGCTCTTCTAGACGCAGTACTTGAAAATTTTGTGTAATGTTTTTTAAAATAAACTGAATAATTACACAACATAGTACACAAACGAGGACCTTTTACCAATATAGGTTATGGAGGATTAGATAACACCCAACATTTATCAAAGTTGAAACAAAAATTAAAGAACTTTGCACTATGCTTCAATGTGCGCTAACTCTATAAGTGATGAAACCTATATATAATTCTTACATACCTTTGAAAAAACATTTTAAAATAAAGGCTGAGCATTCAATTTCAATTTATGGTGTTTTTAAAACCTTTAATTAATCCCATTAAAAATATCTCTTAGTTAATAAATTCTAAAAATACATTTTCTGATCAACTTTTATAAAATAATATAATGATATGAAAAATAATTATAATTCAAAAAAACTTTTAATCTAATCTAGTGATTCAGTTGAAAATATTAAGTAGGCTCTTAACAACATAACAATTGCGGACACTTGATACATTTAAGGCTATCTTAGGACCACCCACTTGAGGGATGGATTCACTCTCCAATTACCTATCGTATTTACAATGTTCAAGTACTGTTTTTTGTAAAAAACATTTTTATGCATTCTTTACCAATGTATACATTATCACAAGAGTTTTATTTTTAATTAAACAGATTTATACATGAAATAAACCTATTCAAATTTATTTATATAAGATTATATAAATAATATTCTTCATTAAATATTACATGTTTGAATTGGTAAGACTGAATATTATGACACATAAACTTTGATTAATCATCGTTCAAGTACTTAACAATTCAAAGACATATTTGTTAAATTTATTTTATACATGGAATAATAACATGAAGGTATACACTAATAACAATAGAGAACATATAATTTTGTCTTCATAAATTTATCATTAGAAATAGATAACTATGTGTCGTGCAAAAAATCATCAATGTAGCATTTCATTAAAAAATAAAATCATCTTTTCATGGATTTATATTTATATACATTTTGGTTTTATGGAACCTGGCTTTAAGAAGTATATATATATATATTAATGTATAAATGTCATGATAAAAAATCATTGATATATGGTCATAAGCTTGATTTTTATATGACATGTATATTACTTGAAATAAATTATGATATTCTTTACGTATATCATAATTTATTTAAAATAATTATTAACATTAAAATTATAAAAGTAAATAAATATGTGTCCCGTAATAATAGAATAATTTCATGTTTGAATAATGCTTAGATAAATAGAGTCATCCCTTAGAAAGGCTAACATGAAATTAAATTAAAACATAAACTTTTATACATATATAAAAATATCCCTCTCATGTAATTATAATGATTCAAAAAATAGTAATTCTTGAACACAAACTTAATAATAATAAAAACTTTTAATGAAATAATTTTCCCCTGCATCAATTCTTCCTTGATGATAAATAAAAAATAATTTCATTAATTCAAGAATTAAGGAACAAAATTTGGAAACAAGGATTGCATATATATTCCTTACAAAAAATATAAAATTAAAATCCTAATTTTGAAACAAATAAACTATCACTTACTAAAAATTTGGAAATTGATAAATTTGAAAATAAAACTATCCCTTAGTAAAATAATAATTGAATTGAAATGAAAGAGTAAATAAATCCCTTTCTAATTTCTTTTTGAAAATGTATTCTTACTCATTATCTTTCCCAAATCTTCTTTCCACTCAAAGTCTCCATCCAACGCCAATTTTTTATTCAATAGAAAATAAACAAAAGATAGTGTCCAGGCAGCTAGAAAAAAAGAAAGGAAAACACACAAACAAAGGAAACCACTGGAATACACCAGGAGCCAGAAGACCACCTGGGCCTCGGGGGGCCTAAAATAATGTAAACTGAGCGCATCTACTCTGATGAGATTAACACCTTCAGGCTTCAAGAAACTAATGGACGGAAGATAGGTTATGCTGGAACCTGGTTGCGCCATAGAGGCAAGGTGATCCACAACTTGGTTCCCCTCACGCCAGGTGTGCGACACACTAACACCATCCCGGAGGAAAAAACACCTCCTAACCATGTAATCAATTGACCAAGGAACATGGACTGTACCAATCAGAGCTCTATAAAGAATCAACAAATCTGTCTCCACTTGGGAGAGAATAATACTCTTCTGGAGACAAAGCTGCAGACCAAAGAAGAGCGCATTTTCCTCTGCCTGAGGCGAGGTACCCCGCCCAAGGTACACCGTAAATGCTAGAATCACACTCCTGCACCAATCACAGACCACTACCCCCCCCCCCCCCTCATTTCACCTTGCTCACAGGAGGCATCAGAGTTCAGCTTATGTCCCTAGGCCGGCAGACTCCATCGGATCCAGTGCCCCCTCTCCACTGAGTAATGATACAGGAGATAGCTGTAGTCGGGGAGCACACCTGAAGACGCCTGAAGGAGGGGGCCTTGCGCCACTGGGGTAGAATTTGAACCAGGGCCACTAGCAGGACCCTAGTACGAATGATGATGACCCTCACTGTTGGAGAAGCTCCCTCAAAACGGGCTAGATTCTGAGCCTTCCACAAGCTCCAACACCCAGCAATAAGAACCACAGACCGTGCCATCCGCTCCACACCCGAGCTTCCAGAACCGAAGAACCCTCTATCCAGAAAAGGCTCCTCATGTTGAGTGGATGAAGAGAAAGCTGTGAAATCCCCAATGAAAATCCAAAGGGCAGTAGCCCAGTCACTTTCGAAAAACAAATGGTTGGATCTTTCCACCTTCGGACAACTACAATAGTGGAATTTAGAGGCCAGACAGATACCCACCTTCAAAATCTGAGAATTTGTGGCCACTGCTTTCATCCTGATTCTCCAAGAAAGGAAATTGTATTTCGAGGGAATTTTATTACACCAGAGCAGGACGTCCCAACTTTCCATAGGAGGTTATGGATCCAAGAGCCTTCAGTACGCCTAAGAAGAGAAATTACCCGAGGAGGAAGCAGTGAAAACACACCTATTCGAATCTGAGGTCAAGACAATAGACTCCTAGACTCCCTGTTGGTCAGAATCCAGAACTTCTTTAAGGAATGTGGGGTGCCCGATTGCTTCCTTGAAAGAGATTAATGGCACCAGGCACCCAGGGAAGCCAAGAACCGAACCCGACTATTTAGGGAACCAAAACAGGATGGCCCCATCACTAGCGATCCAACGAGAATTTTGTTTAAGAACACTGATGAGAGGAAAAAGTTTGGACCAGAAGGGGGACACATTGAGTTTCTGTAAGTTGAGATTCAGATCCAATATATACACATTTATTTGATCAACTCGCATGACAATAAGACAATAAATATGGACTTAATGATTCGAGAACAAAACAAAATATTCAATGAATGAAAAAAACTGCAATCTTATGCTATTCCTAGAAAATTACTTTAAACCATGTTGGATAATGCCCAGATTATAATAATATAAATCTAATGATAAATCCAAACAAAATTGATATGGATTACAATGATATTTACTACTTCAAAACTCAAAAAATTTCAACAACATCATAAAATATTGGAAATAGAATCGTTGAATATCATGAACGACACATGGAAAATGATTGCTACTGGTTCCAGATAACTGAGATGAAATCGATGAAAAAACAATCTAGTAATACGACATCCTATAGTTAAAAATGATATTCAGATAACAAATAATTTAAGATATAGAAATTGGTTCAACTAGATGATATTCCAAAAGGATTCAGATGATTAAATATTGAAATCTACCAGATATAGATTGAAACCCTAATCGCGATATGGATATGAATCTAGATTTATTGATCCTCTTCGAACACACATCCGAAGATAAAGATGAACCCACACCACTGACCTCTATCTCATTTGGCTTCAACTTCAAATCCGAATACGAACCATCGCTCAAAACTCCTCACTCATGACCAAGCTCGGACATCTATCTATCTTGATTCCATATCGGGCTTGCCTCAAAACTTTGAGTCTCTTAAGAGATTCAACTTCGCCCTTTGATTTGAACAAGTCCTTTCGAAACCGATCCATTCTCTTCACAAACCATCAATCCCAATTCTATGTTTTTTTAATTTCATTTATCATCATTTTTTATATCGTTAATATCTTTTATAATTAAATATTACATATATTCTTTTATATAATATTTTTAATTATTAAGTAAAAAATTCATACTTATATTTTATAATTACTTTAGTATTCCTAAAAAAATTAAAATAAATATAGTGAACAAAATAATGATTTTCTAAAAATATCATTATTAAATATTATTTGAAATAAAATCCAACTAATTTTATAAAAGTGTCATTAATTTATTACGAAATTTTATTAATTCAATAACATTTTTATGGACATATACATATAGTGTTGGAAAATCATTTCATAAAAATTTTTATTAAATCATATTTATTAATATTTATTAATTTTTTTTATAACATGTATTTGTATGAATTTATTATATTTCAAAAATAAAACATAATTTAAAAAAGTAGTATTTAATAAAAACATGTTTACAAAATAATTTAATATGTACAAAAAAACAATTATTATTAAAAATAATGATCCTATACATATATCCTTCGTAATAAATTTATATGAATTATACATTATATACATATATTAAAATATAAAAAAATATAAAGAAATATGTTACACATTGATTCAAAATATATATTTTAAAATATTTAAAAAGATATTTATTAAATAATTACTTATTTATATATAATTATAAATAAATTATTAATTAATAAATTGCAATTTTACTTTTTTCAGGGTGTTACATTCTACCCCCCTTTAAAGAAAATGCGCCATCACAATTTGTTTTGTCGAACTGAAAACAATTTTGAATTTCTGTCTTCATAATTAAGAAATACACTAAGACCATTAAATTACTAGAATTGAAACTATCTAATCTCTAATGTTGTCTAGACTGTTCCTCTCATAACAATTATAATGCGCCAAGCCCACTCTTCCAGACTTCGTGCTTGAAAAGTGTGTGTATTTTTTTATATAAAAAGAAACTGAATAATTATACAATATTGTAAACAAACAAGGAACTTTTACCAGTCTAGGTTCCAGAGTATTAGACAACATATCACATTTATCATAGTTGAAACATAAATTAAATGACTATCCACTATGCTTAGATGAGCACTAACATCGAAAGAAATGAAATCTCTAAATAAACTTCTAAGATACCTATGAAATCTCATTTCAAAAGAATGGGTGAGCATTCAATTTCATAGTAAAGAGTTTGAAAACCTTTGACAAATTCCATTAAAATATTCCATAGTAAATACATTTAAAAAATACATTTTGAAATAAACTTTTACAAAATACAATAATGCTTTGAAAAATAATTGTACTTCGAAAAAGCATTTAAACTAATCCAGTGATTTAGATGAAAATATTAAGCAAGATCTTAAAAACCAAACAACCGAGGCCACTTGAAACATTTCAGGATATCTTTGGCCAACCCACTTGAGGGATGGATTCAGTCTCCAATTCCACATCGTATTTACAAAGTTCAAGTACCTGTTTTTATAAAATTCATTTTTACAATTTCTTTATATATGTTTACATTTTCACTAGAGTTTTAGTTTTCATTAAATATAATCATACATGAAACAAACAGGTTAAATTTTTATATATAATTATATAAATACTAGTCTTCATTTAAATTTACATGTTTTACTTGGTACAACCAAATATTATGACAAATAAACATTGATTAACAACATAGAAGATTAATCGACATTCACGTACTTAAAATTTCAAAGACGTATTTGTTAAATTCCTTTTATAAATGAAATAATGACATGAAGGTATACAATAATAACAATAGAGAACATCTAATTTTCTCTTATTAAATTAATCATTAGAAATAGATAATTATGTGTCACGCACAAAATCATCAAAGAAGTATTTATTCACAAAATACAATTATCCTTTCATAGATATATATTTATATGAACTTATTTTTTAAGGAACATGACTTTAGGAAGTATATATTTATATATTAATGTATAAATTACATTCTAAAAAAATCATCGATATATGGCCACAACCTTGATTTTTTTATGACATGTATATGACTTGAAATAAATTATGATATTATTAACTTATACCATAATTTATTTGAAATAATTATTAACATAAAAATTATTCAAATAAATAAATATGTATCAAATAATAATAGTATAAATTCATTTTCGAATAAAGATTTGATAAATATAATCATGACTTAAAAAGACTAACATGAAATTAAATAAAAATATAAACATTGATACATATATAAATATACCCATCGCATGTAATTATAATGATTCAAAAATTAATAATTTTTGAACCAATACTATATAATAATAATTTTTTTCATAAATAATTTCCCCTTCCATAAAATTTATCTTGCACATAAATAAATAAATAATTTAAATAATTATATAATGAAGGAATATAATCTGAAAACGGTGATTCGAAATATATTCATTATGAAAACAATAAAATTAAATTCATAATTATGAAATAAATAAACTATCAGTTACTAATAATAGTGAAATAGATAATTATGAATATAAAACTATGCCTTTTGAAAATAATATTGGAATTGCAATGAATATGTAAATAAATCCCTAACTCAATTTTTATGTAGACATATTCTTAGTTCTTATCCTTCCCAAATTTTTTTCCCACTCAAAGTCTCAAAACCAGAAAATAAAGAAAAACCAAGCACTCCAACTTCCTCCCGGACTACCACTCCACACCCTTTTATATATACACCCAACATTATAATATAATTTATTATATTTTTTCAATTTGTGAGGATATTATATTGATTGAATATAGATATAATATATCAACTCTTTTAATAAAATTAAAAGCATGGATTGATTTGCTGCAAGTTGAGATACAAATCAGATATATACATATAGATTTTATCATCTCTCGTGATAATAATACATTAAATATGACCTCAATGAGTCAAAAATGAGGCAAAACAATAAATTAATGAAAAAAACTGCAGTATTCAAACTCTTCCAAGAAATAGACTCGAAACTGAATTGGATAATGCAAAGATTATAATAAAATAAATTGAATGAAAAGTCAAATCAAAACATATATTGATTGCAACTTCATTTAATTCATCATAACGCATCAAATTTCATCCACACCATAAATAATTCAAAACAGAATTGTTTCATATCATAAATGACACTTGGAAAACGACTAGTACTGGTTTTAGTTAACACATATGAAATCAAAGTAAAAAAATCCAACAGTACTAAAAATAGTAGTTAATAATTATATTCAGATAATAAAGAATTTAATATAAGAAAATTGGTTCAATAAGATGATATTTGATAAGGATTAAGATGATTAAATATAGAAACCTACCTCATAAAGATCGAAACCTGAATCGGGACCAATGCTCAACACTCCTCTCTTGTGACCAAGCTCAGACCTCCATAGGTCTCGATTCTTGATCGGGCGTGCCTCCCGACTTTGGGTATTGTCACACCCCGGGTAAATAAAGAATATAAAATCTTTATATTTATCCATATTTGTGAATCAAATATTAATATTACTTTAAAGGGGATGCAATGCTCGATGGCGTACCCAATACGCAACAACGAGTTTCGTGGGAATCTTACATTGTACTCTAATAATAAAATAATATTATTATAAATGGAAGTTAACATGTAGCCGTTGTATTGGCGAGAATGGATAGAAATAACTAAAATATGATTATATATGTTTTGTAAATGTTTTTACATTTATCAAATAAATTATAAAGGCTTAAAATGATAATAAATCCAATCCTAAGCATGGAATACACTAATATTTTTAAAAGATTGTTTTACTGCCTTTTGATGGAAAACCATTTTTGAATCTATCTTTTGACAATTTATAAACTATGTTTGTAAAAATAAACTTATTCTTTATGATTAGGACATCAAAATTTACTTTGTGTGAATTTTTGGTATTTTTCTGACAATGTTCATTTTTTAATGAATAGTGAAAAATACTGCATTTTACATCAAAACTGCTTTTTAATCTAATTTATTTATATGATTAGATTATGTTTTTAATTGGTTTTGAAATGAAATTAGAATATATTTTTACCATTTAATCCAATGGTGGTCATTGGAATCAATTTCACTTTGAAATTGGACTTAAACTGGTGTCAATCTTTTGATACTTATTGTTTCATAAAACACGCTATTTGCTCTAACAGAAGGAATTAATTATTAAATTAATTAATGTGACTTATATGTTTTAAATTTTTTAAAATAGACTTCATTTCTGAATTCTAAATATAAAATATATCTTAGGGTGAATTTTTTGGTATTTTTCTGAAAAACATCAATTTTTGATGAATAGTGAAACCACTAAGTGGTACGTATAAAAACTGATTTTTTGTTTAAATGAAATTGCACCACTTCTGTGTTTTGAATTTCAAAAATCCGACATTCAAGGTTGTAATTAAGAATTAAAATGTGGTTCAATGAGATTAAAATAATTTTTTTGTGAATAGTAACTTTTAAGTTCTTAATCGCGATGAGTGGTAATTAGTGTAGTTTATGGTAAAAATAATGCTTTAATAATATAAAATGGCCTAGAAACATGTCCTAACCTTATTGGATGTGTCATGGCCGACCAATAAAAGCCATGGGTCAACTTGGGGACCCTATGGAACCACTTTGGTTGGGAAATGACATAAATAACTTTTTCTTTAATGTAAAAGTAAAACTAACACAAACATAATATGTTTTACGAAAACAATTTTTATATGGGGATATACAAGTAATATTTTTGATTATAAATATTTATTGGAAATATAAAAGTATTTACTACATCATAGTATTTTTTTATAATTTTTGGACTTTAAATAAATTAAATTATTTATGACATCATGATGATGCAGCGATTACCTCATTAATAAAGGATTTAAATAAAATGGAAAGATAATGTAAAATCTAAGACCTACACATGGCCAAAACCAATTGAATGAGTGGATTTCTAACCCTTATAACCTTATCCTCTAAACACATCAATGTGGGACCTCTTAAATCCGAATACCATTTTCAAATAAAGTAATATTTTCTTACTTTCCAATAGTTCCCCTCCTCTCCTCTTATAAAAGGCCCCCACCTCTACCTCCTTACCCACACTCCCAAAGCCTTTGGCTCGGCCAACCCCTGCCCATTTTGTCTCTACACATCCCTCTCGTACTCCTTGAAGCCTCACTTTGGGCAGAATTCTTCCCAATGAATCCTTTGATCTCAAACCAAAGGGAGTTACCCGATTTTAAGGTAATGTCTTCTTTTGAGTCATTTTGTTTTATTTTGCTTCTCCAACCCCCTAAACTATTTTTATTCTTTTATTTTATAACAACTACCGTATCCTCAATATACTAGGATGTTGTTATAATAAGGATTCGAGCTACACTTACACACACCTACATCTAATGGTTAACGAACATACTGTTTCTGTGGATGGCGAATTTATGCCTCCCGAAACGATGATTGTTCAACATTCTTTTAACACCTTAAAAGGTGGCCATTAAGATGTCACTATATTTATATATGATATATAATATGTTTATGTTTTACTGAAGCTTCTGTATTTTTCATTTGTGGCTTACCTTTATGGCTTCCATTATGGGTATACGCGATATCTTCATTTTAGGAAGTGCGAACTACCGCCCCCTCAAAGTGATGTGATTCGTTAATGCCATACGTGGGACGTATAAAGGATGGATTTAATGTTATTATATATTATGTTATACTGGAATTATTATATACCTATATATAATAATTATTTTTTTTCATTAAAGTATGAGATAGAAATGAAAGTAGCGTTCATGCGTACGTACGGCTTACCGTCTCCATGAACGGTGCATTTCATTTCTTATCCCCAAATGTAATGTACTATTATAAGTAAATGTATATAATGGATATATATTATGAATGATACATCTAAATGATGAATATAATTCTGGAATTAAAATTTACACAACTCTCATTTATTTTTAATTCCATTAATATGACACAGAAATGAAAGTAGCATTCATGCATACGTACGGCTTACCGTCTCCATGAACGGTGCATTTCATTTCTTACCTCTAAATGATAATTTAATATTATAAATACATGTATATTATGGATATATATGATATATATGATATCCAAATCATGAATATAATTTTTGATATAATGAACATTTGACCACATGAACAACATGTAGTTGTAAGAAGTCCACTTTCGACTTAAGAACCAAATATCGACAAAACAAACATTATTAACTTAAATGATTACATAATTTTTATAACATTTAAATAAGTGATTTAAAAGGAATAATGTAATAGAAAAAGGTTCTTAATAAAGTGGAAATTAACTCAAGTTTATTATTCAGGACGTTAAAGAACGATCGAGTCAAGTCGGACCCGAGGTAAGGGATCCTACTCCTCTCTTTCTTTTTAAGTACACTCTTTTATGTCATTCCTTTTAAGCTCATATTTCATGTGATTGGGATGTTCTTTTATATTACTCTTACTGTAATTTTTATTTTCATATGATTAGAGTCCCTATTTTCCTCTCATCAATCCATTTCGGAAGTTTTAAGTGGCGCCGTTAGGCTGCCGAGTTTTCGTAAGGGATTTTTCATCTCACTTTTATTCCCGTGAAATTTTTTCTACATTTGCCACAATTTCCTTTGAGTGGTGTTTGTACGACCAATTATTATACAATTTGTGTAGTATAATTTCATTTATGGGTATTCACATCTTCATTGTATGACCCTTCTTCCATGGGGTGTACATTTCGAAAGTTACCAAACTCGGTAAGGGGACCTTTCACCCTTTACTTTTTAAAAGACTTCTTTTGTTATGTCTTTTAATTCACATACTATTATGTTGGTATATGTTATTTTCTGTCCTTATTGATGTAAATTTTATGTCCAAGTGATGGGATGACCTTTTTATATCTCAGCAACTCATTTTCTGAATTTTGAAGTGATGCCGTTAGGCTGTCGAATTTTACCAAGGGAACTTTTTAACCCAATTTCGATTTCTTTGGGTTCAACATGTATTTATTTAATATGTCATCCTTTGAATATGTGTGAATGAAATTTTATTGTTGTACACTTAATATACACTTATATTGGGTGTATTTATATTTTTCACACATTATTTTGAGATTGATTTTTCCTTAATTTAAGGATACCTTCTTTATAAGGGATTTCATCACATTTTTATTGAGACTTCATTGTTTTTATGCACCAATTCACTCTTATATGGTTTATATACTTTCCTTTGGAATATTATATCATGAAACCATTTATTCTGATGATATTATAAGGTTCTGATTAAATGTTATTCCTCAATTTTTGTATTCAAGTGTCTCTAATTTTGGTAGAAACCCTTTAACCAAAATGTCACTTTAAATATTTTAATGATTTGTTCTTATTAATATCCATGTTTTCAAAATGGTTTTAAGGATTTATTTATATGGATATTAATGGTTTAAAATGTTAAAAGCTTCAAGGTGGTATGGGACACTTTGATTCAAAAATATCTTTATTAAATGTTTTAAATGGTTTTGAAAAACGTTTTTTTAATGGATTCATTATTTCAATATCCTAAAATGTTATATTGTGATTGAAATGTGGAAATGTTATATTTCCTTTATGAATGTTTTATGTGATACATTTATGTTATGGTTCTTGGGCATTGTTATGAAAACGGGTGGTTCCGTGATAAACTAAGGGCGGGTGAGCCCGATATAGCT
Source organism: Viscum album (assembly GCA_963277665.1). Lineage (NCBI taxonomy): Eukaryota > Viridiplantae > Streptophyta > Magnoliopsida > Santalales > Viscaceae > Viscum > Viscum album. Next base: position 247,658,598 of record OY728160.1, on the reverse strand, counting down.
CTCCAATGCATTGGGTAACGCGAAGGAGTGAAACGTTAAGGTTTCTCCGAAGAGATTTAGGGAATATGCTATGATGGGTATTCCAATCGTAACCAAGAGGGTTACTCCCTACGTAAGAATGTTATGAATGCCTCAAGTTACCTTTATGTCTTATGATTTCTATGATTTATTCATGGTTTGATGAGGTATGTTAAAGTGCCTATGTTTTATGGTTAAAGTATGATTTCATTCTTATGTATATATGAACTCATCTTTCCTTTCCATATTTTTATAACCCTTACTAAGCTTTTTATTCTCATCCCAAGTTTTTGAAAAGTTTTTCACAGGTCAAGGGAAAGGTACATGATGTGATGATAGTGTCAAGGATGTGTCAAGAAAGAATCCATGTTTTATTTTCAATATGTTTCTGTTGATGGGAAGAATGAATACTGTCTTTTATGTAACCACTTTGTTTAAATGTGGAATGTAATGCATGTTTCATGATCTAATTCTCTAAAACTCTAAACCTGAAAAGATCCTCATTGTGTAATCTTTCAATAACTCAAGATTAAGTAAGGTTTAAGGCTGGGGCCTTATAGTTGGTATCAAAGGTCGGTTTAGACAACTTTAGGGATTAGGAGTTCTTGTGAGACAGATGATTAGTCCCTATATCTATTATTTCAGTTAAATCCTTGTTTTATAACATTTTTTCAGGTCAATTAAAGTCATCTTCGGATGATTGTGAATCTTTTTTCTAGCATACAACTCACTTGAAAGTAGTTGTTTGAGATATCAAACACCTCCACTATACCTCGTTATCATCGTGGATCATGGGTTTTTTTAGACAAATACAATTTTCACAATATTCTCATATTTTCAAGAAAGGTAAATATTATCAAGGTATTTTCAAATATTTTACCTTATCACAAGAATTTGAAGTATATTATGATTTTAAAAATGTTGCTGAGGAAGGAGACCCTTGTGCAACCTATTTATATTTTCATTTAAAATATAGTCTCACATAAGATACTTATGGTATTTTAAAAGGACCAATAATAGAAAGTTTCAACTCAATTTCCATTCGACTATTTTATAGAAATCATGTTTTATCAGATGTTTTGGAATTATATGTCATACATGATTATTTTCCTAAACTGTTTTTCTGTGAACACCCATATTACCCATGTTGTACGAGGTGTATTTGGATGGAGGAAGCAAATGATTTTGAAGGATCTCTAAATCACTGTTGTAATGCATGGGACTTCTACCTACATGAACAAGATGACGATGAAACCGAGTGGACGCCATGATCAAGGTATGCTGTTATGAGTTTGTGTAAGAAACCTAGAAAGAGTTGAAAGTCAACATGACAAGTAAGTATGTTTACTTAAGATCAAAAATAAATTCCTCAATGAAAAGTAACTTAAAATAAAAATGTTGTCTATTAAATTTTCCTACTGGGGAATTAAATACCGTTTAACCCATCACAAGTTTGTGATTTTCTTGTGGTTAACTTTCTCCTAAACATGTTTTCTAACACTCTCCCTCAGAACATAACCCTTGGTTTTACCCTCCATGTCCATGTTTTCTTACATGGAATCTTAGTATGGGTTATCTCGGGTGACCTCTATACTCCCCTTTCTTTCTTTTAAAGTGATAGTTTAATTGACTCCTTTTCCGATGTGGGGCTTTCAAGGATGTTTCGAAGCCCAATTTTAAAATTGCGAGGACGCAATTCCCAAAAGGGGGGAAGGATGTAACACCCTGGGTAAATAAAGAATATAAAATCTTTATATTTATCCATATTTGTGAATCAAATATTAATATTACTTTAAAGGGGATGCAATGCTCTATGGAATACCCAATACGCAACAATGTGTTTCTTGGGAATCTTATGTTGCACTCTAATAATAAAATAATATTATTTTAAATGGTAGTTAACATGTAGCCGTTGTATTGGCGGGAATGGATAGAAATAACTAAAATATGATTATATATGTTTTTTAAATGTTTTTAAATTTATCCAATAAAAGATAAAGACTTAAAATGATAATAAATCCAATCCTAAGCATGGAATACACTAATATTTTTAAATGATTGTTTTACAGCCTTTTGATGGAAAACCATTTTTGAATCTATCTTTTGACAATTTTATAAACTATTTTTGTCAAAATAAAATTATTCTTTATGACTGGGACATCAAAATTTACTTTCTGTGAATTTTTGGTATTTTTCTGACAATGTTCATTTTTTAATGAATAGTGAAAAATACTGCATTTTACATCAAAACTGATTTTTAATATAATTTATTTATATGATTAGATTATCTTTTGAATTGGTTTTGAAGTGAAATTAGAATATATTTTTACCATTTAATCCAATGGTGGTCATTGGAATCAATTTCACTTTGAAATTGGACTTAAACTGGTGTCAATCTTTTGATACTTATTGTTTCATAAAACACGCTATTTGCTCTGACAGCGGGAATTAATTATTAAATTAATAAATGTGACTTATATGTTTTGAATTTTGTAAAATAGACTTCATTTTTTAATGCGGAATATCAAATATAGCTTAGGGTGAATTATTGGTATTTTTCTGAAAAACTTCAATTTTTGATGAATAGTGAAACCACTAAGTGGTACTTATAAAAACTGATTTTTCGTTTAAATGAAAATTTACCACTTCTGTGTTTTGAATTTCAAAAATACGACATACATGGTTTTCATTAAGAAGTAAAATTTGGTTCAATGAGATTAAAATAATTTTTTGGTGAATAGTAACTTTTAAGTTCTTAATCGCGATTAGTGGTAATTAGTGTAGTTTAAGGTAAAAATAATGCTTTAATAATATAAAATGACATAGACAAATGTCCTGACCTTATTGGATGTGTCATGGACGACCAAGAAAAGCCATTGGTCAACTTGGGGACCCCATGGAACCACTTTTTTTGGGAAATGACATAAATAACATTTTATTTAATGTAAAAGTAAAAATGACACAAACATAATATGTTTTACGAAAACAATTTTTATATGGTGATAGAAAATTCAGATTTTTGATTATAAATATTAATTGGAAATATAAAACTATTTCCTACATCATAGTATTTTTTTATAATTTTTAGACTTTAAATAAACTAAATTATTTTTGACATCACGATGATGCAGCAATTAGCTCATTAATAAATGATTTAAATAAAATGGAAAGATAATGTAAAATCTAAGACCTACACATGGAAAAACCCAATTGTATGAGTGTATTTCAAACCATTATCACCTTATCCTCGAAACACAGCAATGTGGGACCTCTTAAATCCGAATACCATTTTCAAATAAAGTAAAATTTGCTTACTTTCCAAGAGTGCCTCTCCTCTCCTCTTATAAAAGGCCCCCACCTCTACCTCCTTACCCACACTCCCAAAGCCTTTCGCTCGTCCAAACCCTTCCCATTTTGTCTCTCCACTTACCTCTATTACTACTTGAAGCCTCACTTTGGGCAGAAGTCTTCCCAAGTAAGCCTTTGAGCTCAAACCAAAGGGAGTTACCCGATTTTAAGGTAATGTCTTCTTTTGAGTCCTTTTGTTTTATTTTGCTTCTCCAACCCCCTAAACTCTTTTTATTATTTTCTTTTGTAACAACTACAGTATCCTCAATATACTAGGATGTTTTTATAATAAGTATTAGAGCTACACTTACACACACCTACATCTAATGGTTAACGAACATACTGTTTCCGTGGATGACGAATTTATGCCTCCCGAAACGATGATTGTTCAACATTCTTTTAACACCTTCAAAGGTGGCCATTAAGATGTCACTATATTTATATATGATATATAATATGTTTATGTTTTACTTAAGCTTCTGTATTTTTCATTTGTGGCTTACCTTTATGGCTTCCATTATGGGTATACACGATAACTTCATTTTAGGAAGTGCAGACTACCGCCCCCTCAAAGTGATGTGATTCGTTAATGCCATGTGTGGGACTTATAAAGGATGTATTTAATGTTATTATATATGATTTTATACTGGAATTATTATATACCTCTATATCATTATTATTTATTTCCATTAAAGTATGAGATAGAAATGAAAGTAGCGTTCATGCGTACGTACGGCTTACCGTCTCCATGAACGGTGCATTTCATTTCTTATCCCCAAATGTAATGTACTATTATAAGTACACGTATATAATGTATATATATTATTAATGATACATCTAAATGATTAATATAATTCTGGAATTAAAATATACACAACTCTCATTTATTTTTAATTCCATTAATATGACACAGAAATGAAAGTAGCGTTCATGCGTACGTACGGCTTACAGTCTCCATGAATGGTGCATTTCATTTCTTACCTCTAAATGATTATGTAATATTATAAATACATGTGTATTCTGGATATATATGATATATATTATATCCAAATCATGAATATAATTCTGCATATAATGAACATTTCACCACACGAACAACATGTAATTGTAAGAAGTCCACTTTTTACTTAAGAACCAAATATCGACAAAACAAACATTATTAACTTAAATGATTACATAATGTTTATAACATTGAAATAAGTGATCTAAAAGGAATAATGAAGTAGAAAATGGTTATTAATAAAGTGGAAATTAACTCAAGTTTATTATTCAGGATGTTAAAGAATGATCGAGTCAAGTCGGACCCGAGGTAAGGGATCCTACTCCTCTCTTTCTTTTTAAGTACACTCTTTTATGTCATCCCTTTTAAGCTCATATTTCTTTTGATTGGGATGTTATTTTATATTACTATTACTGTAATTTTTATGTTCATATGATTAGAGTCCCTATTTTCCTCTCATCAATCCATTTCAAAAGTTTTAAGTGGCGTCGTTAGGCTGCCGAGTTTTCGGAAGGGATTTTTCATCTCACTTTTATTCCCCTGAGATTTTTGCTACATTTGCCACAATTTCCTTTGAGTGGTGTATGTACTGACCATTATTAAACACTTTGTGTTGTATAATTTCATTTATGGGTATTCACATCTTCATTGTATGACCCTTCTTCCATGGGGTGTACATTTCGAATGTTACCCAACTCGGTAAGGGGACCTTTCACCCTCTACTTTTTAAAAGACTTCTTTTGTTATGTCTTTTAATTCACATACTATTATGTTGGGATATGTTCTTTTATATCCTTATTTATGTAAATTTTTTGTCCATGTGATGAGATTCCCTTTTTATCTCTCAGTAAATCATTTTCTGAATTTTGAAGTGATGCCGTTAGGCTGTCGAATTTTACCAAGGGAACTTTTTAACCCAATTTCGAATTCTTTGGGTTCAACATGTAGTTATTGAATATGTCATCCTTAGAATATGTGTGAATGACATTTTATTGTTTTACACTTAATATCCAATTATATTGGGTGTATTTATATTTGTCACGCATAATTTTGAGATTGATTTATCCTTAATTTAAGGAAACCTTCTTTATAAGGGATTTCATCACATTTTTATTGAGACTTCATTGTTGTAATGCACCAATTCACTCTTATATGGTGTATATACTGTCCTATGGAATATAATATCATGAAACCATTTATTCTCATGATATTATAAAGTTCTGATTAAATATTATTCATTAATTTTTGTATTCAAGTGTTTCTAATTTTGGTAAAAACCCTTTAACCAAAATACCGCTTTAAATGTTTTAATTATTTGTTCTTATTAATATCCATGTTTTCAAAATGGTTTTAAGGATTTATTTATATGGATATTAATGGTTTAAAATGTTAAAAGCTTCAAAGTTGTATGGGACACTTTGATTCAAAAATCTCTTTATTAAATGTTTTAAATGGTTTTGAAAAACTTTTTTTTAAAGGATTCATTATTTCAATATCCTAAAATTTTATATTGTGATTGAAATGTGGAAATGTTATATTTACTTTATGCATGTTTTATGTGATAAATTTATTTTATGGTTCTTGGGAATTGTTATGAAAATGGGTGGTTCCGTGATAAATTTAGGGCGGGTGGGCCCGATATAGCTCTCCAATGCATTGGGTAACGCGAAGGAGTGAAATGTTAAGGTTTCTCCAAAGAGATTTAGGGAATATAATGTGATGGGTATTCCAAACGTAACCAAGAGGGTTACTCCCTGCGTAAGAATTTTATGAATGCCTCAAGTTACCTTTATGTCTTATGATTTCTATGATTTATTCATGGTTTGATGAGGTATGTTAATGTGCCTATGTTTTATGGGTAAAGTATGATTTCATTCTTATGTATATATGAACTCATGTTTCCTTTCCATATTTTTATAACCCTTACTGAGCTTTTTATGCTCATCCCATGTTTTTGAAATGTTTTTCACAGGTCAAGGGAAAGCTACATGATGTGATGATAGTGTCAAGGATGTGTCAAGAAAGAATCCATGTTTTATTTTCAATATGTTTCCATTGATGGGAAGAATGAATACTGTCTTTTATGTAACCACTTTGTTTAAATGTGGAATGTAATGCAAGTTTCATGATCTAATTCTCTAAAACTCTAAACCTGAAAATATCCTCAATGTGTAATCTTGTAATAACTCAAGATTAAGTAAGGTTTAAGGCTGTGGCCTTATAGGTATCCTAAGAGCTTTGACTTCACCCTTTGATTCAAATAGCTTCATCTGAAGATGATCTCTTCTCTTCACGAACCCACAACCCCGAATCTAGGTTTTTTTAATTTTATTTATCATTATTTTTTTAATCATTTATATCTTTTATAATTAAATATTATATATATTGTTTTTTATAAGATATATAATTATTATGTAAAAAATTAATTCTTATATTTTAGAATTACTTTAGTATTCATAAAAATAATTAAAATAGATCTAGTGACTATAATAATTATTTTCTAAAAAACATTATAATTAAATATTTTTTTAAATATGATAAAAATAAATTTATAAAAGAATTATTCATTTATTACCAAATTTTATATATTCAATAACAATTTTATGGCAATATATATATAGCATTAAAAAATAATTTCATAAACTATTTTATTAAAACATATTTATTTATTTATATATTTATTTTACTTTTTTATAACATGTATTTATAGGAATTTATAATATTTAAAAAATAATACAACATTTAGAAAAGTAGTATTTAATCGATACTTGATTATGAAATAATTTAATATTTACAAAAACAACTAATTATTGTTAAAAGTAATGCTCCTATACTTATATCCTTACAAATAAATTTATATTAATTATATATTATATACATATATAAAAATATAAATGAATATAAAGTAATATGTTATACATTGATTCAAAATATATTTTTACAAATATTTATAAAACCATTTTATTAAATCATTCTTAGTTAGTTTTAATTATAAACAAATTATTAATTAATAAATTACTATTTAAAGGTCATATGTGTGTTACAGTACTGGTCCACCATGTTCCTAGATATTTTCATTTAACATGAAATATTTGAGGCCAATGAGAGAATCAAGCCATGTGTAAAAATGATTCCATGATGTTATTAGTAAATAGTTTCACTAGCCATGTGGATAATTTTTTATTACATTTGACATATTATTTTTATCCATACAACATGGAGTTGTAGTTGTTGTAGACAAGGGTATATAGAATCTGGGTTTTTTACATGATCACCTATTTTGGATTTTATATAGTTATACATACTATGTAGCTAATATATTTATATAATTAATTTTTACATATGAGAACCCATGGTTAACGATGCATTAACGGTGTCCTATTAAGTTTCATAATCACACAAAAAAAGAGAATTATAGTGGGATTATATATTTTATTACTTGATATCTGGTGAAGGAGAATGGAATAATGGTGGATATCTGAGTTAGAGGAACACAGAACTTATAACGGAATGAGAAAAAATATAGAGGAAACATAGTATATTAATTTATCTATCTAAAAATATTATTGCGGTATTTCCTTCCAATATTGGATCTGATAAATTTTTATGTATTTTATTACATTCATATACATCATTTTTCTCTATGATAATATATTTTTTATATTTTACATTATTATTTGTGATATGAGATTATAATCTTGGTACAGTCTACCCAATGATAAACATAGACCATCACTTCTAGTAAATATCTTCTTGTATATGGGTGGAAGTCATGTGGTCATGTGATCCTCCAGATCAGATATGGTGGTTCATGTTGTAGTGTTAAATCTCAAAACTGTGAAATAATAACATTATGGAAGTATCTAGCATCATCACACCAATAAATATTTTATGAAAATAAATTTGTTTCATGAGATAAAATTACATTTTGGAGAAACATAGCAACATCATGACCCTGAAATATGGTCTCATGATTTATAATGAAATATCTAATAAAATAGATTTTTTATATAATTTATATCCCACCCATATCAATTTAATATTTCATAAATATTTTAACAATATTGAAAAGGAGCATACCTGAAGCATATGTCCATAAGAATTCATTTTGTAACATAATAAATCCATAAATCATTAACAGTTTAAATTTCATGTAATATCCAAATAATATTATGCATGATGATATAAATATTGTTATTAGTAAACATATAATCTTTATAAATTTAAAATTACCTTAATATAACGGAAATAATCATAAAATTACTATTTTTACATAAGCATATTACCTCTATTATTGAAAATTTAGGTAATGGGTAAAATATTCATTATTAATAAAAAAGGGTATTATTTAAAAAAAATAATGAATAAATCAACATATTTTATGTTACAATGAGGTAGATATTTGAGAATAATAAAAATAATTTAATCATTATGAGAGTGGAATTGAAAAAGAAGAGAAAATTAAAAGGATCCACTTTTCGGAATTTATTTTATATGAATGATTTGAATGGTAAAAATAAATTGAAGAATTTTCCAAGAAAACAATAATGGAAAAGATGTGATAATAATATAAAATGTGTATATGAAAAGAAAATGGTGAAATATAGAAATATAAATAGTGATATAGATCACAATGTTAATTCTATAATTGATTATTAGGGGACCATTACCAAATATCCTAAAATACTTTAAACAGTCCTATAATCTCTGGAATAGTCAAGTGAAATTATTTAATTTCTTTATTAAATTATTTTTTTATATTTACATCATCAATTATATTATATTTCTTACCTTGTTTTCTTTATTTTTTAAAGTAATATTATATGTGTTGAACATTTTGCAATATATTAGTTCATATATACACAATAGATTTGTTATGAAATGGTAACGACATGTGGTCAGTCTAAAAAGGTTATAAAAGAAACAAATATTTCAAGGTTTTATAATTCATTTCATTTAAATGGAATAAATTTTATATGCTTAATATATCATACAAAATGATTATAGATTAGGGAATATGTATCATCATTATAACTTTTGGTGATTCAAATGATGTTGACTATTAATTTTAATTAAAGTAAATATAGTCACAATTTTATCAATTTATAATCTAAATAATTCCATGAATATTATATTTATTTAGGAAATAATTTTATAGAATATAATATATGTAATGTGGTACTACTTCATTCATAATTATGTCCACAAAATCCATTAAACTGACTATCATCTGCCGATCAATGTGGAAAAAACTAAATATATTTAATTCAATTTGTTATATAATTAAAATTAACTTTTTATTTATCATATCAAAAAAATAAAATGTTATCTAAGAGGTATTAGAATAGGAATCGTATGGATTGAAGAAAAAAAAATATTTTCAGAAATTGAATGTTTATATTTTATCTCTAACATGGTCATTTTGGATATCACCTTATGGAATATAGGATAGATCCTTTTGGTATATGAATGATTCAATAAAATTAATAAAAAGGTTTGGGGTGATATTTGGACTGATATTTTTCATGTTATTGTGATATGTAATTGAATATAACTGGGTAGAAGATGGATGTATTTACATGTGAATTAAAGGATGTTGTTTTGAAGAATATATATATAAATATATTTTCATATGAATAAAATATTTAATATTTTTTTTAAAATTTGAAGTTTTTAATATATGTGTAGTCTAGATAATGGGTTTTACATCATTAAAACATCATTAAATATGTTTTACTCATTATATTAAACATGTTATAAAAAAAATTATTTTATTCAATTTCACTATTCGTATATGTACTTCACCATTTATATAAATTTTATAAACTCACTCACACCTATTTTCAACATTATGATCCCAAAATTATATTTACTTATGTAAAAAATTGAGTACTGTAATATTTTAATTTTTATTTATTGTATAAAAAACTGTTCTTAATATTATAAAAATTTTGTTAAAAAAATACTTTAAATAGTGTTATGTTAAATTAATTTATTGAATTTTTATTTCATTTTATACATATAAATACTTATCTAATTTATTCTTAACATTACTTAATTGTTATTTAAAAATTTACCCAATTCAAATATTACTATTCATAAGAAAAGTTTCAATTCTAATAGTCAAGTGACTATTCAAATGATCACATTTTGAAAAGTCCCAAAATATTTACAAATTGTAAAAATATTTCATATTTTAGTATTTCATTATCCAATCATTTTTCTATCATGTTTCTCTATACATCATATAAATAATTCAATGTTTATTTCTTATGTATTATTTCCAATTCATGGTGATGATCATGGGTGTGATATTTCTATGAGACCATAACTATATAAATTTCAAAATTGTAGTAATTTAATTCAGCTAACCAATTATATTATGAAAAGGGGAGTAATAATTTTTATATATTATTATTTATTGTGGATTAAATTTTTTATGTTTTGAGAGATGATGAATTACCCAACTAGTCCAAAGTGTAAACTATCACATGATTAATAAATTGTATCATGAATGGAGGGATTGGATAGATCGTTGTTGATGTGTGAGATATATTAGGGATTATATATATATTGTATTTAATATGTATTTTAACATCCTATTATTTTTATTTGTTTTTCATGCAAATTAATTATGATTTATTTGAATGAATTCTTAAGGCATGACATCATGTTGAAAAAAACCATGATAAATTATTTAAATATTAGTATTTAATATTATATTTATTACATAGCTGATGGATTTTTGGTTATGGATATGACTATATAAATTATGACTATTTATTATTTTAATATGTATAAAATTAATTCATTATTTTCCATTGGATAGAAATTAATTTTTAACCTTTTATAGTAAAAATATATGATTTCATAAACAACTAATGTATGAACACAATGTATTTTGACTTTAATAGATTAAATTAATTATTAATATATAATATTATTAATATAAGAGTTGGTTATTTATTCTACCGAAATGTTTTATATTCCTATAACTTATTTTACTTGTAATTGATTAGTATTATTTCATGTTTAATGCTTAAAAATATTTATTAAAATATAATCTTATCATCATTTTTCATGATTACTTTAAAATATATTCCTTTCACCTATTCTTACTAAATTGTTTAAAAGATATCTATAATTTCCATTCAAATTAATTTATTTGTAATTAGTAACTTTTCTTCAGGTCATATTTATTAGTAAAACAGTAAAAATTTGTCACCAATTTTATTGTTAAAACAGTTCTACTGAGGGGGATAAACTATAAAATAGGGGTTAAAATGCCCTATAAACATAAATAAATCACCTTTTATGAATATTTTTAGATTATATATTGTATTAACACTAATTTCATTTCAATTTTGTGCCACTTTTAGAGTGATGTTATCTTATATTGTTTAAATATATTATGTAATTGAATGTATTTCCCTCCCATAAATTATAAAAGGAAACCTTTTTCCTCTTTTATTCATACAATTTTATCCCCCTATATTATCAAATAGCTAATGAAAAATCGAACTGAATTTCATCTACTCATTTTTATCCTCTTTTATTATCTTAAGATCTCACTATGGAGACATAAGGGGTACTCCATTGGAGGTCTCTCAAAAATAATTTAGTCACTTTACCTGACACATTCAATGTTTATTTATTCTTCTACATCCAATAATACTATTTTATCTATAAAAAATATTATATTGGAATCAATATTCATTTATTTTAATATGACTACTAGGAAACCATTTTCTATCTCATTCTCAACCCTTGGAAAGTGATAACATCACTCGTGCGTACATATGGACTACTACCTACCCAAATAAATGATACTTGTTTATCACTTACTCTTTATAGAGATGTTAATAAAGAGAAATTTAATTAATATATATATATATATAAATAAAATTAATTATATAATTATTAATAATTTATGGTGAAATAATTTTTACCTTTATTTCATTCCATCCATTGGAATGTTAAAGCATCATCAGTGCATCTATATTGACTAATGTCTCCACAAAGTGATTTGATTAATTTTTCATCACTGATTTATATGAATTGTTCAAAATGATTATAATTATTAAATTCAAACTTACTTAATGATTATTTTTCTTGATATTATGAATCTATAATCATTGTGCATGTTTGAAATCCATTTAATTGAATTATGCATGGAAAGTATATCAGTTTTCACACAAATGTTAATTTAATTGATGAATTTACTATAAAAATTATATCTATAGATTATAAACATATGATACATAATAATTTAGGTAAGGATATTAGGATAAAATATATTTTGGATAAATATATATTTTCTAAACATTAGATTAAAAATATTACTTTTAAAGACATGTCATTAGTTATGGGTTATTATGAGAATCTCATTTATTTTATAGTGTTTCCTTGCTAAATTTCAATTAACAATAATTGTATAGGTCTTATACATTATACCATATATATCTTATCCTATGTTTATTCATTTATTTTTCATAAAACATTACCATTTCATATCATTGATATATAAAATGATCATGAATTTTTCTAATTAAATGTTTACCATATTTCCTCTTTGGTTGATTTTTTTCATCAATGTGCACGTTATTCAAATTTTTCTATTGAATGTTTTATTTATATATAAATGGTTTTCAATTGATAAATTATAATGCAGTTTTTTTATTTAGTATTGTTTAAAAGTAATATATTTAAATATGTATCATAATCAAGTTGTTTGTGACTTTTAGAAAACATTAAAAATAATCTTCACTTTTAATATACATAGTATAAATGAATTTTACCACTTTAATGAGTATCATTTTCCTCAGGTCCCCATTTACATGTTGTAATTAAGATTTCAAATGAAAATCTGTTCTCTATCTTATATAGATATTTATTTTATGATGACATTGAGTGCAACATATATTTCTTTTTTTTAAATCATTTTTCAAATGTTCTTTTGGAGAAAAGTTTTAGTTATGAAAATGTCATTTAATGTTTTTTACACTTCACATGGGTTATGATAATCTAATAATAATATATTTTATTATTGGAATGTATTATGTTGGTGGGAGGGCATATATTTTTATAACTATCCAATTCATTGGATAATTATTGGTATATCATGATATAATATAGACTAGAATGGGGAATAAACCTATTTCATCAAGAGACTATAACGATTATAATGGTGTTAAGATTGAACATCAACTAAATAATTAATGTAACATAGAGTAAACCTAATATACTATTACATTATTAGAAGTGATATTTTACTAATAATATTATTTTCTATTCCTATGATTATGCTATAAATCAGTGGCTTATGATTCCAATATTTTCTCATTACTTATTATTGATGACTGATGATTTAGTACTAAATTGTATTTTTTATTTTTTTATGAGAAATTCTTTTGCAATAAATCATGATTAAAATTATTTTATTGATTATGTTGGACGTTATTATGTCATGATCCTATTTTGCATATCCTTATTCTTAAATTTTCTTCACTAATGATATATAATTGATAATACTTTTTTTATGTTTACTGGGTATGTATAATAACTCTTTCATATATTTATTTTTATAGGTTATGAAAATAGTTTTATGTGTGGTGTTTATATAAAGGGTACAATGAGATAAGAAATTTTCTATAGATTTTTAATATATATCTATAAGTAGGTGAATTATGTATCAATTCTAATTTTAAATAATACCTTTATGAATATTGGGAATAATTATCTTTAGATGTATTGAATTTTCTTCTAACTTGATTTCATATTTTTGTATGAAATTATTGGGTACCCTAAAATAGAATTAGAGTATGATTGTATTATTTTCAGATACTATAACATAAATATATTAGTGACAAACCTTATTATTACTATAAGTATTAGAGTATATCCTAGGTAATGGTAATGAAATGAGTACAGTTTTTTTGAAAGTACTATATGTCTATATAATGTATAATGGATGATACTATGGAAGAGATGCACCATGGGGTAAAAAATAAAAAATGGTTAGTTTCGGTAATAACCTGATCATCCCTAGAGAACAAAGAGTGGGACTAATAGTGAACTCCTTCATAGAAACTCCTAGATGATATTATTCAGTTAAATAACATTCTATTTACAAACCATTATGAGGACTGTGTGGATTAGATTTATGAAACTAAATTTAAAAACATAGTTATATTATATGAACATAATTTTTATTTAGTAGAAAGAATCTATCATAATATAGTACATTACAATAATTATTTTCATAATTATATGAGTTTTTTAGTTTTATTATCAGGGATTAATACCAATGAAATGTTTTTTGGTTTCAGTTAATGACTAGAACTAGTTGGAATCATGTGTACACTAAATGATATAACTAATGAAATGATTTTACTCCTATGAAATTAATCATTATGGGATATGGAATAAAAAATATTGTGATATTTCTTAACCAGGTATCAGTATGTATTATAAACAACCCCAACATGGTCTATTTTCTTGACATACAAAAAAGATGAAAATTTATTTTCATGGGAGTTCAAATGATAAATACTACTGGAAGAAGAAGATATATATTCCAACATGTGATAAATGTGAGAAGAAATACCTAGGGAAATTTATCCAAGGAAAAAAAAAATTATATGTGAAAAATAAGGTAATGAAGAAACTATTTATTGATGAAAAAATATTAATCAAATAAATGTAAATAACCTACATCCTAATGTTCCATTTATAGTTTAATTTATTATATGTGAAGAAAAATAGAATTACCTGAGTCAATTCTCTAGTAAAAGTGATTAATCCCAAATTATAGAAGGTCCTAAGAAATATCTATCACTAAAGTGAATATTGAAAATTAAGAAACACATATCCTCTACTCCAAAGTTTGAGATTTCATGTTATTGTATGTAAGAATGTGACCTAGGAAAATTTTATTCATTATCCTTTGTATTAATTTTAAAAGATATTGAGAAATTATTATCTCTATTTATATGAATTAAATACAAATTTCAAGAATAAGAAAATAAAAATTTAAATTTTGACTCATCCTATATTCATGTTTTGTTGTTAGGTTGAATATTAGGATCCGGGGGAAATTACATCCAATGTATGGGTTTCACAACATACTTATGAGGATTATTTATCTATACCGGTCAGGGTATAAACCTATCAGTGATGATATTTCTATTATATAGGAATATATTTATATATTTCTTAATTTCATGCCATGTATTCACCAAATAATTAATATGGGTTTTCAATTGAACACATATGAAGCGCTAAAACAATTTTAATGACTCTATATAGAATATAACCGATTGATTTGTAGGAACTATTGAAGAATCTCCTATATAATCTCGATAATTGATTCATATGTCGATTTGTTTCACCATGGGTGAACCTATTCTATCTACGAAGAATAATTAATGGTCAATTCTTATTTTCATTGATTTTAATGAACATAAAAATATTAAAATCAAGGATAAGTATACATTGACACATATTGATAAAGTGATTGATCAACTGCACTTATCTTAATACATTTACAAGATTTATCTTCAATCTATATTTCATCAATTGAGAGTTAAGAATGAGGATATAACCACGATATCAATCCATATAAGATAGGTTCATTTAGAATTTATATTGATTCTATTTGGAATTATTGTTTCTCCCTTTATCATAATAGAATTAATGAATATGCTATTTATATATTTACTATATCTATTGTTATAAGTGGTTATTGATGATATTTATATATATTAAAAGTGAATCGAAGTTCATGGGGATCATTTTAGAATTATTTTAAAGGCTTTCAGTAATAAACGGTTTTATGAAATGTTTGTAAGGTGAAAATTCAAGTTAATTATAGATTCGTTAATGGGTTATATAATCTCATGATATTGCATATGAGGGGATCATTCAAAGATTTAAATTACTGAGAAATGGTGTAGAGCTACCAAATTGTTATATATTGATAGTTTTAAGTTGTTTAATAGATACTACCAACACCATTTGATATATTTATCATATATATCAAATCCAATAACAGTGTTTTCATAGAAGTAATCCACATTCCTACATACTACTGAATGTGTGGGAAATTTCATGTGGATAAAATGAGGGTTTATTTGTGGATATGTGCTCAAACTACCCATATGTAAGGATGGGTTTGTGATATATAATGAGGCAACAAATATGGAATGGAATGTATCCTAATTCAAGATGATATTATAATAGTTTATGCCTCTCATCTAATGAAAATTAATTTGAAAAATTAAATGACTAATGATTCTGGGATCCCAATGGTAATAATTAACAAGAAAATATCGAGGAAATTTATTTGTGGTGAAAGGTGTGATATATATATAGATTAAAAATTGTGTATCTATATTTCTATAAAATGAGTTAAATATTTCCCAAAGGATATGGGTTGAATTTAATTATGATTATGACTTATAAAAAAACTGCAAACATGGGAGGGAAAATATTAATAATATGCACTGCATTGGATGCATTTTTTTATTTTTTCATGATGAGGATAAAAAATAGATCCATATTTTTATTATTTTAAGTTGATATAACAATAAATAAAGATGAATGATAATATGTCATAAATTTTTTAGATGAATTTTCAACCATCCATACATATAAATATTATCGAGGTGTGTAAGGGTTATGAGAAAATACATACAAATGTAAGAAATGTTATTTCGTTCAAACATGAATCTGATGGAGTTACAAGGTTTAGAAATAGAGTATGTGCCCCATCAAAACAACAATTGAATGAGTTATTAAATGAATCATATTTTTCATATTTCCTTATCTACCATCAATTTATGAAGATGTATAGAGATTTTAAAGAGTATTTATAGTGGGATAAAATTAAATAGGATATTGTAGAGTTTGGGTATTAATTTATGGTGTGTTTGTAATTTATCATTTTTAGATACATGTATGTGGGGATTTTACAACCATTACAGATACTTGAATTGAAATGGGAAAACATTTCCAAGGTTTCATCATTGGAATACCCAAAATAGTTTGGTGGAGTAATATTTTTTGGGTTATTATCAATCACATTATCAAATCAACACATTTAATTTCCATCACATATGGTTGAATTAAATTTTATTATATCCTATCAGTATACGAGGTTTACCTAAATGTTTTGGGTAAGCCTTTTGAAGGTGTTAAATATTCTATGTAGATTTATAATTGCATATATTATTATAATGGATGGAAATTATATTGAAACTATAGAAAACCAAGATGATATTTTTAGAGAATATTATATTGGTTTCAAATGTTGTAGGGATACACAACTTTCTCAAGATAAATTTTATTACAACAATATATTTCACTTCAGTATTCAGATGGATTCTTATTATTACGTATATCAATATATGAACATAAATTCTATATTTCTGGAAGATGGAAAATTATAATAGTTTGTTTTATTTGATATATATTAGTAATTGGAAAAGAATGTTTGAGTCATTCAGAAAGAAATCATCGAAGAACTATTTGAATTGAAATGATATGACTGAAATCATTATGAGGATCTTATTTTAGATGTCAGTGACATTGTATTAGTACATTAATGTACTTAATAGAATGATAATATTTTTTTATAGGTTTATCCCGAAATATATGGGGATATTTGAAAATATTTACAATATTAGGATGGTTTCTTGTCGCTAGGTGCTTCCACCAAATATCTCACAAGGTCAAGATGAGTTCCAAATATCTTTACATAAGAATCACATAAGTTATTATAAAAATTAAGTGAGAGTATAAATCATTACAATAGAGAATGTTATATATTAATTTATACAACATGTCATATTTATGGACCAAATAAATAAGCTTCTCTTGATAATGACTAGTCATATAGTAAAAGTGTGTCCATCCTAACACCAGTAACATTGATCTTGTGCATAAATTATTAAATTATCATATATATAATGAAAAATATTAACAATGATCGTAAATAAAAAATGGGTATTATATACACCATATAAAATAACTTAGGTCCACAGTATTAAAATATGCATTAATAAAAGGAAATTTAGATGAAATTTCCTTACAATAGGATTAAATCTTCTCACAAGTTATTTAAATCTATGTTATAATAAATTTATAATTTTTATAATTAAATACCATATTCATATATATACATATAATTTAACATATTATACATTAATAATTTCTTTTCAAATATTTATTCGTAATTTTTTTAGTATTATCACTTTTTTGTTGGGTACCTTTTTTACTTGTCTATTTTTATTTGGTTGTTCAAATAGTTGTACATTGATAATTAATTAATTATATATATATTTTTATTCAATAAAAATATTTTATATATATCCAATAAATAGGTTTTAGATTCATCAATATAATACAGATATATAAAAATAAATTACACTGCTCATGGAGAGAGTCAGTCATACATATTCCTGAAAATTGTTTTCATTTTTCGATGGAATGAAATAAAGGTAAATGAAAATTAAAAATTCCATAATCATTATAATATTATATTTATAAAATATATTAATTATATATATATATATATCCACAATTGAATCAATTTATAGAGTAAATAAAATGTAGATCACATCTGTTTTTTGAGGTGATAGTTTGCATGACCCAAAAGAGAAGTTATATTTTTTCAAAAGATTTGATGGTATACAAGTATATATGGAAATATAATTTAATAATAATATGTATTCCAATAATATCATATAAATTATTTATTTGAAACATTAAAATTTTCTCAGTGATTTAATGAAAAAAAATTACACCACTACGTGAAGACAAAAATCCATACATAACAATAATAAATGTTTTTTCTTTTCATAGGGTGAAACAGAGATAGGATATGGATTTTTTTATTGTTATAATAAAGAATAATTAAATTTATTTTAAGGTATTTATTATATAAGAACATATAAAACACATTAAGAGAACGTATAAGAATAAATAAACTTGAAATATTTAGTAAAAATGATTACCACTTATTTAGTGGACTTACATCAAGATGTCTTCTTAAGCAACATAGGATTATTCATTTGGTGTGATAAAAACCCATAGAACATAGTTAATTTTTTTTGCATGAATAATATGTATGGATTAATCTAGATTTATCGATCAAGGTGGTGTTAATATGAAAACTATGTTGAGTCCTTTTTTAATAGAGGGGGGATTCATATAATTTAATGAAATAATATCTTAATAAAAACTATTTTTCTAGAAAAAATGGATTCATTTTGATATAATTATAATATATTATGATGATAATCTCAAATAATATCATATTATGAAGAAGTATAAGAAGAAAATAGTTAGTATGTGTAAAAGACATTATGAATAAGTATAAGAAGAAATAAACTTGAATGATTTAGTAAAAATGATTACCACTTCTTTAGTGGACTTACATAAATATGTCTTCTTAAGAGACATAGGATTATTCATTTGGTCTGATAAAAACCCATAGAACATAGTTAATGAGTTTTTAATTTGGAATAGGTATGGTTCAATCTTGATATATCGATCAAGGTGGTATTAATACGATAACTGAGTGGAGTTCTTTTTAATAGAGGGGGGATTCGTATAATTTAATGAAATAATAAATTAATATAAACTATTTTTCCAGAAAAAATGGATTCAAGTTGATATAATTATAATTTATTATGAAGATAATTTCAAATAATATCACATTATTAGGAAGTATAATAAGAACATAGTTACTATATGTAAAACACATTATGAGGATGTATAATAAGAAATAAATTTGAAAAATTTAGTAAAAATGATTACCACTTCTTTAGTAGACTTCCATAAAGATTTTTTCTAAAGGGACATAGGATTATTTTTTTGGTGTGATAAAAACCAATCGGACATAGTTAATGTTATTTGTATGAGGAATAGGTATAGTTTCATCCAGATATGTCGATCATGGTGGTGACAATAATATAACTGAGTGGAGTCCTTTTTTAATAGAAGGGGGTAGGGAATTGTAGAATTTGATGAAATAATAAATTAATAAAAAAAAATTTCTATACAAAATGGATTCAAAGTGATATAATTATAATATTTTAGGGGGGTAATTTTAAATAATATCATTTAGTAAAATATGGTCATGTTTTGAACATATTATTTACATTTTCCTTTTTCTAACCCTTCATTAACCTGTTTGAAGATGACCATTATAATGATGTTTTCAACAATTTAATGGTAAATATTATAACAAAAAATTGATAAAACCAAAAAATGGAAAATGGTTGAATTTTAAATTTTTTTCTATATATTTATTTTATATGCTCAATTTTTATTAATTTTAAATCATTTAATTAAATTTTTCTGTTAAAAAAGATAATAAATTCCAATTTTGATACTTTTCATTTATCATGAAATTTAAAACTACAAGATAAGAAAGGAATTTTACAATAATAAATTCCAACCTATATAATTTGAATTTTTTAGATATTGTAATCATGGAATCATAAAATATCTCAAATAATACTATTTTTAGAGTTTTTAAAATCATTTTATTTTTATTGTTTATTATTTTTCATAAGCATTGTGTTAGTGACGCATAAGAATTTAGGAAAATAATTTTTCACTAAATATTATAAATAAATGAAAATGATAATAAAATAATTTATTTTATTTTAGAATTTGTAACTAAAAATATCGTCATTTTATCCATATGTCAAAAATTCAATTATAATAAAATAAATAGTATGAAATTTTTATTTTTCTTTATATAAAATAATATAATGGGTCATAATCATATAACAATGACATAAAAATACATATATATCAATGTTAAATTATTATGGATAATATATATTCATCTAATAAAAATATTTAAAATTTAAGATTCATTATTTATTCCTTATCATTTTTAACAATAATTACTTGAGTTACCATTTCCCTTGGTAAAAAAATTACTAATGTTACTTTTCATAATGTTAAAAAAATATAATATAATTACAAAATTATAACCCAATGGATTCAAATATATATTTTTAAATAATCATGATTTTATTCATATAAGTGGCATAAATTTCTCTTCATATAAATGCGTTAATCTTGGAAAACAATTTTTACAAAAACAATTAATCCTAAAAACATACTTATACCAAAATGTGGTAAAATAATAATTCATATAATGATAATTTTATCATATATTATTAAAATAAGTATTATATTACAATGAGATTAAATTAAAATCATAATTATAAATTTTAAATAAAAGAAATGTTTGTTTTACAAAAATATTTATTTTTCACTATACACTGAAAAATCATAATATTTTGAAAAATACCAAGTTATCTCCCTAAGATAATATTTATATTATAATTTCTAAAAAATTAATTTAATATAATAATATTCATAATTCTTGATTAAATTAACTATGATTATTCTCTTATAAAAAAATAATGACCATTAATGGAAAAATTGTTTTTTTAATAAATAAGATTTCATTAATAAGAGTTTTTATATTAATTATTAACAAATAATCAAAAATATCTTTCGAATGACTATGGTAAACATTTCATAATCATGATAATAAAATTCATACCTACCATTTTAATGGATAGGTTATCACAGTCAAATTTAAATAATATTATTTCATGGTTTATTTAGGCTCAAAGTTGAATGCTTTATACACTATTGAACAAATTTTTCATTAATAATTTTTTGATATTACATTATTAAATTTTTAAAAAAATTTCTATTGAAATTTTAATGAATTAAATCTTTTAAATATATGGGGGTTGTTATTCCAATTTATATCTTAATGTTTTCATGTTGGTTTATCTATTTTAGGATTTATCCAATGTACCTTTAACTAATGAGTCATCTAATGTCTTAATATTTTATCTATAGTTTGTAGAATCTATATATTATATTCACAATAATATCTATCATGTTTTAGTTCTATTTCATTAGATATTATTACATGTGTTTGGATTAGAGTATAATTCCATAATAAATTGGTATATTACAAATCATGAAATTTATAGTGGATTAGTGGCATTTCCATTCAGTAATCCACATATCCAATTCCTTCCATAATTTCAAATTTTATGATATGACTTGGTCTTATTTTTACCTTTCATAATGAATCTTGTAACACCATTCCATTGATAAAATTTATTTAAAATTTTATCTCCCACACGAAACTCTTAATCATTCACTTGGTTATCGACATAAGACATTTTCCTGCATTATGAAACATTTATGTAAGTTAGGAATATTTTTATCTTCATCTATTTTTCCAATAACTTATCATGAACTATAAGTTTTAACTCACCAAATTCTTCAAAACAACTAGGGTATGAAATATATGATCAAATAATATATCAAATGTAAAAATTTGATAACCTGAATGGAAACTATGGTTACATGAAAACTCCAGCAATGGTAAAGAATGATCCCTCATACCTTGAAAGTGAATTGAAAACACACTAAAAATGTTTTCAAATATTTGAATAGTCCTTATGACTATCAATTTTAGTGTGATAGGAAGTTCTCATGTAAATCTCTAAATATATATCCATTAAAATAAATTTCTTTATTTTTTCATAATTCACGGTATACGATCAGACATAAATGAATGGGGTTAAAAATTAAGATTTTTAAATTAATTAATATAGAAAATTTTGAGGATATCAAGAGTTAAATATTCTCTTATATAATTTAAATGTTATTATTTGGTAATCTAGTTATGAATTATATAGTAATTTTATCCCATTTCAAAATAATAATAAGTAAAAGTTGCATTAATTCTATTAGATGTTGTTAATAATCCTTCAACTATTGAAAAACCAAACATCATGGGACATAATCAAGAATTTAATGCCTTATATTATCAGACAAAAAAATTCCATAAAATAAATATACATCATGGTTCTACCAAGGTTTATAGAGAAATTAAATCAATTAAAATCACCTAATAGTCCAATTTTTTACTCAGATATAGATGGAACACATATCCCCTTATAAAATTTTAAAACTCCATCTTTATATATGATGTTATCTAATTTTGCATCATTAGTGAAATTAATTTTCCTGTTAAAATTATCATCATTATGTTGATAAATTTTATTCTTTTCCCCTAGTGAATTATTTGAATTCATTTGAAAAAGTATTGATGTTTCCACTTCCTTAATAATTACCATATATATATATTTACTAAATTTATGAAAAAATGATTCCTACCAATCTACATCTTGGTTAGGAATACATGACTGTTCTTTACCAATGCACTTTCTACTTTATTTGACTTCCCTGGGTGGTAGTGTATGGGAACCTGATCATGAATATATAATATTATACAATGAATATCGGAATCATAAACACAAATCATGTTATAAATATTAACAGTTCATACAACATGAATCATGAGGTAAAGAAATAACATGATCCATGTAACAATAACATATGATTAAAAAATGGAAGTGTAGAAAAAAAGTAAATATTTATTTGCATAGTATCCATGAAATCACTTCGAAGACCATATTATAATCATGGGTTCACTCCCCATAAAAACCTAGTAGTCATTATTCACTCACATATTCATCTTAGTAGCCTGAGTTCACTCCTTATACCATTTTAGTAGTCCCAATTCACTCCCAAATTCATTATAGATAGATATAGGTCCCACCCATCACATAATGAAATCATGCATACATGTTCCACAACATCATAAAAAATAATATCATAACCAATGTAATAGAATGGGTGTCATAAACATGTAATCGTATAATAACCTATGAAAAATGGAAAAGATTAATAATCCATTCATTAAAATAATAACTCAATAAAAGTAGGGGGTTTATTAAGAATCATGTACTAAAAACATAAAACATTCCATGAAATAATATGAATGCTATTCTTGAAACAATAAAAAAGTATGTCTTCATAGGTGGGGACGGATTTTGAAAGATCACATTGAATAAGAATTTTAATTAAAAATCACTTTTTTTAAAACATAAAACTTTTTTAAAATTTGTTTCTTCGAAACCAATTTAAAAAAATATAAATAAATCATGAAGATCATTTAAAACAGTTTTCGAGGAAAATATCCCTTCATGGTATGTATATACACCAATTATAATATACAAATAGTGTATAATACATGTGTCTCACTAAAATAAAGGTGATACATAACTCCCCCTACAATGGGTATTGAATATATTTATACTCAAACAAGCATCCTATATAATAAATATAATTTAATTATAAACCTTTTCCTGAAACTTATTATTATTTCTAATATAACTTATGGTTTGATTGATACCTTATATTACCTACCTGTTAATGATCCAATGTTAAGGTTTCACTTTGGGTAATATTCGCTTTGTTATTCGCAAGGGTATTAATTTGTTATATCATTGGTCCTTATAATTATATAAGGATTATCGAATTTAAATAATTATATAAAAATCATTTATATATGGTATATGTATATTACAATAATCTATATCATAATGAATTCTGGAATGTAATACACCATTCATGGAGACGACAAGTCGCACGTACCCATGAATGTTGTTCCGATTCTAATTGTCGTATTGAAATAAAGCATATAAATTACATATGAATATATATATATATATATATATATATATCATTATTACAATAACATTATTATATCATATATGTCATATAATTTCACCAAAACAATCCTTAATACATTTCATGTGGTGTGTGAAAGAATCATGTCACTTTGAGGGGGCGATGGTCCACACTTTCTCAAACAAGATTATCGTATTTACAAAAAATGGAAAGTAAAAATGGGATGTGTTATAAAAAGGAATAAACAAGAATAAATTCATAATAAATATTATATATAACATATGTATAGAAATCTTCCATCATAATGGCCACCATGATTAGTGGAAAATGAAAAAATGAACAATCATCGTTTCATTAGGCTGTAGTTCACCGTACATGGAAATAATATGTTCGGTATCCATTAAATGGAGGTGTGTGTAAGTGTATTTAATAACCATGGATTAAAAAAACCAAGAATGTTAAGGATATTGGTGTTGTAATGTCTCTTAAAATCTTGATAATATTTTTAAATTATATGGAATTATTTTGAGACCTCACTCTTTAACGACACATGATTCCGAGGCTCGGAGAGCCCGAAACAGAATTTTGAACCTTTTTTAGGCACATTCATTTAATGTGTTAGCAAGGTTTTAAAACATTTAAATCATTCCTCATATCGATAATCATAGGGAACCAATTCACTCAGAACACCAAGATTCACCTTGAAATGAATTAAACTCGGCCAACAAGGGCCGAGAGGAAAAAATATTTTCAGGCATTTCAAAATAATAATAAAAGATTTTAAAATAATTATTTTAATTCATTTCTCACTATTTATTGGAGGATGGAGATGTTCTGGTTCCGTGACGAGGTGACGTTGAGGCACATTATGGAGGATCATTAACATCCCACATCATGCAACATAACGATGAAATAAGGGAAGCATAACAGTGACGTTGTTTCATAAATGAAAAATTTAACTAAAATGATGCAACATGTTTCCTTTTTAATTATATGAAATGTTAGTGGAATGAGGATTAAACCATGGAGATTATCTAACAAAAATCCAATGGTATTCCCCTCCAACGAAGAACGACACATCGGTGGATCATCACCGACATTGACACACCACGAATAATGGAGCCGAAAGTGATGAGAGACGTTAACATCTTGAAAAATCAAGGATGAAATTCTGTGGATTCCAATGTCAAATAGGTATGGGTTGTTTTATTTTTATGTTCTTACCCGTTCTTTTCTAGAAACAATAAATGCGGATTAACCCACGAATAGGTTGATCAGTGATTCGTGCGTTTATGCGGGAGGGAAAATTTATTTGGATATTTCTCTATCTAGGATTCCAAAATTACTTGATATGTTTGAACAACAATCCCTAAGCCTCCCCCATGTTTTAAACCTCTAACATGGTTAGTGGGGGATGACATGAACAAAGCCCGATCACCTCCTTCATGTGTGTTCTTTTGGTCATACCATAAAAATGAAGGCAATATGTTTTCAGGACCGTCGGGACGAAAATGATGCTCCCCGAAGACCGTAGGTAGAGGAGGCACAAAGAACGCACCACTGGAGAACGTTTGATGGTCCGAAGAAGGTTATGTCATCACATCAGTGCCAGCGACAACATCTTTACGTGGTGAGACTAGCCACATGATAGATGGTGGGACAGGAGGCCGTCGGCCGTGCCGACGGCTAGGATGAGTGGCACACCTGTCTGCATGCTACAAAAGCAGGAGGCCACAAGATTGAAGGCGTGACTCCAGGTAGACAGTAGAAGGTACGACGCCAGGAGGCTACTATGTGGAGGGACGTCCTGTGTCCAGGACGTCCCAGAGGTTGGTGAGTTGTGATCTATCGACTACGGTAGGAGGTGAGACCCCACATCCGCGGGGCGAGCTAGGGTCGTAAGCGACAACCTACCAAGTTCTAGTAGGAAGGTGTACCACCATATTCACCGAGAATTAGGGCTTCAGTTTTGAGGGCCACACCACCAGCTAACAGGGAGGACCCACACCCTTCGGGCTGGGCCAGACTAGACCGGGTCACCGGGGAACCCGGCAGGCTGGACCCTCGTCCATACTGGGCTAGGTCCAGTAAGGCTCAATAGGCCTGGCCCACTAGCAAGGACAGAGTAGACCGATCGAGACACGAATTAGGTTAAGTCGAGTTAGTCGAAACTAAACTGGGGTATGTGGGGCCCCCAAGACAAGTTGGTCAGGTTGGTCGACCAGGTCGGAATAGACACAGATGCAACTAGCCCCTATTTACTCAAATTATACGAACCTGAAAACCAGGCATCCGATTGACGATCCATTTATGGTGATGGGATCCTCTCAATGAGGTAGGTATTTTGGGATTACCTAAATATGCTTTCATGTAAGTTGATATTCTATGAATGAATTTAGAAGTGGTTCCCCTAGGTGCACCACATACAAAACTATACAGTTGGATGAGATGTGAGGATTAATGACTTTCAACTCTTTGAGACTTGACTATGGCCTAGTGGGAAGCACTTCTGTGTGACTCTTCAGGCCCACAGTACACGATGAGGAGTACCTCAGTTGGCCAATATTAGCGGGAAGTACTTCTGTGTGAATTTTCAGGCCCAAAATACGTGATGAGGAGTTGTACCTAAGTAGTATAAGGTCAGTGGGAAGCACTTCTGTGTGAGTTGGAAGGCCTACTATACTTGATAGAAGTGGATTTTTCTAATGCCGAGGTGTTCGATGATGTGACTGATGATTCTATTATCAGTACCATAATTTTATACCTCGTGTGGGATGTCTTGTGCTTTGTACATTACATTGAGGATTACTGCGTGGTTATTCATTTTTGTTTTGGGGACCCTATTGAGTACTTTTTTATTCACCCCTACATAGGTTTCACCCCCACGTGTTGTGTCTAGTGTAGAAAATCAACATTTTGACATAGTCTTTGGTGGACCAAGATCTAGAGGTTCTCAGGGGGATGGGACCAACAGATGCAACGATGGTGGACCTGGTGTCTTAAGACCAGGTGGGTCCTAATAGGATCGAGTATACTATTCTTTCAACTTTGTATTCCTAAAGAAAAACTAATCTCACGATCAGTTGGTTTTTTCCTTGGATGGCCATCAGAGCCTCTTTTTTTTGCTTTTTTGTTAGCAGTTCTTTTGTTTGGTTTTATTCTAAACCACTTATATATTTTTGTACTTGTATTCAGATTTTTTTAGTGATACTTGCTTCTTTTTTAGTGTGTGGTACTTTTTTGGGTGTGTGTATTCATACAAGTACTTAGGAAAGTGCCTCCCACATGTAGGTTGACGCCTTCCTAACTAGTTTCCAACCCCTATCCTTTGGGAGGCGGGCTTGGGGTAGTCACAACACAGGCCCCATAGGACAGGTCATGAAAATGTGGTATCAAAGGTCTACCAGTCCTACCACAATTACCAGGAGTCTTTGTTTTGTTTTGGGGAAACAATGTTATGTGTTTCCAGTTTGACTTTTAGATTTGAGGAGTCCTGTGTTTGTGTGGTGGACTTTGTATCCTTACACCAGGACCACGAATTCTACTTTTATACTCTATAGCTTAAAACTCTGGTTTCATAAGTGTCTCTTTATGATCATTTGAATAAAATTAAACTCACCCATTATAAACTTCTAACGATGGTACATCTTAAACTATATTAGGATGCCTCTATGTGGACGACCAGCTAGGATACCGATACGTGGTCGTGAGGATAGATCTCTTAGAGATGAGGCGAAAGTTTAGGGGAAAAATATTGGGATAGACCCACCGGGTGGTGCAGCAGTGCTACCAGCACCCGATGATCAGGATCTACTATTGGAATTTCCAAAAGAGAAAGTGCATAGACTTAGTACCCTACAACAGTTTCAGAGATATTGACCTCCCATGTTTAGGGGAGAGACATATCCTATGGTCGCTGAGGAATAGATGGAGGCAACGATGCTGGTCTTCCACATAGTGAGGACACAACCTTACTAGATGGAGACCTTGGTTATAATCCTTCTACAGGGATCCATTGGGAGATAGTGGATCCTAACCACCCAGGCATAGGATTAGGTGACCTTCACCTAGATAGGCTTTGAGTAGCTTTCCCAGGATGAGTTTCTCCCCAATACCTTTCCCTTTGTGCTCTTTCCAGAGCTACTTATCCTAAAGTAGGGTAGTATAACGGTGGATGAATATTTAACGAGGTTCACCGAGCTATATCACTACTCAAAAAATATGGTATGAGACCCTTTCTTCCAGGATCATGCCTTTGGTAAGGGACTCATGAACATGATTATAGAATCAATGTTGTCTCTCATCATCCCTACCCTGGCAGGGGTGTTGTAGCGAGCCCTTCGGGTTCAAAGCTTCTTTGTAGAGAAGGTGCTAACAACTAGAGCTAATAGCACACTCTAGGTGCCAGAGTCTTCAACAGACAGTAGACATCGAACATGAGGGCCCAAGTGGGATAGGTCTATCAGGGGATGACCACAAGACTCATGGTCGATAGTGCAGGGCTCCTAGGCCATAGGAAGTTAGCTGGGAACTAGTATTTTCTTCTTGTGCAGCGGGAATGGAAAAATAGCACATGATTTCCAGACCCTCCATACAAATGACTTGTAGATGGTTGAGGGGCCACTGAGATAGCTATAGTAGTTAGAACGAGGAGGTATATAGGGAAGAAAACGTGGTAGGGGAGCAGGCTGAGCAGTCATTGGTGGGCGGCAGTTCATGGTGTTACTGCCACCACAGCCAGCTGGTGCACCCTAACCTTAGGGAGAAGGCAAACTAAGGCGACCACTACATTAGAGAATGAAGGCTTTTGTAAAAAAAACTCCATAGATGATCCGAGGTATGATCTATGTCTTATCCATCCATGCTAATATACTTATAGAAACTATTTCAAGTCAATCCTTCCGTTCCACAACTCTTTTTCAAATATTCGAGGTTTTAGTGGAGCTTTTAGATCATTTCTTAAGGCTGGGAACTCCTACGGGAGGGGATTTAATGATTACACACCAGTCCTATCTATGTGAGCTTTCTTTAGGAGGTGATAGCTTTGGCTGGTATCTCCTTGTAGTAGTGTCGATGCCTTAGGAAATCATGTTGGTTATGAACTGGTTATCCATAGTCCATGCTCAGAGCGATTTTTTTAGGCATATAGTGTGGTGTGTCCGTGGATATGGGACCAGGTTTCCTTCACTGGTGAGAAGTAAACCCTTGCAGTATAGGACATACATTCTTTGAAGAGGGTAGAGCCGAACACTCAACAATTGGCTAGCCTCACCCTCAGTGTTGTGGATGAGTGTATTCCATGCTTTCCTCTAGATATGGATGAGTGTGAGGTTTTTTTTCTTGAGGATGTTCCAGGACTACCTCTTCATAGGGAGGTAAACTTTTTCATTGACCTATATGCCGGGATGACTACGATATCCACACCAGTATTTGGATGTCTCCCGTGGAGCTTTTTATGTTGAGGGTACAATTAGCGGACTTGCAGGAGAATGGGTTCTGAAGGACCGTATTTCCACTATGGGCATCCCTGGTACGTTTTTCCAAGAAGGAAGACATGCATTTGGGGTTTTTTCTTGGACATTCGGTTCTAGAACTCGGCGACCGTGGAGAATAATTATCCACTACCGAGGATCGATGAACTCATTGAATAGGTGAAGGGATAGAAGTGGTTCTCAAAGATAGATCTCAGAGTGGGCTATCACAAACATCATGTACAGAATGAATAGGTACCAAAGACATCCTTCAGGTACCGATTCATCCACTATGAGTTCTTGGTGATGCCTTTTGGTGTGACCAATGACCTAGAAGTGTTCATGGGACTCATGAATAGGATCTTCCAGCCTTACCTGGACTAGTTTGTTGTGATCTTCATTGATGACATCTTTGGGTACTCAACGTCAGAGGAGGATCATGATAAAAACCTAGGAATTGTCCTGGATACACTCTAATAGTACCATATTTATGGTAATCTCTCGAAGTTCCAATTTGGGTTATGGGAGGTCCAATTTCTAGGACACGAAATCTCAAAGGAAGGAGTTGCAGTATATCCGACGAAGATAGAGGTAGTGCTTACTTGGGAGCCACCCAAGTGTGGGACTGAGTTTTAGAGATTTTAGGGGTTGGCGGGTTACTATAGGAGGTTTGTGTCCAAATTCTTCAGTATAGAATCACCCTTATCGACATTGACACTGAAGGGACATCCCATCGTGTGGATGGGTAAATGGTAGTAGTTTTTCCAAGGGATGAGGCAGAGACTGACAAGTTCCCCAATACTGATACTACTAGAGGAGGGCGTTGGGTATGTAGTTCGCAGCGATGCATTCGGGACCTGACTAGGTTGTGTCTTGATGTATGAACAAGCAATGATTTATACGGATCATGGTAGTTGAGATAGCATGGTCAAAACCATGAAACCCACAACCTGGAGTTTGTAGTAGTGTTATTTTAATTGAAGATTTGGAATCAATACTTGATGGGTGAATGGTTTAGGTTTACTCCAACCAAAAGAGTCTTAGGTATATCTTCTCCCAAAGAGTCCTGATCCTAAGGTAGCGATGATGGATAGAGTTCCTCTAGGACTATTACATTGAGATAGTCTATAGTCATGGAAAGTGGAACGTGGTGGTAGACTCACTTAGAATGAGCACCTATTTGCAGCTTCTAAGTGAGGTAACTGAGAAGTTGGACATGATGTAGATATCCTTCATGGATGATGTTGAAGTTTCTAACCTTAAGTCGATGATTGTGACAAAACCACACTTACACTGAGCCGAGGAGGTATAACTAGTGGATATTGACTGTGAGGCCCGACGTGATCAATTATACTCCGGAAGGGCTCTTGATGGATTTTTGATAGGTGGGGAGAGAGCAATCCTTTTCATAGGGTGCACCATAGTGATAGTGATGTTGTTAGAGGAGGTTTTGAGGGGGTCTTATACATCCCCATTAACAGTAAATCCAAGAGTGGAATGGATTTACCAGGACCTCTGAAGTGAGTACAAGTGGTTGGGGTTAAAGAAAGCGGTGTCCGAGTTCATTTCATGATGCCTCACGTGTCATCATGTGAAGGTCGAGCATTAGGTTATAGTAGGCTTGGACCATCCAATAGAGGTACTAGAGTGGAAATGTAATGGTATCTCGATGGACTTTGTGACAGGGTTACCACATATATCTAGAAGCCATGATTCTATCTGGGTGATCATTGACCAACTCACCAAATCAGCTCACTTCCAACCCATCTGGGGGCTGGTACTGGTAGAGGGAATGCGATGCCACTATGTCCAGAAGAAATTGCGACTTCATGGGGTGACTTTATTGATTTTTTAGACCATGATTCAAGATTTACATCCCAGTTTCCAAAGAGTTTATAGGAGGTGTTTAGAACACAGCTGCTCTTGAGCACTAATTTTCATCCCCTCATGGATGGTCAGATAGAGTGGACTATACAAACCTTGTAAGACATGATATGTACATGCATATTGTATTTTGGTTGTAGTTGGGAGGAAAAACTACCACTGGTATAATTTTTAAACAACAACAGCTACACTCTGCCATTGGCATGGCACCATTTGATGCCTTGTATAGGAAGCCTTATAGATAACTCCTATACCAGAAAGACTGAGGGGAGTCGACACTCATGGGTCTAGAGATGGTAAGAGATACCAATGAGAAGGTTCAGATCATCCATGAGTGGATGAGGACTGTACAAAGCAAGTAGAAGTCTTATGATGACAGGAGACAGAGACCTTTGGTGTTTCAGGAGGGTGATCGTGTATTTATTCAGGTCTTACCCCAATCA
Source organism: Viscum album (assembly GCA_963277665.1). Lineage (NCBI taxonomy): Eukaryota > Viridiplantae > Streptophyta > Magnoliopsida > Santalales > Viscaceae > Viscum > Viscum album. Next base: position 247,625,842 of record OY728160.1, on the reverse strand, counting down.
GGATTCCAAGGCCTTGGCTAGTTAGACAAGCTATCTTCGAGGGTCATCAGACCTTTTCATATCCTGAGCAGAGTTGGTGGGGTGGTGTACCACTTATCTCTTCCCCCATAGATGCATCGGGTGGATGATGTTTTCCACATGTCACAGCTGAGGAGGTACGTGAATGATACATCACACATCAGCGACTGGGGTGAGATGTAAATTGATGATGGGGGAGATTTTTTTCGAGATCTTAGTGGTGATAGATGATCAATGGGAGAAAGTCCAACGTGGGTGTTCAATTTCTCTGGTGCGAGTTTGGTAGAATCACGAGAATCTTCAGAAGAGTATATAGGAGTAGAAGGCTCAGATTCGTGTTCAGTACCTCCATATATTTGATTAGTTTTTATTTTGGATTTTGGGGATGTAAATCCCTAAGGTGCGGAGAATTTAATGTCCTAGAAACCCTGTGTAATTTTTTTAATTATATGGAATTATTATGAGACAACACGCCATGACGACACGTGATTCCGAGGCCCGAAGAGCCCAAAACAGAATTTTGAACTTTTTTAAGGTGTGTTTAGTAAATGTGAGAGCGATATTTTATAAAATTTAAAACATTACATGGTTCAAAAATCTAAGGGCACCATAGAACATGGAATTCATGGAATCGCCTAGAAATGATTTAACATTGGTCCTCAAGGGCTGAGATGAAATGTTATTTTTCAGACATTTCAAGAAAAATATTAGAATAATTTAAAAGAGTTATTTTAATTTTGTCTCACTATTGAGTGGTATACGGAGATGATACAGTGCATGAACGTGGCAGATATGAGGTGGATTGATGATGCTCATTAATGGCCTGCAACATACAATGCAATGATGAAATATACGAAGCGTAACTATGACATTGTTTCATAAATGAAACAAGGTAATGATGGGACATCACAATGTAACTAAAACACTATGATGTGTTTCCTTTTAAATTGTTTGACACATTGGTGAAACAAGGATTAAACCTTGGTGATTATCTAATGAACCTTCAATGTCCTTCCTCTCTAATGAAGAATGATGCACTGACATATCATCACCGACTTCTATAGACCATGGAGAATAGAGCTGAAAACGATGAGGGAATTCAACATCATGAATCCTTGAGGACGAAATTCCAAGGATTTGAGCGTCAAAGAGGTTGGGGTTGTTTTATTTTGATATTTTTCACCTCTATTTTATTGAAATGAAGAACCTAGATTATTCAAGGAATAGGTTGATCCATATTTTTTTCATTTATGTGGGAGGGTATATTTATTAAGGGATTTTCCTATCTGGGACTCAAACATTACTTGATATGATTGAACAAAAATCCCCAAGCCTTACTCTATTTTATACCTCTAATGAAGAGGGTGTGTCCCAACATGAAGAGGCCCTAAGAGCCTCCTCCATGTACGTTCTTATGTCCATTCCCTCAAAATGGAGGCAAGATGATTCTTGGACAATCGCTGTGAAGAGGACACTCCCCATAGACTATAGGCAAATGCAACATGAAAAAAGACCACCAGAGCACATCAAGTTGTCCGATCAAGGTTCTTCTGTTGCACTAAATCCAATGGTGGTGGGGACACATGGTGACTCCAGCTGCATTCCAAATGAATGGATAAGAGGCCTTTGATTAGGAGGTGTGGTCCACCTATTGGCATGCCGCAGCGCATGAGGTCGTGGAGGCGGAAGGTGCGGCGCCAAGAGGGAACCGCGTGGAGGGACGACCCACTTTTGGGCCATCCGGGCGGCTATTGAGCCATGGTCCATCGACCAAAATAGGAAGTGAGACCCCATGTCTGTGGATAAAGCTGGGGGCAGTGCGACAACCTACTGTATCCTGGATGGACGATGCACCACTGGCCGCACTAAGTAGCTCGACTTCGGGATAGCGGGCAGCACCCCCAGCCAGTGGGACGGTCCTGTGCCTAGCAAGCTAGACCCCACACTTTTTGGCTAGACCCACGATCTAGGGGTTTGTTCTACCCCCATGAGTATAGATCTATGCCATTCAGGGTATGCTGGACTAGAAAGGGTCACCAAGAAAATCGCTAGTCTGGACCATCAGCTAAACTGGGCCAGGTCCAGCATGGCCCATTGGGCCTGGCCCACTGGCCAGGTGAAACCGGACTGACCAAGACCCAAACAGGTCCAGGTCTAGTTATTTGAAACCAAAAGGGGTATGTGGGACCCCCAAACTGATTTGGTCGTGTAAGTCCCAGAAATTCCATGTAATTTTTTTACTTTTATGGGAATTTTTTGAATACACAAAATTTATGGCGCGTGATTCCGAGGTACGGTGTGCCTGAAATAAAATTCTGAACTTTTTTCGGGTACATTCAGTAAACGTGTAATTGTGTTTTTGTAACTTTTGAACCGGTGCTTAGAATTGAAATCCAAGGGCACCGTTGAACTCACCACACCGGTATTCACTTAAGGAGACATTCTCTTCAACTGTAGAGGGTTGTGGGTGAAAGATAGTTTTTGGGTTTTTCATGGAAACATAAATAAAATAAAATGATCTTTTATTTTATTTTATTCATAGTTGAAACCTCCCATGTGGATGGATTAATGGTGGGGACCACCTAAACTAAAATCTCCCACATGTATGTTATGGAGGTGGGGACCATTGAGTTTAAAACCCCCATTTTGAATTTAGAAGCGGGGACCACCTGAACCCCTTTAATGAGAGAAAACCTCTCAACTCCCCTACTTTAAGTTTTTCCAACACCATTCATTAATTGGTCCAAATAATTTTTCCAACGTGGTACAATTAAATGATCCAACTAATTATGCCAACATGCCAACATAATTAATCTACATAAGTTAATTATATTGGCACCTCTTTGTGTTGGAGGATTTTTGGTTGGAAAAGAAGTTCCTGGGTTGGAGAAAGTTCTCCAACGAAGAACGCCATGGAAGAATGTTCTTCAGAAATCAAGGAAGAGGACGACGTACGAGCCCGACATCGAAGCGTGGTTTCGGAAGCGATGATTATTGGCATCATCTTCGCCTTCTTAGACTTATTTCTCACACCAATGTCAACGAACAATTAATTTAGGGGTTTTATTTTGTGTGATTATGGATTCCCATGTTCTTCCCTTCGAAACAAATAACATGGACCAACTCTCAAACTAGTTGATCCTTAGATGTTTTCTTTTTGAGGGTTTGGGAATAATCATTGTTGGCGGTTGTAGAGTATGACGTTCTTCATTCATGATTTTTATTGAGTCGCTTGCTACTGCTCTGACATCAATGGTGCGAGCCAAAATAACATGGCCCGACCCCTCCACCCTTCTTCATTATTGTTGCGTTCTTCGATATGGAGGAAGATGACAACCAAACTCTGTGGGGCACGAGAACAGCGGTCGACACCACCGTCGGCCGCGATGAAGGCAACGATGCTACAACGCCACCCCGAGGCCACTATACCTCCCATGACCTCCTTTTCCCCATGGCCTTGCACCGCCCGCGACCTCTGCCGCCCCGCAGCCTCTGTGCCGCCCTGCAGCCTCGCGCTGCCCCGCAGCCTCGTGCCGTCCGCATCCTCCACCACCCCATGGCCTCACGCCAACCGTGGCCTCCGCCACCCGATGACCTTGCGCCACTGGTGTCCTCCGCTACCCCGTGTCCTCGCGCCGCCCCGCAGCCTCATGCCGTCGGCGGCCTCTGCTGCCCCGCATCCACGCACCATTCGCCACCTCGTGTCGTCCGAGGCATCCACCCCCCACGACCTCGCGCTGTCCCTGGCCTCCATCACCACACCACCTCGTGTCGTCCGAAGCCTCCACCGCCCTGCATCCCCATGCCACCTGTGGCCTCATTCTACCCTCGTATCCCCATGGCTGCGTGCCGCCCTAACAGCCTCACGGCCTTCACGCCACCCTCACGGCCCCGCAACCTTCTCGCTTCCCTCACAGCCCCCCGCAGCCCTCGCGCCGCATTGCGGGCCACTGACCAGGCTGGGCCAGACCCAACGGGCCGAGGCAACCCGAACCAGGTTGGGCCGGGTTTGTCCAATCGGGTCAGACCAAACCCGGGCCAACTTCGACCCATTTACGCTCTTTTGGCCATATGTTTGGAACCAGTCGTCCGTTTGATGAATCATCTACTACGCCAGAACCCCTGGAGCAAGATGGCACATTTGGTATACCCCACTTGAGGTTTGGATAATGATTGGATATAGTCAGGTTGGATCAAGCATGAATCCAACCGGTTCCTCGGGACTAAAAGGCTAATAACTCACCAATCGGGTTTCCGATTGACACACTATTTGTTGCGTTGAGACCCCTTTGAAGTGCGGTCCTTTGGGATACTTTTTTGTGGAAATTTTTGACATTTGGAGTATTGAACAGTGCCTTAGGGAGATGACCCTCCTAGAGAAAATCAAGCTTAGAGCGGGAACCCAGTAGCTGACTTTGACGTAAAGAATGAATAATGATCATGTGTGGGTTGGCACCGAGCGATCCTATGTGGGTCATCACCGAGAGATCATATGTGGGTCACCACCGGGTGATCTGGTGTGCGTCAGCATGGAGCGATCTAGTTTGGGTCAGCACCTAGCGATCCTATGTGGGTTAGCACCGAGCGATCTTGTGTGGGTCGACACATAGAGATACTATGTAGGTCAGCATCTAGAGATCTTATGTGGGTCAGCACTGACCGATCATGTGTGGGTCAATAGTATAGCCTCTTAACAGAGTTAGATGATTCCGTAGTTACATCTAATCATATGTACTTCTGTAATTAAGTTATACCTAGTGTGAGCTAAGTTCGTATCTATGTGGTACTTTTTTTGTTGTAATAACTTGGTGGTATTCTTGTATATGGCATACATGTGTGGTATTTACCTACTTGGTATTCCTTAAATTGTGGAATAGTTGAGCATTGGGCTTTGAGTTGGACTCTATTCTTTCCTCATGATTGAGATGGGTATACTTGACAACATAGGTATGTGTATGGGAATATACCTAAGTAGGTTTTTCAGTTGATTTCATACCTTGTGGTTTATCCTTGGTGGATTTTGTGAGACCTTGAGTGTATCAGGGTCCCTACTGAGTATCTTTATACTCAACCCTACATGGGCTATGCCCGCACTTTGTTGTGTTTTGTGCAGACGACGAACATCGCTGATCGAGGCTTAGGGTACCAGGGCTAGATGGGGCCCGGAGGCGGACTATACAACGTGAAGGTACGCAAAGGAGACAGGCGGATGTGGAGTGATGAGGAGGTGATCTCTACCTACTCTTCAGGTAGAAACCTCCGAGGACTTACTCGTCGTTGGTTTTCTTTTTCTTCAGTTGTATTGTATTTCAGTTGTAATTGTACCATTACAATTGAGATTGTATTCTAACCCCCTTTTACTTTCAGAACACATTTTTCTATACAATTGACTTGTGTTAGTTTGTTTCTATGTGTTTGGTTGTGAGTGTTTACATGTTATAAAGGAAATGAATTCCTTGTTTAGGGAATACACCTTTCGGTGCTAGTCTCTAGCCCCTGGCCTATGGAAGGCGGGATTGGGGTAGTCATGACATGGGCCCTGGGGGACGGGTCATGAAAAATTGGTATCAGAGGAGTCGGTTCTACTATAGATCATAGGACCCAGATCTTTCTTTTAACATCAATAGTGTTATGTGTAGTGAGTGTGGTTATCAGTTTAGGGAAACCCGTGTTGTTTCGGCAGCCGACGTATCCGTACACCAGGACCCTGACTTTTGATTTCTGACTCAGTGCACAAAAACACTGATTGCGTGTGTGTTCCAATAGTTTACATTGTGATATCTTTGAGTTAGCCCACCAGGTATAACTTTTTGCCCGTGGCACACCTGTTTCTTTCAGGATGCCTCTATGTAGACATCCAGTTAGGGTTCCAAATATAGTATGCACTGACAGCCCACCATGCAATGAGGCCTCCATGCAGGGACCTATTCCAGTAGAGGCACCAGCAGAGGCACCAACAGTACCATTACCCATTGGGCCACTGCTGCCACCAGCCCCAACAGCAGAGGGTGCATGCCGCTTGACTGCATTGCATGAGTTCTAGTGCTAGAGGCCACCCAGGTTCAGGGGAGAGATGGACCCACAAGTGGATGAGGATTAGATGGAGGCCATAGTGAGAGTCATCCGACTGGTAGGGACACCAACTTATCTCATGGCGATCCATGCTACCAGTCTACTACAGGTAGCAACAGGCAGATGGTGGAGAATGATTCTCCAAGTTCATGACGAGGTGACGCTTCTCTGGGTATAATTCGAGATCCTGTTTTGGGTAGATTTTGTCACATCGACTCTTCGCAAAATGCACATACAAGAGCTTCTACATCTACAACATGGATGCATGCCTTTAGCTCAGTACTCATCAAGGTTCACTAACCTCTCACGCTACTCCACTGATACGGTGAAGGACTCATTCTTCAGGGCCTGAACCTTCAACCTGGGGCTCAAGCGAGAGATCAGGGCTTCGATGATTTATCTTAGAATCCCGATGCAGGCGAGGGTATAAGAGCGAGCATTGTTAGTGGAGAGATTTCTTGCTGAGTAGCCACCATAATTGAGACCCACCACCGGACGTCACGTAGTTGAGTCTTCCTCAGCTGGCAGCAGACATATTCCGTAGAGGTCCAAGAGGACCAAAACTACAGGTGGATGATAGCATGATTCAGGGTCGGTTGAGCTGGGCACCCGAGACAGAGTCAGTCATGTGAGGAGTGGGGAATGTTACGTATGCAGCGAGTAAGATCACATTGCTCGTGACTGTCTGACCCTCCGTAGGGATGATCAGTAGATGATCAATGGATTTCCCAGGAAGAGACCGAGATTCGACCGAGGAGGTCCACAGGGATCCTGCGAATGTGGCAGAGGAGCTGGCCATGCACCTGGCGGTGGGTGATGATTCGTGATGTTACTACCACCACCACCAGGTGGTCCGCCCCGATCATAGGGAGTAGGAGGAAAGGGGTGAGCTTAGATCTACGTAGTTGAGGCCTACGATCACAACTCTCCGGAGATGATACAAGGTATGATATGTGTCTGCTCCACATTTTCTGAAGTACTTATAGACACAGGTTCCAGTCATTATTTTATTACCACTACCCTCATTCGGAGCCCGAAAATTCCAATGGATTCGTAGGCTCGATCCTTACAGCTACAGACTCCTATGAGAGTTGATTCGATGATTACGCACTGGTTCTGGAATTGTGATCTTACTCAAGGAGGCAAGGGCTTCGGCTAGAATCTCCTAGTAGTGGCATTGAGGCCTTACAACGTCATCTTGGGTATGGAATGATTATCTACAGTCCATACTCAGATTGTATTTATTAGGCTCAAAGTGCGTTGTGTCCGCACGGATTGGACCTGGTTTACCTTAACCAGCGATAAGGAATCCTTTTCAGCATAGGATGGACTTACCTGGAGGAGATTATAGCTGATCAATCATCAGTTGGCTAGACTTACCCTCAGAGCAGTTGATGGGGAGAGTCCAAGTTATCCTACAGTGGTGGACCATTACGTGGATGTCTTCCCTGATGATGTGTCGAGTCAACCTCTTGGCATAGAGGTGGTCTTTTACATAGAATTGAACCTCAGGAAGACACCGATATCTACACCAGCATATCATATGGCTCCCACTAAGCTACATGAGATGCGGGTATAGCTGGAGGACTTATAGGGTAAAGGGTTAATTTGGCCAAGTGTTTCTCCTTGGGCAGCCCTAATTTTGTTCTCCAAGAAGGCGAATGGGAGATTGAGACTTTGTGTTGACTATCAGTGCCTAAACCAGGTGATCATGAAGAACAAGTACCCACGTCTGAGGATTGATGAACTCTTTGATCAGCTAAAGGGATCTTGGTGGTTTGTTGAGGATAGACCTCAGATCCGGTTATCAGCAGCTCAGAGTACGAGATGAGGATGTGGAAAAAACGACTTTCTGATGTTGGTACAACCATTATGAGTTCTTTGTTATGACATTCGGTGCAACCAATGCTCCAGGAGTGTTCATAGGACTCATGAAAATGATATTTTATCCATACCTTGATCTCTTCGTAGTAATCTTCATTGATGACATTCTGATATACTCAGATGTTGAGGAGGAGCATGCCTATCATTTGCAGGTAGTACTGGACACACTCCGAGAGCACCAACTTTATGGTAAGATCTAAAAGTGCCAGTTTTGGATACAAGAGGTCCACTTTCTAGGACACTTCATCTCAGAGGCTGGAGTTTCACTTGATCTAGTGAATATTAAGGTGGTACTTTCTTGGGATCAACCTAGGAGTGTGACAGAGATACGGAGTTTCCGGGGTTTGGCCGGATACTACTGGAGTTTTGTGCCATATTTCTCCAGAGATACCTCACCACTACCAGTGTTGAAGAAGAAGGGTAAACCCTTCATGTTGTCAGAGAGATACCAGTAGTGTTTTTTGGAGCTGAGGTAGAGGCTGACTAGTGACCCCATAAAGAGACTTCCAGAGGAGGGCATAGGGTGCGTAGTTTATAGTGACACATCAGGGACAATACTCAGATGTTTCCTGATGAAAGAGCGAGCAGTGATCACATATGGTTCTCGATATCTAAGAAAACACGAGCAATACTATTCTACCCATGACCTGGAGTTAGTAGCAGTGGTCTTCACCTTTAAGATGTGGCGACATTATTTGATGGGCGAGCATTTTATAGTCTACTCTGATCACGAGTTTCTTAGGTATATCATCTCTCAGAAGGACCTAAACCAGAGACAACGAAATTTTCTTGAGTTCCCCAAGGACTATGACTTCAAGATAGTCTATAATCATAGGAAACAAAATGTTGTAGCCAATGCACTCAGCAGGAGGTCACGTATACAGCTGCTAGGTGAGGTGATAGAGAAGTTGGCTGATTTTCAGATATCCTTTGGTGATCGGGATGGAGCAGTTTTTCTCCAGTATCTTACAGTCACTCCCCTACTTCTTTAGTGAGTAAGGGAGGCACAACATTGGGATGCTAACTGTGAGTCTCGACGTGCTCATATATCCATTGGTCAAGCACTTGATTGATTTTCTCAAGGTGGGGAGCACATCATCCTCTTCATAGTATATACCATGGTACCAGTGTCACTTCCGGAGGAAGTGATGAGGGAGTTCCACACATCCCCTCTAGTGGTACATCCAAGAGTGGCAAAGATGTACTAGGATCTCCAACGACAGCACTGGTGGCTGGGAATGAAGAAAGTAGTAGAAGAGTTTGTCTCTCAGTGCCTCACTTTTGAGCAAGTGAATGTAGAGCATCAGGTACCAGCATGCTTGGTTTATCCATTAGAGGTCCCAGAGTGGAAGTGGGATATGATATCCATAGACTTCATGACAAGACTTCCATGTACATCCAGGGTTCATGACATGATTTGGGTGATCGTCAACCGACTCACCAAGTCGGCCCACTTCGTACTGATCAGAGAACATGGTTCAATAGATATCATGGGACACCTCTATGTGTAAGATATTATGAGGATACATGGAGTACCCTCAATGATTGTCTCTGATCGTGATGCACATTTTACTTCCTGGCTATGGAAGGGGATGTAGGAGGCTTTAGGGATACAACTTTGTTTGAGCACCTCCTTCTATCTGCAAGAAGATGGCCAGACTGAGCGGACCATTCAAACCCTCGAGGACATGCTACGTGCTTGCGCCTTTGACTTAGGTCGTATCTGGGAGGATCAATTTCCTTTGTTGGAGTTTACATACAACAATAGCTATCACTCCACCAATGATATGACACCTTTCGAGGCCTGTATGAGTGACCTTGCAGATCACCGTTGTGACAGACTGATCTAGGGGATTTAACACTCATGGAACCAAAGATGGTTTGGGCTACCATAGAGAAGGTTTAGATCATCCAGCAGTGGATGAAGACTGCACAGAGAAGTCAGAAGTCATACGATGATAGGAGACAAAGACCTACGGAGTTCGAGGATGGCGACCAGGTCTTTCTGTAGGTCTCACCCCGATGAGGTTAACGATGATTTGGCAGAGGCAAAAAGTTATCTCCAAGGTTCATCAGTCCTTTTCAGGTCCTCAATAGAGTTTTCGAGGTGTCTTACTACTTATCTCTTCCCCCTCAGTTCTTCCAGGTGCATGACGTCTTCCATGTATCCAATTTGAGGGGATACGTGCACGATTCTTCCCACGTCATCAACCATGGGGAGCTGGATATTGACAATGGGGTGACATTTATAGAGGTTCTAGTTGAGATTGAGGATCGACAGAAGAGGGTTCTTATTGGGTGGTTGATACGTTTAGTGCACTTTCGCTGGAATCATGGGAACCTCTAGGAGAGCACATGGGAGCGGGAGGCTCAGATTCATGCTCAGTACCCCCACTTTTTCCCTTAGTTTGTGTTGTGGCTTACGGGGACGGAAAACCCTAAGGTGGGGAGAATGTAAAGACTAGTAAATTCCATGTAAATATTTTTTAATTATATGGTAATTTTACAATTCCATGAAAATTGACGGCGCGTGATTCCGAGGCCCGGTGTGCCCAAGATAAACTCTCGATACTTTTTTTGAGTATGTTTAGTAAATGTGTGAGTGAGTTTTTGTAACTTTTGAACAGATGCTCAGAATTGAAATATGAGGGCACTGTTGAACTCGTAGAACTTTTATTCACTTAATGAGACATTCACATAAATCATAGTGGGTTGAGGGTGAAAGTTAGTTTTTGAGTTTTTTTTTGGAAACAAAAATAAAATAGAATAAACTTTTATTTTATTTTATTTTTAGTTGAAACCCCCCATGTGGACTGTTTAAAGGTGGGGAACACTTGAACTAAAATCTCCTATATGTATGTTACGGAGGTGGGGACCACTAATCCTAAAACCCCCAATTTTGAATTTAGAGGCAGGGACCAGATGAACCCCTTTAATGAAAGAAAACCTCTCAAATCCCCTACTATAAGTATTTCCAACACCAAACATTAATTGGGCCAATTAATTTTTCCAACATGGTACAATTAAATGATCCAATTAATTATTTCAATGTGCCAACATAATTAATCTAATTAGTTTAATTATATTTTCACCTTTTTTGTGGGAGGATTCTTGGTTGGAAAATTAGTTATTGGGTGGGATAAAGTTCTCCAACAAAGAACGCCATCAATGAGCATTCTTCGAAAATCAATAAAGAAGACGACGTACGAGACCGACATCGAAGCGTGGTTTCGGAAGCGATGATCATTGGCATCCTCTTCAACTTCTTCAACTTCTTTCTCATGCCAACGTCAATGAACAATCAAGGTAGGGGTTTTATTTTGCATGATTATGGATTCCCATGCTCTTCCCTTCAAAACAAAGAACATTGATCAACTCTCTAACGAGTTGATCTGCAGATGTTTTTTTTGTGGGTTTGGGAATAATCATTGCTGGGGGTTGAAGAGTTTGACATTCTTTATTTAAGAGTTTTATTGAGCTGGTTGATACCTCTCTAACGTGGAGGGCACGTGCCAAACTAATATAGACCGACCCCTTCATCGTTATTCATTATTGTTGCATTCTTCGTTATAGAGAAGGACGAAAACCATCCTCTGTGGGGCACGAGAATGGCGCCCGACACCACCAACGACTGCGAAGAAGGAGACGGCACAACAGTGCCGCCCCGTGGTTCCTGCACCACCCACGACCTTTGCCGCCCAGCGGCCTTACGCCACCTGTGGCCTCTGCTGCCCAGCAGCCTCACACTGTCTACGACCTCCATCACCCCTTGGCCTCAGGCTATATGCGGCCTCCGCCACCCCGCGGCCTCAAACTGGCTGCAGCCTCTGCCACCCTACGACCTTGCATGATCCCCAGGCTCCGCCGCCCCGTGGCCTCGCACCATCCACGGACTCCGCCACCCCATGTCGTCCACGACCTCTGTTGCCTCGCGACCTCGCGCCATCCTCGACCTCCGCTGCCCTGCGACCTTGCGCCGCCTGCGGCCTCGCGCCGCCTATGGCCTCACGCCATCTGTGGCCTCATGCCTCCCTTGCGTCCCCGCGGCTTCACAGCACCCTCGCGGCCCTGAGGCCTTCGTGCCTCCCACGCAGCCTCATGGCCTCTACGCTACCCACGCGACCCCCTCGTGACCTCGAACCGCCCTCGCGGTGTCGCGACACCCGCACTGCACCACAGGCTGCCACCCAGGCCGACCCACCCAGTGTAGGCCGGGCTGAACCTAGAGGACCAGGTTGACCCGAACCAGGTTGGGTTGGCCCAGGCCGGGTTGGTCTGACCGGGTCGGACAAGACACGGTCCAACTTCGACCCATTTACGCTCTTTTGGCCATAACTTTGGCACCAAACGTCCGTTTTAAGAACCATCTACGGAACCGGAAACCCTGGAGCGAGACAGAACCTTTGGTATAACCACCTTGAGGTTTTTATAATGTAGGGATATAGTCGGGTTGTATCGAGCATGAATCCAACCGGGCCCTCGGGACTAAAAGGATAATAACATACTGACCGAGCATTCGATTGACGCACCGTCTATTGCATTGAGACCCCTATGACATGGAAGTACTTTGGGATACTTTTTCGTGGGACTTCATGGAAGTTGGAGTATCAAACAGTGGCTTGATGAGTGGACCCTCCCGAAGATGAGAAAGCTTATAGTAGGAACCTATTGGCTGACTGTGATGTGAAGAAGGAATGGTGATCCTGTGTGGGTCAGCACCGAGCGATCTTCTGTGGGTCTTCACCAAGATATTCTGTGTGGGTCAGAACCTAGTGATCATATGTGGGTCAGCACCGAGCGATCCTGTATGGGTCATCACCAAGCGATCCTATGTGGGTCAGCACCAAGCGATCCTGTGTGGGTCAGCACTGAGCAATCCCATGTGGGTTAGCACCTATAGATCCTATGTATTTCAGCATCTAGAGATCATATGTGGTTCAGCACCGAGCGATCCTATGTGGGTCAGCATCATAGCCTCTTAATAGAGTAATATGATTTAGTAGTTACATCTAATCATTTGTACTTATGTACTTAAGTTATACCTGGTGTGAGCTAATTCTGTACTAGTGTGGTACTTTCCTTTGTGGTAATACCTTGGTGGTATTATTCTATATGGAATAATTGTGTGGTACTTACCTATGGGGTATTTCTTCCATTGTGGAATAGTTGATCTTTGGGCTTTGAGTTGGACTCTGTTTTTTTTTCATGATTGAGATGGGTATACTTGAAAACATAGATATATTCATGGAAATGTACCTAATTAGGGTTGTATGTTGATTTCATGCCTTGTGGTTTATCCATGGTAGATTTCATGAGACGTTGAGGGTATTGAGGTCCCTACTGGGTATTGTTATACTCACCCCTGGATGGGGAATTCTAGTACCTTGTTGTGTTTGGTGCAGATGAAGGATATCGTTGATTTAGGCTGAGGGTACCAGGCCAAGATGGGGCCCGAAGGTTGACCATACAACGTGATGGTACATAGAGGAGACGGGGGGACATGGAGTGCTTAGGAGACGATCTGTACCTACCCTTCAGGTAGGAACCTCTAAGGACGACCCAGTAGCTACCTTTCTTTTTGTTCAGTTGAATTGTATTTCAGTTGTACTTGTACAATTACTGTTGGGCTTGTATTCCAGCCCCTTTGTACTTTCAACAGGCTTTTTGCTATATAGTTGACTTGTGTTCCTATCTTGCTGTGGTCTTGGTTGCTTGTGTTTATAGGTTATAAAGGTAATGTATTCCCAGTTTTAGGGAATACACCTTTCAGTTCTAGTCGCCATCCCCTGTCCTATGGAAGGCGGGCTTGGAGTAGTCATGACACAGGCCCTGGGGGACGGGTCGTGAACAGTCGTGACTTTCATACCAGGTTGGACAAGACCTAGATGCAACCAGACCTTATTAAATAAAACACCAATAACTTGAAAACATGGTGTCCAATTAATGATCAATTTGTGATGATGGTACCCTTTATAAGAAGTGTAAATTTTGACATTCCATGAAGATGCTTTCATGGAAGATGAGATTCAACAAATGGTTTGATGAGTGGTTCTCAGAGGAGCGCTACGTGTGGAACCCTACAGTTGGATGAGATATGGGGACTACAGACTTTTAACTATGTGAGACTCGAATATGGACCAGTGGGAAGAATTTATGTTTGAATTTGAAGGCCCATTGTGGGAAATACATATGTGTGACTTTTCAGGCCAATGGTACGTGGTGAGGAGGAGTCTTGAGTTGGCCATAATTAGTGGGAATCACTTCTATGTGACTTTACAGGAACATGGTACATAATGAGGAGGTGTACCTAAGAAGTAAAAGGTTAGTGGGAAGCAGTTCTGTGTAACTTAGAAGGACCAATGTACTAGATAGAGGAGGAGTTCTTCTGCAGCTGAGGGGCTAGATGATGTGATTGATGATTATTCTATCGCCACCCTAAATTTGTACCTGGTGTGAGATGTCTTGTGCTTCGTACCTTACTTTGAGGATTTCCATGTGGTCATTCCTTTTTGTTTTCGGGTCCCTACTGAGTACATTATTTCTCACCCATGAACGGGCTTCGCCCGCACATGTTGTTTCTAGTGCAGATGATCGAAGTTTCAACAGAGACATAGGTGGTCCAAGACCTAGAGGTGATCAGGGGATCAAATTGATAGATGTTATGATGGTTGAATTTGTGGACTAGGACTAGATGGAGACCAGAAGGATCTGATGGATAGGACATTCTACTTCAACTTCTAGTAGTTACACTACTCTCATGATCTGGTGGGGTTTTCTGCAGATGGCTATCAATGTTTCATTTTCATAATTTTTTATTTTCATTTCTTTTGTTGGGTTTGTATTCTATCCCACATATATTAGTTGTACATCTACCCAATATGTTTTAGTGAAAATTGTTTCTTTCTCAGTGTATGGTACTTTGTTGGATGTGTGTTTGTGTACATGTACTTATAAAAATGCCTCCCACTTGCTGGTTGATGCCTTCAGCGCTAGTCGCTAGTCCTTGGAATTTGGGAGGCAAGATTGGGGTAGTCACGGAATTGGCCCCAGGGGACGGTTCATGAAAAGTGTTGTCATTGAATAATGTAGCAAATATTGTGTAGGTGGTGCAGAATGAAAATTAAGATAGGATCTTGAGAAAAGATGTTACCTCTTAATCAGGTAACTCATTTTGGTTTTGGGAAAAATGGTTCCTTGAGTTTCCTTCTAATATATAGAAAGATTACACGAGGAATGAGAGAAAGTTGGGAGGATAAATGTTTAGGGTTTTTCCAAACCAAAAGGATTTAGAGGAGTGAATAATATAGAAGGAGGTGTTCCCTTTTATAAGAGGGAGGAGGGGAATTTTAGGATATTCAAAAACTATTAAATTATTATCAATTGATTTTCAATTTAAAATAGATCCAAAGTGAGTTATTAAGAATTTTTTATGATTATGGGTTGAAATAATCACAACCAATGCATTTTAGACATGTTTAGGTGACAAACATAACCTTACCTATTGGGTTTGACCCTTATTTAAATAATTCAACTCTTACCATGACTACTTTTATTTTTACACTACAGGGTTAATATAGTTAATATAAAATTCCAAAAGAACCCCAATTGTATCAATTATGATATATTAAACACAATATAATTTCGTTGGACGAACCTTGTATTTTTAATAATTTTATAATATTTAATAAAATAATATTTATTTAAATGTATCATTTCTATCAATTTTGATATTATTCAAAATTTTATTTTTTAAAAATATCAAAAAAAACATAATAACATAGAATAAATACTTTCAAAATGTCACTAAACTATCTATGTTATCTATTAATTTTTTGGATATCATTAATTAAGTCAAATTATATTTATTTTAATATTTTTACTATCATTTATTTAATATCTCAATGAATTAAACAATTACTATGTCATTGTTACACGAGCCTTTGATGAGAATATTTATTCTATAAAAATTAAAACTAAATTATCATGATGATGTTAAATTTATTATATTTAAAATGAATAATTATAGTTTAAATTTTATCATTTATAACCCTTTTATTAAAAATGATTTTGTTATTAAATCTTTAATATTACACTTTTTTCTCTTCTTTAAACAAAATATAATAAATTCCTTAATATAACATAAGTAGCTTAAAAGGATCATATTATTTACATAAGGTTAATTTGAGTCTAAAATCACTTATCCAATAAAATTAGGACCAGTGTTAGAGTAATTTTATATTATTATAATATCAATTTTACCTTTAAAAACAGTATTTATCATTAATTGTGGTAAATAAAAATAAAAACTACTATTCATAAAAAATCATTTGGATCCTATTAGAATAATTTTCTCATACCTATTTCAGCCATGTATGTTAGTTTTTTAAAATTAAATACATAGAAACTATAAAATTATGTTTAATGTTAATCCTACAAATGTAGTTAGAAGGTAGGTAAAAGAGCCGTTCAAAATTTCAATAAGTTATTTATATCAATTTATATTATAAAAATAATTTCAATAACATAAATTGGAATAATATATGTATTTTTTATCTATTGTGACTTTAAAATAATTTAATTTAAAATAATTATTTAAATGAAAATGTCAGCTTTGAAATACAATGCAATATTTTGCACTATTCATTAAAAATTGAAATTTTCCATAGAACACAAAAAATTCACACTTTTCTAATCTTGATATTCTGTATTTAAAATATTTTATATTCTATCAAAATAATTTTCTATGAGTGTCTAAAATTAATATGATTATTTTTCATAAAATGACATGATAATTAGTTTACATGAGAAAATATATGTTTTAAACATATAATGGCTTTACCAAAAATTATATTTTTCATTATCAAAACCAATAAAAATATTATTTAAAAAGTAGTTATTACTATTAATATTAAATGTTTAACGATTGGGTTATAACTATGTTATTTAATAATTATAATGATATTGTGTTATTTCTCAAAAACTTGGTGTTGCGTGTATCGCAAGCCTGATGTCAATGTTGGGTGTAATGCAATATTCCATTTGAGTTACATATAACATAACCCAAAACATAGTGTTACTATATAATAAACAAAACCTATATTCAATGTTGGGTAAAATGAAAACACCCAAAGATTAAATTAATTTGAAAAAAGTAAATTAACAAAATCTAGGGGTGTTACACCCTTAAAATGAATTTATCCCACAAAATTCATCAGGTTATAAAAATATAGAAACCCACATCTTAAAAACAATGACTTAAACTTTATTTTAAAAAGAAATAGTTGGAAAATTTCTATTTCCTAATGTAAATCATAAATAAGTATCATCGAAGGAGAATATAGGTTAATATTTGGGAATGGAGGAAAAGCACAAATAATCATAGAGATTTATAAAGATCACTGATCATAAGAAAGTGGGTGATATAAAGATTGTTAACAATCAAAAAACCATAAAATAATGAAATGTGAACATGATTATTGATATCCTAAAAATTAAGATAATATGACACTCTTTTACTTCAAAATCCCTTTCTCCTAATGTTAATGATTTCTAAGATAAGATATAATTACTTGATTTTAGCATGATCTCAATGTTTCTCATGCCTTGAACACTTTCCACATAATCTATTATTCCAAGAAAAGAAGGTCAATTTTTAATTTATTAAGTGTTACCAAATCGTATGATCCAGAAATATGATGATATTTTATTCCATATATCTTTATAAATACCAAAAGAATATAACATGTTATCAAATATTCATAAGTCCACCTATTGTTATATAATACTTTAATATAATAAATATAATATGGGGTTCAACATATACATTCAATAAATAGATAAAATTATAATCCTTCTGAATGTTAAAAATAAAAAACTTTAGAAATAGGTGAACTAATTCAGCTTAACACTTATCTCTATTATATCATAAGGTATCTCTTGTTGGTCACCTTCCAAAAATTTCATCACTTTCATTGTGTATTCTCTTGAGTCATGTGAATAAGCTGAATTACTACATATACTTATTGAAAACATGCATGTTTCCTTTTTCCAAAATATATTGAATATATTCCTTATGTCCAAAAAATTTATATACTTTATCTATGATAACATAACTCTCTTGAAAAAAAATCCATAATCAGTTCAGAAGAACCAGTTATTATTCAATTTACTTATTCAAAAACAACATATCATTCTCTAAAAATCATTATATCAATATAAGGGACATATTAAGTGTTATCTTTCCCTTAATCATGTGTTCTTTGAGTATCTCACCTTACCCTAAAATTACATTTGTATATCCTTATAACTATTCAAAATATCTTTTCCAATCCTCAATGAAAATCATATACTAAAAACACTTATATATTTCACGATTCATATAACATAATATTTGACTTCTAAAAAAAATTAATCATCAAAATTTAGTCTTAATCGATCACTATGTATCCAACAACATAGGGTTTCCTAAAATACGAATAACATATTACGGTTCCAAAACCATAATCTAACCAATCTTCATAGGTATAATTCTAGAACATCCCATACCATTCACATGTATTTTACAATATCTTTATCCCAAGAAGTATAAAAAATACTCATATAAACTTCAGGATTCTATTTATGATATTTCAAATTGGTAAAACTATATTTGTAAATCCCACACATTCCACATCTAAAACATTCATAGTCAAATTTGTACTATCGAGTTCTGGATAATGACTAAATCAAAAAAAAAATATTCAAAAAAACATATTAGAGATTAAAAACACATAAGTAAGGTAAATGATTTATAATATTTCAATTTATTATATATTAGTTTTAATCCTTTTTTTATTTATTATTATAAAAAAATATAGGATTTTAACCTATAATTACACTAATCCTTAGGAAATCCCTTAAAATATCCTTATAAATACCCCTAAAGACCTCTCTATGTTTTTCTCATCCTAGTTTCCAAAGGATAAATAACCCTTTCTCTATTACAAACCGTACAGACCAAATCTTTTCAAACATTAACATTA
Organism: Viscum album; assembly: GCA_963277665.1. Taxonomy (NCBI): domain Eukaryota; kingdom Viridiplantae; phylum Streptophyta; class Magnoliopsida; order Santalales; family Viscaceae; genus Viscum; species Viscum album. The sequence continues at coordinate 247,606,847 of OY728160.1, read as the reverse complement.
CATTAATTTTGTGTAATACTTAATACATTACACAAACAGATTCCGAAAGACCATGTTAGTTTACTGTATTTGGATACTGGAAACTCATTTTTCAAACATTGTGAAATATCTTCAAAATATCCCTAAAATATCTTTCCCTTTTGTTTTGTTACATAAAATATTACTTTATAACTTGTGGAAAAGGAAACATAAAATTAATTAGCTCAAATTATCAGTAAGGGTAATTAATGGATACATGTAAACATAATCACGAAAATAAGGGTTTGAGAACATGATTATGAAAATAGAAGATCATACCATACATTTTAAGAACATAAACATAAATCATGGCATAAATATTTATTATTAAAAAAACATGAATCATGAGGAAAATAATCAACATGATCCCTGGAAGCATAACAAATATATAAAACATGGTGGAGTGAAATACACATATTCTTTTAAATATTTTCTTAGTATCCAAGGCATCATGTAAAATCCCATCATAGTAGTATGGTTTTACTCCAAATACAATCTTAGTAGTCATGGTTCACTCCCATGGCCATAAAAGTAGCATCAGTTCACTCCTCATACCATCTTAGTAGTCATGTTTCACTCAAATGGACATCTTAGTAGTAATTGTTAAATCTAATGACCATCTTAGTTTATCTAATGAGGTGTAAATATTTACCCAATGAATCATAGGGATATATATTTCTCACTGATCTCATAATGAAATAATACATACATGTTCCATAAGATAATAAATTGTCATATCATAACCAATATAATGGAAATGGTGTCATAAACATTAAATCATATAATAACCTGTAAATAATATATAGGATTCATAATAGTTTCATTAATACCATAACACATGAAAGTAATGGGGTTTCTTAAACAGCATTTCATCATAAAATAAACCATTTAGATAATTAATATGAATTATATTCTTGAAATAATAAAAAAAAGTATATCCTCCAAGTTGGGGAAGGATTTTAAAAGTTCATATGGAACATGAATTTTCCTTCAAAAGTACATTTTAATTAAATAAATAAATTTCAAATCCACTTTCTTGTTTACTAATTTAAAAACATAAAAAGCAATCATAAAAATCAGTTAAAATAGTTCTTTATGATAATATCCTTTCTTTGTTGAAGAAGTGTATTTTAATGACGCGCATTTTTATAAGAAAACATTATATTTGAACATAACATAGTATGATTTCGGGTAATAATCAAGGTAAAAAGTAATAATAAAATCATAAAGATGTATACATTCCATATAAGAAAAAAAACATTATTATTGTACTTTTTTTTGAAAAGTAAAAAGGACATCATTTGGGAAATGAAAGAAAGATGACATTAAAATGGTGAAGTAAACAAAGTAAAAAATAGGTAAAAATTTAATTAAACATATGTATGATAATATTAATACATTTTATGAAAATGTTTTTACAATACATGGATATGGATGACAAATATTACCCAATAGGGACTGAAAAAAATAATCGCAAATATGGAAGTGGTTGTGTAATCAATACTCATCACTTTATAATCAATAGAATCGTATGCCCCATATAAAAAAGAAGAATTTAAGAATTTGGAAATATCATAATATTCCATATAAGACTCATAATATGAATTCATGGGTAGTATATACGTCACCTAGAGGTAACAAGTAGGGTATAATATACGTGTCTCACAAAAATAAAGATGAGGCATAATTCCCTTTACCTTTTGTCAGGACTCTATTCATAATCAAACAATATTGTAGTATAATAAATATATTTTTATTATAATTATTTTAAATAATCATATTATTATATCTAATATGGAATATGGTTTGATAATGACCTTATACTACCCTCTTATTAATGATCCTATGTTAAGGTTTCACTTCAGGTAATATTTTCTTGGTTCTTCGCATGTGTCTGAATTTGTTATATCATTGGTTCTTATAATTATATCATGAATATGGAATTTAAATCATGATATAAGATTTATTTATATCTAGAATATTTATATTACAATAATATATAGAATATGGATGTATAAAATTGAATACACCGTTTATGGTGACAGTATGTCGTATGTATGCCAGAACATTATTTCCATTTTAATTGTCATATTGAAAGAATGTAGGTAAATTAAATTCACAAATATAAATATGTATATATATATATATATATCATTATTCTAATAGTATTTTTATATCATATATATCATATAATTTCACTAAAACCATCCTTAATACATTTCATTTGGTGGGTGAACGAATCACATCGCTTGGAGTGGACGGTAGTCCACACTTCCTCAAACGAGACTATCATATTAACACCAAATGGAAAGTAAAATGACGTGTATTGTAAAAAATAATAATAATTGTTGGAGACAAAATAAATATAAAATATAACATATATATATACTTTCCATTATAATTTCCACCATGATAGGTGGTAACGGTAAAATGAAAAATCATCGTTTCGTGAGGTAATAGTTCATCGTACACAAAAACAGTATGTTTAATACCCATTAGATGGAGGTGTGTGTAAGGCTAGGTAAAAAAATTAGTATAAAAACATACTATTATTTTTAGGATATTATTTTTACCATAAAATATTGGAATAAACAGATTTTTTGGGGTGGATATGTAAAATTAATAATGGAGATTAAGAGAAGACATTACCTCTTAATTGGATAAATCCTTTTTCTTTGTGCCTAAAGGCTTACTTGAGTTTCCTTCATCCCAATGAAAGGATTCTAGGAGTAAAGGATGGAATATGGGGGGAAAATGGGGTTTTAATGAACCAAAAGGATTTATAGGTGTGAATAAAATAGAATCAGAGATTCCCTTTTATAAGAGGGAGTGAGCTACTTTAGGAAACTCCAAAAAAAAAAATAAATTTATTTTCCATTTCAAAGAGTTAAAAAGATAGATATTTATAATTTCATATGATTATGGGTATAAATCCCCTCAATCAATTAATTTTGGAAATGTTTAGGTCACCAAATTAACCTTATCCTTTGGATTTGACCCTTCATTCAACAATTTAACAATTACCTTGACTACTTGTATTTTTATAGTATTGGGTTAATATAGTTACTATAAAATGCCAAATGAAACCCAATTAGATAATTAATGATATTTGAAACACACTGAATTTTATTTGGATGAACTTTATATATTTATAAATTCAATAAGATTTAATGAAATATTATTTATTTTAATGTAGCATTTATGTCAATTTTGATACTATTTTATATTTTCATTCCAAAAAATATCAAAAAAAAACATGATCACTTAGAAAAAATACTTAAAATATTTTAAATAAAATGTAAAAGTTATCTATACAATCTATTTATGTCATTAAATAAGTAAATTTATATTTATTTTAATATTTTTAATATGATTTATTTGATATCTCACTTAAATAAACAATTACTGGATCATTATTATAAATTCCCTTAATTAATTTATTTATTCTCTAAAAATTAAAAGTTAATTTTCATAATGAGGATAAATTTCTTATATTTCATAGGAATAATTATAGTCTAAATTATCTAATTTACAACCCTGTATTAAAATTTTTTATTTATTAAAAATTGAATATGACACTTTTATCTCTTCTTGACCTAAAATTTGATAAATTACTTAATCTAAAAATAGTGGAATAAAAAAGGATAATATTTTCAAATAAGGTTTATTATTTTCAAATAAATTTTCTACAATTATATTAGGAAATGTTTTAGGGTAATTTTATATTATAATAATATTATTTCAACCTTTAATTACCTTATTTACCTTTAAACTTGGTAAATAAAATTGAAAAGTTATTTTTCACCAAAATATTTTTAATATTATTAGACTAAATTTTTTATATTGATTAAAACCATGTATTTATGATTTTCAAAATTCAGTTTATAGAAGAAGTCAAATTATATTTTGTGTTAATCTCACAAATATTATTAAAAGGCAGGTAAAAGATATGTACACAAGTTCAATAAATTTTTTTATCTAATTATATTACAAAAAATAAAAATGAACTAGATTGGATTAGATAATGTATTAATTTTTTATTGTTAATTTAAATTAAATTTAATGTAAAATAATTATTAAAATGAAAAGGTCAGTTTTTAACTACAGTACAATATTTTCACTATTCATCAAAGATTGAAACAGTTCAGAAAAATACCAAAATTTCCCCCTAATCTTATTTTGATATTCTAAATTAAAAAATAATTTTTATTTTAACAAAATAAATTTATTTGAGTATCTAAAATTAATTTTATTATTTTTCATAGAAGGCCAGGAATATAAGTTCATTTGAGAAAATAGTAGTTTAAAAAATATAAAGGCATTGCCAAAAATTATATTCTTATTATCAAAACCATTATAACTAATTTTTAATTTTTTTTTAATATTTATTTTACATTTTTAATGTATATTTTATAACTATCTTATTTGAATAATTATAATTGTGAAGTGTTGTTTTTCAAAAACTCGGTGTTGTGTGTAACGTAGGATAAGTTAGCATTGCATGTAATACAAGCTTCCCTTAGGTTGAGTATAACATAATCCAAAAAATCATTCTATTATGTAAAAAAAATCTATATTATGTGATTCTTGATGTGAAAATATCATAAGGATAAATTAAATCTTAATAAAATAAATTCACAAAACTTTGGGGTGTTACAAAAACTATGTCCCCTCTTTTATGCATTCCTTTATTTATAAAAATCCATCATTTTATGAAGTTAGTTTCATAAAGGGGTTATATTTTAATGGTCAAAGTAATGTTAACCATGTAACCCAAAATACCTTGTCTAGTAGCTCATTCTTGGTTTGGTCATTGTTTGGTAAACCATAAACCTTGCGGCCTAGTAATGGTGGGAAAATTAAAAAAAATTCCAGCTCGTGTTTTTATGCTCTAACTCAATATTTTCTTCTATTTCAAATCCTAAAACCCTAGGGACAAACCCTAGTGATGAAATATTCTAATAAGTGATTCTACATCAATTATAATCCATTCGATTCAGCTTTGGTTGTGGATCAAAGATCCGGGCATGTCTAATCCCCCTATTTGTTCTATTTGGGGTTTATAATATGTATCAATCCCTTATATACATGTGAATTTATAAATACCCCTACTACCATGATATATAGAACGAGGATTCAAATGGGGGTTGAATCAGTATCTAATGATTCACTTAAGAGTGAGTTTTTAATGTATTCGAGGTAGTTCGTCTTAGAGACATATCACATAGTTTCATTGTATATTTAAACATGTTCAGTTTTGTTATTGGATACCTATTTTTGTGATTTTGATCCCTTTAGTGATTATTCAAAAAATGGGTTCCTAAATGATGAATAGAAACCTTCATAGTCCCCATGGGATGAAATAAGGTTGATTTGACCTATTTAGGGCTTCTCATGTGGTGCACTGAATAACTCAGACCTAGAAGTTAGTTAAGTATGTTCATGGTCGTTGTGTGATAATGTAGATCCCTTATGGAGTAAGTTGATGTGATGAATAGAAGTGAAAATTGAATATGTGAGATGTTTCATAGGTTTTTAATGGATTAATGGTTTTTTTAATGACATATAAATGGGTCAATTTGGTTAATTCAGATTGTGACTTGTGGCTTACAAATTATATTAGAAATTCTTAAGAGAGTATGGAATATGAATCCGTGAATTTTTTAATTTGTAAAGGTATGTGTAATGGAGAACAATTTAAATGGGATTTGATATGGTAATTTATTAATATATGAAATGGGGATATTTAAGGTAAATATTGAATTTTCTAAGTGAGATGGGCATGATAATGTGAAGTTGGTTAAGTAATGTAAATTTCAATTTTATTAATGAGTTAGGGAATAATATTAATTCCCTTATTGATTATTATGGACTATGATTATAATGTGTATTGGATTTGATATTTTTTTTGTGAATGGATGAATGATCATGTACAAATGGATTTAGGTGTAAGATAAAGGATGAAGGATACTCTCACGGGTCAAGTGGGACTAATGTTCTAACTCCACCAACAATGCCTGGGATATGGAAGGCAACAAAGCTCTATTCCCATAATGGCTGCAATCCACCTAGACATTGGATTCAAGGTGGGAAAATTGTGATTTTGTTATGTATTATCCCTATTGAGATATTGTCTTGACTTATTCCCATACTAAGGATGATAAATACCATGAACTTTTGTGTGAATGATATACATGTTGAACCCATAGATTGACTGTCAATAATGAACCATTATAACGGTATTAATAGTAAAAGAATTGTTTCTATATTGTGGACCCCAAACCATCTTTTATTTAATTGTTTTTTATTTCATACCTGCATGAACATTCTTTTTATACTAGATATTTTTTTGACAATTTTGGTGGTGTCATACTAAGTTGTACTCACACCCTGCTCGGGCCATTGTTGGTTACCCGAGAAAATTTCATTCTTGTATGTTAGGACATGGGAAAGGGCCATCTTTTAGGGGGTGGGGTTGGGCATGAGACTTGAATGGTTGGGGTTCCAGACATTGATTTAGGACAGTTTTGAGAATTCCTATGTTTATCATTATTTTTGATTTGTTCACTATATAACTGTTAATCAAGACATACCTTATTTACGGTTGGTCATGGTATATAGATAATTCCGATAAATTATTATTTATGAATATTCATATTCTATGCTATTGTGTTTCTACTATTATATATGTTCTATTTTTTGGATTACTCTGGTAAATATGGTATAGTCTCCCAATGTGACTTTTAGACCCTCACTACTAGTCGGAATCCTTAGAAATATGGGGAAACACGCTTGAGGTTAGGTAATGACCTGCCTCGGGGAACCTGTTTAGTTGATCAGAGGTCCAGGACATTAAAATATGGTATCATGTTAGGTGTTTCTCGTGACATACTATTTGGGGAAGGTATACAAGAGGTTAGGAATGTGCCATGCCTTGGTAATGATCTTTTATCTAGGTGTAGCTAACCCAAGTATGAGGGAAACCCCAATCCACCTATGGCAGGAAATGTTGTACTTATATTGTGTTATTACATTTGATGATATTACACCATTTGGTGATACACTTATTGTGTGATGTGTATTTTTATGGTATTTTTCTCAGGTATGGAATGGAATTAGGTTTATATTCATTCATTGTTTTTTAAACTGTGTATATAAGTGGCATGTATCATGGTAGGCACAAACACACATGCGACATGTGTGTGATACATAGAGGGTTGGATGCATTGTAAATTCATTAATGTGATGAAAATGGTATCTCATTAAGTGATACAAAAGACTAAAAAATTTAATAAAATTGTTAAATAATAATTAAATAATTACACTTGATAAGGGGTGGTATGTGATTAAATAGTTTTTTAATTATGTTGTGATATGGGAATAGTTTTGATATGTTTTAAAATGTAGGGATTGAAACTGTGGGAGTTGGTTACCCTGTGTTTACCGTAGTCTTCAATAATGATGTTCAAGGGTAGTGTTATGGGTTTGATAAGACCCATTTGGATGGTGTATGAGAAATAGATTTTTTATGGATAGTGATGAGTTTTCATATATATTTTGTGAAAGGATTATGGGTTGTGTTCTAAATCTAGGGTTTGGAATTGTAGATAAATTCCACCATGAAGACATGTTTTGGTTAGGTGATAAGAATATATTGTGAAGAATGTTCCCCTACCCCCACAACTAGTAGAGAAAGAGGATCCAATGGTTCATGATGATAAGGAAGATCAGTTCCCTGAAAATTGTTCTCATTTTTATATAGCTGATATAATGAGACCCATGGAATGTTTCATTGAGTTTGTTTGAGCTTACATTGGAGGTTTAGCTGAAGCATCCTATGGATATAACTAGTGATGGTGGTCAATAGGCATGTGAGTTTTGGATAGAGTCTATTTAGTTCATTATAGATCATCTATAAAATCATCTTTAGAAGGAAGTAAAGTTCACGACCTATATGTTGTGGGGCCATGAAAATCGTTTGTGGGACATTATCATTCATACATAACAAGTTGAAGGAATGGTATAGAATGATTTTAAATAGTACATTCTAAAACACTATTACCTAGAAACCTTGAAGAAGGATAAGGCTATTGAGTTCATGAGTTTGAACCTTGGGGTAGCATCTTTTATGGATTTATCTATTCGTTTCACTAACTTTCACTGCTTTGTTCTGATGATGTATGAAGATGAGGTGACAATAGAAAAATGATTCTAGGATGGGAATTTGAAAGTGATTATGTCCCAGGTATATATATTCTTTCTGAATAAATTTTTATATGTAGTAGAACATTACCTTATTTCAAAAGTGTAACTAAGATAGATTCAGGGGGTGGAGTTTTGGTTTCATCTTGGTAGACTGGTGGTATGACTTATGTGGGTAGGAAAATCATTTTTGGATTAACTAATAGCGAGAAAGTGTGCATAGTAGGTATATAAGTGGGCAAATTACTCAAGTTGGTTATCTGGTGTGCTGTTACCAGTTTGGAATGTTTCGGCACTTGAGTGGTCAATTTCAGTAACCATAAGTTGAGTGAGATTTATGTGGTAGGTTGGGACATATACTGAGGTTTTGAAAAAAACCTCATCATCCAGACAAAGATGAAGGTCATAAGAAGGGCGGAGTGTGGGAAGGGGGTTGTTCACCCCATATCAGGAAGGCATTTGGAGATCCATAGGTCATACCGACATGGGTAGTAGATGTGGAACACTAGATAGAGACAATCCATATCAGTAGGGAATTACTGCATAGGGTACTCAAGCAGGAACACGGGGTAGAGGGGAAGGTCATATTCACATAGTTCAACCAGCACCTCGAGGTGGAGAGGCTAGACCATCTACCATTCCAGGAATGATTCTTGTAGCTTCCATACAATCTATTTAATTATTTGATATTGTTAGATCACATTGTTTTATTTCTGGAATTTCATAGTTCTATTAGTCCTAACAGTAAAAAATTCATTTGGGGTTATGTCAATTGATACTTCATTTGGGGTGATGGTTTAGAATATCATGAAATGTATGGGTTGTGCATTAGAGTTCAGAATATTTCATTTTTTGAAACTTATTTGTCCTTGTAATATCATGTTTTGACCAAATTTTGGGTATGTATTAGATGGTGTTGTATCAAGCCCATATCGATTGTTACTATCATCATGTAAAATTCATGTCTCTTGATTGAGTCACTTATGTACTTCATGTTTCTTCATATTTTCTATCAGTACATGCATGGCCAATTTGTTAGTAGTTGGGAGAACACTCTGCCCAAGTTCCTTTTCTTGCATTGGATGAAGGATAAAGGGATCAAGTTTTCTTCCCTCCATTTAGGGATCAATTTTAGGAAGTGTTTCTTAAGGATTTATTACGGCTACCACCATATAGGGATGTTGAGTCTATAATAAATATGCTTCCAGAGGAAGAACCAGTTTCCATTATTCCACATCAAATGGCGCCATCAGAACTCCAATAACTTATGGTATATATAGATGATTTGGAGAAAAAGGGTTTCATTCATCCTAGTACATCGCTATGGGGATATCTCATGTTTCTTTCCAAGAAGGAAGATGGATCGTTGAGGTTATTAATTACTATAGAAAGTTGAATCAGTTTATGGATATGAAACAATACCTAATTCTTAGAATTGAATACCTATTTGACCAAATGAGGGGTGTATCAGGGTTCTCCAAAATGGATTTGATATTACGATACCATCTGTTGTGGGTGAGAACTTCAGATTTACCATCAAATGATTTCTAGACCAGGTATGAGTTGTATGAGATTTTGGTGATTTCATTTGGATTTACCAACTCGCCATATGTGTTGATGGATTTAATTAACCAAATACATCAACCATATATTGGTTAGATCATGGTAGTCTTTGTTGATGACATGATACTGTACTAAATAACTCTTGAAAATAATTCCAAACATCTTGATATCATCACAAGTACAATAATAGATCATAATCATTGTGGGAATATATCAAAATTTCAATTTTGGATTAATAAAGGTCATTTTTTGGGTCACATCATTTTTTAGTCTGGGGGTTAATGGATCTAGAGTAATTTTAGGTTGTGGTGTCTTGGAAGCTTCCCAAGAATGATTTTGAGTTGCAGAGTTTCCTAGGCTTGGTCAATTATTACTGAAGGTTAATTATAGATTTATCCCATTCAGCAGACCCACTGTCAGGCTTAACCAAATAGGTGGTTTTTTTTGTGTGTTGAAAGGAATACAAGAACAATTTTCAAGAGTTTATTAAGCTTTTGAATACCACACCAATTCAAATCATCGCCGAACTAGGTAAGTGGTACACATTTTTTGGTGTTGCATCAAATTCTGTAATTTGGGAATTGTTGATGCAAGATAACTAGGTTGTACTAGATGGGTCAAGATAGTTGAGAAAACTAGAAATAAAATTCCCTACGCACGATCTTACACTAGCTGTTGTGGTTTATGCCTTAATGTGTTGGAGGTATTACGTGTTGGGAGAGTTGTTTCACATGTACACCAATCATAAGTGTACTATGTAGATATTTTATCATTAGGATTTGAGTCTTTGGTAGTGAAGGTTGGTCGAGATCCTTTAGTCCTTTTCCCCTGAGTTAGTTTACATGAAATGAGAAGGTAATAGTGTTGAGGATGATATGAGATGAAGGACTCAGAATCAGGTAGTTTATGAATCCCACTCATAGTGGAGAATGATGGAATTGTTTGTTGATATGAACCATGATATACAGGATGGGCATGGGAAAATGTCCCTTACATCTATCAAAGTTTATTCCATGCTTTTGTGATTGGTCAAGGAGAGTCAGCTTTTGGATCCCAAGTGTTCGACCATGAAGAAATGTCTTAAAGGCGGGGAGACACATTCCAGTTGGTCTATTTTTAAGGATGGGACTATCAATGTTTGTGAATATGTGGTTGTACCGGGGTGTATGAATGAAGATTTGATGCATGATTTTCATGAATTTATGTGGGATGTGAATCATGGATTGACTAAGATGTATCATGATATTCATAGGATCTATTGGTGGCTAGGAATTAAAAATGTGGTTATGGGTTTTTTGGCGTGATTCCTTACCTATAAACATGTGAAGTAATAACATCAACACCCATGTGGTTTAGTAAAATTATTTCCCATTCTATAGTGCAAGAAGAATGATGTAACAATTGGCTTTAGAGTGGTTGTTATGAGGGCGCCTCAGAAGAATGATGCATTTGGGTATTTGTGTACCGATTGAAAACGGTGTCCCATTACTTTCTGATCAAGGAAACATGCATAGTTGATCAGTTGGGTGAATTATATATTCTTGAGAGAGTGTTGTCACATGGTTTGCTACAAACCAAAGTTTCAGTTCATGATCCTCATTTCACATCCCAATTCTGGAAGGGTTTATAGAATGAAATCATTACCAAGGTATTTTTTATTACAACCTATCATTATTAGACAGATGGGTAGACCGAACATATGATTTAGGTATTAGAGGACATTTTGAGATATTGTGTTTTGGATTTCAATGGTTCATGTAAAATTTAATTTTCTCTTGTTGAGTTTTCCGATGTAGATATCCATTTTTAGGTTATAATAATCTAAGTTTGAGCTATTAGTAATGAGTCTCATGAAAGAGACGTTAGAAAAGATTCTAATGATTATGAAGCACATATAAATGGATCATAGAAGGAAAATGATATATGTATATCGGCGTCATATACCTCTTATGTTTATTGTGCAAAATATTTTTTTTCTTTAGGTATTTCCATGGGTAGGTCACCATCAAAATAAAAAACATAAAAAGTTGTCTCCTAGGTTTGTGGTACCATTTGATATTTTGGGGAGGATCAAACCAGTGGATTATCAATTTTCACTTCCACAATGGTACAGTGTAATGAAATATTTTATTCATATTTCACAACTCTGATAGTATCAATAAGATCCATATCATGTGATAAAAATTTAATATATTGTGATTCAGGTCAGTGCATCCTTTTAGGAGCATCTGGTTTGTATTTTGGATCATATTGAGAGTATATTTTGGGGAAAGTTTATTCCCCCTGTACGTGTTCTGTGGCCACATGGGAAAGATTGCGAAGAATGTTGGGATCGAGAATATGATATTCATTCGTAGTGGCCTGATCTATTTTCTTTGTAATCAAAATAATGCTATGGAATATCAGATCCTGGATGATCCGTCAGAAGGTAAGGGGGTTGTATGATCCTTGAATTCATAGAGTTATGTCTTTGTTTAAATTGTAGTTTCAATATATTTATTGGTATAATGAAATTTTCACAGGGTTCATGAGGGGCCTGTATGGTGTTCTATGGGAGTGGGATAAAAAATAACGGAAAATTAGGAGAAACTATTCTAGATGCATGTTTGGCGCACCATTGGTGCACAATTAAGTATATCATGCGAGGAGGGGGAAATTTTGGAAAGTGGCATGTCACATAGTTGGCACATGTTTTGTAAACTGTGAATATATCCCCATGTAAACGTGTGACCAAGATTCACTTCGATAGTGTCTCACTCATGGTTTGTGAATTGTTTGGCGAACCATGTTGGTAAATCGTGTGATAAAGGAAAATGTATGAAAATTCAGAAAATTTCCAACTCGGGTTTTTAAGTTCTAACATATGATTCTCCTCTATTTCACATTATTTAACCATAGGGATGAACCCTAGCCACCAAAGCATCCAATAGGTGATTCTAAATTATTTCTATGTCTTTTTGAGAATTGTTGGTTATGGATTGAAGCACTATGTATGTCTAATCCCTCTCTTACTTCTCTTTTCGGTTTGGGGTTTTTATCATTCTATTAAATTTATATAATGCTATAAACCTCTTTTTTAGATGATATCTTGGTTTATACTTCAAATGACTGTTGAATTGATATATAACTCTAAAATTAAGAGTTTTCATTAGTATATTATATTTTGTGTTCAACAAGATATATCCCATAGTTTCATTATAGATTTACGTGTGTTCAGTTATGTTCTTGGTTACCTCTTGTTGGGATTTTGAACCCTTCGATGATGTTTTGTAAAATGGGTGATGAAATGATTTATATAAACCCTCATGGTCCCATTGAATGCATCAAATATTATTTGACTTATTTAGGTCCACCCTTGGGGTGCGTCGATATTCCAGGACCTATAAATTAGTTAAGAAAGTTCAAGTTCATTGTGTGATAATGTAGAGCACTTGTAGAGTAATTATATGTTTTTAATGGAAGGAAAAATGTAATATGGGTGATTTTTATAGATTTGGTAATGAATTAGAGGGTTTTTGGCATGATATGGAAGTGGTTTTATTTGGTTAATTGGGATTGTACCGGTGGCTTAGCAAGTATATAAGAAATTTTTACGAGATTAGGGCATATGAATTAGTGAATATGTCAATTGGTAATGGAATGTGGAATAAAGAATATAATAAACAAGATTTCATAATGTAATTGACTAAAATATGAAATGGGATGATTTATGTAAAATTTTGAATTTGATTACAATGTTATGCATGGGAATGGTAATTAGGCTAATGAATGTCAACAAAATGTGTGTTAATGGGTAATGGAATAATATGAATTCTTATATTGATTATTATGGATTGCGATTATGATTAGTATTGGTTGGGATATGGTTTATATGTTCTTAATGGATGAATAATCATGTGAATATGGCTTGAGGTGTGGGATAAAGGACCACATCTCCTCTTATTGGTTGAGTTGGATTGATGCTCTAAATCCACCCAAAATGCGTGGGTTACAAAAGGAGAGGGAGCTATATTTCCTTAATAATTTCATTCCATATAGAATGAGGCTTTTAGGTGATAACATTGTGATGTTGTGATATAGTATCCCCAGTGAGATAGGGACTTGAATTATTATCATATTCAGGATGATAACTACCATGAACATTTGCGTGAATGATATAAATACTGAACCAAAGGATTATATCTCAATAATTAACTATTATAAGGGTAGTAATTTTAAGGTAATGGTTTTTATCTAGTGGCCCTAAAACTATATTTAATTTAAATGTCCTTTTTTAATAATTTCATGAAATATCTATTTATACTAGATATTTTGTAGACACCATTGGTGGTGGACTACTGAGTTGTACTCACACCCTGATCAAGCTGTCATTGGGTACCCGAGAAGATTTGATGCTTGAATGAAAAAAGAAACGTAAAGGTAAATATTCTAGGGAGTTAATTTGGGAATGGAAAATTCATGTATGGGGATCAAGACTTGGGATCAAGGCCATTATGGGTATTTTTTGTTCATCTTTATATTGGATTTTTTTTCACTGTAGCGTTGTTGAGCATGACATTCCATATTTACTATTGGTGGTGGTTTATAGACAGTTGTGAGAAATGGAAAGTTATAATTATTCATCTATTATGATATTTCGTTTTTAGTACTCTATATTTTTTCTTCTTGGGGACTACTCTGGTAAAGAGGGTTCAGTCCCCAACATAACTTTTAGACATTCATAGATAGTTGGAATCCTTTGGCGTACAGGGAGGCACTCTTGAGATCATTTGATGACATAGATTAGGGTACAAGTTTAGTGTCTCCCATGTCAGAGATTTTAAAATAAATAATTATTTCAATGAGATTTTAAAAGTGTGTTTTGACTAACAAATTACATTCAATTATCATAGGGAAATTTATAAATTTTAGGGAAAATTGAATATTTAAAAGATTTGAATGATCCATAATAAATTAAATAGGTGGATAAACATGAGGATATGATTAATGTACATTCCTATAGATCATTTAGAACATCAATTCCAACTGTAGTGACCACATAATCATGTCCTTATATAATCAGAAACATTAATTTTATGTTTGTTTAGTGCTTGGATAATTGGTGTGAATAATTAACCATTTATCTACATTGGAAGAACTGAACATCATTGATTGTTTTCTTCCCCATAAATTCATTATCATGATGGACCTCATATCCACAATTATAACATACACACATGTCCTTAAATAATTTATGGGATGTTTTATCCCACAATTTTCCCATTAATGGAATTTATTTGTTCACTCCATTTTCTTTGAATATATACCGTTTTCATGTTTCTTAGCAGAACTATTTTTCTCCTGATTTCAATAGAAGTTATAAGTTCTTAACAATTCTATCTCCCTTTTCATGGGACATAATTATATTTATTCATATGATGATTTTTTGAGACACCTTTGATCTTCAGATATTTTTTTAAGGACATCATATAGTTGTTAATATTTATTTATGGATTATGTATATAAATAATCTATAACATTCCTGGATATTATTATAAAGGTAGCCTGATATTCACAACACACTCTTCCCTTATATCATTCTTGATCAATAAACACCATTGATCAGAATCCCCTCTAATATATTATATTCCATTTATATCTTTTTCCCTTTAACTAAATATAATGGTGAGAAATATCATTTCAAGATACATTATATATTTTAAAGATACCACTACATTTTCAGTTCCTTTAAAAGATGAACCCTTCAATTATTTGAAATAATCTAGTATAGGTGCATCACGGTATGGAAAACTTGTTTATATATATGGGTATGGTAATTAGATAGGTCATGTTCCCTAATATGGTAATGATAATCTCATCCCCAACACAAACCATATTGTCTTGTTTAGTGGGGAAATACCTATGTTGAAAACAGGTATTGATTCTTTTTTTTTCTTGGTTTCATTACTATCTAATGCAACACATTGAATTAATACATAAACAATATGAATATTGAAATAAAAATACCTAAAAATGAAAAAAATTCCAAAAAATACAAGTTATAATCATTATTATCATGATTGATACATTTATATAAAATCCATGTTTCAAGGATTCTACAACACTTTCTATAAAACCAACTGTAACAACCCCAACTATAGTTACCCAAATAAGGTGTCTACATTATAAAATTTTCATAAATATTGATGAATAATTAATAATGTTTACAAATACATAAAAGGGTTAGTATCAAAATTATATAAAAAAAGACATCTTCTTAATATTAAAATATTCCACAATGAAAGGAAATTGAGATAGAATCCCCTA
Organism: Viscum album; assembly: GCA_963277665.1. Classification (NCBI taxonomy): domain Eukaryota; kingdom Viridiplantae; phylum Streptophyta; class Magnoliopsida; order Santalales; family Viscaceae; genus Viscum; species Viscum album. The sequence goes on along the minus strand of OY728160.1, from coordinate 247,590,758 downwards.
ACCTCATGTTTTAATCACCTCATAAGTTCTTCAAAAAAATATAGTAAATATAAATTTATTTAAAAAATTAATATAATATTATAAATATCTATAAATTCACTTATGGTCTATTTATAAAACTTTATCACATTTTTGTTAATAATCATTCCAGTATTACAATTATTTTGTTTTTATACTTCTTCATTTATCATGTATGTTTTGATTTTGTATTTATGATCCTTGTAATTTGATTATGGATACATACTCTAAATAATTTTATTCATGATATTAATATCATATATATTAAATAGATATGCATATAAAATCCTATAAAAAATATAATTTTATAAAGATAATTTACATTATTCATGGAGATGGTATGTTGTACTCACACATGAATGATGGTTTCATTTTTTTATGTTTGGAACAATAGAAAAGTAAATTATAATTAACCCAAAAATAATAATTATTAAGTCATATATATCATATATAATCATTAAATATTTCTATATTATCATCTATTTAAAGTATAAAGGAATAAAGGAATATATGGATTCATGGAGTTGGTAGTTTGAACATACGCACAAAAGGCATTATCGTCTTCCAATAGATTTGAAAGTACAAATATAGATATGATATTATAATTTTAGAAGAATATTTATTTCATTAATACAATTTATATTAATTATTTTAATATTTTAAATAATCAATTTCAAAAGGGGGAGAAATACAATTTACACTACTACATGGAGATGATATTCTGTATGAACACAAGAGTAATGTTGTGAAATTATTTAGGGTGGAAATGAGATTAAATATTATTGTAAAATAATAATAATACATCATAGAATATTTATGGTAATTTATATATTATTTTATTATATGTACCACACAATAAGAGGAAGTGTAATTTGAAATAAACATTAATGATTCTCTAATGTTGGTTACATATTTGTTTATAAAAATCCCATAGATGTATTCTTATGCGACATATAGATGTTCTTTTGGAATGAAAAGAACAGATATAACATGAGATAAAGTATTTATAAGAGTAATGAGTATATTTATATTGATTTATATTGATAAATGTCTTGTAAATATGGGAAATGAGAGTTTTTCTTTTAAAAATGAGGGGATATGCATTTTTTGAATTTCATAAAGTATTAAATTAACAAAAATTATTTTTTGTCAAAAATGTCTCCAAATTAATATAATTCAAATATAATAGGAGGATAAGTTGAATTTATCTCATGGAATAATATTCAAGCACGTGTGGATAAATTTTGTACCCTTATCAAATTTTATTAACGATTTATTAACCATTTTGGTAGTTAGCATAATATTAATGTTTTATACCCTTTAGGGGTTTATAATTTTAATATAAAATGTAAAAATACAACTAAATGGACCACATTCTATATTAACAACCATATAAAATTCAATTTTATGAATAAAATGTTTTAATTTAGCTTAAATCATTTAATAAAATATTACTAATTATAAAATTTAATTAATGTAAATTGTAAACAAATCATTTAATCTAAAACTTAAAACAATAAGAGGAAATTAGAATTTATATAAAATGTATACAAACCTTTTTAAAATTGATTTTGTATCTAAATAAATATAATACCCAAAAAAATAATTCAAATAATCTAATTTAAAGAATTTTCTAAATCATTTAATTGATTTTTTAATGCTTCCACAAGCATTTTGTTAATGTTTCATAAGTAATGAAGGCGATAGTTTTATCACTAAACATTAAAAAAATTACCATGATGAAAAAACTACTTATATTTGAAATTTATATTTTAAACTGAACATATGATTTACATATAAATATGAATAAAAATTAATGACACCAAGAGAATAAATTTTTCAAAATTTCATTATATAATATAATATAAAGGGGAAAATGATGCCAAATAGAAAAAATAACATATTGTGGACTTTAGTTTGATTAGGAATGAGATATACACATTAAATAAATCTAATTTAAGTGTTTAGATAAATATTAAGTTTATATTATTTTATATTTAACCTTAAATACCAAATTTAATATATACCATGGTAACAAAATTACAAAAGTAAATATTCATAATGTACAAAAGGTACATATTAAAAAAAACTGAACTCTAAATTAAAATTATACATTTTAATTTTTATTTTTCAATTCATATAAGTTTTGAAAATATCAATTAATATATATTTGTAATAAAAAAATAGTTTTTAGAAAAAATGAATTTATATCCCAAAAATGTATATAGAAAAAAAACAAGATATTATGATGAATAAAAATAATTTTTGTACAGCTTTTGTAATAAAATAATAATTACGTTACATTAATATAAAATTCATCTCATAATATTACTTTTTAATGAAAATGAAATTAATGTTTTACGAAATTCATTATTTGTCACTATTCACTGAAGAATGAATCTTTTCAAAAATTTACCAATACATCAACCAATTATAATTTTGATATGATGATTTTAAAAATGATATAAAATTTATCAAATTAAATATGAAAATTTTATGTAAATCAATTATAATTATTTTATTACAGAAAATAAAAACTATTTTTAATGAATTTTTTTATTGAAGAATAAAATAGATTTAAAAAATTCTAATTATTATTTCCATAACATTAATAAATAAATTTTTATTGAGTATTACCTTTGTATATATATATATCAAAATTTATTTTAAAATATTTATATTACCAAAATTAAAAACTAGGTTATTTTGGGAATATTTAAAAAATAATATTTATTATTTATTTTAGGCCAAATGTTGTGTTTTTTAAATGATATTATAAAAATTGTTCTTTTATAATCATATATATTAAAAACATTGGTAAAATAATTAGAGGAATGAATGAGGGAAATAAAGAATCTCATGATTTAGAAGTATCTTATATTATTTGTATATAAGAGACATAATTTAAAGAGTGATATTCTTAAAAACCCTATGATTAAATTATTATACATTTTATTAGATAAATATTATCTATTTTATAAAATTCTTTATATATGACATCATGTTTAAAAAAACCATTAAATACCATTGAAATATTAGAATGTAATGTGGTTTTTATCTATATTCAATAGGAATAATAGTTATGAATATGACTTCATAAATTATAAAAATATATTATTTAAATATATTTATGATGATTTCAATTGGTTTCAGTTGGTTATAAATTAATATAAAATAATTTCAAGGTAAAAAAATCTTCTTTACTAAAAATATTTTTCATGAAGACAGTGTTTTAATAATAATAAATTAAATTCATCTCTATTAAATAATAGTTTTAATGATATATATAAATCATAAATTCAATATAACATTTTAACATTTATATATTTTTTATAAAAGTAATAGAATAATAATAATTCTAATTTAATACTCAAATATACATCTTTCAAAAATAGTGTTACATAAATTTCTAATTCATATTTGAAAATGAAAATCATCCATATGTAGAAATTGAATTTGATTAAATGGATTTAATATTATGAATTTTAAAGTAATTTTTTTAATTTTTCTCTTTTCATTTTATATAATCATGATTAGTATAAACGGTAAAATAAATCAATGTTTACGGTTAAGACACATTTACTAATAGTGGTGGGGGAATACAATAAGTAATAGAAATAAAAATTACACATAAAAATTTTTAATTATTATTTTATGAAGATATATCAACAACATATTATCTTATTTCATATTGTTTCATTTCAGGAAACATTCACAAAAATTGACTTTATGTAATTTAAATATTTAATGTAATTATATATGTGTCGCTGCCAATAATTACAGGAAGGAACCTCATATACTCCCACTTTCACATGATTTGAACCATTAATATTACTCATTAAAAATGAAAAAAATAGTCTTATATTCCTTATTTCCCTTAATGGGGTAATTATATTACCTTACGACTAGCATATTAAGGCTTACGGTTTAAGCCAAAGGATGTCTCCAAAATTTTACATAATCATATTACCCATTGATATTAATGTTAATTCCTTATTCAAATAACTATTAATATATTAAATATCGCCTAACCTAATCACTATGTTATCATAAAGATAATAATTTATTATGATGATTATGGGAAAACCATTTTCGGTTTCTGTACCAACCATTAAAAAATGATAATGTCACCTACGTGTATGTGTGGACTATGACCTCCACAAAGTTATGTGATTCATTATTCATTTTCCATGTTAATGGTTTATAATAATTATAAATTTAATTAACTATATATAATATCTATATAATAATAACAATTTTTGAATGTTTAATTATTATTTAAAATCATTATTCATTACATTGAAATGTACAAACATCACCTAGGATTAAATTTATACTATCATCTCCATGTTGTGATGTAATTAATTTTCCATAACATCATTATATGAAATAATATAATTTTTTATCATGAATTAATATTATAATAATATAATGATTCATATAATGAGGATTATGAAACCACAACCAAGATGAATGAACTAGAACCATCAAACTGATTCATGCATGGAAACTAGAACTGTTTTCAACTTAAAGTTCATTATAATGAAGAAAATTTAAATATAAAGATAACTATAAATTATAAATAAATTATATATATTATTTTATGATGGAATATGGTTTTGAAATAAAAATAATTAATTTTCATTTATTATTCCTTTTTCTTGAATTTTTATAAATATATATGAGACTCGAGGTAAGGTTTTATGTTACAATCCAATTTTTTCAGATTTTCTATACTAAATTTTTGTTATAAGAAATTAAATTGATATTATTCATTATACACCATCAGTATTTACTATTTTTATTCATTGAATTTTCTTTTATTGTAAATTTTTTTATCCATGGTATTTAAAAAGAGGGATAAATACATTTAAATGAAAATATGACTATATATCATCATCTATCAGGGAATTTTTTCATCAAAGTCCATTATAGTCAAAATTGTTTAAGAATTTCATTACATAATAAATCAATGTTATAAAATTTTAACATTCACTAACATTGAAATTATTTAAAATATATTAAAAGTATTATTAATTTTTTTTTACAAAAAATTCATTTTTTTAAATTATATGTGTGTTTCAAAAGAATTTTATCATTTAATGTATATGATAATAATATTTTTTTCCCATCATTATGAAAACTCATTATTTAATATATTCATTTTCATATTCTGATTTTTTGTATGAATACTTTACGTAATATTTTGCTAAATTTTTGTGTTTAAATATAATAAAAGGAAAGTATAGTTTACTTGTTTTTATTAATATTTTCAATTAATCCGTATATAAGAATTTGTAATGCATTAAAAAAAATCCTTTATAGGTTATTATTATTCACTCGGGTATGATATTATACTAACATCCATTTTTTTCTGTAGACAAATTCTGGTGATAAAGATTTAATGATGATTCAATGACAACATTTTTCTTTCATCAATTAATTTTATTATGATGGAATTTTTATGAGATCTATTTCATAATCAAGGGATATACTATAGATTAATATGAAAATGTTATGAAAATTATTATTTTTCCATGAGTTAGGATTAGAAAAATTAGTGAATTATTTAGGATCTTAGCAAATAGATAAGTTTGGTTTCATTAAGTTACCGATGGACTGTGAATTATATTTCCCAAAAATGCGTGGGTAATAATGGATATCATTGGAAATAATATGTAATATAATTATGATGAACCAAATTTAGTAACATAACCTATCCATTATGATTTTATTAGGAGTAAACATTGTATAACGAAATGATAGAATAAGTAGTGAACCAAATCCAATATGATTCTATTAGTAGTGAGTCTTACCTAAAGAAATGAATTTATTTACTTGTGTACATGTGAAAAACCTATGACTTATTATTATGATATTTTTTCAGGGACAATTATTGATTATTGAAGTTTCCACTCTCTATGTACATATATATTTTGTTATAATAAATCCTTATTCTACAATTATGATTTTTTGTTATTATCATTTATGTTTACCAATAGGGAGAATTTTTCTCACCCTTTATTATGTTTCCATATCCCAATTATGATGAAATTTCATATAAAGGGTATGTATATGAAGGGTACTATGAGTGAAGATCATTGTTGGGGATGTTTAAGATATTTCATCAAATAATAATATTATGTATCTAGTCTCAAAAGACACTAAATCATCATTATCTTGTGGAATGTATTATTAAGAGATTTATTTTATATTAATCTAAAATGATTTAATACTTATATAGGAAATGATTTTTCCCCTCATGTATGACATTGTGATTATAGTAATGAACCATTCACATGTTGGAAATTATTAAAAAGTGTGACTTAATTCCATTGATAGTGTGAAGGATTTTTCATAGAATGGTTTTGATGGATAAATAAATTTAAAGAAAAAACATGATATTCAATGATTAGTTTAAAAGAAATAATTTTAATTATTGAAATTTTATATTATTTGTTGATAGAACCATCTAATACATGTTCTTTTTCAAGATATGGGTATATTCATGTTGAAAAAAAAATGATATGATAGAATCCACCGATGGATTATCAAGGATGATGGAATCTCAAATGTGATAAATTAATTTTTCAAATATTTTATGAGAATTTTAGATATATTTATAATACTATTTCTGTTAATTTAATAACTACTGGAATGAATCGATAATCTACAAGATTATTTAAAGATGTTCTGAGACAAATTTATGATTTTAGTGAATAATAAGTTGAATTGTAAATTATGAAAAAGAATACAATTCATTTTATCATAATATTTTATTTGTAAAATTATTGGAAGTCACTATGATAAAAAATATTATCTTGATGATTTTGAATGATTTATTAGATTTATACTATGACATATAACATATTTCATATTCTATGTACAATGATTTTTTGTCACGTAATATATCTCAGTTTATACTGATGTTTTTATAAAGATTATACTAAAATACTACGAAAAAATGATCTTACCTAGATATGTACAATATTTTTGGAATACAAAATATATTATATATATTTAATATAGAATTGATGAAATGTAAACTAATACATTCAATGAAATGTATTATATTTTGAGAATATGTAATATATCATAGATGATATAAAAAATATTTCTAATATTGGAGATGTGTTAGAGGTTTTCTGATATGTAATTTTTTGTGTCTGATGTGGATTATATTCATAGTTTTTTGTAATATTTTCTAAGAATTTGTGTGATTCTAATGAGTATATTGAATATATTTTGAGGCATGTGTAGTATATTGATTCTCACAGAGGTAATGTATAAGATATTACAGTAAATATATTAGCTTTATCAGTTTGATAACTTGAGATGTTTTTAAATAATTATGTAAGATGATTATACACTATTCTTCATGGATTAGATATCATAATGATGGTGATTTACTAATGATTCAGGAAAAAGAAAAAAAGGAAAATCAAAGAAGATAAATTATGGAACCCAACTAACATATTTTTTAAGGGTTTTTGGATTTGATTATTTTAAAATCATTAATTGTTACTAATACTTTAATAGGGCCACATGATTTTATATAAAAATTAATATAATATCATATTATCAAATACCATTAGGTTTAACTATTTGTAATATATATTATATTTTCGAATAAATTTCTGATTCTATGAATAAATAGTAATTGAAGAAAATGAGAAAAGAAAATATAGAGAATTCAATGTTTCGATGTTATATTATTTTGGAAATATCTAGATTATCGAGGAAGAAGAAGACTATGCAATATAGTCTTTCTCTTATAGTTTCAGGTAATGGAAGAAATAGATTCATTAGTTCCCAACAATATCATACATTATATTAGATAGATAAAATTCTAAAACCATGATACTAATATAACCAAATTCATTATAGAGGTAGTATTCTTACATTTAAAATATAATTAATTTAAATTTAACATTACATTTACTTGATATTTCATATTTTTTGAAAAAATACTCCTTCTTCTCTCATTGTATATAGTTTGTGGGGATGGATCCATATTATAATTTCTCTTTGGGTATTGGAACGAGAACTTTTAATCCCATAACATCAATCTTGAATAAATATTTATTTCAGTATTCATGTGACTAAATTAAAAAAATTATATTAAATATTTATTTATTACCCTATGAATAGATATCAAGGGAAAAATATATACTGCATTTACAAAAGGGAAAATAGATTATATATAATATCAAAATCAAAAATATTCTAAGCTTAGATAACAGGTGATTAAAATATTATGATTAAAATCATGAATAATTTATAAAATATAACTCACATATATTATTTATTCCATTTTTTTAAAATATAAACTGATTTTATCTAGGTGTTTTGGAACACATAGTATCTTACCACCTTGGAAACATCTTTTCTGAGAATAGTCAAACATTACAACATTCCAAGATAAGCAACTAGGAACACAACAAGATACCCATAGAGAATATATGTTATGTTTCAAAGGTAATTACCTTATACAGACTCTTTTTTTATTAAAATAACTTTTTCATAATATATCATAGTTTAATATTCAAAAATAATTCCACAAACCAATATATTTTATATATATTTTGTTGAATATATAAAATGTAATCATTAATGAACCACAATATCAATGGAATTAATAATAATGTTCTACTTCAATGAGAGGGCCACTATTGTTTTATTCTATTTATATGAAAGGTAAAATTCCTTTCATTACATATTCATCTAATTACATATCCCTTATGACTCATCCAACATATCCTACCTCACTGTGAGTATATGTTGTAACCCCCACATATTTTGGAATATATTTCTCTAAGTAAATATATTGTATAATAGCCAAATTCAAACAAAAACATTGAACCATAATGATTTGTCGCATAAGAGTTGAAAATTACTCTAAAATATGAATATGAATAAAATAATAATAAATAACAACATAGTAAAAAAGTTAAAATTTCTTCTTTTTAGAGGATAAATAATTAAAACAATTTTAAATTAATAAAATTTATTTCCCAAAATATATTTAATGTGATAGTAAATTAAACAAATTACATATAAACAAGTTTTATAATAGAATATTATATTAGAATATATGAACTAATATTTAATTTTTTAAAAAATATTACATTAACATGAAACAATAATAACAACACTTAATGTTTGTAGTCATCATTTTTAATAAATTAATTATTCTTTTTTATTTATATTTAAAATTAAAATGATAATTTATAAATTTTTTAATTACAATTTCAATAAAAGAAAATCTTTTTTTCATTTCTAAATATAAAAGTTATCCTATGGTGGCTGTTTTATAATTTTCTGTAATATTTTTTTTTCATTGACTACTGAATAATATTCTTTTTACTAAAATCATAGGGTTTATGACTAAATCATGAAATTCGTGTAATATAAAAAAAATTTATGACCAAATACATATTAATTATTAAAATGTTAAATATTGATACAAAATTATAGAATTAGAAAAATAATGCCTCACGACATCTATTTTATGATTCAATAAATGAAATTATTTTGGTCTTTTTGCATAAATAAAATACTATTACTGAAGAATACTATTTTTTATTTTTCTAAATTACTATAATCTATATTTGATTTATAATAATTAAATTTTATTCATTAAAATAAATATAGTTGAAATTATTATAAAAAATATAAATTTTAAGCATAAAAAATACATATTTTATATAAAAAGGTTTATACGCATTAAATGCCCTACTATTACAATTGAAAATTCATATAAATATAAATTTTATCAAATAAAATAATATTTATATTATTAATATATAGGGAAAACATATGCATTAAGTTCCTCCTAATTATACTAAAATTTCATTTAAATTCATATGTTTTAATTATTAACCACTATAAAATAAAAAATTGAAAAATTGAAATTCCAAGAGTAGAGGGATTATAGGGATTAAGAAAAATTGAATTTATTGTTGAAGTTTTATCTACCTTCTCTCATACCAAAAACCATTATTTTAAATTAAAGAATCTTCTTCACTTGTGAAATATTTTCATTCTTTATATTATGTTGAAATATTTTAAAAAATAAAATTCCCCCAAATATAAAAGTTGTATCTCACAAACCTTCCCAAAATAATAAATATTTTACGATTATTTTTGAATTTTAAAATTAGTTCCATTAAATAGATTCCTTTTTCAATTTCATATGTTTCTTATGAAATGAAATAAACTTATACAATCAAATTTTTTGGTTTCATCAAAGGGAAAACTATGGTATTTTCTATCTTATTCCCTCTATTTAATTTATTCCCTCAATTTAAGGGAATTTAACTTATTCCACAATTTTTTTCTCCACAAATTCAGTAATTTCTTATCATAAATCATAAAATCATATATTACCCATTCTATTTGATGAAATTATTATTATTATTTATGAAAAATTAAATTGTTATAATTCAATTATTATTAACCACATTTCCTTTTTTCCTTTAGGAAGATTAGAAAATCATTTTTTATGTGCGGACTACCACCTCCACAATTTATCATTTTTTTGTTTTTAATGTTGTTTGTTTACTGTTTCTTAAAATCTATTTAAATATTATTCACTAAATAAAAAAACATTATAAAAATTTATTATTTTTCTTTAATAGTAATATTATTAAAAAATTTTCCAGATTCATAATCCAAAATATCTAATAATTATGTTTTTTGGGTATTTTTTTAACCACATACAAGAATAATGATAGTAATAATGTTTGAAATGAAAATAAAGAAGTAATGACTAATGATATATGATATTAATAAGTAAATGAATATTATTTTCCCATTAAATACTTGAATAATTATTATTAAATGCATTAATTAAGATACTTTCATTTTTTTTGTTAAAGATCAATGAAACTTGGGTGTATATATATTTTTTCTACATAACCATCAATGAAACACTCATAGAATGAAATTATAAAATTATAAAACACAATAAATTTTTTTCGTTAACTTATATAATATAGGGAAATTTTTATTTTTGGTAATAAATAATAAAACACACTTAATTATGAAACTAGTTGAGAATAATCAAGATTACTAAAACCATATATCAAAAATAGATGAAAAATAGTTAATATATATTGGGATAATAATTATATATAATATTTTTAAAATTAATATAGATTTTAATAAATTTATTTAATAGTTTATTGTGATATTTAATTTTATTATAATGGATATAAATGTTATTTAGTGTATGTCTGGAATTTTGGTAAGGTGTTCATTATCTCAATCATTATTTCATGAAATATATTACTTATTATGAACCACAATATCAGGGATATAGTTTGATTACTAGATAATTAATATCTTTAATTATATCCTTGGAAATCAGGGAGTCTAATGTATAATATCACCTTATTTCATTACATGACATTCTATTCAAAATATTCAATGGTTTTTTGGGATTATATTAACTCAACTCCCTTCATTGAGTTAAAATAATTCTTCTTGATCATATTTATTCTCTATTTTTATGCATTCAAAAAAATACATTATTTCATTGTTTCATATCTTCCATTAATAGGGGAATAAAATTTTAATTCAATTATATTACCATGATTACTTTTTTACTAGACAAGTGTATCTATATTATAATAATTTACATCTTCTTTAAGAAGGGGTTTTCTTGGTCACTATTTTATTTTCTTATAAGGATTATCCTTTATAATTTAAACCATACTTATTTTTATTCCCATATAAATCTAATAAATTTTTATCCATTTTTAGAATGAAATTTTCTTTTATATATTTATGTTTTTGTTATTCAATAATTTAATTTTAAAATATTAATTTGTTTCCATTATTTAGAAATAAATTGTTGTTTCATTCACTTCATATTTTTTTGATAAAAATTATAATTATTCTAGGGAAAATTATAATAGTTTTTTTATAACTAAATATAATTTAAATTTTTTTTATTATAACATTATTTGATCAAGGTTTTGTATTATTTTGTAGAATTGTTGGAAAATATGAGATCCTAAAATAGTGGACGGTATGGTTTTTCCTCTCGCTGTTGAAACAAAATTATAAGTATTTTTCCTTAAAAATATCCTTTTTAGGAATGATATGATACAGTAAAGGTGTTTTTAGCTCTATATTGTGTATTAGGTATTTTAGAAATATAATTTCATTTTTTGTTGGAATGAAATAGGTCACAAAGTTAGATTATAGTTTCTGATAAACATGCATGCCAAATTTTCTACATAAAATTTATATGTACACCAATTTTTAAATTGATTGTCGGATGACAATAATATAATAAAAAAATATTTAATTTATGAATAATTGCATATTATTCATGATTTTATTTTATATCTATGTTTCTAACTATGTGAGGTGGATCATTTTGAGAAAATTCTGGAAGAACGGTTGGGACATGGTCTAGAAAACCATGCTTTAAAACAACAATCCATTTTAAAAGAGGAGTTGACCATTTTCCCCTTCAGAATTTAAATTCTCTAAGTGAATTTTTTATTTTCCATTTAAAATTCCATCTCCTTGAAAAATTAGGTTTATTCTTCTCTTTCCTACCAGTTATTTTGGGGTTTTTTCATTGGATATCCATTATAATTTTATTGTAGTATCACCCTCTTCCAATGTATCCCCTCATCATCCATACTCTATTGTAATTTCGAACTTCCTAGATAGGTATTTAAATGGTTATTACACCATTCCATAGATGATCGTCTTATTATCCATGGGGATTCACGTTTTCATGGATTGAGGATATCCCAAGATGACTTTTATATCTTGTTTCTCAGTATGTATTTAGTGTATGATTACATAGTGAATTTTATTATTTTTCACATCTATTTTTAAAAAATTGAAACATATAAAAGCTATTTACTATAATGTATTCATTGATTATTTTTATAAGGTACCTATATATTCCTCCTTTGTTTGTTTCCCTTGATTCTAGTGTGATGATATATTAAGGTAATTATTTCAAAATTATAAATTTTTGTTTAGCGGTTTCATTAATTAGATATTGTTATTATAATTAATTTTTGACATTAATGCCTTAATATGGGTTCTGTATTAGTTAAATGATCCTCAACATGGAATGAAATATTGTTATCCCATAGTGTTAAAAACCAAAAACACCATATGTGTTATTTTTTCCATATATTCACCAAATATTAGTGTTTTTTATAGTTCACTAGGTGATGTTCTTGTCAGTTTCTGAGGGATGTCATTGGACATTTACATAAAATGATAAATTTTAAATTTTATTTTGAGAAAATTTTATTAGATATGGAAATTGAAATTTTAATTGAAGGATTATTTTAGAAATAGTATTTTAATTGTTTCAGGAATATAAAATGTTTAATTTTTAATTCGATTTATTTCATTAAAATAAAAAGTATAATGTGTTTTTAATTTGTGAAAATATTTTAGTGGGAATTGTTCTTTAAAAATTAATTCATTGATGTTTTTGGGACATAAATTTTGAATTGAATTAGAAATGTTTTTTCTAAAAATATAAATTATTTTTTATGTTTTATTAGTTAGTGGAAATAAGATTCATTTTCATATTAGAAATTGAAATTGCCATTATGTATTGTTCTTTTATTTTTCTTATAAGAAAAATATTCTAGGTTTAAATTAGTTTTTAATGTAAAATAATTTTTTTGATGGTTAAACTTGGAAGAATATTGACCATAGGGAAATAGTGATAATGTTAAAAACATGGTGAACACAACCCTAGAGGTTGTAATGATAATGATTATCACAACCTGAGCATGACCCTAAGGGATATATTGAATATGTTTAACATGGGGGGAAAAATTAAAAACATGTATACAATTATAATTGTAAATCTTGGATGATAAAAAAATTATGGGACAATGTTAATATGGTTAACCCTTATTTTATATGTCCATTGGGTATGTAGTGATTATAACTAACCCAATGTGAACATTATCATAGGGATTCAACTATTAGGGTAAACATAGTATAAACATGGTTTCAATGGACATAATGATTATGGTTTACCTGAGTTGAAAATGACCTCTATGTTCATTGGGACATGGGATGGGTATTTCACAAATTTCCTTGAGATAGTTAAAAAACATTATAACATCCTTAGAGACAGCCTATAACTAGATGAAGTAGGTATGTTCTATTACCATGGTGATCCCAGCCTTTGGGTTTGGTTTTAATTTTATGTTGTTCAATATGAACATTTTTAATGTAACTATTATAACTATTTAATTTATAAACATTGAATAAATGTTTTTAGAGTTGTTGTATTACAGACTCCATAAGTGGTGTCATGTTTATTTGTACACAAACACATCACATGCCTCAATGTCAATTGGGTACCCATAAAGCCACCAATATTTTAAATAGGTGCTTGTTTTAGTAAATGACCAATGTTTTTTATTATTTATTTCATTGTAAAGATATACATGGTTAAAACCTAAAATAATCCAGACCCATTTCATATAACAAGTGATGCACTATTTAATTTTTTTGTTTAGTATATCTTGGCTGTAATCCACCAATGTGGGATCCATCTAATATTTTTGGAAGTTTCATTGGATATTATAAGTTTCATTTGGTTTATTTATTATTTATTTCTATGTTTTTTATATTTATATATATTTGTTTAATTTTTAATCAAATTATATTGTAATTATACACTAATATGAGTGAATAATCTCATTAAATTTTCATTTTAACCCCTCAACCCAAGTATATAAACATTCAAATATAACGAAGTTAACATAAGGTCAAGTGGTTACTACCAGTCGAGGAACCAGTTAGTGGGATGAGGTGTCCTGATATTATAAGTTTTATGATAGAATATTTCATTTGACACACTTATTAAGAATTGTAGATAAAAGATTAAGATATATTTGATTATTTTAATGGGAACAATCATGTGTTCCTGAAACACCACATGGTATGGGAGAAAATAATTTTATAGAGATAGGGATTTTTGTTCCTGATTCTCTATTTTATGTTTGATGGATTTCAAATTTGAGTGGAACACATTGGTATGGTGTTATTGATATATGGTAATTTATCTCATGTCATTTTATAGAAATATATTTTTTTTCTTTCATGATTCATATTGGTAACATTAGATTGAGTTTTCATCTATATACTAATTGTGATTGATAGTTTCTTGGAATTCAAATGCTCTGGTATTTTATTTACAACATGTGTCTTATCCCTACTAGTAATTTATATCTACCTATGGTTTAAACCTATTTGGAGGGATTAATATTTAATGAGTTTGTATCCATTTATATGGTTTACCTATAATTATATTTTAGAACACAACATGGCCACCATCTCAAGTCCCAATTTGACAATAGGTGGGCACTAATGAGATATCTGGTTAAGGATTTGGTTAAACAATGTGATAGAAAGAAACTTCTATGGTAGTTTCCATAATAACATGTGAATGGAAATATTTTTAAAGAAATATATTTGTAAAATCTATTAATGCATTGGGATTTTTTAAATTGTTTTCCAATGAAGTGTTTTAAAAAAATCACTTTATTCTAATAATTATAATTATTAACTTATTATATAATTTAATGGGTGGATCCTTTAGGGACCCTGGTGATGATTATTAGTATTTTGATGAACCAACCCTACATATAGAGATATATACTTTTTATACATAATTATTACATCATTTTATATGAATATTAAATATATTTTAGAAAAACACATAATCAATGAATTAATGGGCATAGTTTCATTGGAACCATGTTTATATGAAGAACTAGTATATAAAAGATCAGAAACATTTTCAATATAGTTCGTGAAAACTAACACCATTATTATATATTAAATACTTTAAATCATTCTGCATATCCTTGGGAATGAAATAATATGAAAGGGTAAGATCAAATTCTAAGTGAGGGTAAACATATGATATATTAATAATTAAACATAAGTGATAATAAGAATATGATAAGGGTACCAGAACATGAGATAAAAATTTAAAACTCATACCCACAAATTCAAAAATCTAAATCATGAAACATGTCATGAAATATTTTTAGTTGAATAAACTAATATATAAGAGTGTAGATTAAAATATAATCAATCATGATCCCTGAAAAAATACCATATAAATAAAAAAATATTTTTTACAAGCACATTATCTTATAAAATCATTTTCATTGGCATTCTCAGTACCAGAAAAATCAGAGTAGATTGGGTTCAATCCACATTCCATCAATTAATTTGTCAATGTTTAGTCCACAAAAAATCATTTTAGATATTGAAACTTATGGATCTAGGTCAAATCCCCATTTTAGTTCTAATAATTTCATGACATATTTGTATATTCACAAATATGTAGAGTAGAAATAATCCTGACACATCCCATCACATAACGAAAACCATCATTTGTGTTCCACATGATCATAAAATATTTATCATATCATTATATCATAACATATTGAAAGATATGATTTTCATAATCATATAACTATCTTAATAGGAATCCATCATAACAAAAAATAAATATGGTTACATTAGATCATATACCTTTTAAATTTTAAAAAATTAATAAAAAATTTTATAGTTAAAAATTCATTTGAATGATCACTACAACATTTTTTAAGAAAATAATGCTTTAATTTTTAAATCACCTATTTAAAAAGAATAAATTTAAAAAATAAAAATATATAATGAGAAATTGATATGAACTAGGTAAACATATTAATTAATTATTAAATTAATGATTTCTCACGATTTTAGAAAAAACTATTCATGTGGTGTTCGTTAATACAAAAATTCCTTTAACATTTTATTAAAATGGTAAAAATTAAAACATTTTAAGAATGAATATATTATCCCATTTAACGATTTTAAAGAATGTGAAAAATTATTGATAATTTATTGAATAATTATTTTGGTAATAGTGAAAATATTTTTCAAATCATTTGGATGAATACGTGGACCTTAAAGAAATGATTCCCAAATAAATTCATAAATTAAATAAATAGTCCTCTAAAAACCCTGTATTATTTTGAGTATGTAAGGATAGGAAAATGAGAGGGAAACATGTACTTTATAGAAATAATAATAATAGTGATTGAGAAATAAATTTTTTAGTGATATTTTATATACATTTATCATTGGAATATTTATGAATAAACAAGACCATAAAAATGAGAATGCAACAATAATGCCTTCCCATTGATGTATCATTTCAATAATATTAGACATGATATTAATAACATAAATACAAATAGTAAATAACATTAATATATTGATATTCATGATACAACATATCAATGGGATTATAAATAAACCTCGTTATTGATAAATATATACATATAACATCTAACATGACATAACAAAAAAATATTGAGAAGAAATACTTTACAACATTAGTAATTTTTGAAATAGATGTAATGTATAATTGAAAATCTAGTGTTGTAATAACTAGATTGTATAATATAACAGATTATTTAAAAATAAATTCTTTTTCAGTATATATAACATTGAAATTTTATATTTGAGAATAACATTAGAACATGTCACAATGAAGATAAATTATGATGAGACCCTAACCTCAACTCTTTGTAAGCACTATGATTTCAATTATAGTAAATATAAATTAATAATATTTATTGAAAAGAACCATACTCATAACTATAACTAAAAATCTAAATGGTATAATTAATCTCTTATGAGGTTAGAAATACTTAATAATTTGTAACTCTTATAAAAACTACTAAAAATATAGTACTTTGAAAGACCAAGTGTTCAACCCATAGAGATTATCCACATGATATAAATTAATTAATTAAATTGAAATTGGATTTGATTTATTGATCAGAGAAACAGGAAAAGATGGAGAAAATATTAGGTTGAATATCAAGATAGAGGCATTCCATGTTCAGTGATTTCAGTTTCATCCACTAGGGATTTAATAGATAATGGATTTATTTTGGTTTGGTGTTAAAATTCGGTCAAAAAGGATCCTTGGTCTGGATATCCAACCCTATCCTATTACTGTGTCTTTTAAATAGTCATCTACTAGGTGAAAACCCAGAACTAGGTGAAATAAAACTAAAAGAAACAAAACGAACCTATATTGGATAATGGTCATACAAAAAATAGGAAAATTATTTTATGCAATCAAATTAAATCCTCATAACACACCAATGGTTATACAATATGAAAATAAAATGATTTTGATTTGATAAAAAATGTTGTTGAAATCCAAAACAAGAATAGGAAATTGAAATAATCCCTAAAATAACATCCCCCTACAATAATGTCACTTGGAACAAAGAAAATTACTCACTCATTATACGAATCATGTGAATTAGAAGCATGCATATCCATGGAAGAATGATGGTGAAGAAAGATGGTGATGAACGAAACTAGTTTCTCCTCCTTTATCTGGTATTAATTTCTCCATATCCTTCTGATCATTTACTCTATCCCATGATCCTCCTTATTGTGTGGCCGAGGTGTGAATAAATAATAGTTTGTTCAATCCCCCAACCACCATCATCATTGATTTTCATTCCATCAAAAAGTTCACAATGTGTAATATTTTTCATGACATGTAATCCTTCTCATCAGTACCTTTTTTATATCTTTCCTAAACTAATCATTCAAAAAATCTATTTATGTTAAAGAATTTTTAATTTTTTTCACAAAATTTAATCTTCACAACTTGTTTTGAGTGGCACCATCTTCCTGATTAAATCACATCGCATAATGGGAATACATGACATGTAATATTCTTCTTTAGTTTCATTGATCTTTTTAGGATACAAAAATCCGGTGTCATGCCACGAGCAAAGCTCCTAGAAGGACATTTCTTTTAGCTGAAATATTCATCTTTTTTATTAATTTTTATAAATTTTTTTCCTTCCATTAGAAAAGAAGTCAATCTATTGAAAAAATAAAAAGATTATTCATTTAAATACATAAATCATTACATTAAAACATTGTAATATGTATGCATGAAATACACATATGAATAATCACATAAATTTATTACTTATAACATCTTATCCCCCATTTAATAATAATATTCTATTATATTTATCATTGCATGTATTATATTTCTCTATTTTCATGTATGTTCTGGTCTTCTAGTTATGGTACATACAACTTTATCATGGTTAATTCATCCCAAAAAATTTTAACCATGATACTGATATCATCTTTATTTATTATATATATAACACCATTTATATTATGTGGGTATGAAAATAAATTTCCTCTCTATCTGGAGATGGTAGTATATATATATGAATAAGTTAATTTCAATTTTTTGATGGATGGTACAAAAGAAAGGTAAATATTAACTAACCTTTGTAGAATCATTTTTATGAAATAAAAAATAATATATATACATTTAATATATCATAACAACCAACCATGAATTATTATGGAATAAAATGATCAATATCACTACATGGAGGAGGTAATCCACATATACACACTTGTTACATATTCATCTACCATTGGACAATGAATATGTGCTAAATGGTCATGGCATCATACTAATAAATTCTCAGTATAGTTATGATAATACATTTATCATATTATAATATATTTAAATTGTTTTATGTAGTGGTTGAAGAAATAAATATGATGAAATATGGTTAAGATTTATATATCTTATTTGAGAGACCCACATTATCTTAAACCTTAAACATTAATAGTTTTACCCCCTAGAGTAGAAAAGAATCTCTAAAATGATGAGAAAGAATCCAATATGGTATTTGATATGGCATTATCTGATATATAATAATCAAATTGTGTGAATAAATTGGGAGAAAAGGAGTAGTTTTACAAGTGGGGGGGGGGCACACGTGGATGTTCAAAAATGATTTTAATGGTTTAATGTCACATTCATGGAAAACTGTATCCAAGTGGATATATATTTGGATATAGGATATCATAATATATATATATATATACTCAATATATATATTAAACATGTTTGGGTTGTAATCCAACCATTATCTCATTATTTATCCTCCCATATGACCCGTTTTTACAATAACTAATGTAGTTTTTTACAACTGTTACTATTCAATAGTATGTAAAATAAGGTTTACACTATCATGTTATATTAATTATGATTATTCAAAATATACATTCTATTTTAACCTATTAATTATCTATTAGTGGTGGAATTTAATTTCAACTATTCATGTAAACAATAATGAAATCCTATTTTTGAAAAATAACTTTTTATTGGTAAAACATAATTTACATCAACTTCAAGACATGAAATAACCATAAAATTAATATTATAATATTATTGATAATATATAATATATAAACTACATTTAAAGAAATAATAAATATATTATAAATTAATTTATTAAGATAAAAACACATTATATTCATGAAAAATGTTCATTAGGAATATGTTTTTTGAAACCAAAAACATAACCAATAAAAAATAAATTCTAATAATTATTTTAATATAATTATTTTTATTATGTAAAATATAATGATTCATATGAAAATTTAATATTTAAAATAAAATATAATGGTACATTTACATGGAATGAAATGGAAATATTAATTAAAATTATTATTTTTCACAATTCCATAAAAATAGTTCTTTTTATACATATCCTGAAACTTTACCTTAATATAATATAAAAATAATTATTTTAAAAATGATAGTATCTTAATCCAATAAAATTTAAAAATTGGTAGAATCTAAAATTATTTTTCCAAATAAGAAATGTTATAAGATCTACTTTTGATGACAACATATTTTTAAATGTAAAGAAACTACTAACAAATGAGTACATTTTAATTATACCGTAATCAATTAATTTGTATTAATAAAAACCATAATATGAATTTTTAATAAATTTTATATTACCATTAATAAAAATCAATATAAAATCTAGGTTATAATTTCTTAATACATCATTTTTCATATATAATCTTGGCTATGTGTAAAGAAAACTATAATAAAAATATAATTTAATTTCAATGAAAGTAAAAAATGAAATCAGGGTTATTACTCTTTGTATGGGATGAATGTGGAATGTGGGAGATAAAAAGTGGTTATGAACCTTATATGTGGGTTTTGAGATTAGGAAAACAAATGTAGGGATTTATTAAGTACTGGTATGTTTGTGGCCTGACCGAGGGGATAGGTGTGAGAGCCCAATGATTTTGGGAATACAACTTTGATTGTGGTCTTAATTTAGTGGGCATGGGTGGTCTAGGTTGACTACAATGGGAGGGATTACCCCTGTGCTCGAGTTATTTCTCATACACGAGGAGTGGGCTTACTCTAGGATATATGGATTCGATTCATGGATGGTTTTATCGTGTTTTTTTGGAAACACTTCATTATTTCTTGAAAACTATTTGGGAATAACTTTTACTTCTAGTGTTTTGGTTTTTAATCCAATCTCAAAGGGGAATGATAATTATGATTTTTAACCCTGGTATTATGGCACTGTATTGATGCAATAATTACTATTGACCTTGGGTGGATGGGTGAAGAGAATATAAAGCATGAGTAGAGGAATTTTCATTCAAAAAGAATCTCAGGATGAAGGGTGTACATGTGGATGGACTAGAATAAAGAGAAATGTCATGGTATTGGAGGAATGTATTAATAACTCATTGAGTTAGATAGAACAAGTATATTATTAAGCATGCCTAGATTCATAGGCAAGATCATTATTCATGTAATATTAATTAACATATTGTATACTCCTGATTTTGAATAATTGAATTGTCATTGGGGAGAATGAGTCCCTGCATTTGTTTAGATCAAGTATGAAGGAATGTTTTAGACATGTCTATTCTTTTTTGGGTTTTTAAACTGGGTATATTTGGATTTATAATACAATTATTTATTTCTATAAAAGTTTATTTACATGGGCTATACACATGGAAATTTTTGTTTTGAATATATATAGTCAAATTATTATGTCTTATGGGATTTTTTTCTTATAAGATTAGGAGTAGTGAGGTTCTAATAGTTCCCCCAATTAAATTAAGTCATGGATTCTTGTAATGAAATTATGGGTTTAAAATAGGTTACATAGTGAGTTCCACTTGATACAAGGTGACCAAATTATGTTGATAATGTTCTTGTAATGGAACCTTATGTGCCTTAATAAGCTTTTGATAATTTATTACTGTGAGGGTGACATCATGGAGTAATCTGAGTGTGCTAACACAGAGGAAATAGTGTTTTGAAAATATATGAATACATTGTTTTGGATATGTAGAGCATAGATCATAGGCTTAATAAATTGGTTTTTATCTAAAAAATGGATGATTCACTCATAATGTGGTCAGATAAGATGTTTAATAGAGATTTCCCCATAAGCTATCAAAGGGAGTGGTCCTCATTGAATAAAATATTTTAGTGAATTACATGTGTGCCATTATCTACTGATGATAATGGGTAGTATTTAATAGTTCATCTATAAATTAATTTAGAGTGGAGAGTAGTAAAAAACATTGGTTTCAAAGATTGATTCTTCACGGGGTGTGGAAATCAATTGTTTTCCCTGTGTAGAAATTATAACGACACTACTATGGTGGGGATTGTTGTTTTAGTCATGGGTATCCCGTACTCGTGGTGTAACAGTTACCATGGAGTGGTTCTGTAGGAATCAAGGTATTATTCAAGATAAAATGATATGTGTATCAATATTTTACATAGAATGAAAAATTATGAGATAGATAGAATGTGGGATCAAGGTTAACTATTTTATTCAGGATTGGGTTTGTGTTTGATTAATTCAAGGATATTTGGGTTGGGATGTGATTCATTTTTTCTATGGGCATTATGATTGTTTTAATATCAATGGATCAAATTGATGGGCCTCAATTGGAGATTGTTATGAACTCTATGAGTTTTTTATTGGTTGTAGCATGCCTTGGGACATAAAAGGCATCATGGCTTGGTAGGATTCCGACATTTCAACAAATTGAGCTAGGAAATTTTAGGTTGGACGATCTATGATGGTTTTACATGGTATTACACATGAAAATAGATGTTGTAATTTGGTTACAATATCATGTGTGTCTTATTGGATATGATGGTTCCATTTTGCTAAATAAATTTCGATTTTAAGGAAAGTAATGTGTGTTTATGTCTCATGCATGGGTTGATGATAATCCTCTATTCTAGTTGGACTGCTACAATTGTGATGGCTATGATCAATTTTAGAAGTTATTACTAATTTTCAGGTTTTTTGATCTAAAAACCATGTTGGGTGCATTTATTGATTTCATAGACAGAATATTAGGGATAAATTCGGTGGGTGAGGCTCCAACACAACAGAATTGGATAATGTAAAAGGGAGAACATGGTAGGGAACTATATAGTGATATTGTATTTGGAAAACCACACCATAAATTTTTTATAATATATTGCATCTGGTAAGAACCATCAGAGAGTTTTAGTTTTGGAAAATGGAATAATATTCGGGTTTTTAGGTTTGATAACCATGTGATAATTACTATTCCATGGTTTTGTTAGAGGTGTCTTAGAATGGAATGTGGAAATTTAGGGTGAAATTGATGATAGGAAAAGGAAATGTGATGCAATATAATGACCATATATTCTACTTCAGGATGAGAAGAACTACGGTGGGGATGTATTAATATCCTGAGTCCACATAGGAACTCATAATAGAGGGGAAAATTTAGAATTAGAAATCATGGATCATGCATTTTTTAAATACGAAACAAATTTAGTTATGAGGATTCATAACCATCGAAAGAACAATTCTAATAATTTGATGATATTATCTGGAAATTTAAAAAATATTTTTTTTGTCACGGGGTTCATGAAATAAAAATTATTATTTCATTGAAACCATACAAGATACAAAGTTAGAACATGTTATTTTCTATACATATAACCAAATCATGTGACCTAAAATTCATATGCACATTAGTTGTTAAACCATGTATAGGGATTCATAAAACCAAATGAACAACTCCAATAAATTTTAGATCCATTACATAGGGTTGGTTCATTATTTTCTAAAAATATTCCCAAAAATGTTAGTTGTGATGTTTTAAGATAGTTCACTATGTATGATTATCACAAGGATTAGAAAAATCCTTGTCCAAACCATGTTAAATTTAAAGAAGTAGAAAAATATATTCTTCCAACTCTGATATTTTAAGACACTATCACTCATTTACCTTTCCCACTCACTATCTATCTCTCATGGGTTACCAATATCCATTCATACCATCAACACACATTTATATTTGGTTTTGTATTTGGGGATCCTTCATTATTTTAAGGTTATTTTCACAATCTATAGACCTATTCTATCCACCTACTTCCACCCCTCAAAAATTTTAATACATGGTTAAGGTTTTTATTAGTGATTACACCATAAAATGTAAGAATATTCTATATTTTCTAGGTCTTATAGTTATATTGGTAAGAGGATATCATGACTTGACTATTGCATGTCATTGCTCACCATGTCATTAAGAAATGAGGTTATTGTGATTTTTTATTTTTACAAAAAATAATTCACTATTATACATGGAAATTGTATATCTCGTGTGGTATTATTGTAGAGACCAAAAGCTTGAAATACATGGAAAATACATTACTTTTGCAGAATAATTAATACAAAACAAAAACAAAAACTCAAGGACCATAATAGTTTAGTGTCTTTGGAAACATGGAATATAAACTTCTAATCATGTTGAAAGATCTTCAACAACTCCCATAAATATCATCCCCTTTTTGCTTCCTTACCTAAAACCTTTCTTTATTTCCTGGGGAAAATAAAACATATAAAGGGTGAGCTCAAATTCTCATTAAGGGAAAACATATATAACATAAAGCAATCCATAAACATTCGAAAGAAAAAAACTTGAACATGAAATATAAACATTAGAACCTTGAGCAAAGACATAAATATTGTAAGTATGTAAGTCATATATCATAAAGAAACATTAAGCATGATAAAATAGCATGGGAGTAAAACATGTAATTGTGGAAACCATTCAGTACATTTCATTATTTCCATAGTAGCCGAGGCATTACTGCCAAGACCATCTTAGTGGACAAAGTCCCTTTCTGAATCGAGTTCACTCCTCATTTCAGTCCTGTAACACTGAACCGGATTAACACACCATTCCATCCATGTCCATATCATGAGATATAAATCATTACCCAATGCATTGGAGGGAGATATAGGTCCCACCCATATCATAATGAAATCATTCTTACTTGTGCCACAAAATAAACATACATCATTCATAAAAACCCAATAAATAAAATGGGTTTCATAAACATCATCCCATCGTCACATAATCCATATAAAAGAAATAGATATCATTTCATAATAAAAAAAAGTGAAACGATGTAAATCATAGAGACAAAATACTTGAAACATTCACATATGAAATAATGTCATCTTAGATGAAAAATGGTTTTTATAAAACACTTGAAATGAATTCTTGAGGAAAATATCATTTCTTCTTCAAAATCATTCTCTTTTCACAAAATGTCATGCAATTTTAAAAGAAATGGATTTTGTTAAAAATAGTCATGAAATCTTTTGGAGGAAGATTCATGAAAATAAGGCTTTATAAAACCATAAAAATCCTTTCATTCCGTATAAGTTAAAAAAAACATTCTCCTCGTACTTTTGTCGGAAAAGTAAAAAAGTACCACGTATGGTAAACAAAAGAATGATTCTTTCCATAACACAAAGTAAAAGTAAAATAGGGTTAAACATGACATTAAACATACATGGAAGAATATTAAACACTTTATGAAAAACATTTTCAGATCATGGATGAAAAATATGACCCTAGTAAATACTTACTTATAAACAATCTCAGATAAGAATGAGATTGGAATAATTATCCCTTACCTTAGGTCCGATATGCTTTGTACGTATCAAAAACTCATGTATAATGATTTAAATAATGTCATTTACTTGTTACCGAATCATATTAATTGTTATTATATCATATATGGTTCACTTATGACTTTATATTACCCATTCTTTTGTAAATTCATGTTAAAGTAGCGTTTTGGGTAAAATCGTTTCATTTGTCATTCGTGTTTTAACTTTTAATTATTCATATGATTACTTAGATCATGATTAATTACATCCAGAATGTAAAACATGATTTATATATAATATATATTTATAATATACATATATATAATAGATCGATAAATGGAAAGAAATACACCTTTCATGGAGACGGTAGGCCGTACGTACGCATGGACGCTATTTTCATTTCCTTATTGAATTGAATGGAATTAAGTATATGACATACATATATATGTACATAAATCTAGTAGCATTATTATGTCATATATTTCATTATTACTTATTATATATACTTTATAATCATTCTTTAATTTTTAACATGGAAAATGAATCTCATCGCGTCGTGGAGACAATAATCCGTACGTACACACGAGCGATGATATCGTTCCCATGGAGTTGTATTGGATTGTATGTATACTATTTTAAAATCAATATCACTTTAAAATAATCATATATAGTCATTATTTACACCATTATACCCATCCAAATAATGTGGTGGTGGAAAATAGATTACACCACGGCGTGGAGACGGTATTCCGTACGTACGCATGCGCGATGATTTCATTTTCCGTCGGATGGATAGATTGTGAAATATGGTTGTTTCATACTTATAATAACATATCAGTATTTTAGTGATACTGATGTTATTACTTCATATTGAAACAACTAAATAATAAGAAGTGTAAGAAGAAATAAAGTCGAAAGAATCGGTAACGGATATTACCTCTTCTTTGAAGCACCTCTTTGAGACATCCTCTTAGCGCACTAAAATTGGTCTTTGAAGAAGACCAGGACCTCTAAGATGTTTCTAGGGAAGTGTGGAAGTTAAATGGGAAGGGTTTTTCTGAGCTTGAAGGCTCAAATTGGTGTGAGGAGGAGAGGGAGGAGGTGCCCTTTTATAAGGGAGGAGAGGGGCCCCTTTGGAAATATAAGAAATATTAGTTTATATTAAAAACCAAACCCACTTAAAAACATCCAAAATGACTCATATCCGAAGCTTAGATGAGATAGGGTTTTAATCTCATCAACCAATAAAATTTGTACATGTTAGGAATTTATTTTAAACATTATCAACTTGATTTATCTATATTTAACCAATTTAATTTTATTTGTGGTAATAACATTCTAAATTTTAAATTATAACAAAAAGTTACTTATTTGTTGTTAATTTCCAATAATTGGATACTTAATAAAATTTTAGACCATATAAATTTAAATTAATAATTTTTAAATATTTTTGTGATTTTTAAACAATTTTATAATATGTTATTTTTATAAAATAACAATAGTGTCAATTTTGACACTATTCATTTATTTGAATTTAAATAAAATATATACAGAATATATGTTCGAACTAAATAATTTAATAGATCCATAAAAGGTCATATATATCTATAAAATTAGTGGATCACATTAAATAGTTCATATAATATTTATTTTATTATTTTTAACACCATTTATTTGGTTTACCTCTTAATAAAATAATTAATACAACATTTTTTTATAATTATTTAATATACTTATTTGTTGCATAAAAATTAAAAATAAAATCCTATGATGAATATAAATCTATTAAATTTCACAATAATACTTTTAATCGAATTTATCATCTTAAAATCACAATATTTCAATTGTTATATTTATTAAATTATGAAGGTGACAACTTTGACATCATTTAAAATAAAATAATATAAGTGTCATAATCGATTTTATAAGGCCCCAAATGGTCAAATATTCGACCATTGGATGATTATTGTTTAAATTTACATTACCAATAAGTTTTGGTCAGGGTTTTGTTCGTTTTATGGTCACTATTAGTTTAATAAAAACTATATTCTTGATTTTTCACTAGATAACCAATTTCTGCATCACTATTGTGTCACAATTAATGATAATTATTTAATCCCTAAAAATTATAATCAAATTCATATGATGTAGATAATTTAATTATCTTTCTTGAGACTATTCATTTTCTATGTTTCATGATGTTTATCACTAAATTAAAATTAATATACTTTTAAGATTTAAGAGAGTGACATGTTGTCACTTTCTTTGGTTTTAATAATAATTAAATTATTTTTATTGTAAAAAGTACATAAAATGAATCTCATCCTACCCTTAGGTGATATGGGTCGACTTTTAGCCTACCAATAGAATTTTGGCAGGTGTTATGGTAATTTTATAATATTATATTTACTTTTAATTACCCGATTTACCTTTAACTATGGTAAATAAAATTTACCGTAGTTACTATTCATAATGCTCAAAAATAAAAAGTAGTTTATTAAAATAATTTGGACCCACTGATTCCAAATATGGAATCCATTTTTCCAAATTCAATACACAAAATATGTAGAAATAAAATTAAAATTAATCCCGTTGTCGAAAGAAAACGGGTTTTTGTTTAAAACATTGCAAAAGATTGAATTGATTTAACCTACGAATTCAAGGTAAAATCGATGATAATGAAATACATTATTTTAAATGGTAAAAATATATTCTATTTATACTTTAAAACAATTCAATATTATAATTTAACCATATAAATTATTACGATGAAAAAAGTTGTTTTTAATTAAAATATAGCGTGGTTTTAATATTCATTAAAATATGAAAGTTATCAGAAAAATATCAAAACTTTATCCGAATTAAATTTTTATATCCTGATTATAAGAAAAAAATTTATTTTGTCAAATTTAACTTATAAACATTTAAAAAACTAGATTTAAAGTGGGTGCGCCATCAAAAGGCGGCAAAACTGCATTTTTTGAAAAATACTTATTTTACCCGAAAAATTTATTTTGTTCTCATACCATGTTCTAGAAAATATGTAAGATGAATAATAATGTTATAAAATTAAAAATTTAGTTAATACTATTCATAATGTATACTCCATAATAATATTATAGAAATATATCGTTGTTTTGTGAAACTCGGTATTGCGAACTACACACGCTATCAAGGAAGGTCGTGATTGCGTGTAATGAAAGCCAAGTTAGGGTTGCGTATTGTGCAAGACTCCTTTGTTGTTTCATATTACAGAATCAAACCATATTTCATTTATACATTGAATATGTATATATATACACATAATGTTGCATAGAACGACTATTATCAAACGAACCTGAAATTGTGTGTAACACAATCTAAGAATAGAGTTGTGTATACTTCAAGCTAATACAATGTGGCCTATAGCACCAGATAATCTTGTCGTATCATAAAACACATGACATCAAATAAATTAAAAATAATACTTATCATAAAATATCGGGTTTTTACAATTACATTGAGAGTTGTTATTGAATTTTAATACGGTCTTCTTGTAGGGTAACTTTTATAGTTGTAGTGTGGTGAGAGATCATGGTATATGTTGTTCCATTATTCCCATTGGTTAGTTATTATTATTTTTATACTTGTTGATTCTAATTTATTTTTTGTTTTCATTACTTGAGTTTGGTTCATGGGTAATTGTGAAATCATCGGTGGGCCTTTTCACTTTTCCGATACTCAGAGTAAGATTTTTTATGCATCATATAAGGTAGGTGGTCCCAAAATTCACCCATAATATTTATCTTGTCAATAGAGCTTTATGTGACAATATCCTAAATTTTTGATTAGATACCTCATAATTTAACAAATCATTATATATTAAATATTATATTTTTTAAATATAATTTTAAATGGAATTGAAAATGTTACTATAAAGATACTTTTTATGAGGTATTTGATTTTCTTATTGAAATGGAAATGTGGAATTTTTTATTTTATTTGTGTCATTAAATGTAAATGTGTAATTAGATTAATGAAATGAGAAAAGTGTTACAAATAATTGGTTTTTGAATTTTTGGTTTTGAAATTTCATGAAAATGTGTTTTTATTATTAGAAAATGGTTTTCTAAAAAAATAGTATTTTTGGAATTTTTTTAAGGAAAATGAGATTTATTTCAAAAACATTAATGTGAAATTCCCATTATTATATGTATTATAATTTTGGTAATATGTCAATTAAATTATGTTTTAAGGTACCTAGAATGTAGAGATTTCCCCAAAATCATGATTTTAAATAAAATTAATTGATGATCGAAATGAGCTTGCTTTTGTCGGTGAAATGTTTCATTGTTTCAGCCTAAAGATCACACACGAAAGAAATTAAGCCCTAAATTAAAAATATAAATACCCAGATTCATCAAAAGTTATGATTGAGTTATTCTCATCATTGGGGATAACTTCTCAATTAATCCAAATAAAAACTTATCTAGATCATTCACATATGCTTCAAAAATTTGATGGAGCACTAATCATCAAAATCTGGGTGCTAGTTCAGCGTTCCAACAATGCCTTCAATGATACAATGATCACAATATCACCTTTCATGCAATTTGTGAGAGTTATATTTTTCCAACAACTTGAAGCTAGATACTATCCCTCTCTATGATTCAGGAGAACAAAGAATAAAGAGAGGGGTTGTGAATAGTTGTTGTGAAAACCATTCCCATTTTATTAATAGTGTTTAATAAATTACCAAGAAATTACACTACAAGCCCCAAATAATTGTAAAGACTATAAATAATGTTATGACTAATAAACTTAGTCATAAATATTATTAAAACCTTCTGGTTGTATAATAACTATAATACATGATAATACTATTTCCATTAACTGGACTTTTCGTTCATGAAAATCTTAAATGATCCATTGATATTTTAATCTAATATTGGTTAAAATAATATTATCTTGTATTTAATTTAAAATTTGTAAATAAATTTAATAAATAAATTAATAAATAAATTAAAATCCCATCATTCTTATCTTTAGTAATATGAATTTATTTATTTATTTGGTGCTTGTGTCACTATGGAAAATCTCAGACCCCTGTGAAGGGGACCACAATGTCCAATAAAACTATTCAATTTAATATGGAATATTCTTTAATATAATATTGTGTTTTACCCTCTATTCCCTTATCTAAATAGAATTGAATATTATTCATTGATTAAGAGAGGGACCTAACAACATATCATGTACCCTAAATAGATAAGTATGGTCACAGCTGTGACAACCACCTATGAACACACACTGTGTAATACAATCTATTTGACTTTAATTTGTCATAATACAGGTCGCACACCCATGTCATTACCCTTTTTATGACTTATTGTTATTTGATCTAACTGGATGTGTTTTTACCGTATCTTTTTGTGGACATGTTCATATTATGGTACTAGCATCCTAATCAAAATGGTAAAAGACATATAACTTTCATAACATAGAATAAAAAACACATTCTTGAACATTAAAACGATGTCATACCTTCAATAACAACACCAACACAAGCTACCTCACTAAGATTTAATTATCATGGGGTTTCCTTTCATTATGGTTCATGATCATACTATACACATTGGTAAAGAGTTTAACTCATTAGATCATTAAATATGTCCCCACATATGAACAACCAATCAAACATAAAAATTATTGTGCTCTTATTGGAGGGTATGTCCTCATGAACCCACTACTAGAGATCACAAAGTACAAATTTCATGATATGAAGCCTCAATGCTTATGATCCCCTAACACCTGATAATCAAATGTCTACTACGTCCAGTTAGTATGATGTATGTAGACCATAATACATATGCTTAAGATTAATTTCATAGTATCTTTAGGTTCGCATTATATCATGGGATCTGCTATAACCTTTTGATCTGACATTTAATCTAAATACCTAACAATTAAATAGTGGGAGTAGAAAATTATTCACTATAATAGTAAGAATAAATCATTTTAACTAACTATATAAATGATATGGTAATCAAAAGAACTTCATATTTGGGTCTAGGGAACCCGCTATTACAAGATTCCCACTTTCACTAGTATAAACATTCTAACCAACCTCGTTAGATCTCAAATGATCAATATCATGTTTCATGGTGTGTGATGTCTTTATTTCTTGGGTTTTCCATGTTTCTGCCACATTCAATTCTAATATATGTGACCTCATCTCCATGAGTGTGATACTTCTCAACAGATGGTATCCCGAAGTATATAGATTTCTCCCACTATCATAACAAGACTTATTGGCTATTAGTAATATAATAACTACCATTATAATAACTCTTTACCTACTAGGTGTGATTCTAGGAACTAGATTTTTTTTTTAATTTCTTCTTATCTTCCTCATAAGCTGAAACATATATGGTATTTTTAGGTATGGATACCATTGGATTTTATGGTATTATCTATCCTATAAACTAATCATAACTACGATACTATATGCCATTAATCTAAGGAATATTATTTTGTTTCCCTTGAAAAATGGTATCCTTTTTACTCCACTTACCTTGTATATATCTCATGTACTTTCTAAAGCATAGTCGGATTGTTCTAATTTCTTCACTTGTAGTAGTTCTAATATAATTGACATCTTCCTTATTATAATATATATCCTAAAAATATTGAGTTTTTACATATGAGGAAATGTGTGATTGTTCAATTTAATTTTTTATAGATTTCAACTCACCATGTTAATCACATCACATA
This sequence comes from Viscum album, assembly GCA_963277665.1. Taxonomy (NCBI): domain Eukaryota; kingdom Viridiplantae; phylum Streptophyta; class Magnoliopsida; order Santalales; family Viscaceae; genus Viscum; species Viscum album. Next base: position 247,558,113 of record OY728160.1, on the reverse strand, counting down.
TCTCAGATTTTTAAAATGTTAGAGATATTATCCATGTGACATTAGTAAAAATTCCTCCCATGAATTGTTCCAACATGATTTTTTCAATACCATTTCACTATATGTATGATTGACTACATCAAAGAAACCATTTGATCTACCTCAGTATATTATGTTCCCTAAAATATAGGTTGCCATTTTAATTAAATCACTAGAGTATATAGATTCATTTATTTTGGACATAATCGGTGAGACCTATATCTATTTTCTATATGTTGCCGAAAAAATATTACCTATAAAATGAATGTGCTCCCACAAACCACTCAAAGACACATTGAAAATATTCATTCAAAAATAAATATTATATGTTCTTGTTTATTAATTTACTACTAAAATATATTTCAATAACTTGTAACTTTTATTAGCATTCTGTGATGTGACAATCCCTTTTTTAGTTGTGTCATATAGACACCTTCCATGATTAGTGTTCATGAAATCAAATACTCAAATTAAATGATCATAGATATTATCCATCACAAGTAAAATTATAATATATTTATGAATAATAACATGGATTAATCTATCGATCCATATTGTTACCACCCTTATACCATCCATGTATAAAAATATTTGAATACCCACCATAGTATTCAAAACAATAAGCTACTTTTCACTTTTTTACATGGAATCCGTTATTTAATTTTAATTTATCTTGTAAATTATAGCTAATTTTTATATAATTATTAATTGTAGGAGTTATTATTTGAAACGAACAATGGATCACTGTTCATGGTGAAAAAGAATCATTAAAATGGATTTAAATCTAAGCTAATTTTCATATAATTTATCTGTGATGTTTGGAATAAAACACCTCCCTCTTTTACATTGAATGGAATTTTAATTTTTTCCGGTAACTTGTAATCTTCCTGAATTTCTCTAATGAAAATTAAAGGTACAAGGTGTATAACTGATGCCCCAAAATTGGGGTTTTAAAATTTTCCCATTGATGATTGCCATTGGCTGATTGTCATCAGTGAGACACATCTTCGTATCAGATCAGGGATTAGGTGTGAATGAAAATAAGCACCAAATTAAAACCATAAATACTTGATTTGATATAATAATGAGAACAATTTATTCTAATTTTTGGTGGTCACTTCTCAATGAATTTGAATATTAATTCCTACAAATCATCCAAATGCATTTCAAAAATCTTATGGAGCACCGAATATCGAAATCCAAGAGCTAGCGTGGAGATATGGCGATGTCATCAATGCTATGAAGATCACCACATATTCTTTATTGCTATGCGATATAGAGATCAAGATACAATGACTTTGACTTAGATCCTCCCCCTCTAGGATAAGGGATATAGATGAAGAGATAGAGATGTTGTGAATAGTTGTTAGCAAAAAACTCCCATTTTATATTTATATTATTTAATAAATTACTTAGAAATTTCTCAGTGGCCCCCAAATAATATCACATACTATAAATAATATTATGACTACTGTACTGAGTCCTAAATATAACTTTAACATTCTTATAATATAATAAATATATCACGTGATAATACCTGATCCATTAACTCGACTCGTCATTCCCCAAAATATATAATGAACCATGAATATTTTAAACTAATATTTTCTTAAAAATTATTTTCGAGTATTTAAATTAAAAAATTTTAAATGTATTCAATAGATTAATTCAATTAAAATTATACTTAACATGAATAATATGATTTTTTGGGGGATTTTTTCACCTTTAGAAGATACAAGAAAATGTGGTGGGGACCACCATGACTAATAAATATATAAAACTGAATTAGGAATATTATAGAATACTCTATTTCATGTAACCCTCTAGGTCGTTATCTTGTTATCAGTGAATAATTTTCATAGACCAAGAGCAGGATCTATAAACCCAACATGGACCATAAATAGATAAGGATAGTTGTAGAAATGACAACCGACATATGAACACACATTATGTAATACAATATCTTCGTCTTTAATATCACATAAATTAGGATGCACACCCATGTCATCACCCTTTTATTGATATTTTTTTATCTAACCAGATTGATTTACCCTCAGCATCCATGACCATGATATAATGTAGGTGATACCATCCAAATCAACATGGATAGAAATATATATCTTCCTTAACCTGGAATCAAAATATTCTTTCATGGTCATTCAACCAATTCTATATCAAAAATGATACAGCCAACATAAGCTACCTCACCCCGATTTCATTTTCAGCATTTATTCCTTGCATCAATGACTGCAATAAAATGACACACAACAGAAATGATCTCAAGTTAGAGATCATTACACATGTCCATCGATATAAACAAAAAATGACACTTAAAAAACATTTTGTGTTAGCATTGGAGGTTCTTTACACAAGATCTCACTAATATAGATCACCATGTGAAAAATTCATGAGTAGAAGTTTCATTGATTATGATCCCAAAACCACTGATAGTTAAACATCTACCATATCCAGTTAGTATGATGTATCTAAATCATAAAAACTATATTAAAAAATAATTCCATTGAATGAAATAATCTTGGAAATTGTATATTTGGGGTCATATATTTCCCACAAAATCATTCAATAAGGATTTATATCTCATATGATGTTTATGGAAATTGATTATTAATAAATCTCTACTTTAATTATTTGGTAATGATCCTTACACCACCATGACAAGGAAAATTGGTAGTGATTCTTACTCTACCACATTATGATTTTTTTTCCTATGTTACATCCATAGTTTATAATTATAATTAATTATAATCATTATGCTATTACAATTCCTATGATTATACCCCATGGATGTTGATTACTTTCTCATATTTCCACACTCTTATGTTAGGGTATATGTTTTCTCCTTTGATATTAAAATTCCTCACATCATGTGTTGTAGAAGATAGTTATTATTTAATGTTCAATTAATATGATATTTATCCACATTTCATGTTTTCACATATGTTTATGTTTTAACAGTTGAATAACTGTTAACGATTTTCCCTAACTTAGTGTTTAATATCACCCCATTTTTATGTCAATGACCTCCATGTAATCAATATGACTACAACCTATGATAAATCTATAATGGAAAATAGTATTATTTAATTACCGAAAAACATTTCTATGTTGTGTAGTATATTGTTCATATAACATGGACCTCTAAGACACTAAACCATTTATTATTTGAATTTCAAGATGATTTTTATGTTGAAATGTTTATCTTATTGTAATTTTTAAAAATAAATATCAGTTCATCTCACCCTGTATCTATTAAAGTGTTTAAAAGAACCATTTTTACCACCTAACCTTGGATTGTGGGCTTCTATTGCTTCAGTTGGTATCATGTTAGTGTGTAGATATGTTTTGGTATTAATATTATAAATTTTTGGATTATGATTAGAGAATATTAGTAAACCCCAAGGTATAAGTCTATGTTTATGAAAATTTCCTTCAATATTTCCAATGTTTTAAATTTTTGGTTTTCCTAAAAGTTGTATCCCCATGAAGATAATTGGGAGAACATGTTATTGTTGAACATGTACACCTATGTGTAATCACTATGAGATTTTTGGTTGAATTTCAAATCATTATTCACTCCAGTTAATTGCTAGTGGGCTTAAAATTGTACTTCTGAATAGAGATTCCAAAGGGTTATACATTGGCTGACCATAATATATTAAAAATACATTATGATAGATTTATTGTTTTATAGAATTTAGTAATAGAATATGAGAGGACCACATCTAATGAAACCGTGATTGTGCCAACATTGATATTAATTGAACTGATAATATTCTATTATTTAATTTGGATTTCTTAGAAACATTTTATAGTTACATTTAAAAAATTATATATATATTTAAACTAATTAAATTTAGAAAATATTGATCATATATGATTGATGATTTATTTATTGAAGTTAAAATTTATCTAAATAAAATATATTTAGGATTTCGGTAGTTCATTTATTGTATTAAATTTTTATAACCAATTAACAAATTATAATCAATATTTATGATTAGAAATATCACCCAACTATCCAAACAATCATAATTGATTTAATTGTAATTATTATTAATAAATATAGTTTTAGGGATCCTACCATGATTTCTAAAATTCATATCACATTCATATTACATTACATCATATATAGCTCCCCATCTTCTATTTGATATTATGATGTTAATTTTAGTTTATTATGAAATTAATGACACAAAAGTTTTATATTCCTAAATTTGAAAATTACCACAGGGGAAATTTTTAAAATTACACAATCTCACAGTCCAAAAAATTTCATAAAATCCCATACAATGATATGGAGAATGGTAGTTTTTGGGCATCATATATCTAACTTATGTCACAAATTTGATGATTTTTTACATATGTATGCAATTTAACATGATTTCAAACATTCCACTCAGATCATGTATGATTTTTTTACTAAAAATAATCCATGGGTCTCATTTATAAAATGAATGATAAAAATATTCATCATCATACAACTAATTTTATTTGGACTCACTCATTTAAAAATTTCATTAGTGTAATTGTGACCATAAATTTAGATTATTAAAAAACCATATGATGCACTTTGTCAACTCCTCAATGTGACCTCATTCACCATTGAACATCTAAAACTGATAGAGGAATTGGAGTACCAAATGTTCAAAAATATCATAAGACATGCATCTAGAAAATAATATGCCTCATAAACATATAAGTGAACATTTTGGGAAAAAATGATGACAAAATTAATATATTTCAAGAATCATAGGAATGATGTGATTCATTTATATACCAAAAATATTATAGAAGACACCTCAATTGAAATTATATCTAGACTTATAGTTATATTTTATATAACCCAATCTAATTTCAAATAGTATGTTATAATTAAATTTATTCGTAGGTAATTTATTAATTGGGGAATATATCACACTAATATTTTGAAACATATTTCATTGAATAAATAATTTTTTCAATAGAATTATTCACGCAAAACATCAAACCAAAATGAGCCATGAAAAATGTGATGCACATTTTTAAGATATTAAAGGATGAATAAATCCCCGTGTGAATAAAAAACAGTCACTAATTAAAAAATTTTAATCTAGTGGATAATAAATAATATGGCTTACTAACAATTAGAGAATTTAATTTGGAATCAACTTTTATTGTTATAAAAAATTCAACAGAAAAATTTTAAATGATTATTATGATAATATATTATATTAAAATATGTTAACTAATATATTAACAATATTTAAAAAAATTTATTTTAAAGAATATTAAGAATACATAATGTTGAAAAAGTTTATATTTATATTAAAGAAATTTTTATTGACGTCTTGATTTTTCATTTAAAACACAGATCTATAAATTTTTTAATTTTAATTTTTTAAAAATAAATTTATTTTTTTATTCCACATATCCTTATTATCTTATGGTGAATTTTAGGTATTCTTATAAAAAGTTGTTTTTTAAATGAATAGTGAAAATTTCAGTTTTACTAAAAGCATATCATTTTTTACTATATCATGTTATAAATGTTACCTAAAAAATTAAATTTAATGAAAAATTATATACTATGTAGTAAAAAAATATGTCATAAAATTTTATTATGATTTTAGAAATACTATTTTTTTACAAATTAAGTAATACATTCCAATAAAAAGAACCATGTTTTCTATTATTTCAGAAAAATATTTTTTTAAAAAAAAATTTGGGTTTTTATGATTTATAATATCCCATTTCGTTAGTTGGTGTACTAATATAACCTTTTTTGATCCATTTATTGTTGATTCTCTTTATAGGGTGTTTCGACCATTGTTTAGATGGTTTTGGAGGCTCTTTGGGAAATTCATGTTTCGTACATGGTTTATCCAATCTGTATCAACTCCTTATAAAAAATATTCAACCCCTGATAGTATGTGATTCATAAATGGTGAAAAGTTTAAAAAACTATGCATCCACATAGTGGAATCCATGTTCCTCAATTAGTATGGGTGTAACATCCCATGTAAATAAAGAATAAAGCATTTCATATTTATTATTATTTATTAATTAAATATTAATTTTACTTTAAAGGGTTTTCTAAGTTCGATAGCGTACCCGATACGCAACAAAGAGTTTCATTGAAATCTTACGTTGCACACTAGTAATAAAATAATATTATTTTAAATGGTAGTTAATACATAGCCGTTGTATTGGCGGGAATGGATAGAAATAACTAAAATATGATTATATATGTTTTTAAATGTGTTTACATTTATCCAATAAAAGATAAAGGCTTAAAAGACAAAAAGAATTCAATTTTAGGCATATATACTCTAATATTTACTAAAGGTCCACTTATCGCCTTTTGATGGTGAACCGTCATTAAATATAGTTTTGTTCACTCTTATACATTCTATTGGACAAAATAAAACTCTTTTTTTAGAATAAGGACATCAAAATTTACTTTGTATAATTTTTTGGTATTTTTCCGATAAAGTCCATTTTTTAATGAATAGTGAAAAATGTTGTATTTTAATTCAAAACCACTTTTTAATATAATTTATTTATATGATATGATTATCGTTTGAATTGGGTTTAAAGTGGAATTAGAATATATTTTTACCATTTAATCCAATAGTGGTCGATGGAATTAATTTCACTTTGAAATCAGACTTAAACTATGGTCAATCTTTTGATACTTATTGTTTCATAAAAACACGCTATTTGCTCTGACATCGGGAATTAATTATTAAATTAATTAATGAAACTTATATGTTTTGAATTTTTTAAAATAGACTTCATTTTTGAATTCGGAATATCAAATATAGCTTAGGGTGAATTTTTGGTATTTTTCTGAAAAACTTCAATTTTTGATGAATAGTGAAACCACTAAGTGGTACATAAACAAACTGATTTTTTGTTTAAATGAAATTTTACAACCTTTGTGTTTTGAATTTCAAAAATCCGACATACATGGTTGTCATTATGAAGTAAAATGTGGTTCAATGGGATTAAAATAATTTTTTAGTGAATAGTAACTTTTATGTTTATTAATCACAATTAGAGGTAATTAGTGTAGTTTAAGGTAAAAATAATGTTTTAATAATATTAAATGAACTTGACACATGTCCTACCCTTATTGGATGTGTCATGGCCGACCAATACAATCCATAGGTCAACTTGGGGACCCCATGGAGCCACTTTGGTTGGAAAATGACATTAATATCTTTTTATTTAATGTTAAAATTAAAATGACACAAACATGAATTGTTTTACTAAAACAATTTTTAAATGGGGTAATACAAGTCATATTTTTTACTATAAATAGTAATTAGAAAGAAACAACTATTTCCTACATCATAGTATTTTTTTATAATTTTTAGACATTAACTAAATTAAATTATTTATGACAACATGATGATATAGTGACTACCTCATTATTTAACGATTTAAATAAAATGGAAAGATAATGTAAAATCTAAGACCTACACATGTCCAAAACCTATTGGATGGGTGTATTTAGAACCCTTATCACCTTATCCTCGAATTATATCAATGTGGGACCTTTTAAATCCGAAACTCATTTTAAAATAAAGTATCATTTCCTTACTTTCCAAGAGTGCCCCTCCTCTCCTCTTATAAAAGGCCCCCACCTCTACCACCTTACCCACACCTCTAAAGCCTTTGGTTCTGCCAAGATCTTCTCTTTTTGTCTCTTCACATCCCTCTCTTACTACCATAAGCCTCACTTTGGGCAGAAGTCTTGCAAAGGAATCCTTTGAGCTCAAATGAAAAAGAGTTATCCGTTTTAAAGGTTGTGTTTTCTCTTGTGTTCTTTTGTTTTATTTTTCTTCTCCAACCCTCTAAACTCTTTTTATTCCTTTATTTTGTAACAACGCCATTATCTTCAATATACTAGGATGTTGTTATAAGAATAATTAGAGCTACACTTACACACACCTACATCTAATGGTTAAAGAACATACTGTTTCTGTGGATGGCGAATTTCTGCGTCATGAAACGATGATTGTTCAATATTCTTCTAACACCTTCAAAGGTGGCCATTAATATGTAACTCTATTTATATATGATATATATTATGTTTATGTTTTCCTTATGCTTCTGTATTTTTCATTTTTGGCATACCATTATTTTTTCCATTGTGGGTAAACGCGATATCTTCATTTTAGGAAGTGCGGACTACCGCCCCCTCAAAGTGATTTGATTCGTTAATGCCATATGTGGGACGTATAAAGGATGGATTTCAATTTATTATATATGATTTATGTTAAATCTAAATGATGAATATAATTATGGAATTAAAATATACATACCTCTCATTTGGTTTTAAATCCACCAATATGACATAGAAATGAAAGTAGCGTTCATGCGTACGTACGGCTTACCGTATACATGAACGGTGCATTTCATTTCTTACCTCTAAATGATTATGTAATATTATAAATGAATGTATATACTGGATATATATGATATATATATCTACATCATGAATATAATTCTTGATATAACAGATATTTTACTACATGAACAACTTGTAATTATAAAGAGTTTATTTTTGATTCAAGTACCAATGATCGTTAAAACGACCGTTATTAACATAAATAATTACATAGTGTTCATGACATGGTAATAAGTGATATTAAAGGAACAATTAACTTGAAAAAGGTTCTTATACAAGTAGAAATTAACTCAAGTTTATTATTCAGGACATTAAAGAACGATCGAGTCAAGTCGGACCCGAGGTAAGGGACTTCGTCTCAATCTCCTTTCACTGAGGCATATTTTATTTTATACACAACTATCTTTTATAATATGTATAAAACCCTTTGAATTTTACTTTTATACAAAAGGAATCTTTTTCTACGAAGCATTTTACTAAATGAAAAAAATTAATGTTTCTTTTAACATACGCGGTGACAATGACCTTTTCTGCCGCCGCGAGTATTATTTGGCCTTTGGCTTCCTCAACAAGCCGTAATGTTTTTTTAAAATTAAATAAATACCATATACCATTTTATGTATTTTGGTATTGAAAAGGGTATTTTATAACGGATTTTTTATGTCAATATATTTAAGTGATATATTGTGTTCAAAGTGTGGAGATGTTTTCATTCCATTATATTTGTTTTATGTCTTATGATTTTATAATGGTACTTGGACATTTGATGGGTGGTTACGTGATAAACCATATAACGGGTGGTGTCGTGAATACCAGGATGGGTGGTTACGTTATAACCTCCAATTCATTGGGTATGGAAGTCGGCCGTATGGCTATTCCATTAAGTATTTAGGGAAGTTGGCCGTATGGCTATTCCATTAAGTGATATGTGTGGAAGTCGACCGTATGGTTATTCCACTTAAGTATGTTTATGTCCCAAGTTACCTTTATATTTTATGTGTTCTTTATATGGGATTTATGGTAGTCCTTTGGTTACAAAAGGGTAAGTAATGATATTTTATTCAGTGAAGAGTTTTTACTACTTCATAAAGGTGAAAAGTATTAGTTTGATAAAGTATACTGGGTTTACTTGTTGTTTTGATAAACTAACAGTTTTCATTATTTGTGTATCCCTTACTGAGATTTTTATGCTCACCCCATGTTTTTTTTGAAATGTTTTTTACATGACTTAATGTGGAATAAGGTCAAGGATTGGATCAAGGGAAATTCATGCAATCTAAAACATGGAACTAGACATGTTTCTTTTTAAGAGTTTTTATTTTATGGAAACTTAGTAGAAGTTTCTACTTTTTAATCATTTGAGATGTAATAGTTATGTCCTAATTATCTAAAACTATAAACCTGAAAAGATCCTCAATGTGAATTATTCATTTAATTCAATATTAAGTAATGTTTAAGGCCAGGGCCTTATAGTTGGTATCAGAGGTAAGTTTAGACAACATTAGGAGTTAGAAAATTGTTAAATTATAAATTAATTTATGGTATGATTGAAATGATATAGCATTTACAGATTACCATGTTGCTTTGACTAAGATTTTTCTGTGTTAAGAATGGTTTTTCGTAGAGTAAATAGAATGGCTTTTCTAGGAAGGCGTACAGAGGGAAATGACGTTTCAAATCAGTATCCTGAGATGGTCAGAATTAGAACTAAACAGTTTGTTGTAGTGATGGCTCAATTAAATCAGGTGAAAAATATTGGTTGTTCTTATGGATGATATTTTGGTGTTTTCTAAAAGTAAAGAGGATCATGAATTTCATTTAAGAGTTTTCTTGAAAACCTTACAAGAAAAGAAACTATATGGAAAATTCAGCATGTTTGTGTTTTGGTTACAACAAATTTCATTCCTTGGTCATATTGTTTCTAAAGATGGAATAACTATGGATCCTACGAAAACAAAAGTTGTGGAAGAATGGCCAAGACCCACAAATGTAACTGAGATTTGTAGCTTCCTTGGTTTGGCAGGATTTTACCAAGGGTTTGATAGAAATTTTTCACAATTATCTAGTCCAATGATTACGCTATCTTGGAAGGGTGTTAAGTTTATATGGACAAAAGAATGTGATGATTTATTTGAGGAAATGAAAAGAAGATTGTTGAATGCTCTAGTTTTGGCACTACCTTCCAGGAATGGGGAGTTTGTTATCTACAATGATGCTTCATTGGAAGGACATGGTTGCGTCCTAATACAGAATGATCAGGTAATTTCTTATTCTTCACGTCAGTTGAAAACTCATGAGGTAAATTATACTACAAATAATTTGGAATTAGCTGCTATTGTTTTCGTTTTAAAAATTTGGAGGCATCATTTGTATGGAGTAAAGTGTGAAATATATACTAATCCCAAAAGTTTAAAGTATATATTCACTCAGAAATAATTGAACATGAGACAGAGGATATGGCTGGAATTAATCAAGGATTATGATTGTACAATTCATTACTATCCGGGAAAAGAAAATAATGTGGCTGATGCTCTGAGTCGAAAGAGTAATACTTCATTAACAATGTTGTGTTTGGAACATGATCCCTTGGTTAAGGATTTAATGAAATTTAGCAAAGAAGTTAATGGTGATGGATTCCCTTCTGTTTTGTTTCAGGTATCAGTGAAATCTTCTCTATCAGACAGATTCAAGCAAGCACAGAATCAAGATAGTGAGTTGCAGAAAAAGGTAGAGCTGGTTCAGAAGGGTATGTTGCCTAAATTCAACATTGATAATAATTGTGTTTTGAGGTTTGGGAAGAGATTATGTGTGCCTTGTGATTCATAGTTGAAGAATGAGTTGTTATGTGAGGCTCATAGTTCCCTGTTTTCAGTTCATCCTGGAAGTACTAAGATGTACAGAGATCTGCGGGAGTATTACTGGTGGGATGGAATGAAAAGAGATATTGCTGATTTTACTGTGATGTGTTTGACTTATCAACAGGTTAAATCAGAGCAGAAGTTACCGAAAGGGATGCTGCAGCCTTTACCAGTGCCAGATTGGAAATGGGAAAATATATCCATGGAATTTGTTGTGGGATTATCAAGTACATCTTGAGGTAATAATGAAATATGCGTTATTGTGGATCGCTTGACTAAATCTGCTCATTTCCTTGCTATACGAGATACTTTTTCCCTAGATCAACTTTCCTGTTTGTATCTTAAAGAGATAGTCAGGTTACATGGAGTTCCTCTCTCCATTGTGTCTGATCGTGATCTCATGTTTACTTCTAACTTTTGGAAAGGCCTCAGAAGTCTTTGGGTACTGAATTAAATTTTAGTACAGCTTTTCATCCGCAATCAGATGGGCAGTCAGAATGAAAAATTCAGAGCTTGCAGGATATGCTACGAGCTTGTTCGATGGATTATCAAGGAAGTTGGGACCGGCATATTTCTTTGGTTTAGTTTTCATATAATAACAATGTTCATTCTAGTATACAGATGGCACCGTTTGAGGCATTATATGGGAAGAAGTGTCGAACTCCAGCTTTTTGGGATGAAGTGGGTAAAAGGAAGATAATGGGACCAGAATTGGTAGAAGAGATGGCAGAAAAAGTTCAGTTGATTCAGAAACACATGAAAACAGATCAGAGTAGGAAGAATAGTTATGCGGATAACCAGAGGAAAGATCTATCTTTCGAGGCAGGTGATCATGTTTTTCTCAAGGTTTCTCCATGGAAAAGTGAGATGAGATTTGGTAAGAAAGGAAAGATGAGTCCAAGGTTTATTGGACCATATGAAATTATGGGGAAAGTTGGATCAGTTGCTTACTGCGTGGCTTTACCTCCAAGTTTATCTCAGGTACACAATGTTTTTAATGTTTCGATGCTGAGAAAGTATATGCCAGATTCATCTCATGTTTTGAGCCAAGAGGTAGTTTAGTTGGAAGATAATCTCTCTTATGAAGAACAACCATTCCAGATTCTTGACCGAAGAGAGAAAGTGTTACGAAATAAGGTAATTCATCAGGTAAAGTATTTGTGGAAAAATCATATGATTTAAGAGGCAACGTGGGAATCTGAAAATGCTATGAGGGATAAATACCCCCACTTATTTTGATAAGTGAATAAAATTGCGAGGATGCAATTCCCAAAAGGGGGGAAGGATGTAACATCCTAGGTAAATAAAGAATAAAGAATTTTCATATTTATGAATATTTATGAATTAAATATTAATTTTACTTTAAAGGGGTTTCTATGTTTGATAGCGTACCCGATACGCAACAAAGAGTTTCATTGAAATCTTACGTTGCACACTAGTAATAAAATAATATTATTTTAAATGGTAGTTAACACATAGTCGTTGTATTGGAGAGAATGGATAGAAATAACTAAAATATAATTATATATGTTTTTAAATGTTTTTACATTTATCCAATAAAAGGTAAAGGCTTAAAATACGAAAAGAATTCAATTTTAGGCATAGATACTCTAATATTCACTAAAGGTCCACTTATCACCTTTTGATGGTGAACCGTCATTAAATATAGTTTTTTTCACTCTTATAAATTCTATTGGACCAAATAAAACTCTTTTTTTAGAATCAGGACATCAAAATTTACTTTGTGTAAATTTTTGGTATTTTTCTGATAAAGTTCATTTTTTAATGAATAGTGAAAAATGTTGTATTTTAATTCAAAACCTCTTTTTAATATAATTTATTTATATGATTAGATTATCGTTTGAATTGGTTTTAAAGTGAAATTAGAATATATTTTTAACATTTAATCCAATAGTTGTCGATGGAATTAATTTCCCTTTGAAATCAGATTTAAACTAGTGTCAAACTTTTGATACTTATTGTTTCATAAAAACATGATATTTGCTCTGACAGCGTGAATTAATTATTAAATTAATTAATGCAACTTATATGTTTTGAATTTTTTAAAATAGGCTTCATTTTTGAATTCAGAAAATCAAATATATCTTAGGGTGAATTTTTGGTATTTTTCTGAAAAACTTCAATTTTTGATGAATAGTGAAACCACTAAGTGGTACTTAAACAAACTGATTTTTCGTTTAAATGAAAATTTACCACCTCTGTGTTTTGAATTTCAAAAATCCAACATAAATGGTTTTCATTAAGAAGTAAAATGTGGTTCAATGATATTAAAATAATTTTTTGGTGAATATTAACTTTTATGTTTATTAATCGCGATTAGAGGTAATTAGTGTAGTTTAAGGTAAAAATAATGTTTTAATAATATTAAATGAATTTTAAACATGTCTTACCATTATTGGATGTGTCATGGAAGACCATTAAAATCCATGGGTCAACATGGGGACCCCATAGAGCCACTTTGGTTGGAAAATGACATTAATATCTTTTTATTTAATGTTAAAATTAAAATGACACAAACATGAGTTGTTTTACTAAAACAATTTTTAAATGGTGTTATAAAAGTCATATTTTTGACTATAAATATTCATTAGAAAGCTAAAAAAGATTTCATACATCATTATATTTGTTTTATAATTTTTAGACATTAACTAAATTAAATTATTTATGACACCATGATGATGCAACGATTATCTCATTATTTAACGATTTAAATAAAATGGAAAGATAATGTAAAATCTAAGACCTACACATATCAAAAACCTATTGGATGGATGGATTTATAACCCCTATCACCTTATACTCGAATTAAATCAATGTGGGACCTTTTAAATCCGAAACTCATTTTAAAATAAAGTAACATTTCCTTACTTTCCAATAGTGCCCCTCCTCTCCTCTTATAAAAGGCCCCCACCTCTACCACATTACCCACACCTATCAAGCCTTTGGTTCGGCCAAGCTCTGCTCTTTTTGTCTCTACACATCTCTCTATTACTCCTAGAAGCCTCACTTTAGGTAGAAGTCTTCCAAAGGAAGCCTTTGAGCTCAAATCAAAAAGAGTTACCCGTTTTAAAGGTAGTGTTTTCTCTTGTGTTCTTTTGTTTTATTTTTCTTCTCCAACCCTCTAAACTCTTTTTATTCCTTTAATTTGTAACAACACAATTATCTTCAATATACTAGGATGTTTTTATAAGAATAATTCGAGCTACACTTACACACACCTACATCTAATGGTTAAAGAACATACTGTTTCTGTGGATGGCGAATTTCAGCCTCACGAAACGATGATTGTTCAATATTCTTCTAACAACTTAAAAGGTGTACATTAAGATGTAACTCTATTTATATATGATATATATTATGTTTATTTTTTACTTATGATTCTTTATTTTTCATTTGTGGCATACCATTATTGTTTCCATTGTGGGTAAACGCGATATCTTCATTTTAGGAAGTGCGGACGATTGCCCACTCAAAGTGATTTGATTCGTTAATGCCATATGTGGGACGTATAAAGGATGTATTTAAATTTATTATATATGATTTATGTTACATATAACTGATTAATATAATTCTGGAATTAAAATATACATACCTCTCATTTGGTTTTAATTCCATCTATATAACATAGAAATAAAAGTAGCGTTCATGCTTACGTACGACTTACTGTCTCCATGAACGGTGCATTTCATTTCTTACCTATAAATTATTATGTAATATTATAAATTAATGTATATACTGGATATATATGATATATATATCTACATCATGAATATAATTCTTGATATAACGGATATTTTACCACATGACCAACATGTAATTATAAAGAGTTTATTTTTGACTCAAGTACCAATGATCATTAAAACGACCATTATTAACTTAAATACTTACATAGTGTTCATGACATGGTAATAAGTGATATAAAAGGAATAATTAACTTAAAAATGTTCTTAACCAAGTAGAAATTAACACATGTTTATTATTCAGGACATTAAAGAACGATCGAGTCATGTCGGACCTGAGGTAAGGGACTTCGTCTCAATCTCCTTTCATTGAGGCATATTTCATTTTATACACAACTATCTTTTATACGGTGTATAAACCCATTTAACTTTTACTTTTATACAAAATTAATCTTTTTCTACGAAGCGTTTTACTAAATGACAAAAAGGAATGTTTCTTTTAACGTACGCGGTGACAATGACCTTTTCCACCACCGCGAGTATTATTTGGTCTTTGGCTTCCTCAAAAAACCGTAATGTTTTTTTAAAATTAAATAAATACCATATTCAGTTTTATGTATTTTGGTATTGAAAGGGTATTTTATAATGGATTTTTTTATGTCAATATATTTATGTGATATATTGTGATCAAAGTGTGGAGATGTTTTCTTTCCATTATATTTGTCTTATGTCTTATGATTTTATAATGGTACTTGGACATTTGACGGGTGGTTACGTGATAAACCATATGACGGGTGGTGCCATGAATACCAGGATGGATGGTTAAGTTATAACCTCTAATGCATTGGGTATGGAAGTCATCCGTATGGATATTTCATTACGTATGTATGGATGTTGGCCATATGGCTATTCCATTACGTGATCTGTGTGGAAGTCGACCGTATGGTTATTCCACTTAAGTATGTTTATGTCCCAAGTTACCTTTATATGTTATGTGTTCTTTATATGGGTTTTATGGTAATCCTTTGGTTACAAAAGGGTAAGTAATGATATTTTATTCAGTGAAGAGTTTTTACTACTTCATAAAGGTGAAAAGTATTACTTTGATAAAGTATACAGAGTTTACTTGTTGTTTTGATAAAATAACAGTTTTCATTCATTGTTTATCCCTTACTGAGCTTTTTATACTCACCCCATGTTTTTTAAAAATGTTTTTCACAAGAATTAATTTGGAATAGGGTCAAGGATTGGATCAAGGGAAAGTCATGCTATCTAAAACATGGAACTAGACATGTTTCTTTTTAAGAGTTTTTATTTTATGGAAACTTAGTAGAAGTTTCTACTTTTTAATCTTTTGAGATGTAATAGTTATGTCCTAATTCTCTAAAACTCTAAACCTGAAAAGATCCTCAATGTGAATTATTCATTTAATTCAATATTAAGTAAGGTTTAAGGCTGGGGCCTTATAATGGGTGCACATCTTGAACACAATTTTACTAAACTATTCACCACCTCCTGCAAACTATGCACGTTGGATTTTAATCCTCTAAAATTTTAATTGAAATATGGAACTCTGGATTCATATTTAAACTATAATCTCTATAATTAGACCATATGAAATACCTCTATGATAATTTTTCATGACAATGTTTTTTATTTTTTGACAACTAACATTTTTGTATTTGAATGTTCTCTTTTCCAAGAATAAGATCCAACTACATTGTATTCAGTTCATCAATTCCAAAATAATCGGAGGGAGGATTTATTGTTTTATGGGATTCTATCTATACTATAATTAGATAAGTAATGATGTTTCTAATGATTTTTGAGAGAAGAAAGAAATGTCAAGATTTAGAAGGTTTTCATAAATTCTAAAACAAAATAAAACGATGCTTTTTTGAACAAAAAATTCTCATAAGTAATGAAAACATTAATGATAAAAGATTTTGATGAAATGGTGAAGAGGATTGATGAATTTTATATTTGAAAAATATATCTTTTATCATGTTTTTGTAATCATATTTTCATAATTGGATTTTTGTAATCAAATTTTCATAATCAGCGAATCGTAACCAAAATTATGAGGGAATCGTAACAAGAATTTTACAGATAATCATAACCATCATTTGAGAGAATCGTAACTAGTATTATTAGAGAATATTGACCATAATTCTGTAGATAATCATAACCAATATTCAGTGAGAATTGTAACTAGCTTTGTTAAAGAACTATAACCATCATTCTATGAAAATCAGAACAACATAGAAAGACCAAGAGATTCTGATAATTGTGTCTAGTATAATGAAAATAATTTAATTGGATAAGAAGAAAAAAAATTACAAAAGGTTGAAGAATAATTCTCAATGATATTATTATGAAGAAGAATCAATGTGGTCATACTTGAAATTCAATTTTTCATAAATATCATAGAAATAGAAGGTGTATTTATGAAAGAAATATGGTGTTTAAATGCTAGATATTTTTATAGTTTTGAGATTTGAGGAAATGGAAAAGATGTCATGTTTCATTAATTTTTTTCTTGATTATCAAATAAATTCCTCCATATATCATTAGTTCATTTTCAAAATATCAATACATTTTTGAAAGGTAGAGAAGTGAAGAAATTGAAGTGGATGTTTTCATCTGACTGAAGGATAATTGTTTTGAGAATTCTAAAAGAGTTTGAGTTTTTTATAGATTGAGTTTGAGCAGTATTGTATTAAAATAAATTGGATCAAAGTTACAGTAGTGTTGATTTCAAATAAATTAGATATATATTATAGAAACATTGTATTGAAATAAATCATATCTTGATAACAACAACACTGTATTGAATGAAATCAGATACATAATACATCATTATAATATTGAAATAAATCCGATCCAGATTACAACAGAATTGTATCGAAAGAAATCAGATCTCGAATACACTATCATTATATTGAATGAAATAGGATTAGGATTACAATGAAAACTTGTAGAAAGAAATAATATCAAGATTATATCAGAATTGTATTGAAAGAAATTAGATACAGATTACATCATCATTGTATTGAATGAAATTGTGTGTAGATTACAACAACATCATATTGAAAGAAATCAGATTCAGATTACAACATCATTGTATTGAAATAAATAGGTTATAGATTAAAACATCATGGTATTGAAATAAATAAGATCTAGATTACAATATTATTGTATTGAGAACATTAGGATCTAGCGTAATTAGATTTATAGAATCAGATCTAGAAGAACCGGACTATGGATTTGGATCGAGCATTTATGGATCAGTTTCAAAAAAGTATATATTATTTTAATTGGATTAATTGATTTGAAACTAAACATAGTAATCTTATGGGAGTCAGTACAATCATTCTTATTGGGATATAGATGGTTTTTAATGGGATATGTCTCAATTTGTATTCACATATTCATAACAGTGTATTTCCATAGACCCATAAGAGTGGCTATGGAAATGACATAGGTTCTCACATTGAGGACTAACCTTTCAGATCTTGTGTTCTATTCATTCATTACACCATTTTCATGAACTAATTTTCATTAAAAGTTGACAATGTTATAAATCATAAAATTTGTAGGGTCTTATTTTTTAAAAGTTTTGAAACTTGTTAAAAGTAAACACCTGATTCAATCCCTGTAGTTCTAATTCGATCCTCAGAACTGAAATTGGTATTAGAGGATCAGGTTCCCTTGTTAAATACTTATCATGGATAATATTAATTCTTTCAATAGTAATGGGCTTCTATCATTCGATGAAGATAATTATTATGGATGAAAAAATATGATGCTTCCCCATCTCTTATCTCTTGGATTAAAAGTTATTGAAGCTGTTACTATTGATTTTTCACATATTATGAAGGATGACCCCATGAAATTTTCTAATAATAGAAACATATAATTTTATGGAAAGGATATAAATACAATACTTATGTCCGTATCCAATAATTATAATTTTATGGTGTTTGGTCTTAATGCTTCAAATAGTATGTCAAACAATATGGAATGTGTATTCTAATTGAATACTAAAGTCAAAGAAGAAAAGATACAAATTTTCAATAATAAGTATGGAGACAATAGGATGATAGATGATGAAATAAGTGATGAATACTTCTCTAGATTAAATGAAATTTTCTATAATATCATATTTTTCAGAGATGTCCTAAAAGAGTCTAATTTTTTTAAGAAACTCAAGAGAAACTTTATAGATATGTTTTATTATAAAATTTATCCTTTTGAAGATACAAATTATTTTTTTGTTAATGTGTTACATAAAATTATTGTTTCTTATGAAATGAGTAAAGATCCCATCTTTAAAAGGAAGTTAACAAAATGAAATGGCTTTTGAATAGATGAGAAAGATAAAAATCCAAGATGTTGATGAAGCTTCTCCTTGTGTGTTTGATAATAAGAAAGATAATGAGTTTAATTAAAAAATCGCGTCTCTCATATCCAAGAACTATTAAATAGGAAGAGTAAAGTATGGAGGAATAATTCCTCTCAAATGTTTTTACTGTGATGGAATCGTACATATTACTATGAATTCTCCCAAGAAGAATGTTGTAGAATATCACGATGATTCCAATGAAAAAACATGATGGATGAAGTGAAACAAAAAATATAAATAAGATAAGACCTCCAAAAAATAAAAGAAGAATATTTATAGAAAGAAAAGATGTATGAGGAGTAAGAATTTTAAATCTGACTCAGTTGAAAACAATTCTTATGAGGATATAAGCTCATAAAAATATTGAACCATCATTGAAAAAGTTGATAAAACAAAAAATTATTGAGAGTGTGAAGAAGGTGGTGGGGAATCTTATATAGAGTATCATCTCAGAACCGAACATGTTACATGTCTTGAGAAAAAAAAACTCTTATGAATCAAATTTGAGTAATGGAGAAAGATTATGAAGATGTATTTTAAGGAGGAAAATATGTCATTAAGAAGGAAGATGAATTCAGTCAGAATATTTTACACTATATACATAGAAATTTTTAATAGGTAAGGATAATTTAATATCATTGAATGAAACTATAAGATATGGAAGAATAGGATAACAAGTTTCATTCAAAATATATTTAGTCATAAATTACCTTGAGATAAATTAATGAAAACTTCATCAAAGTAACAGAAATAAAATCCAAGACTTCTAAAGTTGTAGAGAGGGTTCATTGTGAGAATCTAGTAAAATATTCTCTTACAAAAAATGATGTTTCATATGATCATTTTTGTGTTTATTGCTTTAGAAATGGTATTGGGAAATCATGGGTTGATAAAGGAGGTGATAAATCTATCAATTATACAAAAGTCGAAATCTCAGCCAAAAGAAAATATGGTCTACATTCTATGTATGCTAGAGTTGAAAAAAGTTACCAACATCGACAATGTTTATATAGATAAATAACTTTCTTGAATAGAAAATTAATATTTAAATCCTTTAAATGTTGTTGTGGAATAAATGGGAATATGGATTATAATTGTTGTCACAACTTATCTCTACTCGAAAGAACGTTTGGGAAAAGTGGAATAAATAGTGAAAGAAGAACAAGTAACTTTTCTAACTAATAGAATGTTGAAAAGGTGAATTCTCAAGATGTCAAAAGCATTCCATCAATGAATCAATTTGAATGTCTAGAAGAATATTTCGGAATATGTTATCATTATGGTCATCATAAATAAATATGTATGAAACTTCTTATAGAACAAGTTTCTTATGATATAAAAGAAAAGAAAGATGGAATGAAGAAGGTTAAGGAAAGATATTTTCTTATTGATATAGATTTGAAAGCAAGTAAGAGGAAAAAACCATGGATTCCTGATAGGGTTTGTTATTCACAAATCATAGAAGATATAAAAATCTTGAAATATATTGAAATTAATGACGGTGGAGTAGTTACTTTAGGAATTTATTGTTCTATAAAAATAAGAGGAATTTGAATGGTATAGATTGGAGCAGAGAAATTGAAATCTAAATAAGTCTTACTTGTTGATGGGATAAAGAATAACTTACTTAGTCTAAGCCATCATTTTGATGAAGGAAAAGAAATAATATTCATGAATGAATCATGTATCACCAAAAATGTGTAAGATAGAAAAGTCATTACAAAAGGAGAATGAAACTGTAGTAATATCTTTTAAATAAGATAATTCAATAACTCCAACTACATGAGTGCTGAGGATGAATACAAGTTGGGGCACTAAATACCTAGCCACCTTGGGAATACAAATACGAATAAACATTCAAAAGATGAAGCTGTCTATAATTTTAATGAATTAAAAATAATAGAAGAATATGTTATTATTACATGTGAGAATGGAAATACCACTAAAAAAATTCATAAAATAGTTGTGATCCAATCTAGTAGATCAGTTTCCTTTGTAAATTTTGATTTGTGTGGGATGATGATACATCAATCAACAAAAGGGGGCTTATAATTAATCAATTTTATTTAATATTTCACTTATATGACGAACAAAATTTTCATGAACCTGGGTTAAGAGGTAATTGAAATTTTCACCTTTTTTAGAAAACATGTTGAGAATGAATTGGGGGTTTCTAAAAATAAGATGAGAACAACTAATGGTAATAAATTAACAAAAAATGATTTTGAAACATATCTGAGTAAGCATGGTATCAAAAATCCGTATAGTTCTCCCTATACTCCACAAAAAAACTGAAGCAGCATAAAGGAATTATAGAGGCTTTGTAGAAATGGGAAGAAGTATGTTAGTAGAATTAAATCTTTCGAAATTCTCTTGGAGATAATCCGTTAGTAATGTTGTACATGTTCAAAACAGATTTTTGTTGATACCAGAGACCAACGTGACTCCTTATGAAATGTGGTATAACAAAACTCTTTAATTTAAATTCATTAATATTTTTGGTTGTCCATGTTTTCTAAAAATATACAATCCATATTTAGGAATGTTTGATGACAAAGTACAGGAGTGATCTTTCATGGGTTATACACCAAATAGTAGAAGTTAAAACTGCTGAAACAAACATTTACATAAATTAGTGGACACATATGATCTGAATGCTAATGAAAATAAATGTTCCATTAGAAATTTTGTTTAGAATATTGAGTATGAAAAATTGGAGAATTCCAAAAATAGTTAATGTTATCCAAATATCCCTTGTCATGATTCATATGAGTCATGTGGTGAGGAAATTTTAGGTGTGCAAGAAACTTTGAAATTTTCTACAATAAAAAACATGTTAAATACTAAAATATTATTGGGAATTAGAAGGATCCAACTACGACCACAAAGAAATTAATATTAGAAAATCAGACTTCAGTTCTCTCAAAAGTTGTACTAGAATCAGTTTCAAAGGCTATTAAACATAAA
The DNA here is from genome assembly GCA_963277665.1 of Viscum album. Classification (NCBI taxonomy): domain Eukaryota; kingdom Viridiplantae; phylum Streptophyta; class Magnoliopsida; order Santalales; family Viscaceae; genus Viscum; species Viscum album. The sequence continues at coordinate 247,535,748 of OY728160.1, read as the reverse complement.
TAATGTTTAGATGCTATGAATGAAGAGGTGTATTTAATTTAAAAGAATGAAACCTGAGAACATGATCCAATGTCAGCCAATACAAATGTTATCATAACAAATTGGGTTTATATAAAATTTTTGAATGAGCATGGAGAACTTTCATGAAATAAAATTATGACTTTTTTTAAAGGATGTACATAAGTGGATGGTGTGGATTTTGATGAAATTTTTTTCTATTTTCAAGGATAAAAACTATTTAGATGTTTCTTGTAGTGGATTCTCATCGAAATTACAAATTTTATCATATGGATGTAATGTAAGCTTTATTAAATGGTGATATTGAGTAAGAAGCTTACACTAAGAAACATCATGTGTTTTAACATGATGAGGATGAAAACAATTTTTGTAAATTGATAAAATATTTGTATGGTATGAAACAATACCCATGTTCTTGGTATTTAAATATATAAAATTTATTGAGAATAATGAACTTTTCTAAAGAAAAAAATATAGAAACTTGTATCTGAAAGGGTTTGAATCGAGAATATCAATTTTAATTGTTTATGTGGATGATATATTTTTTATTGGGGATGAAGAAATGTTCAGGGATAAGTTAGCTGAATAGATTAAGAATACATTTTAAATGTCAATATTGGGAGAGTTAACATTTTTTTAAGAATTATAATTTAAACAAAAAATAAAAAATAAATATTTTTCTCGTAAGAAAAGTAAGTCAGTGATTTTTTAAAGAATATTAGGATATAAGAATATAAAAATAATTTAACTCCTATTTTAGTAAGCACCTAGTTGAGAAAAGATGAATCTAAAATAATTGTGAATAAGAGAAACTTTTAGAAGATTATAGGAAGTATTCTTTAACTTAAATCATTGAGGCTAGATATTGTCTGTGTTGGTACTTTTTGTTCTAGGTATCAATGTTATCCAATGGAATCACATATGTTGGCAGCAAAATAATTCTGATATACTTAAAAAGAATAACTTCACATGTGTTTTTATACAAAAGAAAATTTGAGATGAAATTTCATGTTATATTGATGTCAATTGGGATAAAGATTGTAATTAAATAAAATCAACATTAAGAGGAATAGAATTCTTGGGTGAATGTTGTGTGAGTTGGAATTGTAAGAATCAATGTTCAATAACATTAAGCCCATCTAAATTTGAATATATTTCAATTAGTAAGGCTTGTACTCAAATGTTGAGCAGAAACATTCAACTGGAATATTTGAAAGTGAAAGATTGTAAACCATTGAAGATATTCTAAGATAAAAAAAATTGATCTCGATCTTTTTAATAATCTTTTCCCACATTCAAGTTTAAAAAACATTGATATAATGTTGCACATTATAAAAGTGATAGTTGCGGCTGGAGATGTTTTACTAGAATACATTTCAATAAAGTATCATATTGCTGATCTCTTTAAAAAATTGATTTTGAAAGAATGGTTTGTGAAATTGAGGATGAAAATATATATTCATCCTCCTCTAATGTCCTCCTAAATCTTATAAGGAAAGAACCCCATTGTTCTTTGGATTATGTTGAAAATTGGGGAGATAAATAAACAAATTATCTTCATTTTATGAATCTAAAGATATGGTTATCATATAATGTGGAAGAGTGAATAGAAAAGTAGGATAAAAAGAAAAGTGAAATAAAAATAATGTGAGAAAAAAAATAATATGGGAGAGAAAAAGGGATGTATGAAAAGAAAGGTGAAGAGATGTTATATTTACATGGACACAAAATTTTCATTCCCTCGAGGGATGAAATTCCTTCAAAAACATTACTTTTTTCAGAAGTGTGGTGTCCAACCACTCTTTATTAAGATATGATACGTTTTGATAAAATTAAAAAAACATGAGTTGTGAAAAAATTCTAAGAGTTGGAAAAGATGTTAGTGAGGGTTATCAGAAAATCTTAAAGGGGAGATTGAAATACCTTTGTCATAATTTGTTATAACGTATTTTTTTATTTTTTGACAACTAAAATTTTTATATGAGAATGTTTTGTTTTCCAGGAATAATATTCGTCTACATTTTTTTCATTTCATCATATCCAAATGAATTGGAGGTAATATGTATTGTTTTATGGGATTCTATAATTATTGTAATCAAAGAATAAATAATTTTTTGAAGTGTTTTGAGGGAAGAAGGTGAATTTATATGATTGAAAGTTTTCATACATTCTAAAACAAAATTAGATGATGATTTTATAATTAATAAGTTCTCATAAGTTATGAAAAAAATCCATGATAAACAATTTTGAAACAATAGTGAAGAGGTTTGAATAATTTTTGTGTTAAAAATCTGTTTTTTGTGATCAAATTTTCGTAATCAGATAATCATAACTAGCATTGTATAAGAATCACAACCAGCAATTTGCAGAGAATCATAACCATCATTTTGAGAGAATCATAACCAGACTTTTTTAGAGAATTGTAACATGAATTATGATAGAATCATAACCATCATTCTGTAGAGAATCATATCCAGCATTTTGAGATAATCATAACCATATTTCTCAAATAATTTAAACCATCATTCCTTGAAAATCAGAAAAAGATTGAAAGAGAACTGGATAATAGAAATTGTATCTACGATAATCAATAGATCGTAATAGGGTGACAAAGGAAAAGATTGTAATATATTGAAAAATAATTCATAATGATCCGTTTATAAAGAAAAATTTATGTGGTCAAACTTTAGATTCATTTTTTTCGTAATTCTATGAAAAATCAAAGGAGGATTGACAATGTCAAAGATAAAGTTTAAATGTGATATATTTTTTAGACTTTTGTGATTTGAAGAAGAGGGAAATATTTCATGTTCCCCGCCTTTTTTCATAAGTTTCCTATATATACATCCTCAGATCATTGATTCATTGTTGAATTTTCAATACAAATAAAATGAATAGTACTAATGTAATCGATGTGGATGTTCTCATATTATTAAAGTAGAATTGTTTTGAAAATTCTAGAAGAGTTTGAGTTTTTATATATTGAGTTTGATCATCATTGTATTGACAGAAATGGTATTCAAATTGTAGAAGAACCGCATTGAATGAAATTGGATCTAGATTATAGAAGAATTGTATTAAAAGAATATGTATCCGGATTACAGCTAAATTGTATTGAAAGAAATCAGATCCAGATAATATTAGCACTGTACTGAATAAAATTGCATCTATAATACATCATCATTGAATTAAAGGAAATCGGATCCAGATTAAATTAGTATTATATTGAAATAAATTTGATCTAGAATACATCATCATTGTATTGAATGAAATTCGATCTGGATTACAACATTATTGAATTAAAAGAAAACAGATCCATATTACAACAACATTATATTGAAAGAAATTGTATCCAATTTAGAACACCATTGTATTGAATGAAATCAGATCTAGATTACAACAACATTGTATCTAAATAAATTATATCCAGATTATTGAATCATTATATAGAAGGAAATTAGATCCGAATTACATCATCATTGTATTGAATGAAATAGGATCAAGAATCGAGCATCATTTTATAGATAAAATTAGGATCTAGTATCATTGAATTGATAAAATTGAATCTGAAAAAATATGATTATGGATTTGGATTGATTATTTATAGAGAAGTTTCAACAAAAACATTTATTTTTTTATTGGATCATTTGTTGTAAAAGAAAACAATGTAATCTTATGGTATTCAGTATAATGATTCCTATTGGGAGATATAAGGATTATAATGGGATTTGGCATAAGTTGTTTTAACTTCTTTATAATTGTCGATTTCCATACACCCACAGGAGTGGATTTGGAAGTGATGTAGGTTCTCAAATAGATACTGAACCTTGAAAATCATGCCTGATTTTTTTTCCATCCTTCTTTTTTATGCATGAGTATTAAATAAAAGTTGATAAAATATATAAATCAAAATAGGTTGTAGGGGATAAGTTTGTAAAAGTTTTGAAACTTATTATAAGTAAAAAACTGATTTTACCCCCCTTTTTAGTTGTTATTTGATCCATAAAAATTCTCCATAACTCACTTTTTGTCACTTAGAGGCTCTCAAATGTTTAAATTTACCCCTATATCCTCTTCCTTTTACAAATTAAAGTCCTTATGTTTTTGTTTGATATTCTTTGAGTGAGTCAATATCCTCTATGATATTTCTTCTGATATCATATTCACTACTTCTGAGATATTGATAGATCATCACTTTCATTATGAATCAATTCTCCATTGTGAGGGATCCTTATTCTATTTCTGGTTCCTTGATCTTCCACACCATTATTCTCCATGATAATTTCCATTTGTGGGTGTTTTGTGTTAGGATATCTTATTTTAAAGGTAGGTGGTTCCCTATAAATTTTCATCACAATTGAAATAATAAATTGTCTAGAATTTTGTTTATAAATTATTTAAAAACACATAAATGAAATAACTTGAAATGGTATTTAAAATGGAACGGAAATTATAAAAAACTCTCAAACTTAATAGAATTTAAATTATTCAAAGGATTTGGTAAAAAATGTATTCCTATATTTTTAAATTGATTTGATGTTCAATCTTATGAAAAATGGAAAATATTGAAGGCCGATTTAAATGGTAATTAATTAATGAAAAATATGATTTAGATTTGGAATGATAATTAATCTTATCAACAAAAATTAGTCAATTGAAAAGATAATATTGAATTCATTTGAAATGATTGAATTCCCCATGATTTATTGGTGGGATCTTTGAAGTTTTTAAGACCCTATGTAGTTAGTGGGAGACTATAAAAATCATTCTAGGATCTTGATCCCTAAGAAATGTATTTATCATTAAAAACATAACTATGACATCATGGGATAATAATTTTATATGTTGGGGAGTGCGTATTTAAAATTTTCATTAATGGGGAGTGGATGTTTGATATGTAATCACTTATTGAGAATTGAGAGAATCATATATCATAGATATAATGGAAACATTGGGCTTATGAAACATATCAAATAGATTTTGAATTGATTATTCATTCAATATATTTTTATTTAATTTGAGTCATTCAAATTTATTTATATAAATTTTATATATAAATTGTTTATTTAATCTTATTTGAGACATGTTTTTAAATAAGTTCCCTCTAATTATTAATAAAGTATGTTTTGGTTTAAAATATAAATATTTAATGTGATCACTTGATTTATTTAAACTTATATCATAAATGGTATCATATAAGTTAAATGATTATGGGACACATGGTGAGACCCTATGGGGCTTTATATCATACACCAAACATTTTTCCATTAGGAAATTGTTGACTTTATTATATTATGTCTGAGTGAAGGGAATGTGCCACTTGGAAGAGGTGTTCTTGATCTTTGAGACCATAGAGTGATTATATTTATTAATGGATAAGTGATACAAATAATTTATTTGTTCTATGATATTTCTATCTATTATGATTTTTTCATAATGGTATTATATTTCCTTTTGGATGTTAGAGATTGTATTAAGAACTATTTTACAGGTTTAATTATAGTACATTCAAAATTTGTATTCTTGAGAATACTCACATTGTATCATTTTATAATATACTATTTTGTGGCATAAATCATTCCATATTGTTTCTAGTATGACTCTATATTCTAGTTTCTTACCCATGTTTTTATAATATTTCCTTTGGTCTACATGATGTCTAGATCATGTATTTGAGAATCACATTGTCATGATTCATCCCAGTTAACCTCAAATTTTCCCCATTTTAACCAAACATGTTTTTCAATCTCTTAGAGTCTCTTAGTAGGTGGAAATGGATCCTACAACCAATTATCTTTGTTAATAATGTCCTATGTGTTTGAATTCAATATTTTCCTAGTAATTGAATCTCCAACCATGTAGATTCTTGTAACATTATATTATCATCTCTTTAGATATTGATTGGGCATAAAATTCATGAAAAATTAAATCACTATTTATTATAGATATTTACTCTTGGTTTTGTTACAGGGGTTTTCTTTACATTATTGTACATTTGAGTTCCCCATTTTGGTTGTTGTGTATGGTGATTTAGGATTTTAATTGTAGGTGGTTCCATACCATTTTACAAACAACTAAAAACATAAATTTCAGGAATTTCAGGAAATTTGTTCTTAAATTTTATAAAAACCATAAATTATAATAAATTTATGTGTTATTTAAAATGGAATGAAATTTGTGAAATCCCCAAAATTTTAACAGAAATGATATTATTTAGTGTATTTCATAAAAATATGGTCATTATTTGAAATTTATTTTATAAATTTAATTTATGTTTAACTTTGACACAAAAGGATTAAAATAAATGATGATTTAAAAAAGAATGAATTTATGAAAAACTGTATCATAATTTTAGAATAATAAGTCATGTCAAATACTAAATTGGGAAAATTAAAATGTGAATGAAGAACTGATATTAAATGATTTATTTTTTCAGGGTTTGATTGATTAGTTATTTGAATCACAAGTGGGCTTGGGTTGTTAGGGGGTGAGTAGGAAAATTACTCTAGAATAATTTTCCCCTAGAATCATAAGGATGAATTCAACACAAACTAGACCATCAGAACCTAGTAATTTTCACCAATGGGGGTATATTTGTAATAAATCATCACTAATTATGATGTGAAATAATCATATATCATGGAACTAGTTGAAAATAAGGTCATATGAAAGGTGTTTATTGTATATTGACATGATTTTAAATTCCATTGACTGAGAACTATTTTTATTCATTCAAATTGGTTAATATAAATTTCTTATAGAAAATATTCATTTTAGTTAATTTGAATACCATTTTAATATATATTTTATCTCATTCTTATGAAATAATATTTTGGTTTAAAATATGAAAATGTAATTTTATTTAATAAATTATTTAAATTGGGGGTATAAATAGTTTGTTATTAATGAAATAATTATGGAACCATTTGTGATACCCCAATATGATTTATAGCTCACATCATACCTTATCATTTGGGAATTTATATTTTTTTTATTCTAGGTCCGATCTAAATGAATGTTCCACTTGGAGTTATTGGATTTTCTTGATATTTGTGACCATGGAATTATGAATCTTAACAATGTAAATTTTAACAACTTTTTTTATAAGATCCTTTATTATTTTGTCTAGTGTTATTTTGTTTCCATGGGATGTTTAACTTCCTATTGAGTACTATATTTCCATTTTGATTTGGGTATTTTCCCCTTTTGAGTTTATAAAATACTACGTTTAAATAATTTAACCATATATTATTTTGGGACTAAATAATTTCCCATTTTTTCTATAATGACATATTGTGCTTGTCGCCAACCCATGGGGATCGTTAATTCCCTTCAAGTTATGTCAGGTTTGGAATAGGTATTAAGTTACCAATTTTTAATTAACCATACTAGATTAAATTATAATTTCTCCCATTCTACCCAAACACATTTTTTTGTCATGTAGAGGCTCTCATGAGGTGTAATTGACTCCTACAACCACATCTATTTATAGTTTGGAACCACATTTTTTGTGATAAATATTATTATGATTGGTGAATCTATCCCTTTGTAGTTTATTCCAATCCATTCCTTTTTCCTTGTTAGAGATTGAAAAATCATCATGTTTTTGATGGATTTAATCTCTTTTTCAATAGATCTTGAATCTAGGTTGTATTCCCAGATCTTCATCAACATCTATCAATGTTGGTGATCCCCTTTAGGGATATTGTGAATTGTGATCTATTCTTTTAAAGGTAGGTAGATGAATATTAATTTCCCTATAATTGAATAAATAAATATACTGAATTATTCAAAATATGATTTTAAATGGATTATAATCATAGAATTTAAATGAATTCAAACATGATTTAAAATGGTACTGAAAATCTGAAAACCCCATAATTTCAATGGAATTGAAATTGTTGAGTTATAGTTGATACTATTTTGAAATTTATTTAATAATTAAATTTGATCATAAAATTTGAGAAAAATGGGTTATATTTGGAAAAATGATTCAAATAAGAATTAATTGATTATAAGCTATGTTTACCTTTTTGAATAAGAAGGAATCATGAAAAATAATTTGGTAAATCGAAAAGTTAGTGTGGAAATGATTTGAAATGATTGATTTTCCCATAATTTATTGAATATTTTTTTAATCACATATCAAAATGGGTAATCCTATACTGTCTTTGAATAACATGATATGATCTTGATCCCCTATCTATGGATGGATAATGAAAATTAAAAATAAACCAATATCAAGTAGTAATTTTCCCCGATAGGGATTGCATTTTCATAATTTAAATCAATTTGGACTAGATGTTTGATTCATAATTACTTACCACGAATTGTGAGAATCCAATTTCCAAAACCTAATGAATAATTGTTGTTTTTGAAACATGGTTCCTATGTATTGATGTGATTATACATATAATTGATTGTGAACTATTTTTATTCGTGTCGAATGATTTATATAAATTTTATAAAAAAAATTATCGTGTAATAATATTTTAAACCTATTTTGATATATCATCAATATCTTTGGTAATGAAGAAGTTTTTTCTTTAAAATATGAAACTTTAAGTCCTTTCATTTTTTATTTAAATAAATTATAGAATTGGTTTATTTTTAGGGAAAGTATTATGGAACATATAGTGTGGTCTTATTTGGATTTCTAGGTCACCCCAAACAATTTTGATTAAGAATTATTAGTTTTTATTATTTTATGTATAGGGAAAGGGAATGATCTACTAGGTGGTGGTGGATGTTCTTGATCCTTTAGAGCTTGGATTGGTGATGTTGACCATTAGAAATTTTATTAACTTATCTGATAGGATCCTTGAGATCATTTTCTAGATTGATGTTGTTACATTAGGATGATATATTCTTTGTTATTATTATCATAATGCTGGGAAATTTTTTAACTTATTGATTTTTGTACATTATATTATTTTACTATTTATCATAATTAATTTAATTCATCATGTCTTCCATTTTTTATAGAATAAGTTGTTCGCTCTTTTTTCTATTATTAATTTAATTCTTAGTCACCAACCCATTGAGATCAAGAATTAAAATTAGGCTATGTTAGATACAAACTAGTAATCAGGGTTCCACTTTATAATTATCTATACAGGTCTAACCTCTAATCACCCCCACTAAACCGTAAAACACTTTGTTGTCTCTTGGAGGCTCTCAATTGTGTTATTTACTCCTCGAAGATTTTTTATTTACCGATCAAATACCTGATGTTTGTTTTCGGTCTTCTTTATATAAGTGAATCAATAACCATGTTTTTCTTATAGTAGAATATTCCCTCATCATTTGATATTGATATATCATTCTTTTTATGATGGATCTATTTATAGATTTCATGGAAATAGATTTTTGGTTGTGTTCCTAGGTCCTTCTTTGGTTTTTTGTTCATTGATGTTACCCATTATAAGTGTTATACATTTTGATATATTATTTTAAAGGATGGTGGTTCCATATAATTTTTCCCTCAATTAAAAACATAATTTGAATGATTGATTTGAAATGATTTTATAAATTATTTAAAACCCCAAAAATGAAATTATATCACTTGTGATTTGAAATTAAATGTAAATTGAGAATAAAACCCAATTTCAATTGTATTTTTTTTCAATATCTATTAAAAAATTGAGGACATGGTTTGTTAAATTGATAGGATGTTGGCACTTGATAAAAATGACCAAAATTAATAGATTATTTGAATGGGCATGAATTGGTGAAATTCTATATTTTTGTTTTCGAATGAGAAGTCTTGTTAAAACCAATTCTGGGAAATTTAAATGTTAATTTTGAAATGATTATAAATGATTTATTTTCCAATGTTTTATTGATAGATTTTTTTAAGAATATGCATGTTTGGACAGTTAGTGTGTGACTAGGAAAAGCTCTTTAGGATCATAATCACATAAAAATGGAATGAAAATGAAAAGAAAAACTAAAATAATTTGGACAAATAATATACCATTATGGGGAGTGGATTCTTTATCTATGATCACTCATTGATATGTTAATGATTCCTATAGCCTAGAAGAAACAAAAACACAGGGCTTGTGAACCTTGTTTTTTTGATTTTTACTTGAATATAAAAAAATTATTTTTTTGAACAATTATTATTTATTCCAATTCAATTATATAATTTTTTAGATAAAATTTTCATTTATACCTTTCTAAAACAAGTCATAATATATCATCCATATCATTATTATTAAAGCATATTTTTTTGTTATATGAAAATTTAATTTTAGGGATTTATTTATTTTAAAAAATAAAATAATTATTTATAGTTATGTTAATGATTATGGAACACTTCGTCTGACTATACAAGAATTTATAGCTCCAACCTAAACATTTATTTATGGAAATTGTATATTTCTATATTTTGGGTCTTTGTAAATGGAAGGAACCACATAGATGTGGTCTATTTTCATGATCATTGGGATTATGCAGGTGTGGTGGTAACATATGGGGATGAAATAAACATTTCTTAATGTTTCCTAGTATATATTTTATAGTTTAATGTAGTTTCCTTGAGATGATATTTATTTTGAAATGTTTATCCTCCTATTAAGAACTCTTTTACTAGTTTTATAATTTTATATTCTCCCATTATACTATTGATAAAAAACATCTATGCAGTTTTATCTTCCCATTTTTGAGGAATAACTCATTCCTTCATTTTTCTATGATAATTATATGTTCTAGGTATAATCTATTAGATATTAGGAATACCCTTCAAGATATGCCCAATATTGATCAGGTATCCGAGTACCTAGATATCATGTATGGTGCAAGAAAAAGAAGCATCATTGGTGTGGGTTAAGAATAACTACTTGGTTCAATTATGTAATTTAGATGTACCAGTAGTTAGGTGGAAGTACTAATGGTAAATATGTGGTAATTTTGAGTGAGTTACTTTCCAGAACCCATTTTAATGATCCTTAAGTCACCATGGGTGTTTGAGAAAGGTGTATTAATGTACTCTTCAATATAATAATAAATATTATCCTTTTTATAATATATTTATATAAAAATCCCAACCATGATTTCACATTTATTCAATAGACATTTTAGTATCCTCATTTGAGTAGATGGTCTATGTGCCTTTATTGATGTTTTAGTGGTTCCAATTGATGTCTTGTAGCATCATGACTCTAAAAAGACCATTTAATATGACACAAGAGGATGTTTTTGGTGAACCATAGAGTGAAAAACCTTTTATGGGATTTTATATTTAGAGATATTCATGTTCACTATCCAGCCATTTCAACTGGACCCCACAATTGTTCCCATTCATTCTCTAATTATAGAACCTTGAAGGGAAGGATATAATGATCATGATTAGTAGTTATTTCATTAGAACAAACCAGATGTCTAAGGATCTATTTATCCTAACAAGTGAATGGTTTGGATGAAAATGATATATCTTATTTTAAAATTCTAATAAATTTCAAAAGTAATTATATTTAAATGTTACACTAGCATGTTGGATGGGTAAAGAATAGAAACATGAGATTCTATGGTGATAATGAAGAAACATGAGGGTTTTTTTGAGTAAATAATTTTGAGAAATTTTTGATAAAGAATCTATATTATTAGAAAAATCAATGGGGACCCTCAATATCAATCTATGTGACAAGATTGTGGTAGAGTATCTTAAATTTTCTTCTAATATTGTTATGTATGCTCATGAGGAAGTTACAAATGAGAAGGTGTTTTCATATTGAAGGTGAATTCATATAATGGTGTTGTGGATAGAGCATTTATATATGGTTCTTACCTATATGGTATGTTATGTTTAAGGATAGTTCATTTTTATCTAGTGGAAATTATGTTATCCCCTTTAAAGGGATGAAATTTGTGATGAGTCTCATGTTGGATCATTATATATGGCTTCATAAATACCTTAGTATGTTCCTAATAATGGCACTTTGACATTATTTCAGTGTGGAAAGAATGGAAATTCATGACAGTTTATCAATGAGTAACCCAAGTTATGTTGTTCAGTTTTAAAATTAGGTAACATGAAATAGTTTTGTCTCTAGTGATATACTATGACTAGAAGAAGGGTCTCATCCATACCAAAAAGATAAACATTAAAATTAAATGTTTTATGAATAAATGGGTTTCATCTAAAGTAATATGGAGAAAATAATCATCAAAAAGAGGTGGTTTACTCAGTGAAAGAAGATGTGAATCCAACGTAAAGGAAAGTTACCATCACTATATATTCATCTTTAGTGACTTATTTTGCTGATACTAGTGAATCTCACTTATTTATATAGAATCATATTGCGAACTGGATAATCCTTAATCCCAATATTTTTTTTATTATGTCATCAAATTTACTATTCCCATTTCAACAAAGGGAGAGATAAGTCTCTTTTTCCATATTTTTGTATACTCTTTATTAGAGTTTCATAAAACATGGTGTTTAATATATCTCAAAATGAAACATCATGATGTCATTTTTGAGCAGGATTGGTTTATTTATCATAAGACTTAAATTGATTACAACCTTTTATGAGTTTCCATTCATGTGCATGATGGGGTGTGTTGTTTCTTCTAGGTATAAAGAGACCTATGTTTTAGTAGATATTGAACATTATTTCCATATATGGTTTGGGTAATATAATTTTTTTTCTTTTTATTTTAAATGATAACATTTAATGGATGAGAAACCTCAAATTTTCCTTGATTTGCTCAATGTTTTCCCATTTAATTTATATTATTTTCTATCAGTAATAGAGGTAGATATTTATTTTCATTAGGTATAAGGTAGTCATCGAGGGTCCATACCATATTAAGGCATAGTAGAAAAAAAATTGAAAGGGTTGATGTATTAGTTTAATGATCCATTAATGAAATGTTTTATTTTCCCAAGTGTGTCACCTTGGGTGTCATCAATACAATTTACAATGAATTCTGATAAAACACATTTACAATTTATTGATTACCTAAAAATGAATCCAGTTATTGTATATAAAAAATATCTATTTTCCATGAATTGATGATCTATTTGACTATAGAAATTGGTTAGAGTGGTTTTTAAATATTTATCTTCAATATGGTTATCACTACATGAGAATAAAATAATATACCCTTAATTAGACCACCATGAGGAGTAGATATGTCCATTTTATTTATATATTTATTCTTTTTATTCTAACATTTAATCATATTATTTTTATAGGGTTTATGAATAAGTTATTCTATTAGTACCTCAACTCATTCTTTGGTTTTTAAGAAATATCATTGTAATCAAAAGAAATAGAGGATAATGTGAATCATTTAAGAGGAGTTTTGTAAATTTTAAGGATTCACTTAATTTATGTCATGTTATCGAAGTTAGTCATTTTGATTTAGGATGTGAACATCATGGGACATGTTTATTTAGATCAAGGTATATTAGTTGATTTGATGAAGGTGAAAGATGTTATAAAATTGGAAAAACTATATAATGTTTTGTTGATATCTATTATTTTGATCTTGGATGGATATTGGTATTGGTTTTCAATGATCTCTCAACGAATTATCCTCCAAAGACTACACTCCCTTAAAAATAAGTAATGTTCAATAGGAATGTGAAATGTCATAGATCTCTAGTAGAGATTATTTTTTACATATGCACTACTATTGACTCTTTGATATGATTTAAAATGATATTTCATCTTCCTTGATAGATCTTTATCTAGTTTGGGTTGTGTTATTATACAAAGTGATCACATGGTGTCCCATGCTTCGAAATATCTTTGGCCACATGAGAAGAACTTTACAACCTATTCCATGGATCTCACAGCCTTGATTATTGATATTAATAGACGGGGGAAGTAAAATTTCATTTAATGTTTTATCATTTATTACAACCAAAATTACTTATGTTATATATTCTATTAAAAATATTTGAACCGATGGATGAGGTATTTGGTGGAGTCTTTACAGTCCTTTCATTATGACATTTCCTACACCCCTAAAAGGGTAATTTCATCACCAGTACACTATGATGGAAAATAATGAACCCATCCATGATAGGATCATCATATCTATGGAATGGGAGGGAGTTTTTTTCATAGAAATAGGTGGGAATCTAGGATAATGAATTATGTGTGGTTTGGTAATGTGTAAAATTTTCCTCCTCTCATCTCAAGATGAATATTGTGGAGTTTTAGGGTAATGGTTAATTCTATGGCATAATGAAATATTTCAACGGTGGGATACCATCAGTGACAAGTCATTCTTTTCATGGGGAATCCAATGTTAATAGAGCCATTTTTTATTCCTTATATTGGGAGAATTTATGTAATATATAATTTACATTACATTCATTGGGAAGTTAATTTTGGAAGAAAAAATATATTTTATATGAAATACAGATGTGATTGTGGTTTACATTTACAATATGAAACAATTATGTATTTGAATCTATTTTGTATAACTTCCATCATTTAATGTCCCAACCAATGATGGTAGCGTGTAGTTTATTCACAATTTTCCCAAATCATGTTCCTCAATTGTGCATACCATGCACCCTAGATAACAGGAGACTAATAGTTGGACCTTGGTTTCCAAAACCATGTACCCATCCAGGAGAAACCCTTCTCCCGAAAGAGTAAGGGTGTAGGGCTGGCACACAGTTTTTCCAAAAATGTTCTCCCATATATATAAACATGTGAAAAAAAATTCTCATACAAAATGTTAATTAAAACCCCAAGACACTGTGGGTAAGCCTTTAATTTCTCCTATTCGACCCTACAATGTTTTTTGAGAGATGGAGTCACTCAAGTGGTGGAATTGAGACCTCAATCCTTTTCTCATTATTGAACAATTCACCATTTTTTATGTTAAATACTTTTCATGTATGTGAATCCATACCCATTAGGTTTCTTCACATCTCATATTCATTACTCCTTGAATATTGATTTATCATCATGTTCATTATGGATCTTGAATATTGGATTTGTTCCTTAATCATACCCGCCTTTGTTCTCTATTGGTGTTCCCAATTGAGGGTGTGGTTCATTTTGATCTATTATTTTTATGGTAAGATGTTATATATGAATTTTACCTACAATTGAATCGTTAAATTTATTGATTAAATAGAATATAGTTTTTAAATGAATTAAACAAATTGAATTGAAATTATTATACATGTGAATTGTAATGGCACTAATATTTTGATAATCACCCAATTTCAATAGAATTGAAATTTTTTAGAGGATTTGAGAAAAAATTTATGTCTTTATTTGAAAATTGATTTTATGTATTTATTTAATGTTGGTGCTTTAAAAAATTTATTTAATTGAATGAAAATATGAAATGTAATGAATATATGAAAACTAATGTTCTATTTGTAAAATGATGTGGCTTATTGAACACCAAAATTGGGTAATACAAATGTGAATGTTGTAATGGTTTGAAATTATTTATATACCATGTTTGACTCATTTATTTTTTGAAACACAAGTGAGATTGGGTGGTTTTTAGTTGACTAGTGTAAGAATTCTTAGATATTGATCCCCATGTAGGGATTGGATTATAAAGGCATTGACTAAATATGTTTTGGCTACTAGTGTTCCCTTAATGAAACTATAAATTTTCAAATTTCTCCAATAGAGAGTTTATTTTTGAGAAATTATCACTCATTGATTTGTCTGACACTCCAATTTACATGAAAATAAAGTATTCAAGGATTATGAATAATATTTCAGGGATTATTACATGATCATATATTCTAATTAATTTATTAAAATGCTTTATATGAAATGTTAACTTAATTTATTTTGAAACTTGTTCTGGTATATCTACCATCTAATTATTATGAAATGTTGTTTCGTATAAAATATAAAAAAGTAATTCCATGCCTTGTTTAATTTAAACTATTATAATAAATGGATTTTGTTATGGAAATTAGTATGGAACAATTGGTGATACCATATTAGGATTTACATCTCACACCCTTCCTTTTACTTTAAGAATGTAACACCCCAAGCTTCCACGGTACACTTCTCTTTGAATAATACAGTAGCGTGTGTTGTACGCAACTTCAAGTTCTAACACACACCACAACCAATAAAAGTAGCCGTTATGAATAGTAATACATACTTTTTGAAATTTTATAAATTTTATCTTTCTAAATGGACTTCATTTTTGTATTCGGAATATCGAAATTATCCTAAGATGAATTTTTTGTAATTTTCTGAGAACTTCCAAATTTTTTATGAATAGTGAAAAATACTTAAAAACAAATTTTTTAATAAAAATAATTTATAATGATAAATTATAATATTGATTGGTTTTAAAGTATAATTAGGATATATGTTTACCATTTTATCCAATGGTGGTCATTAGAATTAATTTAACATTGAAATTGGACATAAACAATTGTCAATCTTTTGATATATATTGTTTCTTAAAAACACGCTATTTGTTGTGACAACAGGAATTAATTATAAAATTAATTAATTCAACTTATATGTTTGAAATTTTGTAAAATATACATCATTTTTTAATTTGGAATATCACTTATAGCTTAGGGTGAAATTTTGGCATTGTTCTGAAAAACATCAATTTTTGATGAATAGTGAAACCACTAAGTGGTAGTTAAAAAACTGATTTTTCACTTAAATGAAACATTACCTATTCTGTGATTTGATTTTAAAAAATAAAATATACATGGTTGTAATTAGGAAGTAAAATGTGGTTCAATGGGATTAAAATAATTTTTGCTGAATAGTAACTTTTAAGTTTAATTAATTGTGATTAAAGGTAATTAGTGAAATTTAAGGTAAAAATGATATTATAAAAGCATGAAAATACATTTAAACTTGTACTAAACTTATTGTATGAGTCATGTCCGACCCATAAAATCCATGGGTCAACTTGGGGACCCCATGGAGCCAATTGGGTATGAAAATGACAATAATAACTTTTTATTTAAAGTAAAAATAAAATTGTCACAAACATGAGTTTTTTTACTAAAAAAATTATTACATGGGGTTATATAAGGTAAATTTTCGACTAAAAATATTAATTGAAAAGAAAAAAATATTTCCTACATCATGATATTTTTTATATAATTTTTAGACATTATATAAATTAAATATTCTTTGACACCATGATGATGCAGTGATTACCTCATTAATTAATGATTTAAATAAAATGAAAAGATAATGTAAAATATAAGACTTACACTCTTAAAAAACATATTGGATGAGTATATTTAGAACCATTATCACCTTATCCTAGAAATATATAAGTGGGGGACCTTTAAAATCCGAAACTCATTATATAATAAAGTAACATTTCATGACTTTCCAAGAGTGCCCCTCCTCTCCTCTTATAAAAGGCCCCCACCAATACCACCTTACTCACACCACCAAAGCCTTTTGGATCGGCCAACCTCGCCCAAATACTCTCTCAACTTCCCTCTATTAATAATATAAGCCTCACTTTGGGCAGAATTCTTCCCAAGGAATCTTTGATATGAAATCAAAAAGAGTTGCCCGTTTTAAAGGAAGTGTTTTCTCTTGTGTTCTTATGTTTTATTTTGCTTTCCAACCACCTAAACTCCTTATATTCATTTATTTTGTAACAAAACCAGTATCCTCAATATACTAGGATGTTTTTATAAGAAGTATTTGAGCTACACTTAGACACACCTACATCTAATGATTAAAGAACATACTGTTTCTGTGCATGGAAAATTTCTGCCTCACGAAACGATGATTGTTCAACACTCATATAACAACTTCAAAGGTGTCCATTATGATGTCACTATATTTATATATGATATATAATATGTTTATGTTTTACTTAAGATTCTGTATTTTTCATTTATGGCATACCTTTATGGTTTCCATTATGGGTAAACGCGATATCTTTATTTTAGGAAGTGCGGACTACCTCCCCCTCAAAGTGATTTGAATCGTTAATTCCATATGTGGGATGTATAAAGGATGGAGTAAATGATATTATATATGATATTATACTGGAATTATAATATACCTTCATATCATTATGATTTCATTCCATTAAATACGAAATAGAAATGAAAGTAGTGTTAATGCGTACGTACGACTTACCATCTCCATGAATGGTGCATTTTATTTCTTTCATCTAAAGGTTATGAATATTATGAATGAATATATATACTGGATATATATATGATATATATGAATCTTGAATATAATTCTGGATATAATGGATATTTCACCACATGAACAACTTGTAATTATAAGAAGTTTATTCTTGACTCAAGTACCAAAGATTGACAAAAAGACCATTAATAACTTAAATAATTACATAATGTTCATAACATGGTAATAAGCGATATAAAAGGAATAATGAACATGAAAATGGTTCTTAATCAAGTATAAATTAACTCTAGTTTATTATATATGAGATTAAAGAACGATCGATTCAAGTCAGACCCGAGGTAATGGAACTTCTAAACCCAATTTCCATTCTTTGGGTTAATCTCCAACATTCAAATTATGTCATGATAATATTATGTCCTATCTTGTATTTGTACTTTCTTTATGTGTACTTATAGTGAATACACATAATAGATCCATTTTATTTAAAAAATTATTTTTTATGGGGCTTTGTCTTAATCTCCTTTCATTGAGGCATATTTTGTTTTATACACAACTTTCTTTTATACGGTGTATAAACCCCTTTGACTTTTACTTTTATTCAAAAGGAATATTTTTATATAAAGCGTTTTTACTAAATGAAAAAGGAATTTTTTTCTTACGTATGCGGCAACAACGACTTCTCCGCCGCCGTGACTATTATTTGAGTTTCGGTTTCCTCTATATGCCATAACTTTTTTTTAAAAAGAAAAATAAATACAATGTTTTAATTTTATTTTATTTTGGTATTGAAAATGGTTTTTATAATGTTTTTATTATATCAATGTGTTGTATTGATATCTTGTTATTGAAATGTGGAAATGTTATGTTTCCTTTATGAATGTTTTATGTGATACGATTATGTTATGGTTTAGGATATGTATAAACCTGTTCACATGAGAAATGCATTGGACATAATAAGTGACAGGTGGAGCCCGCTATAGCTCCTTGATGCATCGTCAGGTCTCTTGAGACAAACTAGTGTCTTGGCATGAGGCCTTGACAAAATATTATTTTTAGTCATGGCATGAGCCCTTGGCTACGTGGTTATGATAGTATGGAATTATACATTCCATCATTATGAAAGTGGTTATTGATATTTCATGTGACTATTCAACTAGTAGAATATCCATGTGAGTAAGTAAATGGAATTATTTCATTTTACTTTTTCCATATTATGATAAAGTTCATGTTTAAAAGGCTTTTGTTTTAGTTATACACTGATTTAATGTTAATATTTATTTTTGAAATCTTCCGCTATATTGTTATCCTTACTGAGCATCTGAGATCACCCCTTTCAATGTTTTAATTTTTCCAAGATTTGAATAAGTATTTTAGGAATGACCTGTAGGGATAGTCTGAAGGGGATATGAGTGTGGAAATGGAGACTATGTTATTGTAGTTTTTCACTTTATGATATAATGTAAGACTTATGAATGTATCTAGTGTTTCCAAGCCTACTAAACTAATCAATCTTTCGAGACTTGATCTTTTGTGATCATGCCAAATCTACGTAATAATGCACCGAATCTGGGTAACTGGGGTCGGGGCGTTACAAATAATGTGTATATATTATTATCTAATATCTTTGAAAATGAAATTCAATAATTTGAGGTGGGTGATCTTACTGATTTTTGAGACCATGGGGTGATAATGGTGACTATTGGATATTTGATTCACTTGGAACATATGATACATGGGATTATTTTCTAGTTTGATGTTGTTATATTAGGATGATATTAACATTGGGATGTTTATCATCCTATTGGGAATTGTTTCCTCTATTAGATTACACAACATTTAATATTTTGATTTTTAATCATAATGAATTTTTATCAACATAACTTATACTATTGTTTTGGTAGAGTTCATTATATATTTTTTATATTAAGATGATAGGTTCTATTCACCAACCTGTGGGGATCGAGAATGCACTTCAGGCTATATCAGGTCCGAATAGGGTGTGAGGGTACCTAGATATTCAGGCGAGTTTGTGAAATTATTTTAAGGACTAATAAATTTTTTATAATTTTAATAATAAAATTTATATAATTCCAATTAAATTGTTTTTAAATTCTATCCTACACATAAATATTATTTATAAAATAAAAAAATTAAAAAATGGAAATTGACACATTATTTAGACAAAAATTAAAATTTACCTTTATTTCATAGAGATATTTTATCAGATAAGTTCGATTTCATATATTTAAAAATTCATCACATTATATTTAAAAAGTATAACATAATTTTTATGTGTTATATTTATATTATATATATTGAAATTAGTTTCTAATATAAAACAAAAAAATATAAATCTAAAAATTCTAATATTAATGGTGTCAAACATTATTATAACTTGTTTTAAAATGAATAGTTGAGTTATGATCAAGATTATCTATCTCTCAAATCAATTATTTTTCTTTCTTAAGTCTTTGTGACACATGAAATATGTTCACTCTTTAAAATATGATAAAATGTTTAAAGAAAATAAAATTGTTTGCCCTTATTAAAGGGGCCACTCAAAACCCCATCAAGACCACTCCATAATTTAATTTTACCCTTGAAAATATACATTATATTCTTCCCCTATAGTAAAATTTCTCTTCCATTAGCTTCTAGTCCCATGAATTTACTTAAATCCCTATATTTCTATGGAGTCACAAATTAGAAAACTAATGTCTTTAACTTCAATATTATTTTTCCCACATTTTATTTTTTTCTATCCTAATTTACCATGTCTAGTATTTTCATTATTATATATTAAAATATATTTTTATATTTAATATTTTTATTCTAATCAAATTTATTTTAATAAACTCTCCAATTTTACATTCATAAAAACATAAATGCCATGTTTATGTGTGTGGAGTATCACCTGCACAAAGTAACATTTCTTGGTCCTCATATAGTTTACTCATAATTTGTAAAAGTAACCAATTTTTTTCACAAAATTAAATATATATATTATTTATTTTTTGTTTTTAATAATCATAATACGCAAAAATAGACTACCTTTATCATCATTATTATTGATTATTTTTTGTATATAAATTTTTGGGTATGTTTAATCACATACTTGAACAACTAGATTAAATAGTATCATAGATGAGTAAAATAATATAAATAATAACAATATATTATATTAATAATTAAATAATTATTATATTTTTTATGTAATTGTTATATTAAAATTAAACTCATTAATATAGGTACATATTATCCTTTATTAATGATTAATTAAAAATAGTAATCCTATATTTATTCTGTAAGAACTATGAATAAAACTCTCATATATTCAAATTATAACAACATAAAAAATAATGAATCATTATATATATTTGATTTTGAAATTTCATAAAAATGAAATTTGGGAGTAAAATGATGAAAAAAAATCTCTATTAACAAACACGGTCAAAGAGATTAAGACTAATCACATCTGATATAAAAAATAAATAATAAAAAACTAATATACATTTAAAGAATAATTATAAATTATTTTTAAAAAATAGGTTATAGATGTCGATATTTTCCTGAAATATATTAGTAAGAATGTTTTTTACTAGAGAACAAAATTATTTTGTATAATTTATGAGTTATGTTATTATGTTAATTATCCAAAATTCAATTTAATTAGATATAACTCTTTTTATGCACAATAAAAAACTATTTAGGGAATGATTACTGCAAAATGATAATTTTTTTTCCATATCAAGTAATTTATGGGTTTTTTTGGATCCATATCATATTCCTTTTTTATATGGAATTAATTTCATTGGATATCGTTTTTTTATTGTTAATTCCTATCTCTACTCTTATAATTTAGTTAGGTTCCTTATTCATTAACGTCGTTATTCAATTTTTGGTAGCTTCCATCCTAATATTTTAGTTTATGGTACATTATCTTCAATTCGGGGGAGAATAACTTTCTAACTCAATTATTTTACCATGTTAGATACCTTAAAAAAATATTTCAGGGTGATAATAATTATCATTCACATAAAGTATTATTTTATCCCATTTTCCACATTATTAATTTTGACCAATTGTATCATTTATAATTAGAAACATAATTACATTTTAACACAAGTGAAAATCATAATTTCTTCCCTATTTTCAAAATAATGTTCTTCTAAACAATATGAGACATTGGTTTTGAATTATGTTATTTGAAATTTTGTATATTAAATTACATCCACTAAAAATAATATGTTTTATTTTTCACTCCCCATTTTAATTAGTTCATATTTTTAATGTCTCATATAAAAAATATTAATGTTTATTTATTTAAGTAAATCATTTTAAAATGTTTTGACATCATTGTTTTTAAATTATTCTTTATTTTATGAGGATTATATATTTGTGATTATTTTTTAAAATTAATTTTCGTCAAAATATTTTTAATTATCTTTTTTTATACCTTGATGTATTTTATTTATGTTTTCATTATTAGTTAATATTTTTAAATGAAATTGTTTTAAAAATGTTTTCAAATCATCAATCTAATATAATTATCCCTTTTTGAGGGTTATATTATATATGTTTCATTCAAAAATAAATTATTTAAAAATGACCACATCACCAATTTGAAATAATCATTTCATTATCAAGGCCATATTATTTATGTTTCTTTTAAAAAATGAATATTTCAAAAAGAAAATATCCATATTTTAAAAAATATTTTATTATTTTAGTGGATTTATGTTCTAAATATCATTCATTATATTTATTATGAAACTGACCTATTTTAAATGTTATTAATCTAAAAATTAATTTCCATTGGGTCTTACAACATCATTACGTACGTCATAGTAAATAAAATTATCAGAAAACTCTTATAATATATCAATAATTTTATACAAAATATTTAGTTTAAATATATGCATGGGAGTTATTTTTATTTTATCCTACAATGAATTTCATTTACAAATACTCTATCAGTATGAATGAATTTTAGTTAACAACCATAATTATACTTGAGGTAAATTTTCTAATATCATCTAGAAAAATGGTGAAAATTGTTTTTCATTCAATGAGATAAATTTTATTTGTTTAAGATTTTTTTTTCATATTATACACAGCTGTAATGATGATTTAACAATTTTATCTATTTATATATTCAATGAATTAGTTATGTATTTATATATCATTATATTATAATGGGAGTTATGTATTTATTCTCACTCTGCTATGGGAATACAAGAATAATGCATGCTCCACTATGTTTATGGAAGGATGGTAGTGATACCAGAACTACTATGTTTATGGAAAATATATAGTGAATAATATTATACAATGTTTGTGGGAATCATGTTGTGAATAAAGTGTGAATCCAATATTTTTAGGAACACCTATTTTTTATTTTAAATTGTTTTTAAATAAGTTTTATTATTATTGGAGACTTGTTAGTTGGGTCCAAATGGTATATATTTAAATGGGGAAATGAGGGTGTGGTTTTTTACATGATAGTTTGTAGATTTTATAGATCCCATAGATGAAAGAAGACATCCTTTAGAGCCCAGTGAGGATAGTGTGTTTATATGATTTTTTTAAACTCACCTACCACTCCCGTTTTTCTCATTCATTATATGATAAAAATATTTTATTACACCTTATTTAATGATTTATTAAATAATTATAATATTATTACAACATAAAAAGTACTTGACGATGGGTGTATTTTGGTAATTTTGTACACTGGAAATAAAATGGAAATTTGGTTATTATAACCATATTTAAAAAACTCTAAAACATTGTTTTATATTCCATGGATTATTTAGATCTATATTGGGTAACATGGGGTAGTACATAAGAAAGTGGTAAGATATAATTACTAGTAACAAATTAAGAAAACATTGCATAAGGTTATGTATTACGTGATATCCCAGAGGTATATCAGGGTAACATAGTGTGGGTGATAATGATATCATGAACAATGAGTCATAAGGAAACATTATAATAAATGACAATAAAGGTATGTAGAAACAATATAAAAACTGAATTAAAAAATATAAGTCAAGATAACACCAATAAAAACAATATACATAGTGATATGGAAAACCTCTCATGAACCATACACATAATATCATGATAAAAAAAATACCCAATTAATTGGAGGTAAATATAATATTATTCCCACCCATAACTTTCATATCATTTACCTGAATAAGGTTTCAACATAGATCATATAACACAATGTTACATTTAATTAATTATATACATGTAATTAAATTAGGTGGGTTGAAAATTTTAAATCCAAAAAACATGTAATGATTGGTACAATTGAGTTAGTATATGTTAGTGGAAATATAGATGGTTATTCACTACACAAATTTTTGGAATGGAAAATAATTTTATAACTACAACAACATAACAAGTGTACACAAAGGTTTATTAATGGAGTGATTTTGAGTTTATGGATTATATTATTAATTATGAATCATATATATATTAAAAGGTTTTTATAAAAAAATATCCTTACACGAACAATTGGAAATCAAAAGGTAAGGCATGCATAACATGGCTGAATAATGTTAAGAAATAAATAAATCATAACAAATAGAGGGGACATCCAAAATTATTGGTTGAGAATATTCAGAGATTGGCGAACCATGAGATGTATATATAGAGGAATGGATAGACTAATGTTTTACTCCATGAGCATTGAGTGAAGACTAATGACACAATGAATGTGTTTATATTGGGGAATAGTGGATATTTATTTATTTATTTCAAATGAATGTTTCGGACTCAATAATATAATAGAATTTAAACCTAAAAACTTCCTATGTTTTCCCATTTGTTCCTCCTAATAGGAGTGGTTTTAATGATTATATATATATATATGGTCCAGAAACATTAATATAATTCCCTTGGTGGTGTGGAAGGGAGACATATTTATATATAATTTATTTTAAATCCTTAAAATATAATATAGGTATTAGAGGATCATTAAGGATATATTAAATTAATAGAAAAACATAAAACACACATTATTTTAAAGTGTAAAAATAATATTGGTTTTAGATACTTTTTATAGTATTTATTACATAAATTTTGGGTTTTAATAATGTGATAATACAAACTGTATAATTATATCATATTAAAGTTCCACCCAAAAATTTGATAGTTGCATAAAATTATGACAAACACACCATTTTATAATTTTGATTTTATTATTTAGAAAACAATATATAATTTATCAAAATAATTCCCTAATATAATAATAGTTACTAGCCCTTTTTAAAATTACAGTTAAGATTAAAAAATTATATTATCGTTTATATTTTGTAAATATTATTAAATAATTTATTATTGAAATATTATTTACTTAATAAAATATTAAATTCAACACTAATTAATTTTTTATTGAAATTATATATCTCCCAGAAGTTCAATTTTAGTTTCATTTTAACAAAATTTGATATCTATCAAAATATTTATCTTTAAATTTATAATGTAATTTTTAAAATAGATAAATATAGCCATTGTTTTATTGAAATAAAACAAAATTCAGATAGTTATGTTATAGATACATCAACCATTAATAAAACTACAAATTTTCCAAGGGT
Organism: Viscum album; assembly: GCA_963277665.1. Classification (NCBI taxonomy): domain Eukaryota; kingdom Viridiplantae; phylum Streptophyta; class Magnoliopsida; order Santalales; family Viscaceae; genus Viscum; species Viscum album. The sequence goes on along the minus strand of OY728160.1, from coordinate 247,510,016 downwards.
ATAGTTTGAGATTGTGATATTTTATTGGGTGGTCTGGTGAAAGGGGTTTGGAGAGTGATATTGGTGATCATGAAATTTTCCCATAAATATTTTCTCTAATGCATTTGTTGTTGAATCTCAACTTATTCATGGTCAAGGGAATATCCTAGTGGTAATATATCCATTGGAATCTCTTATAAAAATTTTGTATAAGGTATAATCCACGTGGTTTTGGAAATCACTTATATTGTCCATGTTAAATGAAAATTTTCATAAACCATAATAAACAAATCATAGTGGTCAATATCAACCTCTACTTTCTCAAATTTTTATGAAAATTAATTGGATTTTAATTTTATTGACCGTAAAATGGTTGAAAATAAGCAATGTAATTCATTTTTTTCAATAATATAATTTCATAATAGGTAGTATACATATTTAAAGAAGGAAATTAATTTATAAATCTTTGGGATGTTACATTATTCAACCCTCTATAAAGTTGTCACTCGAAATTTTCATTTCAAAAAAATATATTATGGTAAATATTTTTCATTTTTTCTTATTGTTACTATGTTGCTTCCTAAAAATTATGGTTCTACAAAAACATTATGATATGGGTAGTATGATTTTTCATATAACCTTACCTCATAGATCTGTGATCTTAATTGTATTATTCTAATATAAAGGATCATTCTCTAATGGTATATCCTATATATTTGGTAAATGTGAGGTGTCTTGTTTATATTTCATTAATAACGATATATGGAGTATGTCATGTAATTTAGAATGGTTAGTATGGAGTGAAGTTATATAGAATACTACATTAGTTCCCTGAAGGATCTCAAAAGTATTGATTTATCTAGTTTAAATCATTACTGTATTCTTAAACAATATGAAATTCATCAATGATGATGTTTTATAGAAAACTTTATCCCCCACTAAAAATAAACCCCTCATTTTCAATCAATTATATAAAATTTCTCCTCATATAAAGGATCATTATCTAATGGTATATCCTATATATTTGTTAAATGTGACGTGTCTTGTTTATATTTCATTAATAATGATAAATGGAGTATGTCATGTAATTTAGATTGGTTAGTAGGGCCTGAAGTTATATAGAATACAACATTAGTTCCATGAAGGATCTCAAAAGTATTGGTTTATCTAGTTTATTTCATTAATATATTCTTAAACAACATTAAATTCATCAATGATGATGTTTTACAGAAAACTTTATCCCCCACTAAAAATAAACCCCTCATTGTCAATTAATAATATAACTTTTAAATTTATTTCTTAAATATTTCATATGATTTCGAATGGTTTCAACACGCTCTGACATTTGGGGGTATTATCTGATTCCATCAACTTAATTTCTTTAATTTCATCCCATTTTGTTGGAGTTTGACACCTCTTCCCCTATATAGATTCTTACAAATTAATTTAATTCAAAAAATGGAATATATTTTTATTTGATAACATTAATTGGGGAATGTTTTGATCTAAAAAATACTATAAATCCATTTAACATGATCTCAACATATTTTCAGAATTTTAATGGTTCTTTCCGACTAATCATCATTCATGGGTGATAAGTTGTGCTGAATCTGTATTTTATATACAACCCTTACTAAAGGCCTCTCCCAAACCTAGACTAAACCTCAGATCTTGATTAGATTGAATAGAGATTGAAATTTCATTTTCTCATACAACTTTCCATATTTTTATCATAGTTATTTTTTCAAGGGATAAATCATCAATGATTTTAATGAAATTTATCGAAATTGTAAGGTAGTCATCTTCCACCAAGATGGTGTTATTTTTTTTGGTTTCATTGAGACTCCTTCATTAAAATCCATGGTAATGTTTCCAATTTATATACTATTATGAGAAATAGTCACATAATATCTTGAAACATCTATCTTTTTATCATAATGTATTTTCACACCAAATATTGTGACCCAAAATCTAAAATCTATCTGTTCATGTTATCCCTCTGTAATTTTTTATTTAAATCTCTATACATCTAAGGGATTCCTAGATTAATAAAGGATAATGATATATGAAAAATATCTATAATTTCCCTATTTATTATTGGTATTTATGGGATATATTTTCAGGTTCCAAAACTTATAACTCCATCATTAGAAAAGTTAAACCCCCTAATATTTGTTACCTTCTACTGTTGCAACATAAGAACATTCTAGAAATCCTTGATTCCCAAATTAATAGATGGTTGAGATGATACTTTAGTAGGATAGGCTGAAGGTACATGTATTATTCCCATATAAATCCATTTAATGTCAAAGAAGATTTAATGCTTTTCAATCAACATCATGGATAAGGATTCATGATCCTTTTAATAAAAATCATTTTACACCTTGTTTTCCATTTTTGGATGCTAATGGATTGAATAATCAAACCATTTGATCATGAATAAAAACTATTCACCACACATATTAATCCCTATTTGTGTGAATATATTAATTAGAAATTTATGATCATTATATATATAACACATTTCTATTTATAGATATTTTCACAAAACCATATATGAAAATATCACTTTAGTAAATTCTAGATCATGAGATACATAATTTTTTTCCAGGATACTAAATTAATAGGAGTCATATCAAGGATCATTTTAATTTATCATTAGTAAGAAAACTATTATATTTTTATCAAATTACTTTAAAATACAAATCCTTTCCAACTAGTTGGTAATGTCAGCAAAGGTATTGTAACACCCCACAGAAATTACAAATAAATTTAATATAGAATGCATAAAACATTGAGTCTCTACAAAACAACACTATATTATAACCTATCCAATAAACATGATTTTTCCACTTTTGTGATTTGAAATTCAAAAAAAAATGTCATACATGGTTGCTTTTAGTAATATATTTAGAGTCTGAAAAGATTAACATACTTTTTCATGAATAGTAACATTACCCTTATGAATAGTAATATACCCTTATGAATAGTATGGTTAACCTTATGAATATTAATATGACCCTTATTAATAGAAACCTCACTTAATAAAGTATAAAAAAAATTAAGCACAATATAAATGAAATAGAACTAATCATTAAGAGTTGGTTTTTTAAATGTAATAAACATTTAATAAAAATTTAAATTTATATATTTATATAAAATAAAATTCATTTTAATAAAATTTATTTTTAAATCAATATTTTTATTTCATTTGATTTTGGTATAATTTAATAACACCTAAGTTAATTTTTCAGGGTATGATAAAATCATTTTTAGTTTTACTAACTTTATTTTTTGATTAAGTGATGAAATAATTTTAAAATTAAATTTCAATTATAAAGGAAATTGTCTTGATATAATGTAGTCCATATTTTCATTCTACACATCAAAAAAATGTGAATGTTTGGATTTTTTCTAAAAGACATGAGTTTTTAGTGAATTATAAAATATGATAATTAATGATAAAAGATAAATACATGATCTATTGGGTCGTAGATAATGTGAGGATAATTTAAAACATTTAGTTCTAACTCAAATGAAATTATTACTACTTTTGGTCCCAAGAATATACACGATTTATTGTCCTGAGAAAAATAATAAAATAATGAATAAGATATTCCAAAATCACCCATCTACATCTCAATAATAATCATCCCTAACTCCCAAATATCCTCACTCATATAAGCCTTGATGCATTTGAATTTTTATAAAAAATATTCTTCCTTAGTTTATACCCATGTCTAGGAGCTCTTGGTCTTTCCCACAGACCAAAACCTCTTCTATTAAGGAGGTTCTCAAGGAGGAGTACTAAAGAGGTAAAATCCTCTTCCTTTTTCCATTTCAATTATTTTGAGTTAGTTATTTTAATATTATCTACTCAACTGATATATACAAATTATCATAATAACTCCATTATAATCTATATACTATAATTATATAATTTTAATGTAATATCCATAATCAATCTCTTTACTCCCATGCTATTATTTTAAAAATGACATCGTCATCCGGGAGGTATCGATTTACAACCTTCGTGGACTAAGAACCATTGTTCATCTATTTCTCCATCAATAATGTCAATTAAACCATTTAAATGGTTGATTTTTTTTTTTGTAAAATAAGTATTAAAAACTGTTTTAGTATTTTTATGTAACATATTTATTTAATAGTAAGTGATAATATAAAATGAGTTTTTTAAGATCAATAACTATTGTAATAATCTAAACGATTATCAACAAGTGTATTATCTAAGTATTTGTACTCATATTATATAAACAAAAGATATATGAAACAATTATCACTTAAGAATTTTCATTGAAAAAATTATATTCCAATTATGGCGTATTATACCAATTATAAATGTACTCCATTACTTATAATCAATAGTACCGATTATGAAATCATGGAAACAAACACTCTGGAATGACGTAACTCAATCAGAAAACATATCAATAAAGACATAAATGAACAAAATAAAACTATAATAAATAAAATATATATAAACGGGGAAATGAATTAATTAATTAATGGATATAATTTTATTATCCCGTATATGAATGTCAAGAACATAATACATTTTAACGTAAGGTTTGAGTTTCCTTATCTAACTACCGTCTTTTGAGATGTTCCAAATTGAACACTATTTCTTGTGTATGGTTTATGTATACTTCCCATTTTTGTACCTTATCATGAATCTATTTATTTTCAAGGTATTAAATGTATCATTTTTTATTATACTTTTTTTTCATATGATATGATTTATTACAAAGTGGTAAGGGATTCCACCAAAACCTTCATTTTTTTTCTTTAGGTTATTTCGTCACTATCCTTACCCAAATGTAATGATTATTTATTTTTTATGTACATATTCTAAATTATGTTTTTGTTTTCAAAAATCATACATTCAGATCGTTTCATCTATCTTTTATGGTGATTATATGTTTTAAAATAATTGAATTCTTAATTCATGTCGATAAATCGGCTCGAATCAAGGTAACTTCTTAACTCATTACCCATTTTCAAGTGATCTATATATTATGTTTTAAACCATAATTACATTTTTAAAATGAAACAATTATCATGATAAACTATATATGTTAGTTTTATGTTTTAGAAATAAAACATTCCATTCCTATTGAAAATCTCTTTACTATTTTCCTTAAATTACACTAAAAATTTTTATTTCCACCGCTTCTTTAAAAACTCTTTTTACATGATCTTAAATTAGTGGGAAAACCGTTATGACTGAAATATAATTTAATTTCACTTCTATTTTTTTCTAGAATATACATGGTCACAATCTTATTTTATCAAAATTACAAATGATTTTCCAAAAGAACTATTTTTTCAATTTTAAAAATGATTTGTCTTGTCTCACTTTAACTTTTATGGGATATATGCCTTGTTCACAACTTATTAATTGAATTTTGTGTATGTAATTCCATTTGATACATCATATCAAGAGTATCCTTATTCACATGATATGTTTAAGGTATTATTATTTGAATATTTCATGGTTTTATGGCATTGTAATATTTATGGATTATTTCCATATTAAATTCTAAATGGTCTCATTTAAATGTATCTTAATCTATGTCATCATCCTTTGTTAAATATTTTACTTCATAGATGTTTATATCTTATGATATCATCTAAAATATGTTGTTGAAGTGTTTATGATTAGTTTGTCTGTGGATGTACTATCTCGATACAATTCAACAGATTATTTTGAATGGTTAGTGTTTATGTTTAATTATGTGAGAAAGTTATTTAGATATTATATTTTAGTTTCAATATGAATTCATATATTGATTATGTTCAAATATTTCATATGTGGAATGATTTGGACTTAGTAATTGATGGGTGGGGCCTACTATAAACCATTTATTCATTAGTAGGTCTCATGAGACGAACTAGTTTGGTTTTTAACCCATTTATGTACGGTCTTGTCATGAGGCCTTGAAAAAATGTTTATGATATCTGGCATTATGCATTCACTCATTATGAAACAATTAATTGATAGTCCATGTAATTATTCGACTAATTTAATACTTGTAGTTATGTTTTATTATGGAAATATTTATTCACCCCTTATTCCTACCATGTTATACTCGTGTTTATTTTTTAAAGGCATCAATATTTAGTTATTCACCATCCATAATGTTTATATTTGTAATATCTTCTGTTGTATTCATTACCCATACTAAGAATCTAATATCACCCTTTTCTAATGTTTTATTTCTCTCAGAATGCGTGAAAGTATCTTATGTATAAATTTCATAGATAATCTTGGAGTTGTGGATGTTTCTATAGGAATTTATATATTGTATTTCATTTACAATTATAATTTTTAACATATGTATCTGTCCTATTATATAAATCTACTAAACTATTCGATCTTTCGGGATTTTATTCATTTTAATCATTCCAATTAAATGAAAAAAATGAAATTACTCTGAGGGAAATGGGGTCATATCACTACCTATGTAGTAATTATCCCCTCTTCATCTCATTAAATATTTCACCACATTCATCAATCGATAGAACCGCGACTCCCTTATAGGTCATTTTAGTTAGTAGGCCTAACAATCCTGAGACGTATCTAACAAGATGAAAATATTAACAAAATACTGCTATGAAAATTTATATTTTCATCAATGATTTTTGTCAAAGACATACATTGATTTCCTTTTATTTATATGGAACCACATGTGTCTTTAAGTTGGTGAGAAAATACCCAAAAACCATCACTTGAAATTGTGAAAACACAAAATTAATATACATTTCATATATCATTTACTTCTATAAGGTCATTCATAATTTATTTAAATTATCATAATGTTCAATATTTCTTTTTTTTTTGTTTTCAAGAACATCAGCCATAGTGAAAACCAAAATTTTTATGAGGTGATCCTCGAAGATTCTATTCATTAATTCATTCATTATTTTAGCAGAATTACTGGGTCCAAATTCAATTACTTTAAAATCAATATACTAGTACCTTTTATTAAAAATTTCCATTGGGAAATCCTTATTCATTAACATTAGTTGATTATATCTCATTAAAATATCTACTATACAAAAGTACTGGGAACCATGAATCTAATAAAAAAAGTATGAAATGTGTGGGAAAAGATTGGTTTTCTTGTTAGTTATCATATTGATCTCATAGTAAACAATGATGATTTTTATATAAAAATACAAATTCATGATGAAGAGGACCAGTTCACCCTATGGTGATGTTCTTTGATATATAAACCCATTATCTTCACTATATCCTAATTTTTTTTACAACTTCTCATGTTCAACAATTGAGATTCAATATAGTGTATTAGACTTAAAAAAGACACAAGTATGAGCACAATTGATAAATCATCCTCACTACAATGAAGATGACGATCATATTATTTAGGAAGAACATTTTTAAAGTCACATGTTGTTTTCATGTAATTTAATATGTTATTTTATTTATTCATAATCATTTGAATAAGATAAACTTTCTCACAAGGAATTAATACCCATGATTGAAATTTTTTGTAACAAATAAGACTCTTCTGCCTCCAGGAACATGTATACAATAAATATAAGAATTGTGATATAATATGAGATTCCCATATCTTGATAATTTATAATAGATCAATAAAAATAAATCCAATTCACTCCCAAAATAGAATCAAAATTCTCTCACGGTTAATTGTAAGGTTTGTTGGTAAATTTGACCCAAAAAATAGATATGTGATATGTTATATGCTTGGAATACAAAAATTGATCCATTCTTTTTATCTTCACTGATAAATTGAATTCCATGTTTTGAGGTGATGTTTGAATAATTATACTAAACTTGTTTGAAAATTATGAATACATAGAACCAAAATAACATAGTACATTCACTATTCTAGTATAAATAACTAGTGAACGTGTCACTACAATGTATTTTGGATCCACCTTAGTAGTTATAATGGCCTATTATTTCCCTTACTCAATAGTTAATAGATATTTTCTTTATCATCAACAACACTTTTAATAGGGATTTAATTTTAATATTTTACTTTTTCATCATAGTTGAAACATTGCACAAAAGGATAATGGTTGACGGGAGCATTCATTTCTTTTATCACATTAGTCTGTTACTCCCATTAGTAACTACTAGCTATGTTCCCATCATTCTTACACATAAATAAATTCTTTATTCCCATAAATAAATATCATAGATAACTCTTTCCATACTTTTTAAGACAATTATTAAGGATTTTTTTACCCATGATATTTTTTCATCACACTTCAATAATTAAAATCCATTATCAGTTTCTTATATCCTGTCCAAGGAGACACTTGATATTTCCAACTGCCATTTTGATTTTGGAGGAATATATTAGTATTTAATTACAGATATAAAATTATTTAATAACAAATTCATTTCGTAGTTCTAGATTTATCACACCAAATAATCGGTGAAAATTACATTCTAGGGAAGTTAAAATATTTGAGGAATATAAAGAAATAAAAAAAACTTGTCTCTTTTTATTCCCTAATGGGTTTGAAATTATTTTACCTAAGGCTATGAAAAATCCATCTCCATTTTATGTTGAAGACTGTAAAGAAAATATTTTCAGAAAACATTTTCTTAAATACCTTCCACTCCATCAATTTGATCTCCTCATTGGGAGTTGAATTTTTTATAAACATGCACCATTGATCAGATTATCCCTCCTAGTAATAAAAATCCAGTAGAATATTCTCTTGTTCAGATATTTTAGGAATATAAAATATATTTTCGTTTTATTTTTTCCATTCATCATTTGTTATGTTATGTGTAGATCTATTAAATGTCGTAGAAATTTCTAACAGAATGGTATCAATATCAATGTTCTTATTAATGGGTGGAGGGATTTAGATGTTCGTCCTATTTTTTTTGTTCATAAAATCCATAAATTGAGAGAGTATTTTCATGATGATCATTGTCCCATATCACATCTAGTTGTCCATCACATTTGGTTTGTCATCATATTTCCCCTCTCATAGGTTGTTTTCTTGGTTCCTCCTATTTCTTGAAATTTATAAGGAATAAAGTAAAAATATTAGGTGAGAAAATTTTTAAATATTAAATACATAAATGGTAAACCATGGAAATTAATTGTATAAATAATTATTTATATATATTCATTAACTTATGAATATTTTTGTTTCAATCAATGTAATCTTTCAAATATTTTCCAATAGAAAATCTTATGGTAATTTTATTTGATTTTTAATGGTTCAAAAACATCTTATGAATTTTCAAAATAATACAACATGGATGTTTCAATCCATGTGTCCATCTAGGCTCTTTCACACACATATGGTGATCATATTGTCTATTTAAATGCACTAATTTGTTGGTTATTACCACTAGATATAACTGTTCTAGATCCATATGCACTTTTAGTATCTAAAAAATGATGTATTTAATTTAAATTAACATACAATATACTTTACCGAAATTTATGGATTTTTTAATAGGATTACTTTCATATCTATGTATTTCACTAGTTTTTGTAATCATATTACCTAAAAATAAATACACTTTTTACTCATACAAACTACAAAACCCCATCTTGTATAAAACATTAATTTATGAATTTTTATATACATATACAAATATTAAGAACATAAAATATTGTTAAGAAATGATGTAATTAGGATATATGGTATACTAAACATTTAATAGAAACCTTGGGGAAACATTATTGTTTAAAAAACTATAAATCATTATATTATATTCCTTAGATATTCTAAAACTATAGGGAATAACCTACAGATATCCATAAGAAATGGGTGAGATATAATGCCTAGTAAATGAATAAAAAACATATAATAAGGTTAAATAGTTCATGTGATCTGAGATAAATATTATTTTAACATAATATGGGTCAGAATAATAATACTGAATAACGAGGCATGTTATAATATGATAATATGAAAGAAACATTAGAATGTGGAAACAACAGAAAACATTACATCATAAACATAAAAGAAGGGATAACAAAAATTATAACATAACATGGTGTGCATATTAAAACCTCTGCTATACCATACTTGAAACCACATGAGATTATAACATTACCCAACACATTGAAGGGATACTTAATTTTCGGCCCACCTAGCACATTTATAATTCGTACATGATTAGGTGGACCATATACATAATATTAAAAAGGAATTCCTTTATTAAATTTAAACCTGTGATTGTGGAGATTGGTGTAAATAGATATAAACCCCCAATAAATTATGGTTTGGTAGAACTGGGTAAATTACCATGAATAGGAATAGTTATGGGTATTTAGTGTGTAACTTTTTCATGGAAAACCATATGATAATTTCCATAATGTGAAGGGTGTAAATAATGATCTTTAGATAGAGTTAATATAATAGAAAGTGGTATCTCAATACTTGAAAATCATATGGGTAGTGTGAGGTATGTGTTAAAACATATCCCAAATTGAAAACTTGGAAATCAAATGGCATTACATAATGATTGTTCTTAAATAAAGAGAAGAAGAATAGTATCCCTTACCTTGAGAGGGAAATTCTAAAATATTGGGAGGAAAATTCTTAAGAGAATTAGGGAATATGGAAAAGATCTAGAGAGGGGAGGGAAGAGTAACATCATTCTACAAGATTTTATAGTGTAGGGTAATTATTGGTAATATTTCTTTATATAGAAAATAAGAGGAAAATTATTTATTAATTTCTAAACATAGGTTTTGGTCTCTATATGATTATTTAATCAAAAAAATAATCCATACCATGGTTTATTCCCATAGGTTCAACAAAATATGAGTGTGTACATTAATTTATATGGATAATAACCTAACACATTAAGATAATTTCTATGGGTTTGTGGAAGGGGGTTATGTTTAAAATAAATTGATTTTAAATCCTTAAAATAAAATATATGATTTGGAAGGTTCATTATGGTTTTATAAAATTAATAAAATAAATTAAAAAACACAATATCTTAATGGTGGATTATAATTTAGTTCATGGATATTTTTATTGTATTTATTACAATAGTGTTTGGGTTTCTTGATTCCATAATATATATAGAGTTTATTTTTTGTCTAAAAATTCACCAATATTAGAAAATATAAAAAAATTAACATTTGGATAAATTTTAGTGGATTATGAAAAAAAACGTTTTCTATAAAAATAATTCTCTAAATACGATAATTTAAAATTTTAAATCAAAAAACAAAATTTAATGAAATATAATTTTTTTTCTATAACAGTTTTTTTACCCTTATAAAAATAATAATGGACTTTATAAAATAATATTTTCAGATATATTTTATAAAAACAATTTTTAAAAATATTTCATAAAAATATAATTTTCTTAAAAAAGACAATAATTCTTCAAATATATAGCTTTCAAAAAACTATATATTTATCAAAAAATTTGTATAATCATATTAAAATATAGTTTTTATCAAACACGTTATTTAATTATTTAATAAGTATTATAAAAAAAGGATAAATGTAATTATTTTATATTAAAATTAATTATTTGAATTCATACTGTTAGGGCCTAGCTATATATCCCTTTATTACATGGTTGAATTCCTTAAGCATATGGTGTTAAATGTTGATATTTTCTATGGGTATTTCGGTGAACATTGTTTGGACCGTGATATCAATAATATTGAAATTATATTTAAAATATTTAATCTGATGATTTTTTTGAATCATGACATGTTCTTGGTTAAGGGGAAAGAAAATTCATACTATATATCCCATAAGCTCTTATAAATGGGCATTACAGGGTATAATCCTTCATGTTTGGGCATTACTTCCTATTTATATTGTCTATAACATATTGAATTAATGACAATCCATAATAAAATAATTTTAATGGTCAGTTTACAATGTCTATATTAATAATGGTTATCATCCTTAGTAATATAAATTTATTAGCCCATTTAATGGTAATAATTGACTAATATAAGGCATGTTTTTTCTATACCATCATTTATTAATACTGATTTTTCTCATTTTATAAAGGGATTTAATTTTTAAATGTTTGGGTAATTACAAATAAAACCTCCTTTCACCCCCATCACCCTAATAGCCTTCACTCAGGGATTTGGTGTTCTCTTCTCCCTTTCCATGACATATTCTCAATTCCGAAACAATGATTCAATAATGCATTCTTGATCTGAAGAGATCCATGTAAATTTACATCAATTACCACAGATTGTAATTAGTTGACAATGATTATATTATTTTAATATTTAACTAATCAAAAGGTTCTGGAATAATCAATGTAGATCATCCTCAGACATATGCACGGAGCAGATGTAATGGAAAGGTGGATATGTCATTCATATTTTATGACGTTCCATCTCACAGAATAATAATGTAGGTAAAGTCGGTAAGATATGGCCCAAAATATATCACGTTCTTATGTGATATACAGTTTACATATCTTTATCATGTTTATTTTCACTGAATATGCTATTATATATTACTAAATTATATTAGGAATTTTTGGTGGTGTCCTACCAGGTCTCGTACTCCCACCTTACGTAGGAATTTTAGTGCCCTTGTAAATTTAATGCTCAGGGGTCCATATGAGGGAAATAATTCTATAGTGGAAGGTTGACTAATACTAGTAGGAATTCATGGGAATTGTTGGATGTAACCCAGGCTATATGGTTATTATTTTTTCAATCTATTTTTAATTATTCATATCATGATCCATGAAATTTGAGGATCTCATTATTTAGAATTTTTTTATATGTCTAACATTCCTTTGTTGATACTGTATAGCATTATATTTTCTGAATTTGTTGACACGACTCTGATGATTATTTATTTATTGAATATTCATTGATTTATTTGTTATAACTTCAACAATTATTATCTTTTTTACCTTGTAACCATGGAATAGCCTCTTCATAATGAATCTTTGGGACATTCCACTACTATAAAACCTCTGTCATATGGGTAGGTGTGTATAAACTGATGTGGAAACCTAGATCAATCCTAGTTCTTCATTTCAATGTGTTATAAAATTATATCAGAGCACCAGGTTTAATAATTTTTTTCTATTTGAATTTATCTGGGGGAGGTTATAATGATGATAGGATTGTTGGGACTCATGTATGGGAACAATGTCAATATATGACCAGAACTATATAGCATACCTCTATATTTCCACAAAATGGAGATTTACGTTTTTTTTGTTTGGATAACTTTGTTAAAATTCACCTTGGGTTATTTTCATGATATTTCTATACAAATTTATTTTATTTTTTAGTCCTCATGAATAATGTTTTGGAATATAAGATCACATGTCATATTTTTTACTTTTATACATTATATAGATCGAATATAACTAAATTCCTGTTGATAATATTATATGTTCTTTTGGTGCATTATTTCATCGATTCATTATTTCATATTTTCGATTCGTTACATGAGTGTATATTTATAGTTCTGACTACCATGTAAATGTTACACGATTAACTTCAATTTTGGATATTGAATAGGGTTTATTCCTTGTTTTGGTCTCTAGAATTATAGGTTTATCCTTATTTTAAAACCTATCTTGTTTTTATGATAATTTTTATTGTTTTCTTGCTTATGGTGTTAAATTTATCTATAAATAAATCTATAAGATATGGAAATTCCACCCCATATACATGTTTCACTATAATTTTCACCATATTTTTTATAGGAGGATGCAACCAAGAAGTGCCCATTAGTTTCTCCTATGGGTCTATATATATAAAAAATTAAATTGAGACTCTTTTGAATAGTTTATATTCATGGTAGAGGTTACCACCCTAGTAGGCTGATGATGGTCAATTGTACATGTTACATCCAACTCTATCACCCACCATTCAATAGTTAACATTAGGCCCCTAGGACACTGAATACATGATATGAGAAATGGAGAGGATTTTTGACCTATTATAGTTCCATAATGTCCATAATGTGATTCATAGTGACATAATTATACAAGTTGTAGCTGCAAAATTGTTGGATATTATGATAAAATTTAGTAGAAGTTATATTCTTACGTGGGATACCATTAAAGAACTCATCTATGAGTATTTAATCATTTTAGAACTGGTATAGGATCATTCTTAAAATTTCATATAAATCTATTATGGAGCGATGATGATATCCTTATATTCATCTTAAATGAATGGTATGACCTATATTTTCATATATTACTGGGAATAAAGTCTCATAATGATAATTATTTTGAGATTGGTATTCCATTATATATGAAATGATGGATAATGAACTTCGATCAGATGAGATATTCTATTGTGTTCCATAAGGCACAAATGAATTTGAAGGCTAATGGGGATGATAGAGATGTAAATGTTATTCCAGCAATTAGTGGACTGATATGTTATTAGTCAATTAGTGTACCACATTCTTATTATATGATTATAAAAATAAATTTAGAATATGTATTTTAGGGTGCTAGTTGATATTCAGAGAATTTTAGTGCTTCTTCGATCCACATTGTGTACAATGACACTACTAGTTACTATAACTATGGGTGGAAGGGGAAAATTCTCATAGAATTAAATTTATCTCTTAATACTATTCACTTGTGTTGAAAGACTAGTTATCTAGAGTGGTTTTGTTCCATGTATTATAAAATGGAAAAAAATATTGTCTAGTTATGGGGAAGTTACATGACATAAAAAACAATGTGTAGACCCGGAAATTATTAGTAAATTAGGTTAGTCATTAAACTATTAGGAATCATGGCGTGGTTTCTGGTATGGTTTATGTAGTGGATTTTGAATAATCTAATGAATGAAAGATACCATGCATATTATAATGTATAGTTTTGAAATATTCTACTCTATCTATTTATTTAGTTGATATATGATCATGCAAATCATTTATATCTTATAAAGTGGGGGTTTTTATTGGTTTACTAGTTAAAAACATTTTATTTTCTATCTATCTATAAAAATATGGGAAGTTAAGTATATAGTGTTTGTCTTTTTCTATGAATTTATATAGTGTTTTCGGTAATCAGTTTCCTCGAAGTATCCTAACTTTGGAGATGATAGTTTTTATTGTGATCATACGAATGGAATTGTCTAGTATATTTCATGTACACATTTATTATCATTATAGAAGAATTAATTTTACATCACAAAAAAATAATTTTTATAATGTTTAATAGGACATCTAGGAATGAATTTTTTGATGATATTATCATCAAATAAAAGTCCTTTCATTGCAAGTGACATGCATGATCTTTATAGTGGAATAGAAAATATATCGTCAAACATTTCCTCATATAGTATATCTATGTCAAGGGGTATTGCTATAGGATTTTCTAGGGTCACCTATACACATGGGAGTTGATTTCGAGATCAATCTTTTACCCAGTGAGTGACATATATCAATTCCACATTATGATTTGGTACTAGATGGGTTTAAAAAGATAAAGTTAAGACATGATTATATTGATTCAATAAGATTTACTAGAATAATATTATGATATAGGTTGTTGTGGTCATGTTTTTTATGAAGGATGTTGATTGTACTTAGATTTGGAAGAGTATCAAAAACTGAAAAAGATCATCATGAAAAAGAGGTACCCATGGATAATAATTGAAAACATGTTTAATCAATAAAGGGGATCCCAATGGTTTAAAATGAATGATATATATTACATATAAAAACAACATTGGTTCAAATTAGAACACATACTAAAGATAAAATTTAATTGTAGGTACAAGTTATATGGGTATCTAGTTCTTCACATTGGACTGACGAATACTCTAGAAGTGATTATGGATTTCATAAATAATTTATTCCATACATTCATGGTATTCTTCATCATTGTCTCCACTAATGAAATAAATATTTATTACAAAATTTCAGAATCATATTTGAGACACTTGGATATCTTATTGAGTACATTTCATGAACAGAAACATTTTTCTGTGTATTCAATTTGTATCTTTTGAATACAAGAGTTATTTATTATGGGGTATGTTTTCTTCTTAATTTGGTATATCAGTTGATATATTTATTTTTGGTGTATTTATTTCTTAGGAAGTACAATGGAATGTGTTCGAAATTTATAGTTTTATAAGGTTGGTTGGCTCGAAATGGGTATTTTTTAGAAAATTTCTAGATTTATAATAACCATTACCATGATCATTAAAAAAGGAGTAATTATTGAATAAACATAACAATTATAGGAGGATTTCATAGAGATTAATATGATTTTAGGGTGCATTTTGTCCACATTCATCTTGGTCCTATAGTAAGGTATATTGAACATCATGATTCATTGGGTGTTGTAATTAGATCTATGTTGATACTAGGTGATAAGGTAAATGATTACAAGTCCTTTTAGTTGTGACTCAACAAGTGGAACTACCATACTCAAAAATATGAATGCGAATATAAGGTTAATGAACTGAAATATTAGAGACACGACCTCATTGGAGTGAGATTTATTATATAAATGAAACATAATATTATATAGTATATATTATACTAGCGTGACCATAATATTCAAAATAAGTACTAGGTGGAATAGATGGTGACATAAAACATCAAGATGGAGTACACATCAAGGAATTAAAATTTATTTATTGGTATTATTAGAATGAAAACATGGTATGTTGGATATTGAATGTTAAAATTTATGTAGATGTTCATGGGTTTATTAAAAGATTAGTATGTGGTAATTGTTATGGATTAAGTGGGAGAGGATAATTTCCACATAGTGATCACATCCTCATTTGTAGAATGAGTAAAAGAAAATTAGTATCTAGATCAACATTGGGTCATGATGTTGAAGACGTATTTAGTGAAAATCTACATTCCATGACCTAATTTAGATTTGGATGGTGTGCTAATATTTCAAGGAAGAGGTTTTTTTTCATTCTTCTAATATAGAGGATACAATGAGAGACTCTAATTTTCCACAATTGGAAGTTAACCCAAGGTTAAGAATAATGTATCATGATGATGGAAGAAAATTTTGCTGGATTGGTATGGAAGGACACATTATAGGTTTTGCCTCTTATTCATTGACTTTTTAGATGATTGGAGATAAGAATTAGAGGACTAGGTGGTAAAAATACCAACTTCTAGTTCCTATGTAGATGTGGGATGATATTTCTAATAACTTCATGAAAATATTTCCTTATACATTAAAAAGAATAAATTATACTAAAAATATAGTCGATTTGTTAACCAAGTTGTATCACTTTATTCTGATATATTAACTAACATAATAGATGTGTTTAGAATATCTTTACTTGAATGATCATATTTCATCATGATTTCCCTTTGATCATGATATGTAATTGATATTATAAAATAACCTTATGGATTGGGAAAGGACTATAAACAAAGTTAGGGACACAATTGAAAAATGTATGGCTTTCTATACACATAGTAGTCAAAAGTTAGAAATAAAGATCCAACCATTATTTGATATTATTTTAGGATATATTCCAGATATTAGGAGATCCTGGTATGATTTCATCACACAATTGGTGTTCTCATATTATAACAACTACCATTCCACAATTTATGTGGTTTTGTTTAAGGCCCTTTGTTGGTTGATGTGTCATTAACCATTGTGTTTGAATAAGGTATGTGAATTTTATTTTATTGTGATTAGAGTTGTTTAGAAGACCACATAATGGGTTTAGTAGATAGATAAATGTGTAATTACTTTTTAAAATTGGTAGCACTCTTATGTCCAGCAATGTAGATGACCCATGATGATTGGTGTCAGATATATGTTCTTCCAGCAGGTGTACCATTCTGTAGGGAATATTACTTTGAGGAGTCTGAGGAAACTAGTTCTAAAAAAATGATGGTATGTTTGAAATCATCAAAAATAAAAAGGCTGATTTATTATTGGTTGTAAATTACTCTAATATATCGTGGTTTGAAAAATTTATTCCATGTTTTAGCATCAAAAGTACAAGCTTGATCCCTTTAATTTTTTGGAATATAATGATTATGAGATAAAATAAGATGAGTTTTTTTATATATACTAGTTTGGATTGTGTATTGATTAATGATTGGGTTGTGTGTGAAAAGTGTTCCTATTATATAGACTCAGTGGAAGCATGATTATTTTCATATTTATATATAGGAGTGGGAGAGAAATATTTTGTAATAATTGACCAATTTATAAAAGTAAACCTCTGGGGATAATTATTGAGGAAGAAATGTAGAAATACTGTTCAAATTTTGATACCGATATTTTCAAGTATATCTATTTTCAGATCTGTATATTTATTATCATGTTTTAAAGTGATTAGATTGTTGTTAAAGTTGACGTAGTGGATAAAATAAAAAAGGAAAAGGCTGGATAGATTGATATAGATGATAATTTTAAACAAATACACTATTTCACTAGTAGAGTTTCTATA
Source organism: Viscum album (assembly GCA_963277665.1). Taxonomy (NCBI): domain Eukaryota; kingdom Viridiplantae; phylum Streptophyta; class Magnoliopsida; order Santalales; family Viscaceae; genus Viscum; species Viscum album. Next base: position 247,491,609 of record OY728160.1, on the reverse strand, counting down.
AATCTATAGATCCAATAAAGTAACCATTTTAAATTTTGGGTAAACATGAATATACCCACCGATCACCATCTAGCTTGTGGAGGTTTCCTGCAGTACGATGGATTCTTTCGAATTTCGGTGAAAATGATGTGTTTAAATGATTTTTTTATAAAAACCCTATCTACTCAATTTTACCCCATTATTCATACCACATTTTACCATTAATAACCTAGGAACATCCTCTAAGTAATTTTTGGATCTCCTCCCCCTTCTATTTCCACTGATTGAGGACTGAACAAAATTTTGATCCTATGTTCTAGTTCTAGTGAGTTCATTTTTTTGATATTGATCAATTCCCTTATTTTAACCTTGTACAAAAACAAATATATTCATGATTTAAGGATAATATATGTGGGTTTTTTATAGTATAATGAGGTTTTTTTGATCCCTGATAGAATCAACACATAAACTCAATGTTTTGGAACCTGTACAATATTCCGACCTAGATCATTGTTGGCATTAGAACCTCTCTGGTCTAATTGAACTTGCGCTAAAATTTTTAATATGATACTTATTCATACTAGGTCCTTGAGTTATAATCATGAAATATTGGGATCAATTATATATTTCAGAGGATCTTTTAAATTATATGTTAACTATTTCCATTGATCATTATAACACCTGAGGTAGGACTCCCTTGACATTTCCAGTTAGATTTATTTGGGATTTTGGAAGGATTAATGATTTAATTATGTAACCATGTAATTCGTATGTTATATTTTAGATAACAATAGATTTTCATGTGTTTTAAAAAGACCTATTATTGTGTATTTTTTATATGGATTGTTATTATTATAATTAATTTCAAATTTGAAATGATATTTGTGTTTCTAATCATACCTTGTATCATAAATATATTCCTTCAGTACTCTAAAATTGAGTATATTGGTAGATCTATAGGAAATATCCCCCAATGGGGATGTCACGGATGTTATTTTATCATGTTCATGGAATATACCTTCAAGGATGATGTGTGAGACTTGTTCATATGAAATCATAATTAGGGGGGATGTGTCATATCTATTTTTTGATGTTATATTTTTAATACTACCAAAAAAACTATATCCAGTATCTGATGACCAATCATATATATAAGCCTCCAACCTTAAACATTACATAATCTTGTGTTCTAGTAATGAAATTACATTCTTTCACATTTAGGATCATTTTATGAATATTTGATTAGATAAATAGGTCATATCTCATACATAAAAAATCAATAAAATAAAAAGTGGACACATTAAATTCTTATCAATTTCTTCATTAATGTAGAACATTTTAAATGGATATTTATCTCTTTTTATGAAAACATATCATGAATTCCAAAAATACCTCTTCCAATATGTTACCCATCCTCAAATATTTAGAAATACATTCGAAAAATGGGATACATAAAACAATATCAGAATGTTATAAAAAAATAAGCAAAATATTAGCCTAGTGAAAAACATTAAAACCTATTAAAATCCCTTTGTTGAAAACATAATATTCTATGAATAAAAAAATATTATTCTTTTAAAAAGATCATATTTTTTACCTTTTGAAAATAAATTATTTCCATGATTACTCATTATAATTAATATAAAACTCATGTGGCTACCTTAGTACATTATCTCATAGAAACCTCAAAGAGACCTTATATAACCCGTATAAGTTGGAATAATAATATTTCAAATAATCAAAATAATTCCCTATATAAATCAATATTTACCCAATGCATGGGATTACTATCTAGGTTCACCCATCAATTAATCTGTAACGGGATCACTAAAAACTATCCAGGAAAACCCATATTATATAATTTTAATGAACAAAAACATCAATAAAAGATTTATTAATTTCTTTAATTTCTTTTAAATATGTTTGTGAATCACTAGTAGATATAAAAATATGATTTTATTTAAAAACTGCCATTTCAATTCAGTTTTATTTTAAAAATCATATTTCAACAAATAAATAATGAAAAATAATATATATTTCAATTAAGAAATCATATTTTCTTGCAAAGGAATCTATAATATAAATATCTGTTAAGGTTGTAGAAATTGTTTTTTCATCATTCCATTTAAAAATGTAAAAGGATTCATTTTGAAAACCATTAAAATAAAGTAAATGAGGCGTACAATTATTTTTATAAATATTTTATTTCCACATAAAACTTTTCAATAATCATTTTAATACATGGATATGGAAGATAAAGTTGTTTTGAAGGAAAACATTAATAGATGGTTGTTTTTAATGAAAATCCCTTTATCATTTGGGAAAAATATGAATTTTAATACCAATTAAATAATGACATTTAAAAAACATTAAATATATTTATAATATACACATTATTGATATATAATTTTATCATGGATGCATATATATATTTTATTTATTAATAATTTTTCATGACATTAAGAATAGTCTCAATTAAAGGAAATTGATATGAAGCTGCTTACCTTGAGTCTGAATTGTAACATGTGTCGTTTTATTCCTTAATAAAAAAATTATGTAAATTATTTTCATTCTTGTGAATATTTTTAGATTTAATTATTAAATTTAATTCAACTATTTACATTTTATGTAAAATTATATTAAAATTTTACATTTATGTTGGGATGTTTTAACCATATTCAGTTTATGTGTCAAAAACCAATTTTGTAGGTCAAAAATAGTCAATGTGGTCATTATTTAAAATTTTAAATAATAATAATAAAGGAAATTTTTTCATATTTATACATAAATTAATCAATTAAAATCTATAATGAAATATCTGAATGAAATAATAACCAACATTCTGATCATGGAGATTGTAGGTCGTACACACTATAGAGCAGCGTTCCCATTTTTCACTGGATATTATGGAAATTAGACAACTGAAATTTATCAATCCAGAATGATAATTATACCATAAATACCATATTATTTAATTACATATAAAAATATATAATTATTGATATGTGGTGATGAATATAGTTGAATCAAATCACTTTGAAAAAGTTCTAGTCCACACATTAACTAACTGCATTATCACATTTTACTGTGTGAAAATGTAAGAATAAAATGATACAATATATTTAAAGAAAAATATGTATGTCTTGAAAAAAGTAATGCTTTAATTTATATCACATATATTTATTATAGTTACTATTATTACCTTCCGTGTAATAAGTTAGTGTAAAATTTTTTACATGACCTCGCAAGGTGGTAGTTCACTGTACAACCGAGTAACGTTTTCGTATCCCCTAAGGTGTGAAATTTAAAAAGGGTGTATAAGATAAAATGTCTCTAGATGTATAAATTTGTTATAAATATAAAAAATAATATATAAATGTTATGTCCATCATTATTCCCAACCACGTTAGGAGGTATGATAAAAACGAACAACATTGTTTTTTGAGGCTTTATTACACCGTACACACCAATGACAATTTCTCAAACAATTTGATGGATGTTTGTGAGTGCATTAGTAATAACCTAAAAAATATAGAATATGATTATTTTGAGGATAATTTTTTTATTATATAATAATGTTAGTAGAAAAATTTAAGGGGATTGAGAAATAAATAAAATAGAAATTCTCATTGGAGAACATTACATTTTCATCGACTATCAACAATTATTATCCTCAAAAAGACTTAATCGGATAGATTTATTCCAAAATAAAGGATTCTAGGATGAGGGAGGGAAGTGAATTATGTATTTTGGAATGGGTTTTCTAGAAATAATGGTTTAGATGAAGTAAATATTATAGGAGAGAGGGTAGCCATTAATAAGTGGGGGAGAGGACACACTATGTATTTTTTTCAAATAATGTTAGGTGTACGGAATTTTTTACACTTCTATAGGATTAATTAATGAAACAATCTTGAACCTATGAGGTTTATGATCAATATATGGCCATTAAATGGTTCCTGAATTTTTTATAGTTCTATTTTCCTCTCATGATTAAATTTTAGTTTGCTTGGTAATCTCATTTTTACATTTATTGTTACGATTAATTTACATTTTTTTCAATAGTAACAGTGGCTAAAAATAATGTTGATCATATTAGAAATTATATATTTTTTTATTTCAAATATGGAATCCATTTCTTCAAATTCAATTCACAGATGTGAGAAAATTTAATTTAATATTAATCCAACTATCACGTTGAGATAACGGGTTTTTAATAAGAGATTTTTTTTCTGAAAAAATTGGATTCTATATTAACATTGCGACTAAAAATAATCATTTTATAAAAAATATAGTATTTGATATATATTTTTTGAAAATCATTTCAAACATTCCCCATAAATTATTATCATAATTAAATTAAATTTTAAAATATTATGTATTTTAAAATAGTTTTAGAAAACCCTATCTTTAAACCCGAAAACAATATTATTATTAAAAACTGAAATAAAGTTGTTCTGTAAGTTATTAAGTGGATAAAATATATCATAAATAATACATAGTAATAATTTAAAAAAATTAAAAATATATTTTTCATCTAAATTATATAATTTTTTAAGATAAATGAGTTTTTTTACAAAAATTGACATTTCTCATTATTCAATGAAAAATAAACATTTTTTGGAAAATCTATAAATTTTACACAAATAAAATTTTGATGTTCTGATTTCATAAATGATTTTCATTTTATTGAATTTAAATATTACAATTTAGAGATATGATTTTAATTAAAACCATATAAGAAATATTTTTAATTAAAAAAATTATTTTTATAAAAAAAATCATGATATTATTATAAAAAAATATAATAATATATTACATATTATAAATATTAAAATTATCTATTCTATCCATTATTGAGTTTTTACACATTCCCCCCTTCAAGAAGTTTCATCCTTGTAATTTTATTAACTAAAACAAATGGGGATATCATTCAATTATATCATTTTCATATATCCATGATACCTCTTCAACTATACGATTCTTCCATAATACCATAACCTGATGAATCACCGTATTCTAACACATTTTTTCTCTATGATAAGGGAAATGAAATAGTTGTTCTTCATTGAAATGATTCATTTCCAACTCAAATACGTCCTTGGTTAAAAAATCAGAATATTCTAGAACATTTTCAAATAACATTGATAAATGAAAAATGTTGTGTACCAAATATGAACATAGAGTTATAGAGACTTAGTAGGAAACTGATCCAACTTTATCTAGGATTTTATATGATCTAATAAACAATAGACACAACATACCGTTATTAAGAAAACACATCACAATTTTCCATGGAGAAAATATGATAATGACATGATCACCTAACTCTAAATACATATCCTCTAGTTATCAACTTAAAATTTCTACCATAACTTAGGTGTCCTCATGTGTCGCTGGATAAAGTAATCCTTTTCCATTGTTTCCTCTACCAACTCTGGTCTGACCAAAATTGATTATTCAATATCATCCCAAAATTTGGTTTCTGACCCAAAATTCCATATAATTATCTAAATGGTTCCAAATATACACAATTATGAAAACTATTATTATAATAAAACTCAACTAGAGAAATATATTTGATATGAACATCCTTGTTAATCTATTGAGCCTGAATGAAGAATATCATTCAAGGTCTGAATTGTTCTCTCATATTGTTTATCATATTGAGGATAAAATGTTTTAATAAAATAAAATTATGTACCCTACTAATTCTAAATTAGTTTCCAAAATATATATGTGAATCTTGGAAAACTATATGACACTATTGGGAGAGGAACTCTATGTCACTTCACTATAAATATTATAAAAGATCGATAATGCTGATATAAAAAATTTATATCTTGAATGAGAAGAAAATGTGATGATTCAAAATATCAATATACAATAACCCAAAAATGCTTTTTATATTGAGAATTAATTGAATATAATACAATGAAATGCATTGATTTATTATCTTATTTCCCCTCGGACATACGAAATTGTTGAATCATCCCCTTTGTAACTATCATTCTATTTTAATCTACTAAAAAGTCATAAACTTCTTGGTATCTTCAGTAATATCACATTTCATTTCATCCCACCAATAATACTCCAGATGGTCTATGTATATATTAGTACTTCCCAGATGAACCTAAAATGGAGAATTATGAGCTTCAGTCAACAAATCGTTCTATAATTAAGAATCTCAAGGCACCGATAATATTTTTGAAAGTCATAAAACATCTTCTTAGTCAATTTCAAAATTATATAAATTTACCTTATTAATGAATTCAACATTTTCCTGAAATTATTTATCCGTTTAAGATATTTCGTATTCTATCTAGGAAACTTCGACTACACTAAGACCAAAAATAAAATTGAGGATGCATCTATATCCAAATCATCTGGTAAAAAACTCATCAAATCATTAAATATAGGGACAAATTACAAAAAAAATCTTTTTAAATGTAGCATTAATTTTTTAACATAAAGAATTATTGATTTTGTTTTATTTTATATAGTGGTAATGAATATTGTTATCATAATAATTTATTAATTCTATCCATATTCCATGTAACATGTGAAATTATTTCCTAGTGAATAAATATTTCAAACTTTTCAGATTAGATTATCATTCGCTCATTACTCCAAAATAATTATTCCTCAAATTGTTAAATCAAATACCAAAATAGATAATTTAAAATAAATTATAAGGTAATTTAACTCATGAGGATTAGAATGATGTGAATTATAAGTAATAACCTGATCATTCTATATTAGGATGAAACCATATACTATAAAATAATAATCCCCATAGATGAAAAACAATCCATTTCTATAAGTAAGGCCCAAAACTGAAAATTTCACAAATAATTTTTTCAATTAACAAAAATAATCATCATATTATTTTTTCAAGATGAACTTATGTATAATTTGAGTTAACTATGTTAGAAGTCTATATAACTTAGATATGTTTTCAACAAGCCACCATTATTTACCTGTTAATAAAATAAAAATAAAAATATTTGTGATATTTTTTATCTTTTTGATTCATCAAAAGAATTTATTTTAGTATGGTAAATAGTTATGACATATTTAGAAATAATATGTCCATAGAATTATATTTTTTGAAGCCAATATTTACAATTTGTAAATTTCACATACATTTTATTTTATTTTATCATTTTACAAATATCCCTTAAGTGACTTTTTTATTATTATTTAGTTTAACAATATAAAAAAAATGTAATTGATCTAAAAAACCATAAAATTATCCAAGAAATTATGAAAAAATATACCCAATAGTTTCATAAATACAATATGTTCATTAAATAAACCAATTAGAATAACTAAAATTTCATAGTTCCCATATATATTCTGAAAAATAGTCTTCATAATGTCTCTTAATTTCATTGCCAACGGATGGTACATGGGTCTCAAGATAATATTTAAAAGGCAGTCAACTCATAAGATCTAATAAAAATAATCCTAAATATATGGAAAATGACACTTTTAATTAATATTGATGTTATTCAAGGACATATATTCACTAAAAACTCTCATAAAAACACTGTTTTTAGTAAGAAATAGAGCACCCCATGGTGATTTTATAGGTTAAACGAAACCTACAACTAAAAACTCATGTAACTAATTTTTCAATTCTAGATGTTCCAATTGATCCATGATATAAGGGGGTTTAGAAATTGAGTTGGAATCACGTACTATGCTAATAGTATAATCAAATTCTTGGTCATGAATAGTACCAAGAAAATAAAAAAAATCTCATTGAATTCATTTACATCAGGAATATCACAAAGCTAAATAGTTACTTCATTTTCAACATTATTATCTAGGTAACTTAATATAACATCTAAAATCAATTTCTTTTCTTCTTTGTTATGTTATCTGTAGAAAGAAATCATTGATGAACAATTTCATATCATTATAATCTTTCATTGCATGAGAAACAAAAATCCAACCATACCAATAATGATATCAAACAATAATTTGGATTGTTCAAATATATATGTCTGAAATACCACCCTAGTAATTAAAATTGGATGATTTTTACAAAACATGGTTTCCATAATAGTTCCACCAATACATTTTACCAAAAGTTATATATTACTTTCATGAGTTCATATTTCAAATTTATATTCCAATTTCTTGAAATTTAATGACTGTGAAGATTCAGAGTGAAGAAGGGTATTGATATAATTTTAATACATAAGAAACATACTTGTTACCACATAATATGATGGCCCAAAATCAACTTGAGTAGTAGAGAATTACCTATAAATTTCCTTTTTTCCAATAGTGACTATTTCAATCCTATAAAACTAACTTCATACATTTATTAGAATAATGAACCAAATCAATGAAACTAAACCATATTCCCATTAGATGACTTTAGGTTACCCCATTATTTGATTATTCAAGATTCTTTTTCTTTTACTATATTTCCATTTTTCAAACATTCCACACATATATATCATCTTAGACTTTATAAGAAATTATCCTTGTTTATTTTCACTACACATACCATAAGACGAGATCTTAAATTAAGTACCACCATATTTAATTAAAGTATTATTCCCCATCACCTTCCCACAAAAATTAATCTGACTTTCATCTCTACAAGGCACATAAGAGTTAGAAAACTCCACCCAAACCTTTTCAAAAAAACAAGACACCTTTTCATAAAATTTAATTTCTCATGAACTAAAATCTATTCATAGACTTGGTTTCAATACTGAATAAAACCATTTAATCATTATATCAGAGTACCAAATAAAATAATCCACATACGTAGACAATATTTTGGATTTTTCCTCATATAAAGCTATAAAAGCAATAAAATTTTACCTAATTTCTATGAATTGTTTTTCTATATGATTCAAAACATCAAAAAGGAATTATTTCTCAAGGAAAAGAACCTTAAATATATATCATCACAGGGACAGAAGATCATATTTCTCTATGGTATTCTTATCAAAAGTACACCATCGATCAACTTCACCATCAAAATGAGAAAAAATAAGAGTACATTTTACATTACAAAAATAACATGGCATAAAATATCATTCTCGTAGCATTGATCCATCCTTAAAATACCATAGCGATAGATTATACACTTAATTATGGGTGATGTTTCATCATGAAATTATCCACAAAATACATTTTACTTCAGGTTAGATCAGTTTCCTCTCTATAATGTATACAAACATTATTTATCTCTTGTATCAACTGATCCATCAATACCAAAAATATTTTTTTATGATTCCAACCATATTGGGAAGCATATTTTAAAGCATATTATCCAATTGGTTCCTTATGATTATAGCTCCCTAGTTTTCATAATGAAAAAAAACATTCTTTACATAAATATCTTAGGTAAGGAAAAATGGTAATCTTAAAATTCATTAAAATTTTAATTTTACCATATTGTAAAATAATTTGTGGGATTGCTATTATAATTACCCTAAACTTTATGTTTAAATAAACATAACTTGTATACCATATATCATTCCCTAACAAAAAATAGTACATATTCCAAAGTTTCAGCCATGAAATTATAATATTTTACTTTTTAGATCTTCTTTGGTTTACAATATTCAAAAATTAGTTTATAACTCATAAAAAATCCATAAAATATAAATTGGACACTTTTGACTAGTATAAATTATTCATTTAATGTACAACTTTTAAAATGAATATTGATTTATTTTAATACCAAAAAATCACGACATTCAATTTAACCTATTTTAATACATAAAATTTCCTAAATTACTATGAATTATTTATAAAAAGCAAGTGTGAGCACCAAAATATTGGTATGGGATACAAAAAGAAGTAAACCATTATTCTAGTGAAAAACAGGACAACCCATGAAAAAACTATTCTTGAAAATATAAAATTTTACAAATATAGGAAAGTAATATTCCATTAAATGACCTTTTATTTATAATTTTGGAAAATATGATTTCAATGAAAATGAATAACCATGTATGGAAAATTCCTGTAGGTAGATTTTCACATCATCACATATAACCCCTATAAAAGCCTTTGTAAAAATAATAAAACCAACATCCAATTTAATTATCAAGATAATATAATCATTACCTGATTTTTGAGAGTGCTTTATTATAACACCCATCATTTAAGCTATAATAGGATCAATTGGTGCTCTTTGGGTAACACACAAAATATATAATTTAACAAAAACAAAACACAGATAAAAAATTTCATCATTTAGAAAACTCTTTTAAAATATTATATAAATAACTTCTTGATATTAAAATATTATTTCATTTCGAAAATTTCATTTTCAATAATATTTTCATAAAAAAAATTAAATTAAAAATACCATAAAATAAATGGATTTGTAATTTAAATTTACGAAAACATGTATTTATTCAATGTATTCTATAAGAGAAATTACATTCCTCACATTCAGAAAAGTCATTTCTATTACCTATTTATAAGATTATTAAATATTCCTTTGGGAAAAAATGAAATATATTAAGGGATTTATAAATTAATTTTTTTAAAAATTCAATTTCTACATAAAATATTACAAAAATTATTTTAAAGCATACACATGTAATAGAAATAGTGTTTTATTTGAAACGTTAAAAGAATATTTTGTTTCAATGACAAGCCCCACATTAATTGGGAAATGGTTTAATTATAAACCCCATTGAAGAATGAAATTGAAAAAAAAATTAAATATTAAGTGAATTGATAAATTCTTGATATATAATTTAAATGGGTTTGTATTTTAGCTTATATAATATAATCTAGCTTCAATACATCAAGAATTTACTCAGTGAATGAAAACTGATCTGAAGACCTTTACCTTGACTTTAACTTGTCCTGTGTGTCTTTATACCAGAAAAGTTCATCAGAGGTAGGCCCCTGACTATTTATTAAAGAAAAATAAAAGTACATCAAAACACAAACCACAAATTAGAAGCTGATTACATATCATAAACATCATACCCATCACAAACCATATTAGAGCCTCCTTTCGTAGTGGTTGTCTCCCATTCCGAGATTTCATAATGCCTTAGGATCTTGGCATACATCCTTCTAAGATTCAATTTCTCCAGTGAGATCAACTCCTGCGGTGATTGTTTAAAATTGGATCTGGTGGAATGCGGATTCGACAACTCAGAGTAGTCCTTCTTCATCCTTCAGATTGATGTGGTGGACACCTCCTTTCCATATTTCCTCTTCCCATCCTTGAGAACCTGATAATAGGAAGGTTTCACCGTCACATTTTCCTTGTCACGTTCTGAGACATTCCTCCACTTTCTATTCACCAGATCACCCACTCCTCTGGCCTGATCATTGCACCTGTTACAGTCACGCATTTCCAAACATAGTGGCTACCCTCCAATCACCTGGCCTACATCCATCTCCATCGGTTCATCAATCAAGACAAGCTGCATATTGTTACTTTCCTTTATTGAATCACCCACCTCCACTTGATAAACTTCTTAAGGTTTCCCATAAATCTCTTTCTTAAGATCCATCCCATTCTCTGCATCAACTGAAACATGCTACATATCAGGGTCATCTTGAATTAACTCACCCACTTCCACTTGACAAACTTTATCAGACGTCGAGGCTTGGAACTGGTTACAAGTTTCAGTACTGCTCCCTAAAGAAGAAGATTTCATTTGCAGACATTGACTGTTAAAGAGGTCGTTATATTTGCATATAAAGAATAATAATCATGAAATAATTATCTTATTTAAAAATTAATAATTTTTAAAAAAAATCATGAAATATGGATGTGAAATTTGAACCACTTTTGCGATAATTGAGACAATTGGCCATACCTTTTTATGAGTAATAATCCCATTTTCAACTATAATAATGGAAATAAGGTAAGAAAAAATTATAGTTATATATTTATAAATATATCATAGATAACATATTATGAAGTTATATACAATTTTTTGGTATTTTGTGATGAAATATGAAGAATAACATCACCTTAAGGAGGTAGTTGTCCACACGTCCACGAAGGACATTATCACTTTTTAAGTGTTTGAAAAGGAAAAAAGAAAATTATATATTATATATCATGAAATATAAATATATCATGAATATAATAATAATTTAATGTATATAATATATATTTATTATATTTACGATTAATATTTTTTATATAACAAGTTAGCGAAAAGTGATTCACATTGCTTTGCGAGGTGGTAGTCTTCCGTACACATGAGCAACGTTATTGTATCCCCTAGGGTTTAAAATGTAAAAAATATTTATTTTATATAACTTGTAAATATGAATAATTATTCTATAATATCCATAAATATAATTTATAAATATTATTTCATCATTATGCTCAACCATTATAGGTGGTAATGGAAATATGAACGATGTCATTTCACGAGATGGTGGTCCACCAAACACATGATTCAATAATTTCATAGTACATTTAATGGAAGTGTGTGATAATTTTGGTCATGTAAATAACATAAAAAATCCTCCATATATTTAATATAATTTTTTCATTATATATTCATGGTATAATAATAATTCAATGGGGTTTGTAAATAAATAAGATAGAAAAGCTCATTAAAGAACATTACCTCTTCTTCGGTATCATCTTTTGGTTCTCACCAATGGAATTACTTATTGGGATTTATTCTGAAATTATTGATTCTATTATGAGGGTAGGTATGTTCATGTTTTTTTGGGATGGATTGTATGAACTAATTTGTTTTCTACATGTGAATAGATGAGGAGAGTATGAGGCCTTTTATAAGTTGGGGGGAGGGCACCAAAGGTATTTTTCGTAATAACATTTGATGATCCAATGTTTTTGCTGAAAAAGGCTAAAATAATGTTCCAAAACATATAAATGGAGTAATAAGGATTATATATGTCATTAAAATTAGTTATTTATAATTTTCTATGTCATTTATCCCTTATGATTAATGTTTAGTCACCTAGTAATCTCATATTTATCTTAATTTCTCAGATTAGTTATAATTATTTTCACTAACCACATTGGTAAAAAAACTAATTTAACCTTATTAGACATCATAAATTATTATTATTCCTAATATTTAATATTTTTTTAGAAATTAAATTCATTTAATTTTATGAATTTAATTTATTTTTAATCTCATAGTCATGGTGAGACAACATGTTTTTAAGAAGAGTATTTTATTGAAAAATATTATTATATATTGAATATATTACCAATAATAATCATTTAATAAACCTAAATTAGTAATTGTAGTTATATTGTTTATAAATTACATTAAAAACATCTCCTATTAGGGATAATCATAATTAATTAAAAAGTTGAAACATTATTCATTTTAAAATAGTTTATAAAAACATGATTTTAAACCCCCAAACATACATATATTAAAGACAAAAATAATAATTATTAAAAAGAAATTTAGTTTATTTAATATATCATAAAAAATAATTTTGAAAAAATAAAATCTATTCAAAATATTTCTGGTCTCTAAAATTAAAAAATATATTAAATGAAATGAATTTCTTACCAAAATCAAAATTTTCACTATTCAATGAATATTTATATTTTATGAAAAATCCCATGAATTCAACCAAATTAAAATTTAATATGAATATTTTAAATTTTTATATTAATTTTATCAATTTAAAATAATAAAATATTTACATTAATCTTCTATATTAAACCTTATAATGATGGTGTTTAATTAAAACAAAATTCTTTTTCATAAAAAAATTACATTGATATTTTTAAAACTAATATAACTGTTTAATTATTATAAATAAATACTAACATTACTTGTTATATAATTACTTATGTTTTTAAATAATATAATTTAATTATGTGATATACTTTTTTTAGCTGCATCATCTTTACTTTCAAAACATCCAATATTATATATTATGTACAGATATTGAGGGATGTAGATGGTGTTATACTGAGTTTCACTCTGACTCTTTAGCTATCCATTTTGATACACTAGTATGTATATACCAAGTGATCTAGTATAGGGAAATGTTTTTCTAGTATATGTTTTATCATGTTTTTTAAGTGAATTAATGCCCTATAGGATGGACTCCCGAATGGATGGTTTTTATTGTATTTGTTTACTTTCTTTACCTTGGGATATGATCCACCACATATAAGAATATTTTTATTTTTATTTTTATTTTTTTATATATCTGAAAATACATATTTATACTACTATTATTGGTATTCACTATGTTTTTAATACTAATATGATTATTATTTAATTCATCAAGATTTGTTTTGTTATTTATTACTGATATCATTATTTTACTCTACTTTTACCTAATACAAAGGGCATAGTATGTCAATGATGAAATTTGGACCTTAAAAATATTCATTAACCTCTTAAATATGTGGAGGTTCACATTATGTCATCTAGAAAACTATATTAGGCCCAATTATTCAGTTTGGGATGTTATAACTAGATCTATTACCTTTATGGAAATCAATTAGCGAATCCAAGTCCACTATGTTTTTTTGGGAATTGGGTAATGGAGCCTAATCTACAATGTTTATGGTAATTATGTAGTTATTCCAACACCATATTTTTTTGAGAATCATGTATTTATATTTCTATTCTATATTAATTGGGTATTTATTCATACTCATCTATTTTACGTGAAACATGTCATGTTTCTATCTCAACTATTTTACAATTTCGATTCCCATGTTAGTGAAAAATTTTAAAACAAATATTCATTTTCAGTATATTCCTCATATTTATGTATATGATTATCCCCTATGGATCTAGCTTAATATCTCTCGATTCCACATGATTATTTCATGATATATCTTCCCTCATTTGATATTACATGACTTTCCATCATGGATCAATAACAACTACAGTACTTATCAGTTCTTTTGTTAAAAAATTTCTCCCCTTTTCTTGCTTTATCATAATATTATGATCTATCCATTGATGATATATTGATTACTTGATCCATTCTAAGTCATCCAAAAAACTTATTCATATTTTTCTATTACCGTTATTTTAAATATTTGTATAACCTATGAGAAGTCTTGATGTGAGTCAAGTATGGTCCAATTATAAAAAATGGACATAGTATTTTTAGAATAACGTGCCTTTTTAATTTATAGTCATTGAAATTTAGAAATATGTTCTAGGCATTATGAGATTATTTATGATTTTTAATGTTTATATTATTTTAATATAGAAAAATTAAAGTAGTTTCCTATCAAATTCAATAAATTTAAGTTTTTAAAGAATGAGTTTTTAGCACTGATCCCTAAATTGTTAAATAGTTGAACTTCATATGTATTCATAGTTTATATAAACATATTAAATTATGTGAATGGTAATATAGAATAATAATAGCAACAATACCTATAATGAAAAATATTTATTTTAGTAGATATGAATATAAAATGAACAATATTACATGTGGAATTTATATTGGAGAGTTAATACTCATATCCTAGTATCTTGAATATTAGAACATGTAAATTTTATAAGATAATGTCTCATAATATTAAGAATATGATGAGAATAATAGTAACACATTATATGCGTCCCATCATATAGATGTTATATATACCAAAGGAAATATTTCCAAGATTATTGTTATATAATTTTATGTTTCTCATTATAGAAGGTAATGAAAATAACCATTTAATGTGAAAACACTACAATTACAGAATTTCATTAAATAACCATAGAAGAAAAACATGATTTTATCAGATATTGGTTACTATTTATGTCATTAAAAAATTTGTTGATTGAATGTAGAAAGTTAATTGGTCATAGATATTCATCTCCAACATATTCCCACATTCATTAGATTGAACAACTAAATGACTAGTCATGATCCACCTGATAAAAATTTGTTGACAATGTTTTGGTTGTATATATTGGACCATTCATGTCCTCTAATGGGTATTTTACATACAAATACTTCACCAATTTTAGAAAATCCCTCTATAGGTGATATAATTGAGTGAATATCATTTTCCACAATCATAAACATGAAAAATGGTCAAATAAAGTATTAATATGTTTATAATAATAAGATAATACTTCACTATATGATTAAAAATCCAAAATTTTGAACAAATTGTTCCTAAAAACTTCTTAAGCTACATGATTTGGGGAAACATACACTTTCTATGTTTATATGATAACCCTGGATTTAAAAACCATCCCATTCTTATTCATATATCATTATTAATTTAGTTAGTCAAATCAATCAAATTGAATAATTGTTAGGTATCCACTTGATAACTTGTATTCCCACATATCTAAGTAAATGGAACATAACCACATACTTCTTTATTTGTTTTCATATAGATCTAACTGATACCCTATGCAGTTCTCTTGGTTAAAATAGATACTTACCAATATACATTATAAATAATTTATATAAAAAATTATAAAATATCATCGAATATGTAGTACGTTCTAGTGAAATTAATCGTATATAATCTGTTTCATAGGAATCTACTCATGTTCCTTAACACATCTCATTTGATGGACATCATGTTATATGACATAGAAAATAATTCAAAATTTATTTTTTTCCATTATGTATTATTTTAAACATAATTATCTTGTATGTAGTATGAATTTGTTCATTTAAATTTATTAACTATATCTCTCTATCTAGATCTATAAAACATAGATTAATATCTTAGGTTCTTTATAGAGATATATCATTTCCTTGTCTTTAATTTGTGATTACATTTTACATATTTAATCTATATGTTTTCAATAAAATTTACATATAAAAATAGCACTACCATTAAATTCTTGTTAGAAATCGACATTTTTATGTTTGTAAAAAAACAGAGTCATTTATGGAACCATTAAAAAAATATTCTATGAAAATAGATGGTTTTTTATGAAATTTAAAAGTCAAATTAATTTTACCATGATGATTGATGAAAATGATTTATCACACAACATGTATATACATCACTATATAATTTTTATTAACCAATTTAGACTTATTGATACATTTTTTTACCATCCATGTTTTTTGTACACAGGAATACCTCGTAAGTATATTACATGAATTAAGTAAACTACACAAATTTGGAATTTTACTTTTGAATATATAATCCATATCCAAATTAACATAAACCATAAATTTATAAGAAGTTTCTTTGTTTTCACATTCAAATTGGACTTGTTATTCTATTGATATAATATATTGCTTATCATGGTGAATGCATAACCACATATTTCGTTTAAACGTCCCAACAGAATACATGTCTATGAAAATTTTCCTCCCACTAAATCTTGTAGACATTTGTGTTCCTATTAAAACTCAAATACACTGAGATCCAAAAACATCCACGAATTCAAGTACACCCTCTTGAATAAATTGTTCATCATACCTATTATATAACATATATTAAATATTTAGAAACTAAATTATATTTTAATCACGGTAGCATCAAGATAAACATTAGTAGAATTATCTCAAGATCACTAAGTTTTTATATGATAAAATTTTGTTACTAAAATTATCTTTAGATAATGGTTTTGATCACACATGTAATGCTATGATATAAAGGATTGTAATCATATTATATTCTATACGATACCCATTATTCAATATATTTATAATATGTTTAGCTATTGAACTTATATTTGTTAACCATTTCTTTTAATGAAATTATTTTTGAGCTACAATAAATATATGGTTCACTAATGATTTTTTATTTACTATCATTACATCATTGAATTTTATAACGAAATGTGTGTTTAGAAATACATACTATAAAAATTTTATTGATCAATAAATACTTAGTAAATATATTCCTCAACAAGCCCATCAAGAGGGTAAAATATCTTTTTCCATGTGAACTCATTACTAGAATTTTATATTATTAAAATATTTTGAAAGAATATCATGATGAATATGAATTTCCCTTTATATTATCATTAAATTGGATATGTTACATATTATTGAGAACACTCTAGAGGCATTGTGTCTACCAATTAATGTTTTAGTTTCATTATCTTAAATATAATATATATTCCATTAACATACAAAAAATAGGTTTTCCTCTTATGAGTCTAACAACCTTTTGGAAATAAAAATGAAAAATAAATTTATTTCTAATTAACAATTAATTATTTAACAACATCTATGTATTATCCCAAGTATTATATAGTACATTAATTATTAATTTATGATATTGATTATGAATTATTCAAGAACTTATAAATCACTATAGATGAAGTATTATACTAATACATAATTTAGTAATTAAATAATGGCTCATAATTGTCGATGATATGACCTAGATATATTTTTTTGGTAATTTTCCATAAAAAATATTTTTATTAGAAATTTTTTAAATGAAAATGTGATCCATGGTTGTTCTCATTATTTACTTTGATTTCATCATTCGTTAGCTCGTTTAAATTTTTACATTACTTAGGACAACGTTTTAAAACATACATATTTTCAATATTTTGATAAAAATATTTTATTTATATATTTTATCTAATATCCATAATGTCGAAATTAAAAGATTACATGAAATTTATACTATTCTAGATATAGAATGTTATTATTTCATTTTATTCAATTCTTTATAGGTTCTATACCAATGTTAATTTTGTCACAAGTGAAGTAAATATCACAATTTTCAATGGTATCCCATCACTTTTTTGGTTTCATTTATGGGAATTATAAAGGAAACATTGACCATGAAAATATCATTATATTTTTAACCTCGTGTGTCAATAAAAACACAATAAGGGGTAAGGAACCATATTCCCTTATACCCTTACATTATTGAAGATGCATATTTAAAATATTAACAAGAGGCTTGCACCTACTATTTATTTTATAATTACTAATGAATATGTATAAATTTCATGTTAAAAAGATAATACAATATTGAAAGACCTTTTTTAACAAAACCACAATTTTTATTTCTAATATTAGGATTGAAATATCTCTATAAAGGTTTCAGTTCATTCTAGATTACACTAGTATAATGTATTGAAATTATCTGTTATTTTTTCCACCTCTTATACATTTCATTATTTATGATATGATTAATAAATATTAATGAATTAATTTAATTATAATTCATATTCCACTACATGGATATAAAAAATATCATGAACAAACAAAAACATAAATACTTCTTAATATATATTTTATAGGAACATTTTTCAAAATTTTTCTCCCACAGAAAAGGATAGTAAAAAATTAGGGATTGCATTATATATTTTTATTTTAATGAAGTGTTTAGAAAATTATAACACCATTGAAATTTTTTCTAGTGGTGATGTGGTATTTTAGAAACCAAAAAATAGGTACCCCAAAACCATTCAATTTGAGATATCTTGTGGAAAGGCATGAAGGTAATTCAAAATCACAATTGGTTGGAAGTATTCACATGTACATCCAACAATTACCATTGTGATTTTTTTAACCAATAAAAATAAATCCAAAGGACATGATAATAACATAGGGGTTAGTAAGGCTAAATATATATAATAACTAAAAGAATATTTTTAACATTTATGTAGCATGAAAATATAGACTAGATACAAAATAAGGGAAATATGTGGAGTTTTTCTATGGTATTATATATAAGCTGAAAAAAATAATGGTAATGAGAAGAAATAAATAAGAAAATATTTATTTTATCTATAATAAATTAAGAAATATGTAGTTTTACTTTAAAATACTCTATTTTATGAAATCCTAGGTTCAATCCATTGAAACAAAAAATTATATTTCTTTTAAAAAATATTCCATAAATTGTACATAATTCATTTTTAATAAAATTCATAATAAAATGTAAAATATTTTTTCTTAAAATGCAAAATATTCATATCATGGAAAATACATCCCTGAATTATTATCACAGGTCCCAAAGTGAATAATATAAACAAATATGACATGGTTATTAGAAATGTGATTCCCATATTATAGATAACTATAAAAACATCAATAGTATTTCCAAAACACTTGGCCAAACAATATGTTGACAAACTGAGGGGAAACATCTCATTGGATGATATTACTACCCACCGAGTTCCACTAGCTTAAGAATAATTCTTAACATGTGTGCATGTGTACATAGAATTCACATGTATCCAATGAGGTAGTCCCAGGAAAATATATATGGAGGTGAATATTTTAGAGTAATTATCATACCATGTCCAAAAAACACTCATATATGTAGTCATCACCTACGTAAAAACACCACATTAAAATCCCCTTTGAATAACCATAAAAAATCAACATCCCAAAACAAGATGCTTATCATATAAAATTTTGAATTGATAATTAAATTCCTATTTAATGTGGAATGTCCAATGGTTTTATCATTCCTAATAAATAATTAAAATTTATTTGAATTCCTCGGAATCATTATTTAAAGTTAAAATCATTGAAAATCCATATGTAAAACTAATTGTTTATTTCACTAATTCTTTAAGACAATAAATATTTATTTTTAAATAATTTATCAAAAATAGATAAAAAACATGAGTCAAATAAAATAACACTCTTACATCATTTTGGAAATCTACATTTTAATGCCACATGATATTAATATATGACTTCTTTAAATGAGCCAATTTTTTTGACATCTCCCACCTTACTTAATACAAATGAAACCATGATATATTTATAAAATATATAAATTTTTATTTATGAACATTAAAACCTTGGAGTTTAATTCTCGTGGATGAACAAGAGTTATATATTTATAAAATATATATATTAAAAACAAAGGATAGTTTTAAAAAAAATTCCAATAGATTAAATAAAATGACTGGTAATATTATTTATTTTTTAAGAAAATTATTAATCAAATAAATTACCTTTTAATGAGACATAAATTTCAATTTGTATAAGAATATGCTTACTGATGATAAATCATTATTCCTATTAATAAAGCGGTAACACCATTTTTCTTGAAAAAAAATTAGAAAAAAAAATATTAATGATAATATTTCAAAATGTAATTATACAATAAAATGTTTTCATATTATATTTTATGTGTTTTTTTGTGTGAGTAACTCAGTGGGGGATTGGGTTCCCAAGAAAAGTTCAATTAAAAATGAGTTCAAATAAAATTCCCCATTTTAATAATAATTCACTAAGTTAATCAAAAGAATTGTTTAATATAAGTTTTATCCCTTAAAATATTTCCCAAATAATGATTATGGATCAGTTAGAAAATATGAAAAAAATAATTTACCCTCTCAAATAATTATACTAAAGAAAATCCTCATATAAACACATGTTGTGGTTATCTAACAGTGTAAAAGTTTGGTTTAAACATTAAAAGAAAAATTATTTTAAATATTTTAAATAAAAAATATCAAAAAAAGAAATATAAATATGGTTTAGTATCAAGACAATCCATAATACCATCAACATAGAAATCACATCCGATCATGAAGTTTATATTACAATAATTTGATCTATAAGAAAAATCAGGTATACCACCAACATATTGGTTTTCTAGGATCAAATCCTCTTACACATTTATATGTAGTATGTATAACTAAAAATTCCATACAAGTACCTCTTCCACTATCACCATGGGTATACATTTAAAAAAATAGAAGTGAATTTCATGTATTATCCAGTAATAGTTCATGAATCTATTTATATAGTTAAATAGAGTAATCAATGCACTACTGAATAATTAAAACACAAAATAAAAAGGTAAAGAAATTAGATATTGAAACGATAGTGTTGCTCAGTTTATAGTTATTCAGATGTTGATGTGTGAAAAAATGGGGCTTGATGACGAGCTCAAACTATTTATATAAAAGTTATAGCAAAACAATGAATTAAAAATATCTCTTTGTTTCTCTTTGAGGAAGGGATATTTATATTAAATTAGTCACACTTCTTAAAAAATGAAATTCAAGAGGTGTTCAATGTGTAACATCTCATGTGATAATGCATTATATGTTTTTTAATTCTCTCACATCTTTATCTTTCACAACCCACATACACAGGAGAGCCTTCATAAAAATACAAAGAAAAACATGCATCCCTTGAATAATAATCATTGATATATTATGGATCATCCCAATGACTCTAAAATTGTCACGACCCGTCCTCGGGGCCCGTGCCGTGACTACCCCAAGCCCGCCTTCCATAGGCTAGGGGCTGGCGACTAGCACCAAGGCGTAAATCCCAACAAAAGGGAAGGCATTGCGTTTGAAAAGTAAACAAGCACCACATAGTAACCGAGCAGAAAAGTAAAAACTAAGTAAAAACTGTACAAGCTGTGCTAAAAGTAAAAGGGGCCGGAAATACAAGCCCAACTGTAAAGTACAACTGAAAGGAAAAACAACAACTGAAAGGAAAAGCCGTAGCGTCGAGCCGTGCTCTAGAAATCCCACTTGAAGGGTGGGTACAGATAGCCTCCACTGCTCCTCGGGTCTACCTGACCGCTCCGAGTACGTCTCGCCCAGTGGTCCACCTCCAGGTATCGTCCTGCTCCGCACACCTCCACCACGATCAGCGATGTCCGTCGTCTGCAACCAACACAACGTAGTGCAGGCATAGCCCATGCAGGGGTGAGTGTAAGCTACTCAGTAGGGACCCCGAGACCCCTGAAGGTCTCCCGAAATCCACAAAGGATAAACCACAAAGGGAAGATACAATCACGAAGTAACCACCGACACTGCTTAGGTATATGCCCATACATATACCTAAGTCATCAATTCCCGTTCGGATCCAACGTCCGTGCCCAAGCACAACCCAGTCCACAGAGGAAAACCAAACATATACCCACACAGGATAGCTCAACACAATCCAAAAAGGAGAGAAAACAGTAAATCCACACAGGATAGCTCAACACAATCTACAAAGGAGAGTAAACAGTAAATCCACACAGGATAGCTCAACACAATCCACAAAGGAGAGTAACACAAGATTCAGCTCACACAGGTATACTTTTTCGGATGACGATAAAGATGATCACAGATCCATCTAAGTCATCGGACCCACGAAGGATCGATAGGTAACTAACCCCCGCAATGACCCACACAGGATCGGGCCCACACAGGACTTGTAGGCGCTGGCTCACATAGAACCGCTGAGCACTGACCCACACAGGATCGGACCCACACAGGATCGGGCCCACACAGGACCTGTAGCACTGATCCACGTAGGATCGCTGAGTGTTGTAGTCGCCGCAATCCACTGAGGATCTCTACATAGTCGTCGTCGCAGTCCACTGAGGACCTCTGCACGGTCGTTGCTGCAGTCCACTGAGGATCTCTGCACGGTCGTCGCCACAGTCCACTAAGCATCTCTGCACGGTCGTCGCTATCGAAGTAGCAGTCGCAGCCAGCTGTAGGGTTCCACACACAGCAAGCTCGTTCGGGAGGGTCCGCTCCACAAGCCGAGAGGTCGATAAATCAACTGTCACAAAGTCCGAAGTTGATGTATCCAAAAGTTCCGTATCGTCAACAGGAACTCAACGTCGCAGACGGCGCGTCGATCGGACGCCCGGTCTGAGAGTTATTGGCTTTTTCGTCCCAGGGGCCCGGTTGGTTTTTAAGGCAAAACCAACCCGACCGTACTCCACCTGCGTCCAAACCTTGGGTGAGGTATTCCAAAAGATCCGTCTCAAAAAGAGGAAAACATCAAAGCCGACGGCACGTCAATCGGATGTCCGTAGCTGAAGATATGAGCGTTTCCGCTCCGAGGGCCTGGTTGGTTTCGAGTACGAACCAATCCGACCGAACCCAAAGTATTCAGAAACCTTGAGTGCGATATACCGAAACGACCGTCTCTATCCAAGGATCGCGTTTCCGCTGACGGCGTTTTGTTTGAAGGCCCGTAGCTCAAGTTACAGGCATTTGACCGGAAACTGTCCGAAGATGGGGGGTCCGGGCCCGGGCTGACCCGGCCCGACCCCCCTGGGTCGGACGAACAGGGTCGACCCGGTCCGACCCGATCGGACCCGGTCCGGCCCGGCCAGGGCGCGGCCCGGCCCGGCTCGGCCGAGCGACGCGGGGGGGAGTCGCCGCCCCCGCGTGACACCCCCGCCGCACCTGCGGGGTGTCGCCCTGTACGACCCGAGTGACACGGGGGGGGGGGGGGGGGGAGCCGCCGTCCCAGCGTGACAACCCCACGGCACCCGTGGGGTGTCGCCCTGGACAGCCGGACCCGCGCGGCCGTGGGTCCGTTGGCCGCCGTCGCCGTGTCTTCAGCCGCGGTGGCCTCGTCCGGCGGCGCGCCGGGGCGCCGCCGCTCCCGGCTGCAGGCGCCGCCGCACCGGCGACCCGCGCCACTGGCGTGTTCCGCGGGCCTCCAGAATCGCTCTGGTGGTCCGACTCTGTTCCCGTCTGCACCGCTGCTCCACCCAGGACTCGTTCTTCACTGCGGAACCATCAAAAATCCGTTGTGGCACGTTCCGTCATCGCCCGTCAAATCCACACAACAACGAAGAACGGCGGAGGTTTGTCGGGCCGTGTTCGTTTGGCCCGCACCCTCCGCGTTAGAGATAAACAATGTGAGAAATATATTCAACACATGAATCAACAATTTTAATGGATTAAAATTGTTCTTATTGTCCGGTTCTTCACTTTTAAAAGAAACGATCACGGGAAAAAGGAATTATTCACAACAACCCCTACCTCGTAGTCATCGTCGTATGCATGTTCTTCGCGGATTTGTTCATCGCGGAAGGAGGGGATCGTCGCGTCGTCGCGGAAGGGCGTCGCGTCGTCGCGGAATCTGGCGTTGAGTCGGCGAACTCAACGGACCATTAAAAAACAGATTTAATTTAATTATATAAAATTAAATCCGTGTTTTGTTAAAAAAACACAATAGAGATTTAAGAGAATCCCGAAGTCTCTTACCTCAAACAGCTGATCGAAGATTCGTTACGGAGGAAGAGACGTCGCAGAAGAACGTTGCAGGAAGGGAACATCAGCGTCGCGGAACACGGCGTCATGTCGTCGACTTCCACGGGTTCGGCGTTCTTCGCCGGAGGCCGGCGTTCTTTGTGTTCTTCGCGTTCTTCGCGAAGGGGGATGAAGGCTCACGAACTCTATCAAAACCTCTCAACGAGTAATCCTCCAAAAAGACTTGTTGGTCTTATTTTTTTATTACGCCAACAAACGAAAAAGGTAAGTAACGACCCATCAATTCGTTGAATTAATTCAACGAAAGAAACCGCCCATTTAATTCACAAAATAAACCACCCAATTAAATGGTGCGTTAAGGATTTAATAATACACGTCAGTTGACTTTCATAATGACGGGTTTTCGCGGGTGCGTTACTTAGCGGAAAGAAACGGAGGGGATCGTGCGGGCCCCACCTCACAAATATCCTACCAAGGGGGTAGGATATTTCTGGATAGCACCCTATCCGTTTCAACTCAGTTTAAGTGGCTTTCAAGTGGATTCAAGTGGCTTAAGTGAAATAAAATAAAGTTGTTGAAAAATAATTTTATTTCTTATCTTTAAGCCAGAAAATTAAAAACCACACCCGAGGAAACGAAACTCCGGAAGAGGCGTTTCTAAGAGAATATTGGCGCTGCGATTTCATTGGTGCCCTCAGAATTCAATTCCGGGCACCGGTTCAAAAGTTAGAAAATCATGCTCGTCCGTTCACTAAATGTACCCGAGCCAAACTTTGGAAAATGATTCCGAGCACACCGGGCCTCGGAATCAGGTGCCGTTAGAAACTGCGTTCTTGTAAAATTTCAAAGAAAATTAAGAAAAAAAATTCCTTGAAATTTACGGGTCTTTACATTACTCCCACCTCAGGGATTTACGTCCCCGTAAAGATACATCATAAACTAGGGAAACAAATGTGGGTACTGATCACGCATCTTAGCCTCCCGCTCCCAAGTGCTCTCCTCGAGGTTCATGTGCTGCCATCTGATGCGTACAAGAGGAATCGATCGCCCACGTAGGACCCGCTCTTGTCGATCCTCTATCTCCACCGGGACCTCTGCAAAAGTCGCCCAATCATCCACGTCTAGCTCCCTATAGTCAATGATGTGCGTCGGGTCGTGTTCGTATCTCCTCAGTAGAGATACGTGGAAGACGTCATGCATCTGGTGTAACTGAGGTGGCAGAGCCAGGCGATAATCCACCTCGCCAATCCTACTGAGGACCTGGAAAGGCCCGATGAAGCGTGGAGACAACTTCCCGCCTCGTCCAAATCTCTGCAAACCACGTCGAGGTGAGACACGCAAGAAGACGTGGTCGCCATCCTCGAACTCTAGTGGCCTCCGCCTCCTGTCAGCATATGACTTATGCCAGCTCTGAGCTGTCCTCATCTACTCCTGGATGACCTGGACCTTCTCTGTCATGGCCCGGACCATCTCTGGTCCCACAAGTGCTGACTCCCCAGGGTCTGTCCAGCACAAAGGGGATCTGCAAGGCCTGCCGTACAACGCCTCGTATGGTGCCATCCCGATGGTGGAGTGGTAGCTGTTGTTGTATGCGAACTCCACCAAGGGTAGGTGGTCCTCCCAGCTACAACCAAAGTCGAGGACACATGCGCAGAGCATGTCCTCGAGAGTCTAAATGGTCCTCTCCATCTGACCATCCGTCTGAGGGTGAAAGGCGGTGCCCATACGTAGCCGCGTCCCGAACGCCTCCTGCAACCCCTTCCAAAGCCGGGAAGTAAAGCGAGTTTCCCGATCAGAGATGATAGTCGATGGCACACCGTGAAGCCGTACAATCTCTTGAACGTAGAGACGCCCCAAGCTCTCCACTGAGCCCTGCTCTCGGATGGGTAAGAAGTGTGCCGACTTGGTGAGTCGTTCAACAATCACCCAAATGGAGTTGTGACCTCTGGAAGTGTGTGGAAGTCCAGTCACGAAGTACATAGATATCCCGTCCCACTTCCACTCCGGGACCTCCAAGGGCTGTACCAAGCCCGCTGGTACCTGATGCTCTGCCTTCACCTACTGGCAGGTGAGGCACCGTGAAACGAACTCTACCACATCCTTCTTCATACCCGGCCACCAGTGCTGTCGCCTGAGATCCTGGTACATCATCGCCACTCCAGGATGTACCGCCAAAGGAGAAGTGTGAAACTCTCTCAACACCTCCTCTCGTAAAGCAACTGGTACCAGGGTACATCCTCTGAAAAGGACGTCGTGATCTACTCCAAGGGAGAAACCATCAGGTGCCTGTCCTGAGGATATCTATGCACGCCATGTCTCACAGTCAGCGTCCCCACGCTGAGCCTCTCTGACCCACAGTAGAAGTGGAGGAGATACGGTGAGAGACTGAAGGAAGGCTGATCTGCCTCTATCCACGAAGGATATATGCAATGCAGCTAGCTGCTCTGTCGCCTCCTCAAGTAGTTGGATGCCCGTCCTCCTGCTGAGGGCATCGACTACTATGTTCCCCTTCCCAGGAGTATAGACTATCTCAAAGTCATTGTCTGGGAGGAACTCGAGCCATCACCGCTGTCTCAGGTTCAGGTCCTTCTGCGAGAAGATGTACCTGAGACTCTGGTGGTCAAAAAAGACTTTAAAGCGCTCTCCCATCAGATAGTGCCGCCATTTCTTCAGAGCGAAGACCACTGCTGCTAACTCCAGGTCATGGGTAGCATAGTTCTGCTCATGCGGCCTCCACTGACGTGATTCATAGGCAATCACAGCCCAATCCTACATCAGGACACATCTGAGTCCGGTCCCTGATGCATCGCAGTAGACTACGTATCCAACCCCCTCCTCAGGAAACCTCAAGATAGGTGTGTTGGTCAATCTCTGTCTCAGCTCCTGAAAGCTCTACTGGAATCTGTCTGGCCACACAAAGGGTATCCCCTTCTTCTTCAAAGCTGAGAGTGGCACCAAAACTCTAGAGAAGTCCGGCACAAATCTCCGATAGTATCCGGATATACCCAAGAAACTCCGCACCTCCGTCACTCTCCTAGGTGGCTCCTAAGCTAGCACTGCCTCGATCTTCGCGGGATCCACAGCAACTCCCGCCTCAGAAATGACGTGCCCCAAGAAGTGGACCTCACATAACCAGAACTGTCACTTCGAGAGCTTTCCATAAAGCTGGTGCTCTCAGAGTGTGTCTAGTACAACCCGCAAGTGGTAGGCGTGCTCCTCCTCAGTGGTCGAGTACACAAAAATGTCATCGATGAAGACCACGACAAATCGATCGAGGTATGGCTGGAAGATCCTGTTCATGAGGCTCATGAACACTGCTGGAGAGTTTGTTACGCCGAAAGGAATAACCGAGAACTCATAGTGGCCATACCGACACCTGAAGGCCGTCTTCTGCACATCCTCGTCTCGAACTCTGAGCTGATGATATCCTGACCTGAGGTCTATCTTTAAGAACCACCGTGCTCCCTTGAGATGATCGAAGAGGTCATCAAACCTCGGTAGCGGATACTTGTTCCTCACTATCACCTGGTTTAGGCGACGATAATCGACACACAGTCTCAAGATCTCGTCTGCCTTCTTGGCGAACAATATCGGCGAAGCCCAGGGTGAAACACTGGGTCAGATGAACCCTTTTCCCTGCAAGTCCTCCAACTGTACCCGTAGCTCTCGAAGCTCGGCGGGGGCCATCCGATATGCTGGAGTGGATATTGGGGCTGTCTTGGGGTATAGATCAATGTAAAAGTATACCTCTCTATGAGGAGGTAACCCTGGAACGTCATCGGGAAAGACGTTCGCATACTGATCCACCACTGTAGGAAAACTAGGACTCCGCACATCAACTGCTCCAAGGATGAGGCTAGCCAACTGAGGAGCGATGGGCTACCCTCTCCTCTATGTGAGTCAATCCTATACTGCGAAGGATCCCTTCTCGCCAGTGAAGGTGAACCTGCTCCCATCGGTGCGCACACATCGCACCTTGCGCCTAATGCAGTCAATCTGAGCATGGACTGTAGATAACCAATCAGTGCCCAAGATGACGTCGTAAGGCCTCGACGCTGCTACAAGAAGATCCCAACCGAATCTCTCGCCTCCTAGAGTAAGCTCACACTGCTGGAACCAGTGCGTAATCATCGAGTCTGCTCCCGTAGGAGTCTCTAGCCGTAAGGATCGAGCCAACGGCTCTGTCGGAATCTCCGAGCTCCGAACAAGGGCAGCGGCTATGAACGAGTGACTCGCTCCTGTGCCTATAAGAACTGCAGCAAGGGTGGAATAGACACAGATCATACCTCGAATAATCTCTGGCACACCGTGGTCGTAGGCCTCCACTGCCTGGAGCTGTGCCTGTCTCTGCCCGCCAACTCCCTGTGGTCGGGGCGGACCTCCTGGTGGTGGTGGTGGAAGAGCCTCAAAGCGTCGCCCACCACCTGCTGCTCGGCCAACTCCTATGCCTCGTCCGCCTCCTCCCTGCGGACCGCCACGGTCGACCCTCTGCCTCTGCCTGGGTGGCCCCTCCACCGTCTGCTGCTCCTCGGTACAGCGGGTCGGGCAGTCACGAGCCATGTGGACCTGCCCGCCGCAGGAGTAGCACTGCCTGCCTCTCAGAAGACTGGCCCCACGCTGTGTGCCCCGCACTACTGAGCTAGTGTCCTGAGGTTGTCTACGAGAGGGTCTTCTCTACCAGAAACCCTGAGTCATCCGTTGGCTACCAGCTGCCGAAGACTCTGCTACCTGCCGCCCTGTGGTAGGTCTCGCTGTGGACTCACCTAGAAAGCTCTCGATCAGAAGGGCTCTCTCTAGCACTCCTTCCTAGGTCGGGATGCTGAGGGAGATTAGTGATGCCCTGATCTCGTGTATCAAACCCTTCTCGAAGGTCCGGGCCCGGAAGAAGGGGTCCCGTACCATGTCTGTCGAGTAGCGAGAAAGGTCGGTGAACCTCGCCGCGTACTGGGTGACCGTCAAGCTACCATGCCGCAGCTAAAGAAGCTCCTGGATGCGCACCGCACGGAGGGTGGCCGGGACGAACTATGAGCGGAAGAGGCTCTCGAAGTCCGTCCAGATGAGAGAAGCCTCATCGTGTACCTGGAGCATCAAGCTCCACCATCGTCTTACTGCTGCGTGGAGTAGGCTCACCGTGAGGATCACCATGAGGTCTGCTGGTGTCCTCACTAGCCTGAAAACTCAGACGACCGCCTCCAGCCAGTCCTCTGCTGCCTGGGGGTCCGTCTCCCCATGGAACCTGGGTGGTCGCTGGTGTTAGAACTCGTCCAGAGCTCCGAGGTGATGTGCATCGTCAGCGATCGGCGCTGGAAGCATTGGGGGCTCGGCGGGTAAATGTATCGTCGGTGCCTATGCTGTCAATTGGCACTGTACCGAGGCCTCATCGCTCAGCGGGCTCTCGTCACGCTCTACTCTTGGAACCCTAGCTGGCTGCCATCGTGGGGCCATCCTGAAAAGGAAACAAGTGCGCCACGGTCAGAACAGTATACCTGGTGAGCTGACACAAGTAATCACAAAGAAAACATGAAACACACATGCAATCACTGTTTTCGTGCATTAAGTCGGAAATCAGAAGTCAGGATCCTTGTGTACAGATACGTCGTCCACCACACCAACACCGGACTCCCTGGACTGATAACCACACCCAATATGCTAAACACTATTTCTTCACATAGAAGAAAGATCAGAGTCTGTGGTAGGACCAACCACCTTTGATACTAATTTGTCACGACCCGTCCTCGGGGCCCGTGCTGTGACTACCCCAAGCCCACCTTCCATAGGCCAGGGGCTGGCGACTAGCAACAAGGTGTAAATCCCAACAAAAGAGAAGGAATTGACTTTGAAAAGTAAACAAGCATCACAGAGTAAGCATGCGGAAAATTAAACACTATGTAAAAACTGTAAAAGCTGTGATGAAAGTAAAAGGGGCCGGAAATACAAGCCCAACTGTAAAGTACAACTGAAAGAAAAAACAACCACTGAAAGGAAAAGCCGCAGCGTCGAGCCGTCCTCTGGAAGTCCCACCTGAAGGGTGGGTACAGATAGCCTCCACTGCTCCTCAGGTCCACCTGACCGCTCCGAGTACGTCCCGCCCAGTGGTCCACCTCCAGGTACCGTCCTGCTCCGCACGCCTCCACCACGATCAGTGCTGTCCGTCGTCTGCAACCAACACAACGTAGTGGAGGCATAGCCCGTGCAGGGGTGAGTGTAAGCTACTCAGTAGGGACCCTGAGACCCCCGAAGGTCTCCCGAAATACACAAAGGATAAACCACAGAGGGATGATACAATCACGAAGTAACCACCGACACTGCTTAGGTATATGACCATACATATACCTAAGTCATCAATTCCCGTTCGGCTCCAACGTCCGAGCCCAAGCACAACCCAGTCCACACAGGAAATCAAAACGTATACCCACACAGGATAGCTCAACACAATCCACAAAGGAGAGAAAATAGTAAATCCAAACAGGATAGCTCAACACAATCCACAAAGGAGAGTAAACAGTAAATCCACACAGGATAGCTCAACATAATCCACAAAGGAGAGTAACACAACATTCAACTCACACAGGTATACTTCTTCAGATGACGATAAATATGATCACTGATCCATCTAAGTCATCGGACCCATGAAGGATCGATAGGTAACTAACCCCCACAATGACCCACACAGGATCGGGCCCACACAGGACCTGTAGGTGCTGGCTCACACAGAACCGCTGAGCGCTGACCCACACAGGATCGGACCCACACAGGATCAGGCCCACACAGGACCTGTAGCACTGATCCACGTAGGATCACTGAGTTCTGTAGTCGTCACAGTCCACTGAGGATCTCTGCACAGTCTTCGTCGTAGTCCACTAAGGATCTCTGCACGGTCGTCGCCGCAGTCCACTGAGGATCTCTGCATGGTCGTTGCTACAGTCCACTGAGGATCTCGGCACGGTCGTCGCTGTTGAAGTAGCAGTCACAGCCAGCTCTAGGGTTCCGCACACAGCAAGCTCGTTCGAGAGGGTCCGCTCCACGAGCCGAGAGGTTGATACATCAGCTGTCACAAAGTCCAAAGTTGATGTATCCAAAAGTTCCGTTTCGTCAACAGGAACTCAACGTCGCAGACGGCGCGTCGATCGGACGCCCGGTCTGAGAGTTATTGGCCTTTTCGTCCCAGGGGCCCGGTTGGTTTTTAAGGCAAAACCAACCCTACCGTACTCCACCTGCATCCAAACCTTGGACATAGTATGCCAAAAGATCCATCTCACAAAGAGGAAAACATCAAAGCTGACGGCACGTCAATCGGACATCCGTAGCTCAAGATATGAGTGTTTCCGCTCCGAGGGCCCGGTTGGTTTCGAGTACGAACCAACCCGGCCAAACCCAAAGTATTCTGAAACCATTAGTGCGATATACAGAAATGACCGTCTCGATCCAAGGATCATTTTTCCACTGACGACGTGTCGTTTGGAGGCCCGTATCTCAAGTAACGAGCATTTGACCAAAAACGGTCAGAAGATGGGGGGTCCGGGCCCGGGCCGACCAGGCCCGACCCCCCCTGGGTCGGCCGAACCGGGTGGACCCGGTCCGATCCGGACGGACCCAGTCTGGCCCTGCCAGGGGGCGACCCGGACGGTCGGACCGGCCTGGCTCGGCCAGCCCGGCCCGGCTCGGCCGAGCGGCCGAGCGACGCGGGGGGGAACCACCACCCCCCCGTGACACCCCCGCGACACCCGCGGGGTGTTTCCCTGGACGACCTGAGCGACTTGGGGGGGGGGGGGAAGCCGCCGCCCCCGCGTGACAACCCCGCGGCACCCGCGAGGTGTCGCCCTGGACAGCTGGACCCGCGCGGTCGTGGGTCCGTTGGCGGCCGCCGCCGCGGCTTCAGCCGCGACGGCCTCGTCCGGCGGCGCGCTGGGGAGCCTCCGCTCCCGGCTGCCGTCGCCGCCGAACCGGAGACCCGCGCCGCCGGCGTGTTCCGCGGGCCACCGGAATCACTCCGGTGATCCGACTCTGTTCCCGTCTATGCCGCTGCTCTTCCCGGGACTCGTTCTTCAATGCGGAACCATCAAACTTCCGTTGCGGCACGTTCCGTCGTCGCCCGTCAAATCCGCACAACAAAGAAGAACGACGGAGGGTTGTCGGCCCGTGTTCGTTTGCCCCGCACCCTCCGCGTTAGAGATAAACAACAGGAGAAATATATTCAACACATTAATCAACAATTTTAATGGATTAAAATTGTTCTTATTGTCCGGTTCTTCACTTTTAAAAGAAAGGATCACGGGAAAAAAGAATTATTCACAACAACCCCTACCTCGTAGTCATCGTCGTACGCACGTTCTTCGCGGATTTGTTCGTCGCGGAAGGAGGGGATCGGCACGTCGTCGTAGAAGGGAGTCACGTCGTCGCGAAATCCGGCGTTGAGTCGGAAAACTCAACGGACCAAGAAACAAAAGATTTAATTTAATTATATAAAATTAAATCCGTGTTTTGTAAAAAAACACAAGGGAGATTTAAGAGAATCCCGAAGTCTCTTACCTCAAACAGCTGATCGACGATTCGTTGCGGAGGAAGAGACGTCGCAGAAGAACATTGCATGAAGGGAATGTCGGCGTCGCGGAACACGGCGTCGCGTCGTCGACTTCCACGGGTTCGGCGTTCTTCGTCGGAGGCCGGCTTTTTTCGCGTTCTTCGCGTTCTTCGCGAAGGAGGATGAAGGCTCAAGAACTCTGACAAAACCTCTCAACGAGTAATCCTCCAAAAAGACTTGTTGGTCTTATTTTATTATTACACCAACAAATGAAAAAGGTAAGTAATGACCCATCAATTCGTTGAATTAATTCAATGAAAGAAACTGCCCATTTAATTCACGAAATAAACTGCCCAATTAATTAGTTCATTAAGGATTTAAGAAAAGGCATCAGTTGACTTTCATAATGACCGGTTTTCGCGGGTGCGTTACTTAGCGGAAAGAAACGGAGGGGCTCGTGTGGGCCCCACCTCACAAATATCTTACCAAGGGGGTAGGATATTTCTGGATAGCACCCTATCCGTTTCAACTCAGTTTAAGTGGCTTTCAAGTGGCTTCAAGTGGCTTAAGTGAAATAAAATAAAGTTGTCGAAAAATTATTTTATTTTTTAATTTTAAGCCCGGAAATTAAAAACCACACCCGAGCAAACGAAACTCCGGAAGAGGCGTTTCTAAGAGAATACCGGCGCTGCGATTCCATCGGTGCCCTCAGAATTTGATTCCGGGCACCGGTTCAGAAGTTAGAAAAACCCGCTCGTCCGTTCACTGAACGTACCCAAGCCAAACTTCGGAAAATGATTCCGAGCACACCGGGCCTCGGAATCAGGTGCCGTCAGAAACTGTGTTCTTGTAAAATTTCAAAGAAAACTAAGAAAAAAAATTCCTTGAAATTTACAGGTCTTTACAAAATTTTTTGTTAATGTATCTCTTATATGGTTATGAAATTGGTCATAGTGTAACCCTCTAAATTAATCACATTAATATATCCATTTTGAGAATTTAATTCAAAAGAAGGAAGAATATTGACAGTACCTCTTCTGGAAGTGAATAACTTCTAGAGGATATTTGTATGTGTTTGTGAGTCATATCCTGCATTGAATCAATCCACGATAGGTATATTCTGGCAGTGACTCAATTTTGCGGTGATTTAGTTTAGTGTTGACTCAATCTGGCATTAATTCATTTGTATAATAAGTGTGTTAGGTCTTATGGTTACAAATTTCAAGATACATTGAGTCATGTTTGGTAGTGTGTGTTGTCTTTAGGTGAGTCATGTCTTGATATGATATGTTGGAAAAACATTGAATCATTTATTATGACAAGTCATATCAATACTATTTATACACTATATTGTAAAACGACATACTATTATAATAGATCAAATTCATTTGTAGAGTAATAAGCTTGATTTGTGGCCATTAAAATAAAGAGGTTCCAACAATATCCATATTATTAATTATAGAATATCATGTAATTTTATAAACTATATGTAATATATAATAACATATAAATAAATAATTTTGAAGAGTAACTAAATAACATTTTAAAAAATATACTATGTGATTTGGATATTAAATTGGAAAAATGAATTATATAATATAAATTTGTAATCAAACGATTTAATTCAAATAAATGGTATCATAAAATAACAACCAAAGGAAAAAAGGGTATCAAAGTATAAGATAGGGAATCAAATATCAATGCTAATAAAGATAAATATGGTATCAAAAGTAACTTATCGAATGATAGATAAAAGAGGCATCAATGATTATGTTTAGTTCATAGAAAATTTCATTAAACATTATCCTACTTTTGGGATTATAAAATATTGATTAAAATAAAGAATGAATGTAAATACTAAATACTGGAAGAATAACAGAGACATTGAAATAAGAAAAAATGTCATGAAAGTACATCAGAAATATAAAAATAAAAATAAAATACCTATTAAAAAATAATCTCAATCAAATTCACTTCTAACCAAGGATGGAGGATCAGTATGTCCCTTACACAGGACATAGGTTGGAGGCATACAGGTATCGGATTGTGTAGGAGAGGTATTGGTATGAAGATCTTTAAATAAATGTAATATGATATTTATGACATCCTCAACAATAGAAATAATTAAACTATTGGACTTATGAGTTAATGAGGATGAAGAAAGAATAGTTGTAATGGTTTTCATATGAATAACCTATTGACCAAACATAACAGTACTACATATATAACAAAATGGATTAATAAGGTTTATAATTTCTATAATAATACTCCCTCATCACTCCATATCATTAAATATATCATCATTTTCATACAAAAGTAACTTGATGATAGGGGTTTCCACCTTAAACTAGTTAACCTATTCTATTAATTCCCCGATGACAGGTGGTGTCAATAGGGTTTCATCCAAAAACATGAAATGAAAATTTGGATCATTCCTAGTATACACTCTAGAATTATATTTTTTTAATGGACATGATGATGGATTCCCAATAACCTAGTTCTTCCATTAAATAGTCTCTTAATATTTTGTATATGTACTCAAAAAACTACTGAAAATTATTAAAATAATCCAAATGATAATAACTATCATCTCTTAAAAACAATATGACACTCCTCTTAAAATATAAACTGGATCAACTCGGCATCAACTACAACTGATGGAAGTGGAGTAGACGATGTAGAAGCCACTTCCATAAAACTCTCTGACCTCTCTATAATATAAAAATGTATAATATAATAGGAGGATATTATCTCCTATATCATGGATCATGTGGCCACAATCTTACAATCTATCCTCTAATTCACAATCCATTATCCCTGAATATGAAAATTATTTTATCGTAGAATGTGGTAAACAAATTGCTCAAACATGTTTATAGAATCATTTACCATATGCTATGTGATTGGATATGTATGTGACTTAAAACTTCCATTGATGTATGAAATAAAACTCTATTTAAATACATTTATGTGTACTCTGGGTACATTATTTGAAGGAAGGAATCCAATTGAAGGACATGGAGGTATAACATCTCACTTAGAACTAGGTATAGAAGACTATTCATGCTTAGACCATATAGGTTAATGTGATGAAAAATTTTGAATCACACCCACTCGATCAGTCTCCTCCATAATAGATCACTTAGGATCTATCCCAATTATAACTAAGAAATCCGGACCACCGTAGTTTGATGGTTTTTTTGGTTATAACCACTTCTAACATCATCTAAATTTGGGTATGATAGACCATGTACATTAGAGAAAGGCAATGGATTTCCCTTAGATGATACCTCTACCTTTTCAAGAGAAAAATCATCATGAGAATCCATATGTTTTTGTCAATTTTCATTCATATACATAGACTCCGAAGAGTGAAAATCAATATGAATATATCAATGAAATGTTTTCCACTCAAAATGTTCTACCACATATACTCTAGTAAGAAACAAATATATAGTAGAAACCTTGATTGATCTAGTTGATTTATCCACCAAATTAGATTATATGGTATCTAATCCAGTATATGTACCATAAAAAATAATTTTCTTTAGAATTTCTCTCTCTATGGACTCATCTCTGGTCAAACTAGGTCTCCCAACACTTTCAAGTATATGTGATCCATGTAATTCCATAAAAATCCATTCAGAAACAGAATTCTCAAGATATGGATGAATTGGAAACACCATTATAGTTTCATCATTATCATGATAGGATTCATCACTACCTAGACCCTAAACATTTTCATTATCAACTATGATTCCATTATGATTTTCATCATCTAAAACCTCTATAACTTCCTTAGATAATTTTTTTGATGACCCCCTAATTTTTTCATCTCAAAAAACATCATTCTCCTCTTCCTATTATTCCTAACATAAGATACACTATATAATGAAGATAGAGACTAAAAGCCTATAAGGGACAGTAGTCTTACCCGGTCTATTTGGAATATCATGGTCATGACCCTCCTCAGCTGACATAAACACCTCTTCATCCACAATTAAATAATCCTCCTCATATATTTCCTCATCACATTATTAAACTATTGCATCTTTATCCAAACTAATATCCATAGAAACATGAGTATTATAGAATTGATTATGGTATTTAACCCCTTTTTATTTTATCATAATCTTTAACCTAATTTTTCATCAATGGGTTCCCACAAACTATAATCATTCTAATAGTATTCTTATTTAAGTAAAACCCACCATACCTATCTATTACTAAATATTCCTCAAAAAAAATTCCTTCAGCATTAATCAAGGATGAAATCAAAAAAGGATAAATAATAGAATTTTACCTAGAGTATGACCTACACATTTCTATCATGTGTACAATGATGTATCTTAAATGGTTGATCTTTTCAAGTCAATTAATTAGGAAAAGAAAATATTAATCCTTATAACTCAATGTTTTTCTATCCCTATTTCTAGGGAATGGAAAATGATAAATGAAAATAAAAATAAGTTTTCTTTTCCCATATAACTCTATTATTTAAGGCTCTATCAGAGTAATATTATCAATTAGTTCCAGAAAAGAATATTCATAATTGAAAGACTCAATGTCGCAATATATTGTACCATGAAAATCATAAGAAAACTCCACAATAAGGAAAAATCATACACATTTCCCATTCAATTCAAGAAAAGTTAATCTAATTACAATCCATCATTCGTTGAATATTATAATTTTTATTCCAAAAAATAATCTCCATGTATAGCTAAAATTTATGAACAACCCTATGATAGAAAGGTATAAAATTTCTAGAGATCTAGTCTACCAATACATAGTATTGGAACACTCTGATTACGAACTACATAATGAAATGAAACCAATTATAATCTACAACCTTTTTATAAATAACCACATTTCTCACATGATTTGGGTTCCTTGGCTCAACAACAGCTTATCTAGATTATATGTTTGACTTTTTATTAGTCCATGATTACTTTGAAGATGCCATTTTAGGTGGCTTTACAATCACTATTGTAGAGAAGTAAATGATAAAGAAATGACATAAGAATGTCTAAGGTCGAGAGAGAAGGAGGCATTGAAATAGTATAGTTCAATTGAAGATGGAGTGAGAGAGTGGATCAATTAAAATATTTTAGCCCAATTTATCATTTTGGGATTTGAAATAACAAAATATTAAAAAAAAATTAATTTAATAAAAAAATTATTATAAAAAATTATTAATTGTAGAGACACTTGAAATAGAGAATGATGAGTTGTCCAATGCTGACTCACCAATGGTTACACACAAATGGGGCGTCGCCATTGGTGACTCACCAATAATGACTCACCAATGGTGACTCCCCAATTGTGACTCATCAATGATGACCTCATCATGAATAAAATTTTCCAAAATTAATCATTCCAAATTCATATTTTTCATATCTTAATCTCTTAGAAATAAATAATTTTATTAAAATATCAATAATATGATGTGTAGTTCCTATGAATTCAATAATTATAACACCCTTTTGAAAATGGTCTCTAAAAATGTGATGACATACATCAATTATATTTTTTATATAAAGAAACAATGTATATTTAGAAATATTTATCACATGTGTGTTGTAAATATTTATAGGGAATTTCTTATGTTGATATCCATATTCTAGTAATGTCTATTTCTGGCACAATATATTTATATATCAACTCCCAAAAGCTATGTATATAACTTTATTAGTAGATAGTACAATAGAATTTTAATTATTACTACACCAAGACACTATATATCTTTCCAAAAGAACAACGTTTTTAGAGTTTCTATTTATATATAACTAATAACCACCAGAATCATCACTTGAATGACATACTATGTCAAATTATTTCTTCTAGGATATAAAATTCATAAATTGGATGTAAATTTGTGGTTTCTGAAAATCCATTTAATAGGAAGTAAATGAAACTCTTTAGGGTTTTATTAAATATGGGAACACATACATACATTAATTATATTATATATACAACTAGCATATAAATATATAAGACTTTCATTCACACCTCTATAATTAGTTTAATCCCCCTATATTATATCTTCATCAAGATCCAACTTATAGTTGTTACTCATGGGAGTTTGAAAAATTTATTACTATCCAGTTGAAAAATTTATATAATCATTAGTTTATTTACATTTATCTAAAATAATTCCATCATTATTTTGAATTTTTTAAAAATATTGATATAATTTAAATTTAACCATTAAGCTCAACTAAAATATCATTTAATCATATTATAATAATCAATACATAAATAATTTTTTATGAATCTAATAGAGGTATCATCAAAAAATATTTTAACAACTAACACATATTTCAAAATCCATTTTAAAAAAATTACTTGATAAGAAATTTCACTTTAAACACAATTTGAAATCTATGAATAGATTATTCTACCATAAAAATCTCTAGGAGCCTGTTTTAAAACATATAAATATTCTATTAATTCAAAAATATGAATTTGAAAATGAGATTTTATAATCCGTGGGGTTGTTTGAAAAGAAACCTTTACTATATAATAATTCAATAATTAACTTCTAAAATCCATCTGATATAGTCTCAAACTTCAATGTATTGCATATGATACCCTAATTATCATATATTCAAAAAAGGATACTGGCGAAAATGTTTCGTTATAGAAAATACCCTCATCTAGACTGTATCCTTGTGAAACCATCCTATTATTATATATTACTATGGTTTATGACTCATTAACATTATTCCTAAACACACACTTATGGAAAATAATAAGAGTGTATTTAGTACTAAATAATGTTTTTAAAATTGTATTTCATTAAAACTGATTAATTATATCTTGTATTTAAATCACCAAATATTCATCCTTAATTGAATTCTTTTTGTTATTATGTTAATTTTGTGAAAATAATTCTTGATGTTCAACCTAATTCATAATTTAATTTTTATCATTTTTACCTTTATCTAGGTCTCCATCTACAACATCACAAGGATGGTATCTATGAGTCATAATATCTCTTGGAAAATACTAAATAGAAATCTTAATATCTTCTACATGTTCAGGTTTGTGTTGGTATTCAAAACATGATTATTTTTCATCATGTTTAAAAAAAATTAAAATGGTTTTTAATTAACATTTAGTGTTGAAATATCATCCTCAAGGTTCTCTAAAGGGGTTTTAGGTTATAGTGACTCTATTTCATCAAAAAATATTCTAAAATATTCTTTCACAACCATTTTTCTTTTATGAAACACCCCATGAAATTTACTAAATTTTGAATAACCATGGAAAATTCCTTCAACACTCATGGAATAAACTATTTTAATATTATCCTTTATATCAACAATAAATACATTCCAACACCAAATTATAAAGTATTTATACTTTGTATTTACATTATTCTATATTTCACAGGGGTTTTCATTACGATAATTCTTATCAAAAAACTATTAGTTATATATCAAGTTGTATTCATAGATTTTTCCAATGAAAAAACAAGATTACCATGCTCATTAAGCATAGTTCAGTAAATATTGTGAAGGGCCTTATTTATTATTTCTATAACACCATTATATTTTGTGGTGCAAGAAGCATAGAAGTTATTATTATACCCATTTTGTGAAAAAAAATATTCAAATAACTTATTTTAAATCTCATGTCCATAATCACATGTTAACATATTTACTCTATGTCTGCTATGATTTTCTACAGATTCATAACACATGGAAATGTTAGAGAAGGATTCAATATTATGAGATATGAATAATAACCATTAATTCCTAGAAAATTCAACTAAAAGAAAATAAACATGGAGGTTAATATTTAGAATCAAAGCTATAGATGGTCCAAACAAGTCCATGTGAACCAAATCTAAGTTTTGAGAATTTGAAACATACTTCATCATTTTGAAAGATATCGTATGTTGTTTCCCCTTCTGACATGGGATAAAAACATTATCATTTTTTAAATTAATGTTTAGATTGATTATTGAAATCACTTCCCTAGTGATATTTCTTAATGAGTTAATATTGGAGTACCCAAGTCTCCAATTCCAAAGCCATTAATAATTATGAATGGAATTTAGACACGATATAATTTTGGAAAATATTGAAGATAAATTAACAGCATAATTTTTTTCATTTTTTAAGATTGTATATTTGGAATCATTTTTAGAATCAAGATAATTTTTTGAATTACTTTAAAATATTACATGAAAACCATCATCACATAGCTATGCGATTCTAATAATATTTTACTTTAATTAATATTCAAAAAATATTTTATAAATTAAAACAGTATTATAATCTTAGATTTGGTCATGGAAAATTATTTTCCCTTTGTAATTGTCAACAAAGGTGACATATCCACCGTGCTCCATAATCAGATTCATGAAACTCCAATAATCGCTATTTATGTGAATAATAGATCCACTATCCAGGTATCATATTTTCTTATAGTATCACAATATAATGATTTCTAATAAATAAATTTATAAAAAAAAGTTGGGACCCAAATCATACAATGTTCAAATAGGTTATTAATTAATTTAGTAGGAACCAAAAAAAACCTAATATGTTTTTTATATAGAGAACTTAAAATTTTATAAATAATCACATTTTTGGGACTATATGATAATAAATTGTCAGAAATTATAGAAATATATTGGATATTTTTAACAATTCTCATATATACAAGTTGATACCCTATACTAGTAAGGTACATGGAATTTTTTTGTATTCAATTAATTATTATTAGAGTATTTCTTACATTATTGAATCCCTCTATAATAGTTTTTGGTTTCCCATTAGAAAATTTCCATTCTTTTTTGTATCTTAATATTTGATCATTTTTCTCTTATTTTATATAACATTTAGAAATGAAATTAAGTGTTAAAGTATATTATTTCATTAATGTATTATACTTATCCCTAACCTCATAAAATGTAACATAAATAGTATTGTAGTATATAAAAATTTCATTATTTGAAAATTTTTCATAATTAAAGTCTTCTCTAGAATGATTTGAAACATATTCAAGGGAATTGGTTATGGAATTAAATACCTTATA
Organism: Viscum album; assembly: GCA_963277665.1. Classification (NCBI taxonomy): domain Eukaryota; kingdom Viridiplantae; phylum Streptophyta; class Magnoliopsida; order Santalales; family Viscaceae; genus Viscum; species Viscum album. The sequence continues at coordinate 247,449,195 of OY728160.1, read as the reverse complement.
TGGGTTTTACCTAGAACACATATAATCTTTATCGTGCTTTTTTTATTTGGTATTTTCAGTATCACTGAAAATTTCTTCATATAGAGTCTAAGTTTCATGCATTTATTTCTTGTACTTACTATCCTAATAATCATACATCTATTTTTATTTAATCTTAGGAATATTATCTTTGAGTTTTCTTTTCTAGTTGCATTCACAGATGATGATCTCATTTATTTCATTCTCTATATTATGATCCTTCACTGAGTTCCCTATATTTTAATATTTAAATTTATATTGTGGTTTCATTAAGAATTTATTCTTCTTATAAAACCATGTGAATAATATAGCCATATGGTCCATCTCTTATTCATGTTTATCAAGTTATTCTTCATCACATAAACTTGATGCTTGATTTTTCTCCTTTTGTTTTGATGTAATTTATTTTAATGAAACTGATTTTCTATTTGGTTCATACTCATTATCATTATAGAAATTTAGTTCTAATCATATATATTTAATTTTACAATCATTTCCTTAAATAGTATGTTTCTCTAATTACCCTATTCTATGATAGAAACTGAGGTCCCATTCTATCTTTCTAAAATTTATCTACATAGATGCATCACATGATATATTTCTAAAAAAATGATTCCATATTGAGTGAATGTAATTCATTATATAATTAAACATGAGATATATTTTAGAAATAGGCCCATAAAGATTTATTTAAATATATAATATTTAATATTATTTGGTATTTAATTTCATTTATTTAGCTTTAGATGTTACTTCCTAAGAAATATATATGGTTTCCAATTTTACAAATGTAATTTTTCATGAAGATATCTTATTGAATTATTAATCCCTTAAAACACCATATAGAGAATTTATATAATTATAGTTTTTTTTATCTGTAAATGTTGTGGAATAATGCCATGTATTTGTAGAAGTTTTTGTAATTTTATATTTTTCTATAATACAAGTCCAGATTTGAAACCCCATTCTATTAATATAAATTTTCATTATGATTTTCCACTAAGAATATTTATTTCCATTAAAAAAGAGGCCTCTTGGTAGAATAATATTCTTTATTTTTATTTATAAATAACAATATTTATAAATAATTTAAATTAATGATAATTAAAAACTAAGAAAATCACATTTGAAAAGTAGTTGTAAAAATCCATTGATTCCAAATATTGGTCTGAGTGTGTAAATCAATAGAGGGATTGAATTGAGTTCCAAATAAAATTCCAGTTAAAAAATAGTTCAAAAATCCTCCAAATTAAAAACACTCCCACTCAATCAAAAAGTAGTTTAATATAAGTATTATATTTTAAAATATTTCACAATGCATTATTAGAGATCAACTACAATAATACGAAAAGTTAATTTAACTTTTGAAATAATTTTAATCAAAAAAATATTCATATATAAACTATTTAAGATAAACACTAAAAAACTATGATTTTTTTACATTAAAAAGACATATGATAATTCTTTGAAATGAATAAAATAAAAAAACATTTCACTTAATAAATAATGGTTTCAGTCGCAAGCCAAGACATAATCACCACCACTTGAAAATCACATGCTGCCAATAAGATTATATAACTATAATCTAATCCCAAACCTGGATTTGATATACAATCAAAATATCATCCTTTAATGTTGCAAGCTGCATAAAAATTAATACATGGAAAGTAAAATTAAAAAACAAAATATGAATCTATTCCAAAAATTTCATCTGTATACAAATAAAAATAAATATATGATAATATCTATTTTGAACCAATTCTAGTACAGGAGACAATGTGTGTGAATAAACAAAGATAATAGCACACTCCTCGAAAATAAAATCACATAACCAAAAGATAAATCAATAATATATATAAAATGTTATTATACTTGACTTCTAGGGATTTATATTCACAAGTGTGCTAGGATATGGCTTCATGAGTAGCTCATACTGATTCATTGAATCTTATAGTAAAACAGACCCTCTCCAAGATATCTTTGTTCTATATTCATGGAAGGATATTCATCTTCATGGTGTTACTCTCTTTTAATGTTTAAAGTCAGTATGTGTGTAGCATTTAAGCTCTCATGTGATGATGATTTCAGTGTTAAGAAATTATCACAATTATTGATCACTAACACCACATTATCATGTGAAAGTATTATGAATAATATAAAGAAATACATTTATCCATTGATGAATAAACATTTAGATAATACATATCCTCATACTGACTCTGACATGGACTTTAATCCATACCTGAAATGGATAATAAAATAATCATAAAATATCCCCCATTAATTACATACATTAATATAGTTTTTTGGAGCATTTAATTAAAAAGAATGTAGAATAATGATAATAGCACTTATGGAAGTGAATCATTTTTTGTAGTGACTCGTTTATGGCGATGAATTAATTGGGCAGTGATTTATTCTCTTGGAGAATCAATTTCGTTGTGATTCAGCATAGGGATGAGTCATTTCTCGTGGAGATTCATTTCTGGAGGCGACTCATTTCATCTAATGGAGATTCATGTCTTTGGGTGATTTATATCAACCCATATCCAATATTTATTTATAAAAATATATATTATTATAAAAAATTACAATTAATTAGTAACATAATAATAATGACTTTTTATCCTTAAAATAAATAGTTTCTAATAATATAATTTTATTATAAAATTAAATTTATAAAGGTCAATTTTTTTCAATAAAATTTAAATTAATTTCTAATTTATCATATAAAATTATCATAGTATGACATATTATGTTTTTTATGAAAATAACTATTTTTAGTTAATAAAAATAGTTTTCTTGAAATATGTAATTTTTGTGAATTTATCACTATATAAGAATGTCCCAAAAGGTGAACATGAAAATTCTGAAACAAAAAATGATTTTATGGAATAAAAATTTACATTTTAAAAGAATTTTTTATGTTATAAGTCATATATCCAATATTTCTTGAATTAATTAAAATATTCCTTTCATATAAATCCTTTTTATATCTTCTCTTTGAATAATGTTTTTTGATGGGGTATTTAGTATAATATAGAATTTAAAGCATCATATCACTTATTTATTTCATAATATATTAATTAATAATTTTAAAACCAGTAAAAAAGACAATTTCATCTTATGTATAAATATAAATCATAAAAATTTACTTTTCTAAAACAATTTTTGGTGATTTGGTGTATATGAATATTAAATTATCTCAACATTGTAAATTTAATTTTATAATTTGGTTAAATTTTTTTAAATAAGAATGAAAAAATTATTTTAATGGTTTAATCACATTTATTTTCAATAAATTTTTTTACTATGTATAAAAATTAATTACCATGTTAAAATTAAAATAATGAAAAGTATAATGTAATAAAAGAAATAGACCAAAAAATGAATTTTTATAAAAATATAGTGGTTTTTGTGAGAATGAACCCAAAGTCACTATCCCCTCCTCTTGTTTCCTTTTTATTCTAATATAACGTGTAATAATAACCATAATTTTTTGAAATATAAGGGTAACTCAAAAAATTAACCTTTTTCTCACTTATCGAGGAGTAAAATATCCACCACTTCCAAACTCACAAATCCTTCACATTTCCCCACAAAAATATGACATATTACACCTTACAGAACCTTATAAAACACTATAATCATTCTAATAAAAAATTATTCATCATAAAGATTTCCTATCCCTGGAGAATCTAAATAATAAATATTGCCCCTAATACGATTATCATCAACTATATAACATTTATCATCACATATATTTCATTAAAATATGTTATAGTTAGATAAAAAATTAATATTAATATAATTTTGAAACGATATTTGTAATATATTTAAGTTATTATAATTTACTATTAATTTTACCCATCTATTAAGAAAAGAGGACTGATCATTTGTGCGTATGTTTAGTTTAATGACATCATGTGTAAAAAAATTCATATTCCAACACCACCCATAATTAGTAGTTCATGCAGTGGTGTAATGTGGAAATATTATTTTTATGTAATTTGGATGGTTTTTGTATGAAACATTAGAGATCTTGTTAATGATATGATCAAAAAATAAATATAAATAAATCAACTGACCAAAAAATTTAAACTAAGAGTAAATGATCATCTTTTCTATGTAGTAAAATTATATAAATTAACTTGTATTTATAATTACTTAAAATTAATATATATCAAAGTATTAAATACTAAATAAGATCATGATGTTTTTTTATACTTATAATAAAACAAAACCACCTTATAATCATCAATTAATCATGGTAGGTTCATGTCTGGGTATCTTTAACCACTTATATAAACATTAATATGAATTTTTATCTTGGATAATTATTAGAAAATAATTATTTTTAATATATTATATATATATATATAAGCTATTTTTAGGTCAATATATTACAAAATAATTATGAAAACACATTTAATTCATTAAGAATCACTAATAGATAATGACCATCAATTTCATATTCATGGTCTGTAACCAAAATTACCACAAATTAAAATTATAAAATTTATATGTATCCTAAAATTTCAACTATTGTTATATGAATTATCATTCAATTATAACCATTGTAACCTAACATAATAACACCATTGTTTTTATGAAACTATTTCTATGTGTAAAATATTACTTACAACCAGTGTTAGAAAATTGGTAAAAACTAAAAAAATATTTATATATATTGAATGAATTTAAATCTAGCGTATAAATATTTACAATTATGAATAACTTTCTAGGGGCATTATTTAATTATCTCAATTTTATTTTTCATAACAGTTGGTGCATGTGTATAAAGAATCAGGACCAGGTTTTTGGTTTTCATCTCAAATTCCTCTATTTCAGAAATGTTTTACATTATTATTCTAATTTCATTAATGTGGTCTACATGTTACCTATTTGAGATATATTTTAATTAATAATATTTTATATATTTAATTTTATGTTATGTTATAATCCCTGTCATTTATGTGGGTCTGATTAAATTGTTACTCAATCAATTTGGGTGTTCTTCATCTAATTTATGATTCTATACATGTTATACACAATGTTTTCCTTTCATGGGGTTCTATTGATTTACTGTAACGTGTATCTTCCATAAATAATATAGTGTTAATTCATTTCATAAAATTGTCAAATATGTTTCTTCTACAAATGTCTATTGAATTAAATATTACCCCAATCATAAGGGTTTTTGGTGACTCAATTTTATATCATTTAGTTATTATAATTCACATAATCATATTTCATATAAGATGGGTATATTCATCCTCTATAGAATATTATGGCATATATTATCATAGTATAATCATTTACCATCTATAACTATTTTCAATGGTTTTATGCATTATGAATTACATTTCCCATGATGGATATTCATAAATCAGATCACCATTCATTGTGTTATAATGACTCATTATGAACATTTCATCACTATTCTTGAGTTCTCATATAAAAATATTTAATTATATAGTATATAATAATCTTATCCAAGAAAATTAATATTTTATACAATTTAATTTTTTACATATATTTCAACGTTAGTTTTGAACAAATATATTTTGAAAATAATATAAAGTCTTTCCATTAAATATCAAATGTTTTATCGTACTCTCATAATATATTTTTTTTATTTACTAAATTAAATTATTAGATAATGTTTTTTAAATTTAATGGAAATAAAATGTGTTCACACCACCATATGAAAAGGGGAATTTGAAAAAAAATATGTAATAATTTATTTTAATTCAATGATTAAAATATTTTATAAATTATCAATCATGTATTCTGTGATGACCCGACCAAGATTCCACTAAACCATTTCTCTAAGAATGTTCATCAGAAGACCTCGGCTATTCCATATTATATTTTGTAGTATTATGAAAAGCAGTATGGTTCTATGGTATAAATTTTAAAAGACTATACCAATATATCACAGTGGAAAATAAAATGTAAATAAAAAACACCATACATAAGAGAGTATGAAAAAATCAAATTTAATGAAATCTACGATGAAATAAAATACATTGAAGACCAGAATATTCATTCCCCACATATACCATTAATCTCCCACTCATCTAGTCTCACATATAAGAAATAAAATACAAAATAAATGGAGAATTAACCAACTCCATACCATGAAATATACCCGATATCCTTCACCATAATACCATAAGTGAAGGCACTCTTGATAAAGAAACATTCAACATGGGGATGCACCCAAAATTGTTCCTATAATAGACATGTTATAGTTTCTTGGTTACCAAGGTATAGTGATGGCATGATTGGGGTGTCAATATGACTTAGTAGGCCACCAACAATAGTGTAGAAAGATAATAATTGTCTAAATAGTCATTTATATACGTAAACATTGAAAACAAACCATCATAAAAATCTATAATTCACCTCCAATGGAATTTCCTTATCTAGTATCCTAATTGAAATCATGTTTTATTGTGAATCACAGACCATCCAACCTGAATCAAACCAAACTTTTCCTTTGAAATCATATCATTTGGTGATACATAATGTGAATAAGAAAAAGGGATTTCCATTGATTATATATATATATGACATATAAATATCAATCAAAACTTTTCCCAAACCGCATGTCTAGGAGATAATTAATGCACAAAACTGTCGATATTGATTTATCAAAATATGTTCGCCAACATAATCATACAACCAAAGGATATTTCCTAGAGCATTTTTTTCAAACATCTACACATATAATAAAATAATAATTCCGGGATAATAATTATAATGAAGCGACCTCGAATATAGAAAAAAATGTTCTAAATTATCAATCAATGATGGGGACCTCCATGATCAACACCATGATCCTCATGTACAGACCACCATGGCCTACAACCCAACAATGATGTGATGATACAATACTAACACATCCTTTTATATGTTTGGATAACCACAGACAAATCCTTTATCCATTACATTGAAATTAATTTTTGAAGGATTAATATCCTGACCTTATAATATATTTTTAGACAACAATATACCCCTTTAAAAACATTTTTCATTTATAAAGATCTCTATGTGCCTTTATTACAAATAAAAATAAAAAAAATTGCATTCCATGAAAATAATCAAATAATATTTCAAGGGAAATAAAAAATGGGGAAACCACTAACTTATTTAAAATAAACATTGGAATTAATTTATGAATCCCTTTCTATAATCCATATGGAGCTCAACACATGATTTAAAAAAAATAACCATTTCAATCATTCTTTCCCCCCATTTACACCCAATACCAGGTGAAAACCAAATTCACACATTTAGATCCATTTCATAATATTAATAAGTATTTTCATTTAATATTAAAATATAAAATCATTAAAAAACAATGTTTAATCATAAATTTAAAAAATAGGATTCTTATACTACCATGAATCCATTAACCATTCAATCAGGCCAACCAATGATGTTAACTAGATTAATATAATATCCCACTCCCTTTATCCCAGTACAACCCCACATTACCCTTTCCAGAAAACAGAGCACACCTTGGGTGACCATAGGTTAGGACGAATAAACAAAAAAATCCTATAGGATCTATAGAAATTAGACATTATAAATACAAGGAGAAATAAAAAATATATAGGCTGGGGAATTGAACACACAAAACATGGTATTTTAGGAATATAGTACATACCTATAAAAATAAATGTCCAATAGTATGGGAAAAAAATTTGACTCCCTACCTTATCAAAAAATATTTCATAAACATCCCATAATCGGATTGGCCTTTTCAAGGTTCATTCATATCCCATCTAACCTCTTATAAATATAGTCAAGCCCACCACAACCACTCGATATATATTATGAAACCAAAGAATAACAATTAATTATTTATAAAAAATAAATAATTAAAAAAATTAACCCCAATTAATAAAAATTCTGGAATACTCACCAATTCGATCCACTCATCTTAAATCTCTATAAACCACAAAAATCTGATCTACAATGGACTGTGTACCCCATTCCTAATAAAATCTCTAAGAGGTAATACAACTACAAAATTACTTATTTTAATCAATTTGTAAAAATCGTATGAAATTATTTATTATCATATTCTATAGTGAAATTCAAGGAAATGACATGTGGATTCTATATCAGAATCTCTTCTTCCCATTCCAACCAAAATCCCTTTGAGAAAATGATGATTCCACTATGATCTAGTGGAATCATAAAAATTCCTTAGGCAGATAACTCAATAATTAGAGTGGATCAATTTAAAAAATAAAGTAATTTATAAAACTAAAATAACTCACCTAAAACACCAAGGAATCTCAATGAACACACCCCAAATAGAATAGAAGATGGAGGAATAAGGTTTCATACCCCCTTTTTCATGCACACTAATATGAGGAGGAAGAGGCTGGAGTGGCTAAAAATCCCATGGGGGTAGTCATTTATTTTTATAATGAAATATGATAAGCATCATATTTTTTAAAAACGGTATTCTAGCCCAAATTACAAATGCGATATTAGAACATTCATATATAACACCCCCACAATGCTTCGCCACACAATTTTCCAAACCATACACTAACTGTTAAAACACAACATTACAACTTCTATATGAAGGATCATAGTTTTCTTTAAATGGTGTTAATTTACTTTTACCTATCTCATACCCTCCATCATCTCAAACTATTTATATTTATTTTTAAATGTTTTCCCTAACCCATACTATAATAGTGTAAATTATCTTTGTTCACTTCAAAATGAACATGAATCTTATTTTTATTATTGTGTGACATAGTTTATCATATATCATGGCCACTAAATGATTCCACATAGACATAATTATTTAAATCTTATGAAACATAACCTAAATCCACCAAATATCATTTGAACACACAAACTACATAATAAGACTCACTTCTCACATAGAAAAACCCCCTAGAGTGATTCAAACACTCACAATATCATTATGAGTCTTTGATCCAATATTGGACCCATCAAGCAAAAGGAAATTCAAAATCCTTTTAAAATATTCAATCCATAAATATGAGATATCTTAAATACTACCCATCATAATACATATCATCCCTAATAGTTTTCGTTGGTCATACATCTATACCACTCATCCTAAGACAGTGACCAATTACAACTAATATCCTTGCTCTGTCTCTGGATACTAGAAACACATACAAAACACCACCCCTAAATTAAAGAAATTAGCAGCCAAACACCAAGAAAACACATGTCATGAAACCTAAAACACAAATATTGAACTTACCTAAGACCATCTGTTTGAAGCACTAATATTTTCACTATCTGACTACTCTTCAGAGATATGATGCTCCACAACATACCATTATTTTTATAAGCACCAACTCCAATGCTTATCATGATATCCATTGAAAAACCGAAAATGAACATTGAAATTGTTATCCCACAACACACCTAGCAACATTCCCAACATACTGTACCCATTAACCATGATAATTAAAATAATAATCCGTACACATACTTATTATAGAAAACCTATTGGAGTATATGTGCACCACTCATCCATGAAATAACTAAAAAATATTTTCATTTCATCAAAATACTATCTTAGCCCTGAAAAAAACCTATCATTCCAAATACAATATAATGGAATATATTTACAACATTCCACACCAACTTTTTAGCATAAACCATTTTAGACCATCATCGTAAAACTCATCCAAAAAACACATGAATCTAACTATTAGCACCTCACCATCTTACCTAATATCAATTCATTCATGGCCATAAGAAATCAAGGATTATTTAAACACACTCACTAGTGTATATACATGACTCCCCATGATATTACAAAATTGTTTACTCTATGAACCCAAAAGATACATTATTTCCTATTGAATACATTAACACAACTATGAAAAAATAACATTGAAAAATTTGATCCGTAATTATATTCTATGAACAATAATCCACCATAACTAATTTCTTAATTTCATTCTCAAAATAATATTATTATATACTTCAAAAATTTATTTTTGGAATCATAGTGTTACCATGACTGATCCACATCAAAAACTACACACCTACGACCCCTCCTACATAATAGTCACACCTCCATAACAAACATGTCAATCCCAGCCATAGGACTTTTGTTGTTATCACCTCACTCAAGAAACATCAACCACCACAGTCCATACTACATACACTATTAACTTAAAAATTGGAATTGGTTATCTCTCTCTATCCTGAGTGACAAAACAAAACACTAATTATCAACCATTACCTTCTTAATTGAATTTAACCTATGAAATTTTCTAACCTCCATTCAAACATAAGGACATACTCACGGTAACTTATGGCTCACCTCAAAATACCAATAATATTAAATCATTACAAAGGAACCCCCAGTAAGGACAACCTCCATCAAACCAATTAACCTTTACTTATAAAAGAAAATCTCCATTTCACTTTTTGTATACTCAAGATGATATCCATATAATATTAATTATCTTCTAAAAAATGAACACACACTCTGATTTAATTGATGTATAACACCACATATCATCTATTTTTTGAATACACTCCTAGATACAAGGACATTTAAACCCCGTTGAATGGGCTTGGGACCACCTTCACACAATCATTTCATCACATTGACATAATTTATCAACCTATAAATGGATGAAAAATCAGAATAAGAACCTAGGGATAACACTCTATTAACATATAATATATAATCTAAAATACATATGGTGTTACCACTATTTAGTGTCTCCAAGATCCCGGTGACACTAAATCATTAAATTCTCTTGTTTAACCCAACCATAGAAAATGTTTCTGAGTGTAATGACTCACACCATTTAAATCATGAAATATCTCACGCATCCACATTGGATAGAGAAGGTGGAAGGAAAATCCTTGGCCATTAGATACATACCCAAGGCACAAATGGCTCAAAATAAATTTCAATGCTTCTATAAAAGCATGGGATGAATTCCCCGTTGAAAATAAAACAACTTAACCAGACACACATTAACAATATAAAAATCATATGATTCATTATAACAATGAAAAAAACTCATGGAAATACCATTTATATTAAAACCAAAAATTAATAATACCATAGCAGAATACTACAATATCATACTACACAATGGAAGACAAGACCCAATTTCTCCAATGTCAAACTCTAAAGCTCCCAATATGATCCATTCTCCATCTCCAAAAAATATCCCAAGTATCATGATGCACCAATAAAGAATTGTGATACTTTACAGAGGTTTATGTACAAATGAACAATATCTTCAAAAGAACAAAAATTCGAAAAAATGGGTGACCAAAAAAACTCACTAGAATTCCCCCAAATGAATTACCTACTAATTAAACTAGAATAAAACATGTTAGATCATTTATATAAAAAAATTACATAAAACAATTTAGAATGGTTTATATCAGTACCGTGAAATTTACCACTAACACAGTTTTCCAACCAAAATATATTTCCAGGAATGAAATCAAAAGTTTTATTTATATGTATATAAATTTAATTTTGGTATAATCCATTCCATTTCACATAACCACATAGACACAATTTCTTCCACACAATCTAGTTACTTCACGACCAATATCCATTCCATTCCACACATGCATAAAAAATTAATCCAACCACATTCCAATCCATCTTTATCACAAATTTCAATAAAACAATATTTTAAATAAAAACCATTCCCATGTATAAATTCCAAAGAACCATTTGAATATAATCCTTTTAAAATTATGATACTGATATCAATTTCCATAAAACACCTAGTTTTCAAAATTCCAAAAACTATCAACAATTAAGATTCACTACAATCATTGCACAACAATTTCACTATAAATATTAAGAAAAAAAATTTGAAATAAATCTTTCTAGTTAAAGAAATATGTGTTGATATTTAACCCACATACATTGGAAATTATGGCATGAATGTGGAACCGAATGAAAACACCCACAAAACCAAGTTGAATATCCAAAAAACAACCTTAGATATCCTCTCATTTCATCAATAAGGTCAAATATAACCATGAATGGAAAAGAAAACCTTATATTTATCCACAATAGACAATATCTATGAAAATGAGATAGAGATAGGGAAGATAAACTAATAAACCAAAGAACTATATTCAATTATGAATCACTACATGAATCAAGATTCAAATCACCTAGACAGGCCTTTGGTTCTTCTCCGTATCAAAGGAGAAATCATTCTTCCCCTTTAATAGGTAGAAATATCATTTATGGTTGATTTTGAGAAAAAGGGTTTAAAACATAATCTTGTCCTATATCCAAATTATAGGATCCTTTTTTAAACCATGCATGGTTAGTCACATGGTTAGGTAGAACATGCACTAACCCTATTCAATCCTCCGCCTCATGTATAACCCATCACTGTTGGACCACATGGTTTGAAAACCCTTGTACCAACTATGAAAAGGCCCACTGTACCATTTTTCATGGTTTCTCTAAGGCACCAACATGTTTTATAAAAGCATTGTTCCCACCAGTGCACCTTCCCATTATCCCTTATCTTATTATGCACGGTTTTATGTATCTGTTACATGGTTTCCAAAAAAGTATTCTCAAACCATTCAGCTAAATTGAATTCCTAAAAATAATTCCAAAAGGTTTCCAATCCCTCCCTAATATCCATGAAAAACATTATAAACATACCAATCATAAATCAATGGTTAATTAATTAAAACTATAGCATCTAAATTCTCCCCACAATTAGCCCTTTTTTCAATAGAAATAAGAAAACTATAGGTTTTTTAAATGTTTTGGGGCCTTTTCTAGACTAATTCATTCTCGAGCTCCCAAGTCTCTTCCTAAATCAAACCATGTTTCCGAAAAAAAATTAATATCATTTTTTTTAATTCAAAATTTTCTATTTCTTATCCATAATATATATTGGCACATTCACCAATGATGAATCAGTCTCTAAGTAAACATGATTGAATTGAATTCGATGAGATGATACTTTGTCAACTGATATTCACGATACAAATTATTCACAAAACAATACCATAGTTGTTATGCCAACCATTATAACACCACACCAACCCATTATAATATCTCAAAAGGGACTACGTATCTAAGAGATAACTTACCTACCTTATAAAAAGATGAAGACTAATCCTTGGAGATATCCTAAAAAACATATGATCTATCCCCTTGAACAACATTGGCCATAGAAGATGATCCACATATGAATTCTAATGACATTGATCTATATCCATCCATTTTATAGTTAAATGAATATTCTAATTTGTTTTATAGACATTGTTATTCCCATCTAGTGAAGTCTTACCTATTTCCTTCCAAGAATGTGGATTTGAACAAGGAAATAAAATTCTTCAAAATGATCCATATATATCGGCACCTAATAACTATTGTTATATTATAATTCTAATAATGGTATGCTCCCTTCCCATGATCTAACAAAATCCACTATATAATCACACATCATGTCTCTTAATGTCTTAATCTTTTAATTAGATTGTTTGTCTATATAAGGATGATATGCCATACTCTTACACAATTGAGTCACATGAGCTTTACGTCAGGATTTTAAGAAATTAGAAGAAATCCTTGGATCGTTGCCTAGCATTATTAAATCATATATGCTATGCATCTTAATAATTTCTCAGATATATTTTTTGGAAATGTCCACCACCATATTTATTTCATAATTTGGGATTAAATAGACTGACTTTGTGAGATGATCCACTATTACACATATGAAATTGTGTTTCTGAACTAGTCTTTGGAAATCTATTATAAATTCCAAGGCTATTTATTCCCATTTCCATGCAGGAATGGTAAAAGAATATAATTGACATACTAGTCACTAATTATTTTCATTAACCCATTGACATGCTAAGTAAGTCAAAACAAACTCAACTAACTTTCTTTTCATACCGACCCACCAAAACTATGGTTTCAAATCCTTATACATATTCATTATTCTTGGATGAATTTTACACCATGAATGGTGTTAATTATTATCGAGTTGTTCATAACATGCCATAGGTATGGAAATACAATTTTGAAACCACAACACATAATTCTCATCTATATTTCATCGCTCAATGGGGTCTCCAACACTCAGTTTTTACATCATAAAAACACATTCAGAATTGGACATATGTGCCTCTTTATCCATCTCCACAAAATATGAAACTAATAAAAGTAGAAAGAAAACTGTAAAATAACCCCAGTATTCACATTCCAAGTACATATTTTCTAGGACTGACATCAACTTCCACTCATATGTAGATTCATTTTCCAATAGAGCATATGAATTTCTGTTCAATGCATCTGCCACCATATTTCATTTACAAGTGTATACATTAAGTCAATGTAATAAATGTAGAGAGACTATATCAATATTATTTATCTTAGATTCCTATAATTTTGTGGGAAATTAAGTTTGAAGATCTTCTGATCTGTAAACAATTTCAATTTCCAACCAAATTGCCATTGAAACCTACTATTCAAAGCATGGATTTAAAAAATAACTCCAAAGAATTTTGTGGGTACTTCTTATCATGAAACCATAATCTTATTGAGATATAAGAAACAAAATGATACCCTTAAATTAGTACTCATTCCAACCCTAATCATGAAGCATCATAGTAATCCACAAAATGTTGTCCTAATTCTAGAAAAATCCTGATTGGTGCTGATGTTTGGAAAACAATATGCTATTTGAAAGACTTATGAAATTATTAATTCCATTGAAATATAACATTAATCCTTTTCAAAGTTTTCATAAGTTGATCTAGTCATGAAAAATAATGTAAAACCCATCAATATAAACCATTCAATCCAATGAATTTAAATATCTCGAAGACATTATTTGGTGGTTTCCAATATATAATAGCCTCTATCTTTTTTGGATCCACCAAAACACATATTTTTTATATTACATGGACAAGAAAGAATAAATCATGTATCCATAAACATAAATTTGACAATTTTTTGTATAGAAATAGATCCCTCAATATTCTGATCACTATCTCCCAGTGTTTCTCATGCTCAGCCCTTATCCTTCAATACACCACTATTTCACCAAAAAAACACCCAACAAAATTAATCGAAATACCCCTAGAATATATTATTCATAAATTACATAAAGATCACCAATGAAGTTGTAAGACATAAAGGCATTAACACATAATCACAATGGACATATATACTCCACAAAATATAGCTTTGGAATATCCTATTTCTAAACCTAGAATTTTAGACATCCTTATCACAATTCATTCATAGAGAACCACTATTCTCCTCTAAATTAATGGAACAGATCATAAATCCATGTAATTTGATATATTTATATTATCTAATAATGGATAACTTATGAAAAAAATAAAATGAATATTTACATCTGCCTGTTTGATATACAAGACCAGTGCTACCCAGAGAGACGTGGTCGGACGAATGAAACATTTTCTTTCCAGATCTTCCAAATTCACAAAAAAATCCCTTCCTTATATAGGTACCATATAAATGTATGGGAGGTATATTTTACTAATACCATAAAGGATATCAATTATAAAATTCACTTCTACCATAGGTGTATATTCTTATAAATATTTGGGAAAAACTTCTAGAAACTGATCAACCACTATTGGAAACCCATTATCCATAATCTATTCACTCAATTCTAACATCAATGCTAATTTATAGGTTGATATCATTCCAATATCTAGTTCAAAAATTCTCGTTGCACTCACCTATACATTATAGTCTCCTCAAAACATATTATCGACACCACATTCATTTGTAAAAAAGATTTTTTTTATAAAAACTGATGTGAGCCTTTAACATTGTTAACCAATACATACCCAAGATTATGTCATAGACATCCATATCCATCACCAAGAAATCCCACATCAACAAAACTCCATAAACAATTATTGAAATTTCACGAAATAGAAAGGATCAACATTATCTCTGAAGAAAAGGAGTTTTAAGTATAAAAAATGATGGAATAATATAAACTTTTAAATCTATAAAATGAACTCGAAAAGAATAATTAAAAGAATGGGAATCACCTGTATAAAAAAAATTGTATAAGGGTAAAATTAAAAAGAATCCTACCTCTCATCATCAATGGTTCAAACTGATCATTCATAATAACTTTTTCTACTTCAAATAATTTCTTGCTCATACCACGTTGTTCATTATTCCTCTATTGATATAGCCCTTGCTGAGGCATCATGGTATTACTATAATAATCATGGATAAGTTTATTTTTAAGATGAGACTAATTCTTCTACCAACTTCATGTCAAAGTATATGACACCTGCGACATATGATAAGTGTCCCAAACACCCTACCATGGAGAACAATGACTCGAGTAATGAATATGCCCCTTCTAATTTTAAATATGGAATTCTCTTGGTGGTGGTGTAGATTATCACATAATTTGGTCTGATGATCCCCACTAAAAATATCATGGATTTCTCATGGGTCATAGAAGAATATTTATTTATCTATCCATTGGATTATGACCCATCCCACTACCTTGGAAATATTTGTTCTTCTTCCTCTTACTCCCATCATTAAGTCCCCACTGTTTCCCATAGGTATCAACAGACTTCCCACTCATGTATCTCCAATTATATCCCTTTTTGACATTATATCTCTAATAACCATCTCCTTATAACCTGTTATACATAGCACAATACTATTCGATAAAATCACATACCTCGTCCTTGATTTAAATATAAATTTAATCAAATATGCACTAGCATCAACATTGGGTGAAAAGAAGACTAAATTCAAAAATTTTCTGCTTACTCTATTACTATGAGGCTCCCCTACTTTAAGCTCAAGAAATCCATTGTTATTATGATTTTGAACGTATGTTGATATAATTTTTTGATAAAAAACTCTTCAAAATCCTCCCAAACAATTATTTATTCTATTTTAGCATGAATAGATAAATCCCAACAGTGATGTCCAAGAACTTCGAGCATATACATCAATGACCTAACATTAAACTCAATTGGTGTTCCATTGAGATCAATTATTTGATTTATCCTATTCAGCCACACCTTTACCATATTTTTTTTTTCTGAATCACCTCGATATATGGGTGGATTCTTATACTAGAATTGGATAGACTGATCAAATTTCCAAGGTTCATTCCTCCTATCCCCTCTATCCACAACTTAATAGTCTTGTACTATAGTCAAAACCACCTTCTAGTTAACCTGTGGATTAGGTGAAACCTCATTCTTTGCAGCATCATGTGGTTGGTTTCTATAAAGATCAATAGGTTCCATTGTCTAGAATCACGACAAGTTTTGTAAGTCTCAATTTATATCAACTAAAGGCTCACAATTTTAAATTATACCACATCATACTATCACAATATTGCTTTCCAAAATTCAACATATCCATATCAATAAATTTTTAAACCCTTCACCACACTTCTAAAAATAAAACCATTTTCAAAATAAACGTTTCATGTCTTTTTAAAATCAAATATTTCAAAATAACTATAATTTTTTTCAAAAATCAACACTTTTATACCATATCATGTATCATCACAAAAAATTAAATATGTACTCATAACTGGGATTCATTTCTATAGTTAATTTCATTCCCATCATAGTGGATAAACCCATGACAATGAGATAACAATTCCTTTAATTGTCCAAAAAATCTTGTATCGAACTCCCCGGTAACATGATTTTTTTCAAAAAGGGTTAGCTATGTATTTTTCGGTTAAAATTATAATGTAAAAATCATAATATTTCCTAACATAAAAAATCTTGGAATAATACTATGTGAATTTAATCTCCAAGATTGAATGAACTAATGACCACATGTTATTCAATGACTAAACAATATAATACAACATGTAACATCCCACCCCTCTACATTGGATTGAGAAGGTGGGAGTACATTACTTGGAATTATGTGAGAAACCAAAGACACCAAAGGATGGGAATAAATTCCATGTTATTTAATATATGTGGGGGATTATTTTCCCATTGAAAATAAAATAACCCAACCAATCATACCATAAAACATTAACTACTAATTTATGTCTGTAGAAATAAAAAAAACTTAAGGAAATAACTTTAACATCAAAACCAAACATTAATATAACATAGTAGAAGACAAAAATATCAAAGTACACAAGGGAAGACAAAAACCAAATATTAGAATGATGAACTCCAAAGCTCCCAACATTATATATGCTCCAACTCTAAAAAACATCTCTTGTATCATGATGCAACACTAAAGAAGTGGGATACATAACCTTTTCTTTTTTTCCAATGAACAATATATATAAAAGAACCATTGTTAAAATGATGTGGTGAGTAATGAAAGTTAGTAGGCTTTCCCCAAGTGACTTCCATACACACGCCACTAGGATAGAACACGATAACAAATTTATATAAATAAATTTACATAAAACACTTTAAATTGGTTTATATCAAATACAAATAGTTTAACACTAAACTATTATTCCAACAAAATAAAATTTCAAGGAAGGTAATAAAACAAGTCATTTATCCCTTTATAAATTAGCATGTTGGTATGAACCATTCAATTTTACACAACCACACACACACACACACTTTCAAACACACATGCATGATTTTTCCTTTTATGGAAGACCATTACATCCATAACCCATCCCATCGATGGGTGTATAACACTAACAATATTCATCTAATTACACATGCTTTACCAATTAATCCAATAAGATGTAAATCCGTATTTATAAACCTTTTCAATAAAATTTTATTTTTATTAAAAATTATTTCCCATTAATAAATTCCAAATAACCATTTTAAAATCATCATTTTTAAATAAGGTTTTTCATTTTCACTTTCCAATAAAACACCCAATTTGCACAATTCGTTAAATCATCACCAAAGATAGTTTCCAATAGATATTATACAACAATTTATCTATATATTAAAAAAAATTCAGTTTTTGAAAAAATAATTATAGATCTAGTTATATGAGTTGAGATTAAATCCTAATACCTAAGGAATTAGGGAAAAAAAGAATAATAGAATGAAATACCACAAAAACTAGTCAAATCTTAAAAAACCTATCGTATATTTCTCCCACTATCTTAGAAAAGGTAGAATATAATTTTTATTGACATAAACCACCTTAGATATATCCTCAATGGACTAGATCTTGGAAATAGATAGGGAGAGAGAATTAGATCTTGGAAAAAACACAAAAAATGACTAAAAATGAAACCTTACCACATGAATCAATATTCAATTTAGAATTAAATGCCTTCATATATAATTTTTATTGATTGTAAATTCTTCCTTATCCTTTGGGAGGAATAAATAATGAGTTAGGGTTTATTTGAAGCTAAATAGAGGGGTTCAAACAAAATAACGACATAGATGCCCAATTATAGGATATTGTTTTTAAATCGTGCATGGTTAGTCACATGGTTAGGAAACCCATGTACTAACCATGTGACAGCCTCTGCCTCAATGTGGAACCTGTACAGTTGGGCCCCATTGTTAGACAGTACTTGTACCAACTACAAAAAATATCCTTATCTAACATTGCAAGGTTGGGAGAAATCATGCCCCTTCCCATGCACCATCCCCTAACCTCATGTATCATTGTGCACATTTCTGTATTGGAGTTGAAATGTTTCAAAAAAATCTTTCTAAAACTAAGAATCTATAAGAAAAACCACAAAAATATTCCAAAAGGTTTCTAAACCCTCCAAATCATCACCCAAACACTTCATATACATAAAATTACTAATTAGGGGCAACTTAATTGAAACCATGGGTACTATAAATACTCAAATAATTATCCCCATGTAATGGGAATTCCTCTTCTTAATGTCTCTTTAATCAAATGAATACTTCCCTTTGATATTTTAAGAAATGAACATACCTCCTCAAGACATAACTAGATACATGACCACTCAAAACACACGCATCATTAAGAAGTTACACAAAGATCATCTATCCTCTCATTGAATTCCTAAAGACTCAACTTGAGTTTACTAAGCTAGGAACATAACCATTCCAGAACTCAAAAACCTCATGCACAACCAAAAAATCCCCACCCTTATGCTTTCCATCCCTTGAAAAACAATAATATTTATGTTCCATATATAATATGTAACATTTCCCACATATCACCATAAAAAAGAGAACCATTGCACCTTTAACCTTGTTATATCTATAAAATATCACCCTCTCAATCTAAATCATAACCATTAGCCATATATTTACTTCACAGACATTACAAAATCTAGTCACCCAAATGATATTTATCCTATACAAACTGTCCATCTAGATAATTCTCCTCCACAATTTCTCTTTCTAAAATTTAAAAGGCATCTAATGTACATAAACATAATACTAGTTTTCACTCATCCAACATCACTACCAAGACACCCAAATCATCTACTCATGCCTCAAATACCCAAAGGTAGTTACCACTTAGCCAATACATCTCATAATCCATCCACAATATCCACACGACAATAACTCTTATGTTGTAGAAAAGTCATGAAGGTCACTAGGCTCTACCACCTTTATACAACAGTGAATTCTCACAAAATGTAAGAAAGTATAACCACCTAAAAATATTCAAATTCATAAAAGTTCACAACTCATCATGTATAGAAAACCTTGCACTCAAAAATCACATGCCATCAATAGGAAAAATCACCAATATCTCAGGTCACAAACAAATATTTAAAAAAGTGAAAAACAATCACCCACAAATAGGGAACTTTCCTTCTCCGGGTATTTGCACATTAGATCATTCCTTGTAGGACTACTTCAAAAAAACTAGAACATATATAATTACCTATGTAAATACTAAAACCACCCACTACGGGGGAATCCATCCTTTATGAGAATATAAAAATAATAATACACACGGGAGTACTTGTACACACTAAAAGCCTTAAAAAAAATAACCCATGTGGTTTTCAATGACTATATACATATACCACACTAACCTACAAATGTATCTACACAAACACTTTATAAGTACAAGGGAAGAATTTATATCAGAGCATGTGTTACAATATATATATATAACCATACATTAGAAAGAAATCCAAAAAATCACACACAAGAAGGCCTATAACATATTGATCCTACAAACATACCATGATTTACGAGATTAATCATTCATCTAGAGGCTATAATTCAAAATTAATCACTACACTCCTACAAATTTTTTTAGAGCAATAAATCCATAACATAAAAAAATTCTAAACAACATATTAGTAACCGAATGATAAAATAATATAAAACTATAAAACAACAAATCAATACAATAATCCAAGACCGAATACAATGGGATTCCTACTAGAATAGGTGTTTGTGACTCACCATCCTGGTATCCGTCAACATCATTGACACCATCCTATATCTCTATTATACAAAATCTAAAATCTTACAATTATATAAAATTAAACCCATTTGAAATATATTTATAATTTATCCGCTTGGATTCCACTAAATATGTTTCTTGGTCTAGTTTAACAAAATATATCAAGAGAAAATTCTCATATACCAAACTATGATGACTTACATTGGGTATATTGTTGAAATTTGAAGAGACTATACCCCTGTATAATAGAGTAAAACAAAAATTAAATATCCCAGAAACATTCACCTCACATTAAAAAGAAAATAAAAAAATAATTCTATAATAAAATAAATTATGGTTAGGGAATTTAAAGTCATGCCACACATACAACATCAACAACCAATTGGGACAATAACACATATATCAAATAAACTAAAAAAATTAATACATAGGGCACTGCATCTGAGATAGATCCATGAAATATACCTACTATCCATCACATGAAAACCTAATGATCTAAAATTCCTAATCATGAAACATTAAAAATATGGCTCATCCACAACCTATGACTATATAAAGAAAATGATAACTACTCAGTTACACATGTGTAGTATAATCCTGATAAGGTTTGAGTAAAACATAGTTGGCCACTAAAAATAGTGTAAAAATAAAATACTAGTATAAATTATTGTGTATGATGGTGAATTGTTAAATAAATAACTAATATAAGAAAAGAAAATAAACATAAAAAGACTCAAAATTTTATCTTGTAACCTTGTGGATCTCACATACTAAGGTGACTCACAAGGCAACTAATATATAGTGATCCTAAAAAATATTTTAAATTCATATCATAGGGTGATACAAACCATGAACGATAGAAATAGATCTACATTTATCATCTACCTTAAAGAAAAATAAACATCACTATAAACCATACCTAATACTAAGTTCATCACCTAAACTATATACCGAATCATCAGTACTGATTTAGAGTGTTATTTCCTTTAATATAATCTTATGTCCAACTCATAGTTTATGAAGATTTAGTACAATATTTAGGTATATAATAAAGCAACAGTGACTAGAGCATTAGTCCATGAAACCAACCTTGGATATGAAACACTATGAATAATAGTATGAATCAATGATATTGAACCCCATGAACAATATTTGAAGGCTTATATATGGATCTCCATGACCAAAATACCAAAAATGATGTAGAATTACATGACCAATATCCTAAACAAATTGTATGGATAGCCATGACTAACTACCTAACAACGTCGTGGATATCCATGAACAATAACTCATTATATAGATATGGAACACCATGACCTACACCTATAACCATTACATCATCAATCACTTTTCTAGGTTCACATATTAACATTATGACACATTTAGAAACCACAAAAATCCCCTAATATTACCATTTTCATTTTTGAAGGAAACTTTTTACATTTCACAAAAAAAGAATTCCAAATCCTTTAAATCCATAAAAATTATTAACAGTGACATGATTTCATTTTACTAAAGGGGGAACCATCCATTTATTTCAAATCAAAATTTCAATCCATTTATAATACCATTTCAATTGATAATTTAGATTTAGAAAAAATATTTTTAAATAATAACCATTTCGAACAATTGTTTCCCCCTTTGATCTAAAAAATGAATTCAAACCCAATTCAAACATTTAAAACAATTTCAAATTCCTCATAGTCATTCAAATCATATCATAACACATAATAACAATAAAAATATTTATTTTAACAGATTTTTAAATCATTTCACCCAAATTCCTACTGTGTATCCCTTAACTATTCAATCAATCAGACTAATGAGAAAAACTAGTTAATTCCCGAAACACTCTCTCTCTATCCATTTTAAATCCCACTTTACCCATTCCAAGAAAAGGATCACCGAATTTGTGATTCAAGTACTTTGGAGAGTTGAATTTTGACGATAGTATTTGACCAGGGTATATTCACTCTTTGGTATATTATTTTTGGAAGGGTTAATTTTGATTGAGGAAATATAAGTAACTATATATTTACAAAAACTGTATATTATATTTCATATTATACGTTATACCCTAAATGATAAATATGATAGGAATACCATCTCATAATTTGTTCAATGAGTAAATATTGAAATTTTTATGAATGAATATAGTTATAGTGGATAATTTAAGACCCTTATATTTCAATATATTACATCCTTTAAATGATGAAAATGTGTTCTATAGCTTGAACCTCATGCAACATCAAGCATAAATGAAACCAAGGTATATTCTGATAAAATTTATATTTTATGTATGACTGTTAAACCTATTCATTGAATAAGATATAATGAATAAGAGTAACCACATTATGAAATATATGTATATTTAAAAAAGGTTAATATGATAATATAATTGAATTGGTTTTCCTAAATAACTAAAAAGATCATTTATTGTTTAAAAATATATATTTTAAAAACCATAATTTGATGTTATTTTCAATATAATTTCTTGAATAATTTGTTTAGTTATGAAAAATTATGTTTTATATTAGAATTTTCTTAATTATAACTTATTTTTAAAATTATACAAAATAAAAGTAATAAAAGAAAATTTTTGAAAATGGTGTTTTCAAATAAAAACAAATCTTTATTATATTTTAGCAGTTTATTAAAAAATAATTTATAAATTTTTTATATCAAATCCAATAAAATTATCTAAATTTTTAATTACTCTTACAAAATTATAATAGAATTTATTCTTTATAATTTTAAAAAAAATAGTTTTAAAATTTAAAAAATATCATTTTCACGAACCATGTAATTTATATGACATTTTCATTTTATAAGAATGGAAAAAATAGATTACAAAGGCTATTAAGATATAAAATATGAATTTAATAATTAATAATATAAATATAAATATATTATTTGAACTTATAAATCCTATTTTAATTAATTTTAAAACTAATGAAAATATTACATTTATAAAAACATTATTTTCAATCATATATTTTCTTAAAGTATATTCAATGGAGATTTTATTTTTACATGATTTGAAAGTATATTTCCAATTGTTATTTTAATAATAATTAAATTAATTTTCTAAGCATCTATATTGGAGAAGATTGTAACTTAAATATACTTTTGAACCTTAAAAAATTATATTTCTAAAAATTTCATTTAGCTGATTAAGTGTATATATTTTAAAATTAAGTATTCATATGTCTTCTTTTTTAAAAAAATGAATTGAAATTTTTAAATAATATTAGTGAAATTATTTATATTTTTTATTCATTAATTTGAAATTAAAATGTATTAATAAGGTTAACAATTAATTTCCATGATTAAATGAATATAAATAAAAAGGTAGAGTTAAATGAAAAATCCAAAAACACATGAAGATGGTAGAAAATTAGTGGTTGATTTTATTTTTGACACATAATCAGTAAAATATACTATTTTTTATATTCTTTTTCAATGGAGCATTGAATATCAATGTTATCCTAATGAAATGAATGGGGTACTCACAAAATAACCCTTACACTTTCTTATAAAAGTGTAACATCTCCAAAACAACAAGAATCAACATCACATGTATTTTATCATAGAGAAACATCCAAATTACTTTTACTAGAACCATATCCCATAGTGAAAATAATTTGGCCATCATTAGTGAGCATAATTCCATCATTTCTATGGGGAAATCAAAGGAAATTTTAAGGCCATAATGTGAGTATTTTAAGCTACACAAATTTCCACCATTATTATATAGATTAAAATTTACAATATCCACACAGATTTAAAAATTTTTTATCATCTATATAATACAAGTATACTATATTAATGGAATTATTATTTATTATTGATAAATTGTATCCCTTTAGAAAAATGGGATCATTATTCATGTATATTTTTAGATTATATTCACCCTGAAAATTGAAATTAATTTTTCATCACCACCCATAATTGATGGATCATATAATTATTTAATGATTAAATATGTTCTAAATGAAATCATTAATGTGTTGGTATTAGAAATTGATGAATCAATTAATGATATGGTAAATAAATTATTATCATTAACTCAATACTTTAAAAATATAATGTAATAAGAAATTGATTTCTTCTTTCTAGGTAATCAAGTTATATTAATTATCATATCATTATAGATTAATATTATTCAGATATATCACACAAATAAATACCAAATAAGATCATTATATTTCTTGTATAGTGATATCAATAATAAACCACCACATAATTATTTATTAATCATTGCGTATTCATGTTTGGGTCAATTTAACCACCCACTTGAACAATGCTATGAATTTATATATGAGGTGAATATGTGAAAATATCTACTATTATAATTTAATATAAATATTTTTTCAAGTTTTCTTATATCTATAATTTAATCATTAATTAATAAAAATCCTTCACTTAATTATTAAACACTAAATCATGATCATTAAAAATTTCATATTCAATGACTTTTACCAAAACAACCATGTAATTAAATTTTAACCTATATAAAAATTATTTAACATCTATTATATTACCTTTAATTATCATGATATAATGAAAATTGTGACAAGACTGCATACCAATATAGTTTCTTATAAACTAGTTCAAATATATAATGATTATGTATACAAGTTTTTGAAAATAGATAAAAACAAAGTAATATTTATGTTTAAATAATGTTTGAAATTGGGTATTATCAATTTGTATAGTCAGGAAAAAATTCCACATGTACGTGATTAATGAACATAATTTAATTATTCATTAAATTTAACACATGTGTAGATGGAATCAAGATTTTTGTAAGAGTTTTTGTCTAAAATACAACTCTTTGAGATATGATTGGTATTATGCACCTAATTTTAATTATTTGGTATTAATAATTCCAATTTGACAATGATATAATGAATTTTATTTTAATCAAGATATTTCAACTTCAATTTCAATCATTCTCCTTCAATGAGTTGTGGTTAATGTGTTACCCAAGTTTCAAATGATATCTGTATCTCAATTATGATTTTTTATATGTTATGGACAATTATTTATTTGTATTATATTATATTGATTTATTATATGATGAAGGTTCAATAAATTTTTTACCAATAATTAATTCTATAATCTAATAAAAATCATTTTCTTTTATTCAAAAATATTTTCACTATAGTGTTTCCCTATTTGTATGAGTTTTGGGAACTTAATTTTTATTCATTAAGTAATGTCCATTCACTTTATCTTATTTAATACATGTTTTCTATTTTATTTTATTATGTTTCATTATATTTTGAATAAATTAATAACACATAAACCCCATTTTAAAATTTATTTCTTGAAATGATAGTTTTATAAAATGTTATTCTAAAAAATAATAAAAAGATTTTTTTCTGAAACCTTAACATGGTTCTTTTCCTATCATAATTAATTAATGAGAAGTATTACATCAATTCAATTCCCAATTGGTAGAGAATATTTTTATAATTAATTTGTTTCAAATACATTCATGTCACCTTTTCAAAAGGTTCATTTGAATTAATCATATATATATTTATTTTATATCAATCTTAAAAAAAATGTTTTCCTAATGATATTTTATGTTTTTTATTGAATTACATGATCAACATGAATATGTTTTCCCTGATTTTATTTATATTTCATTATTTATCCTATAATATATATGTATATATATAAATATGATATCATTTTTTTGTTAAAAATGTTGTATAAAAAAAATCTATATGTGATTACTTTTTGTTATATTATCTAACAGATTCCATTAAATGTGTGTTTATTATTTATTTCGTAACCGTTCTATGTAAATTATTTCAATAGGTTTTTTTTATATGAAAACCACCCACCTTCATTCAAAATATTTCTTATGATCATGTTACTCTTGTATTGACTTATATATAAACTCAATACTATATATGGTGTGATAATCACATCTTAATTAAATAAAATTGGATGATTTTTACATAAAATATATTTTATATTTGTAATAAGGATAACCATATTAGTTACCGTTGTGTAGTTAATGAAATATATATGTGATAATTGGAATTTTTATAAGTATTTATTAACCATCCAAGTTCTTCCTCTTGATTTTATATAATAAAGTTATTACTTTTATTGGAATTATTAAAATTACTTACCTATAATATATTTCTATTCCAATACCTTTGATTAATTGGAAATATTACTATATTTTCTTTTATTATATTATAACATTATATAGAATATTAATTGTAATTTATATACTTTTTAAAATGGGGAATGTATCTACTTTCTTGACTATTATTGATTGGTAACAAAATATGATTGTGAATTAAAATTCAATATCCTTAATTATACAAATAATGTTATTTTTATTTAGTACTTGGTTCATTAAGGAATGATATGAAACATATTGATAAATTTTATAGGGAATTAATTATTATTTTTTAGGTTATAGTCTAGGTCTAGAATCATAAATCCCCTCGATCTTTTGATATGTATCATGATATAAAAACATGTTTTGTTTTGGTGCATACCTCTTGCTTGAACATGATTCTTTCTTAGAATATGGGCTTGAGAACATGTTTTTGGTATCAATTTTTATGAATTCTGTTACTATGATATTAATATTCTTTATGTACTTGTTTTAAAAATATTCCCTTGGATATTACATGTTTTAAGATTCAATTGTTTCAGGGTTTATATTTCATATCTATTCCTTCCATATTAATAATGCCATGTCTATGTCTTGATAACCTTAGTTGTATATTTTCCCATTTTTGGAATTTGGAATTACCAAATTATTTTGTTCCCATCCCCCATGTTATGATATAATCATATTCATGTGACATGTTTTGGGGGTTGTAACATATAGAATAATTTATGGGATATTTTCATGTTCGATTACGAATAATTTAGTTTTGTATATAATGAAAATAATATTTGTGTGATGCAATGATCTAATTATTTTTTTATTTTATGTATTTACCAAATCATATAATTATATAAAACTCAATCAATCCATCTGATTAATAGGATTGAATAAATTATTTTTTTAATTTTAAATTAAGTATATTTATATCCAAACTATTAGATATTTTAATCAATATGAGTATATAATATTCGTATTTATAGAATAATATCTAGGAAAATAGGTTAAGGGGTTCCTAGTAAAATTGTAATTAAATTATGAAACAATAAAATGAGAAATTATAGATTTTAATTTATAAAATAGGGAATGAACTTTGAAAATATATTTAATAATGATTTTTTATGAAAAAATAAATTTTCAGTTTTTTTTTGAAAATCAGGGAAACTACTAATCCATTTATATAAAAACCAAAATATAAGCTACGACATTTAATAAGCATTTAAATAGTATATTGTTATAATAATAAATCATATATTTAATCATAAGTATAGGATCATGGGGATCCTATCACAAATATCATTGATTTTAATGACATTAGAGTAAAATTTCAGGACATGGAGTAGGAAACATTTATGAAGTGAAAAGGGATCCAAAATAACCCTAGAATATCAAAATATCCTAATAAAAAGAACCATAGCTATCTGATTCAACCTCTTTGGATTTTTTTGTTAGGTATAATATAAGAACAATATTTATGATAAAAGGATATATTACCTTGAATAGAAAAAAACAATATATGAAACAAAAAAATGATAGATCCACCGTGGATGAGGGTGAAGAAAATGAGACATTTATGGGAGATATTGGTGTTGAATGAGAGGGAAAAACGACCCCAAAAAATGGTTAATCCTGTTTTGGTTATAATAATTTAAAAAAAATAACTGGGATAGCTGGTTTTACTCCTTGAATCACTAATCATGTTATTAATATACATTTTCCCTGAATAATCAGGTTGTGAAATTCTATTACACTTAAAGAATTGGTTATACATAGAAACAAAATTACATTTATATGGGGACAAAAACGTCTCTATAAAATTTGTGCTAATTTTGAAACAACATTTCATAGCATGTACTACTAAAAAATTAAATTTATATCATTATAATCCTCTATTGAGACCTATGAAAATCTAAGAGTAAAAAATACCAGAATATTCCTTGGTAAAATATATTAATAAATAAATGAAAATAAAATGTATATTGTGGACGTGAAAATTAAACCAAATATTGTAATTTATATCCACATAAATTCATATGGAATATGGTTGTTTATGAAGACGATGAATCTAATAGCATGAGTTAGAAAGAAATAAAGGTCATACATCTAAATAAAAACACTTTACCAAATCCCATGAAACTCCAATCATTAAATCTTAATGATAAAAAATAAAATATATTTAAAAATAATTAAATGATAAATTTTTATCAAGTATTAAAAAGACATAGGAATGAAATTAAAATGGTTTAATTAAAATAATTTTCAATGAAAATAAAGTGCACTATGAACCACTGAATAAACCAAAAATATAATTCATTAAATGATATATTTAATTTATTATTAAAAAATTGGGAATTCAAACGTTTAACTGAAAATAAGTTTAATTCATGGTCCAATAAGACATACTTACTAATCATTTAGAACGTTAAAGTGAAAAAACTTTGATTTGATAGACTTGTTAATAGTGGTTTCCCTATCTTATTTAAATTTATATAAGATAATAGTTCATCAAAAACCACTAAAATATCTCCAATAACAAAGAGTGGTAAAAAATTAATGAGGATTGAATGGCCCAAAATATGATTCACTCACTTCTC
The DNA here is from genome assembly GCA_963277665.1 of Viscum album. Classification (NCBI taxonomy): domain Eukaryota; kingdom Viridiplantae; phylum Streptophyta; class Magnoliopsida; order Santalales; family Viscaceae; genus Viscum; species Viscum album. The sequence goes on along the minus strand of OY728160.1, from coordinate 247,419,041 downwards.
ATTCTTTATATTAAAATAAAAAATTCATTAATCACTTGATCGGAACAAAACTCCAAACAATATAATTAACCCTCATGAATAAAACATAATATTCCTCAAACATCACACAAAAACAAGAGACCTGAAATAATAACCATATCATGGCAAGGAACTAAGATATAGTAGATAAGACAATATAAAATAACTATTGGAAATACCAAACAAGGAAGAATTCCTCAATAGGAAATAAAAATTATACTCATAGGTAAGGTGAGTGAAATAGAAGATTAAGCATCTAGAACATCTTCTCTCAGTGAATCCTAAAAAATAATAGTGTAAAACTAAAACCAACAATGAATATCTATAAAACATAACAATGAATTCTTATAAAAAACGATTTAGAAGAAATGGTCTAACACAAGGCCCACATCACACTTGATAAATAGAATCACAATCAATCATTGAAAGAAAAAATAATCCCAAATATAAAAAACATTTAACATGGTATTGTAAAGAGATAAAATTAAATATTATTCATTTCAATGGTTTATACATTATATAGACTCCATATATTTTAACAAATTGATTCATAAATCCCTATAGATTCAAACACATCATAATCATCACAATAAAAGATGAAAACTGAAAAAAAGTGTAAAAAATTTTGTGACATGAGAAATAAACATGATTGTTAAATCATAATAATACAATAGACCAATGAAAATGATAAATTTCAAAACATAACCAATAAAACACCAAAATAAACAAAAAAAATGTCCTTTGAAAACATGTTGTAAATACATGGAAAAAGATTACCTCAAAAGAAATAAAATTATCTTTACAACATCATCATGTGCAATAATATTAATCAAAGGATCTATATGATGGGGCATATATATATCTACATTTCAAAAGATAAAAACCTTTTTAGAACCATTGAGGGTGACCCAAATGACCAAAAATCAATATTTTATATGATCCTTTCAATGAGATGGTTTCTTATATACTTCCATTTATTATTGATTGAAATATAATTTATAAATCCCAAAATAATCTAGTGTGAATAAAAAATAGGGTCTTTTTATATAGATACACACAAGTCCATACATAGAATAATTCCTTTTTCTATAGTTTTACCTTCCTCCACCACATCTATGAATAAGAGAATTATCAAATACCTATATTCCCCTTAAAATCCCCCATAAAATTTTATATATTTATTCACCATTACTCCATATCAGTCATGAATGGTATATGATATAGGAAAAATATATATACTCAACGGGATTCCCAAAAACACCATTATAATAATGAATTATCCAATTATAAATAAAGATCTTATAATTTAAAATTGATAAAATAACATGTATGAACCTACAAAATGCTATCATGTTGTTCTTAACCATAATATTCTATATATTTTGGAACCGTAATCACATTTTAAATTCAATCTTGGATGAATCAATAATAAAAAAATTCCCATTAATTGCTAATATATGGCTTAAACAAATTAAATATCTGTTAAAACATCTTACTAGAAAGCTTTAGTATAGAAATTTATATTATAATCATAAAATATTTTTGAATTACAATTTCAATGGAAATATCCCCCACCCTTAGTATTCATACAATAAAAACTATTTTCTATGAGTATAGAGTATATTAAAAATTGTCCCAAGAAAATATTGATTTTCTAAATAGTCCATTAAATCTGAATAGTTCTTTATTATAATAATAAAAATAATAAAACATAAAAAACAACTATAAAACTAAAATATCAGAAGACAGCCATGAATCAATTATTAATGTCACTTTTATATTTATTCAAATAGAAAAGAAAAATATATAATCACACATAAACCAATAACCAACTTTTATAAGAAACTCAACTGTTTAATCTTATTGTGTTATACTACGCTCATTTTAAAATGAATTACCAGAATCAAAACTAATGTCTGATCATCTTAAAAAACTAAAAATTCTATTAAAATGAATGTATTTAAAAAAAACATTTTTATGAATTTCAAAATTAAAAGATTGAAAATTTTCCAATTATATTTCATTAAAATCACATTAAAACATTTAAAATAATATAATTTGTATTTTATTTTGATGGTATTATAAAAAATTTAAAATAACAATACTCATTTTAATTTCATCACAATTTGAAAATATTTTAAAAAAAATTACATGATGATATTTTAATAAAAGAAATCCAAAAATTATAATTTTACATTACATTTAAATTAAACCCAATAGAGTATAAATTCTCATGAAAACCAATAATTCACTATCATTTATACAAAAATTAAGAAAATATCTGTAAATCAAAAAACACAAAAACTAATTACAAGATAATGAAATCTAAATTATAAAAAATTATTTTACATAAGGTTTTCACAATTGTACACTAATTATACTAATTATGATGGAAAACACTTAGGACTCATAGTCTAGACATACAATTATAGAACATGTATATAAACGTATTTACCACATGTACATCTATATTTACAAATTCCATGATTAAAAATCATCTAAGAAACAATTTCATTCACTAGATAGATGCATCATGGTTAAAAATTAAAACTCATAGATCATGAAAGGTGGTGATCAATATCTATTTCATCATCCACCTGTTATGATAAAAGATATACTAGATTCAGCTTAATGGACTTTCACAAATAAAATGATTGACCTCCTTTGGTACAAATTATTCATGAATCAGTATGTGTCTCCCTTGAAATGAGAATAAATGATTGACCATGGAGAGACCTAATGTAAATTAATGATCCCCATGGTTTAGATACACTCAAAATATAATCCATGAACTAATTTTTAGAAGGACATCTTCCCATAATTTAATAAAACATGGACCAAATAATAACTTATAATAAAAACAACAAATATATTTAATAAATTAAAAGGTATATCAAATAATTATGAATATTTATATGATAGATCCTGATAAAAAATAATATAAATGAAAGGAGTTCTACTATGGATGTAAAAGGAAGATGAAAAAAATAATGATAACAAGATTAAATAAATAAAAGAAACAAATATATGAAAGTCAATATGTATAAGTGAGGCAGGGAAACACTTAATTTCACCATATTAGAACCATGAAATCCATGATCTTCTACAATAACCACAAATATTGATAAAAAAATAATTATATAGTTGTTTAATAAAAGTACAATTAGGTCACAACCCAAAATTCTAGTGACTAATTCATTAAAATAATATATATTATTCTAGTTTGGATATAGAGATACAATATAGGGTTTTAGGTTTTCTCTATTAAAACATTTATCATGTTGTTTTCTTTCATAACACCCCATTCCCAAAAATATGATGTTTTTTTTAAAAACAAAATTTATTTCTTTTAATGAAAACATTCAGAAATTGTAATTATTGTATTTTTAAGGAAACTTCTGAATGAAAGATAAATAACTTTTCACTAAATATAAATTATCCATACCTCAGAAAACATATCATTATTATGGATTATTAACTTCTAGAGGGATAAAATATATAATAGAGAAAACATGGTAATTATTTAATAATATTCTAGGTCCAATATAACTATCCACAAAATAAACATCATTATCAAAAACCTAGTATTTCCATTATTAGTTTAACAGATTGAAGGAAATCCATTGGTTAGTTTATGTCCCCACCTAAAGGAACTAGCTAGATCATAATTCAAAACTATTTCACATGTGTACCTAGACATACCATGATGTATAATACTCTATTATTCCATGATTTATTTTGAAAATTAAATGGGAATATTTAGAGACCACGTATGGAGGCGGCATGTGATTCCGAGGACTAGAGTGCCCTAAATGATCCATAAAAAAATGTTTAGTTTTATATAGTGTGTGTGAGAAGTTTTCATGAAATTTGGAATAACTATTAAATGGGTTCATTGATCTTAAATCAGGGGGCACCATTGCATTTAAAATGGCGGGTTTACCCTAGGCGTGAATTAATTTTAGTTGGAATAGGCTTCAAGTGAAAAATCCTTAAAATTGAAAAACCGTTAATAAAATAATTTTATTATTCAAATAATTATATGTAAAAAATAGAGACTTTGATTGAAAATTTGAGACCACCCTTATAACATCCCAACATTTTCAAATATTGCAATTACATCATTTTAAAGATAAAAAAATAATAGTATTACACATAGAGTATCCAAAGGTTTAGTGTCTTGGGAAAACTAGGGCCATACATAACAAATACAACATCAAGCATTAACATTTATTTAATTTCTTCTTCTCTAGCTTCTTATTAAAACTTTTCCTATACTTAGTACATGTAGCTGCATGAGGATATACATCAAAAGGGGTGATCTAGAAGCCCAATAATAGGATAGATAAGAACACTATAGCATGGGGTGAGCATAGTCATAATATATTCAAAAGATCATGAACACGAGAGGAGCATAAATAAAAGACTTGAAATGTGGAAATGCAAAAAAATGAAACATAATGTCATAGTGGTTAACTACCACACATACTTTTGAACCAAGCTAGAATATTTTCACACATCATTTCATATTTAATCAGGAGATTCATCACTTTACCCAATGCATTGGAGCGCTGTATAATTCTGGGCACACCCGTCACATCATAACAATATCATTAACATGCATGACACATAGAACATATATCAATAATGAACGTAACTAAACCGTGTAATGGAATGGGTTTCATCTAATAAGAGAACATTCATAAATATTGGGTTCCCAAAACAAATAGGAAATAACATACTTGATACAAGAACCATCAACTTTGAATGAGAAGTAAAAGGTGAGTTCTTAAAAGAAGAGCTCTTTTGGAAAACATTTGGTTTGTCATAAATACTAGTGAAAAACATGTATACCCCATAAAAGGAAATACAAAGATGAACAAAATATCTTTACAGAGTAACCATATCAAAAAAGAATGAAAGAGGGAGAACCCGAAGGATGAAAGTTGGGTTCGAGAATTTCCCCTTACCTTGTATCCGAATGATTACTTCTCTTTAATGTCATGTATAATGACATTATATTCAATAATTAGAAATTAAAGATCCTTTTATACATTAATATGGTTAATTATGGTTTCATTATGTCATTTTATGTTCATTTGGATGACTTATAGAGATTAAAAACATTGTTCGGGGATGTTTGTTTTTATGGTTTTTCATGGGTGGTTCACTTGTATTCATAAATTGATGTTTCGGTAGAAAATGGGTAAACATCCCGAAATGATATTACATGTCATTAATTATATTATAGGAGTTTTAGTTATCATATAATTAATCAAATTAGATCCATGTGGATGAATCATTAGATAAGAATTAAATGATGATTATTTGGGTTAATTTGGGAGGTTTTTCGATCACAATGAATTTGTTTTAACTTATTACTTAGTAATATGGTCATAAGTTAGTTATATAACTTTAAATAGGACATAAAACATATAAAATGTTCTGGTTCAACCATAAAAATGGTTTCATGACCAGATCTGAAGGTAGAAAGGGAAGAAGAAAGCATGTCGTTCTTGAAGGTGAAAATTAATACCTCACGAACAATGTTCTCTTTAATAAAATAAAAGGAAGATGTAAAGGAGGTTTATGATATAATATACCATTATAATCATAAAATTAAAATAAATGTATAATACTGGAGTTACAATTCCATTTGGATGATGATAGGTGGGGAGAGATCAATAAATGAACTTGAACTATAAAAAAAAATTAAAAGAGAAGAGAGAGAGAAATTACCTCCTGAATCCTCCTCTTGAGAACCTCTTTAAGGGACTAATATTGGTCTTTTTATGAGACCATAAGCTCTTGGACGTGGGGTAGGTACTAGGGAAGGTGTTTTTGCAGTGTTTAGAGAAGGCTTGGAGCTTGAGAGGTGTGAGGAAATGAGGGTGTGAAGGGTGGCTTTTATAGTGGAGGGGAGAGGGGTTTCCTAAATATAAAATTCATTAGTTTATTAATTTCACCTAAGACAAGGAATAGTGAGTATTTAATGACCAATAATAGTAATTTTATCATGTGATCCCAAACAAAGTGGTATTACATCAGCAGAGCATCATCGATGACTCAATTAATCCATTATTTTGCATTTATTGTAAATCATCGGATTCTACTACTCATAAAAAATTCAAGTATCTCAGAAAAATATCAAAAAATTATCCCAACCATTTTTCGACATGTAGAATCCATAAATTAAGTCCATTTTCCAAAACTAAATTTTTAAACACTATTAATTTAATATTTAATTAAAATCATAATTTACATTAAAAAACAGTTTTTAATATTAAAACTGATTTTATAGTGATTTCAAAAATTACGTCGTGTCTTATAAAATTATATAATAAATATAAGAAATTGATTAAATAATTTATGAATACATTTTAGGGAAATAAATGTTCTTTGAAATTAATTAATTAATTATAATTAATTATTTATGATTTACAAAATACCAAAACGTTTACTAAGGTCAAATTGTCACTTTCTAAGATGTCTAAATTTTATTTAATTATTCATAGGTAATGTTACTCTTTTGTTGGATGATTTAATATTAATAAGGGTAATATTAATATTCATAGGGGAATGTTACTATTTATAAGGGTAGGTCACTATTCACCAAAAAATATTTTTGTTTCATTAGACTCCAAAAATCATCTTGAGCACTATGTATGTCGGATTTTTAATATTCCAAACACATAAGTGACAAAATTATGTTTAAAGGTCACTTATAACTTAGTAGTTCATTATGTTGTGTTTTAATGTTATTTTATGACATAAATATAAGAAGGTAATTTCCATTGAAAAACTTTGGGTCGTCACATTCTTTCCCCCTTAAGAAATTTCGCCCCCGAAATTTCACTTTACACAAACAGGTGAGGGTGTTTCTCCTTCATTGCCTCTTCTAGTTCCCATGTTTCTTCCTTAAACTTATGGTTCCTCCAAAACACTTTGACAAGATGATTTGTCTTGTTTCATAGAACCTTATCTCTCAGAACCAGAATCTTTACTGGCTGCTCCTCACAGGAGAGATCATCTTTTAACTGCACCACCTCTAAGTTTAGTACATGTGAGGGGTGTGGTATGTACTTCCTCAGTAGTGATACATGAAACACATCATGGACTTGATCCATATTTGGTTCAAGTGCAAGACTATAGGCCACGACTCCTATACGGTCCAGGATTTCAAAGGGTCCAATATACCTTGGGCATAGCTTGCCATTCTTCTCGAATCGCATGACTCTCTTCCATGGAGATATTCGAAGGAAGCCTTTATCTCCAACATCGAACTCCAAGTCCTTTTGACGGTTTTTAAGATAGCTCTATTTCCAACATTGAGCATCTTTGATGTGTTTTTGGATGACCTGAACCTTCTCTGTGATCTCTTGAACAAGATCGGGTCCAAGTAGCTTTCTTTCTCCAACTTCATCCCAACAGGTTGGAGTTCTACATCGCTTTCCATACAGAGCTTCATATAGAGCCATCTGGATACTCGAGTGGAAGATATTGTTGTATAAGAACTCAACCAATGGAAGATGCTGATCCCATCCACCTTGGAATTCTAGAGAGTTGGCTCTTAGCATATCTTCAATGGTTTGAATAGTTCTTTTGGATTTTCCATCAGTTTGGGGGTGATAGGCCGTTCAGAAATTTCATTTAGTACTCAAAGCATGTTGAAGGATCCTCCAGAACTTAGATGTGAACCTTGGATCATGGTTAGAGACAATTGAGTGTGGAACACCATGAAGTCTCACTACTTCCATCACATATATCTTTTTCAAGTTTTTCAAGAGAGAGATCATCCCAAATAGTAATAAAATGGGCAGTATCGGTGAGTCCCTCAACCACAACCCATATCGCATTATTTCCCTTTGACATCTTCGGGAGACCTATGACAAAGTCCATAGTAATATTTTCCTATTTACACATGGGTATAGGCAAGGGCTGCATCATACCATTAGACTTTTGTCGCTCCACTTTAACTTGATGACATACCAAGCACCTTGATATATATTCTGCAATCTCCTTCTTCATGTTATCCCACCAGAGGTGTTCTTCGAGATCACAGTACATCTTGTTACTCCCATGATGGATAGAGAATGTTGAGCTATGTACATTGTCCAATAGCTCCTTCTTTATCCTGGGTGATGATGGTACACAAAGCCGTATTTTAAACTGAATCACACCATCATCATCGATATGGAACTCCTACAACTTCCATTCCTTTACTACATTCACCCTCTTTTGTATCTCCACATCATCCCTTTGGGCTTCATTAATCTTCTCCTGGATGGATGGTTGCGCAATCAATTGGGCAAGGTAGGATGTATCCACTATCCTTATGATTTCCAAATCCATTCATTGCATATCTAAGAAGATTGGGTCATTCTCAATCCGCAACATGGATCGAGTTTCAGGTTCTTTTCTACTTAGAGCATCAGCTACCTTCTTCTCCTTTCCAGGATGATAGTGAATAGAGAAATCATAATCCGTGATTATCTCTAACCATCTCCTTTGATGAATGTTGATATCCTTTTGTGTGAATATATAATTTAGGCTCTTGTGTTTGGTGTATATGTCACACTTCTCGCCATAAAGGTAGTTCCACCAGATTTTCAAGGAAAAAATAACGGCTTCTAGCTCTAGGTCATGCGTCGGGTAGTTCTGATCATGGATATTTAACTGTCATGATGCATAGGCTATCACATTATCATTTTTCATGAGTACACAACCCACACATTTCTTTCAAGCATCACTTTATATCACAAAACATTCTCCACTTTTCGGTAGTGTGAGTATAGGTGAAGTGATCAGCATTCTCTTTAGCTCCTTGAAGCTTCCCTAACATTCTTCTGTCTAGACATACTTTACCCCTTTCCTTGTTAACATAGTTTGTGGGCTTGAAAAATATGAGAAGTTTCTCACAAAACGTCGGTAGTACTCAGATAATCAAACAAAGATACGGATTTCTGTGACACTAGAGGTCCTGATCCATTCCTCGGTCACCTTTGTCTTTGAAGGATCAACAGAAATTCCTTCACTTGTGATCACATGTCCCAAGAATGTGACTTTCTTCATCAAAAAGTTACACTTTCTGAACATGGCGTACAAATTATCCTTTCTCAATTTCTCCAACACATGTCTTAGATGTTCTTTATGTTCCTCCTTGCTCTTGGAGTATATGAGAATATCATTGATAAACACTACCAAAAATTTTTCAAGGTAATGTCTAAAGACTCTATTCATCAAATCCATGAAGATTACATGGGCATTAGTAAGTTCGAAGGGCATCACCAAAAACTAATTGTGCCCATACCTTGTTCGAAAGTCAGTATTCTGAATATCTTCTTTCATCACTGTTACCTGATGATATCCAGAAAAAAGATCCACCTTTTAAAAGTATTGATCTCCTCTTAATTGGTCGAACAATTCATTAATCCTTGGAAGAGGATACTTGTTCTTTATGTTGATCTTGTAGAGTTCCCGATAATCGATACACAGCCACATTGTTCCATCCTTGTTCTTCACAAAGAACACTGGTGCACCCCAAGGTGATGCACTAGGGCGTATGAACCCTTTGTCCAGATGCTCTTGTAGCTACTTTTTTAACTCCTACAGTTTGATAGGATCCATCCTATAGGGACACTTCGAGATAGGAGTAGCTCCAGGTATGAGTTCAATTGAGAACTCTACCTCATGATCTGAGGGAATTCTGGGTAACTCTTTGGGAAATACATCATTGTATTCCCTCACGATGGGAATTTACTCAAGGTTGGAACTTTCCTTCGACTCAACCATTTGGGAGAGGTATGCTTCTTCATAGGGAATCAAAACCCACACCATTGAAGTATTTTTCAAAGGAGATTCATGATCTTATTTTCATTTGAAGAGGACCATGGGATGGTTCTAAATATGAAAAGATATTTCCTTTTCCCGGCAATTGATATGTTCTCTATATAAAGAGAGCCAATCCATTCCCATTATAGTGTCAAATTCCACCAAGGGAAGTATTAGAAGATTTTATAGAAGAATATTCCCACATACGCCAATAGGAGAAGAGTCAAACACTTGGGTTGAAATTATTTCAACACTTGGTGTTTTTACAGATATCTCTATTTCAAGGTTTCAGGGCTTCGATTATATAGTTCTAGAAAACCTGCAAGATATAAAGGAATGCATAGAACCAGAATCAAATAAGACTTTTTTCATTCTAGAGTGAATAGGAAGTGTACCTTGTACGACTTCATTATCATGCTACACCTCTACAGTAGTGATGGCATAAGCCTTCCCTTTTTCCTTTGGCTTTGGTGGTTGCGGACGTTGATTACCCTCGAGAACTCGAGGTTTAGTGCACTAGTTTTCATAGTTCCCTATCTCCCTACAATTGTTGCATTGAACCGTGAGTGGTTATCTCCTTTCATCGGCTACATTATCCTTCCTTTTTGTGTCTTTTAGACACTCTTGAGCATTATTTCCTTCTTTCCCACACTTGAAACATTTTCGGGTCCCTTTGAGGTAGTTCCCATGGTGAAACATTCCACATTTTTGGCATGTGGTTCGCTGAGTTTTCTTCCCACCTTTATCATTAGATACACTGGAATGAAACTACATCTTTCATTTCTTATAACCATAGCTATGGGAACATTCTCCAAACTCCATATCCACTTTGAGAGCACCCCAAAAAACTTATTCATAACTCCCAAAGACCCTAATTTCGAGAGCCTTTCGAAGGTGTGGTTTTAATCCACTATAGAATCTATGAATTTTTCTATCATTGTTGATAACAAAACCCGAAGCGTACCTTGAAAGCCTTTTGAAATTTGCTTCATATGTTGTGACAGATTCTCCTTCTTTTTTCTTGAGCTCTATAAATTCTCTCTCCATCTTCGTGTGAAGAGTTCTTGGGAAATAATTGTTAAGAAACATTATCTTAATGTCTTCCCATTCCATATCTTCAATTTCCTCCCTTGGCTTGGTGTTCTTAATCAAATCCCACCATTGATCAGATTCTCTATCTAGACGATAAATGACTAGAGTCACGTTCTCCATCTCATAACAATAAAGCAGAGAAAAGATCTTATCCATGGATTAGACCCAGTGTTCCACAACTAGTGTCTCTAGAGATCCACAAAACGTCGATGGTAATTGCCGCATAAAACATTCGATATCCAGTTGCTCCCTCAATGGTAAAGGAGGACGTTCCCCATTATTATGGTTATTATTCATAACCAGAGATAACTGGGTAAGCATCACCATGATGTTTTGAACTCCACCTCCCAAATCATTAGGGATGTCGTTCGGGCAATCATTGCATTGGCCCTCACTTGAGTTGTTCGCCCGATTTCTCCTGGTTCCCACAATTTTTTTAAAATAGAAAAGTTTAGAACAAAACAAAAGTAAAAAATTCATGAATAAATTATTAATTTAAACCATTTATACCAAAAAAAACATATGGGATACCTATGTAAATATTCTTGTGTGCATATTTGCACTTAATCTCATACTAGAGTTTTTCTCTAGGGTTCACTAATCCTAATTCCCAAATTAACTAAACCTTGCCTTTGATACCAAATATAACATCCCGACCTTTTCATAAATTACTATTAAATCATTTCAAAGATAAAAACCATAATAGTATTACACATAGAGGATCCAAAGGTTTAGTGTCTTTGGAAAACTAGGGCCATACATAATAAATACAACATCAAGCATAAACATTTATTTAATTTATTATTCTCTAGATTCTTATTTGAACTTGTCCTCTCCTTAGTACATGTAGCCACATGAGGATATACATCAAAAGGGGTGAGCTAGAATCCCAATAAAAGGATATATAAGAACAATATAGCATGGGGTGAGCATAATCATAACATAGGCCAAAGATCATGAACATGAGAGGAGCATCAATAAAAGACTTGAAATGTGGAAATTCATAAAAATGAAACATCATGTCTTAGTGGTTAACTACCAAACATACATGTGAACCACGCTATCATATTTTTCACACATCATTTCACATTTACTCATGAGGTTCATCATATTACCCAATGCATTGGAGCGCATTATAATTCCGGGCGCACCTGTCACATCATAATATTATCATTAACATGCATGACACATAGAAAATATATCAATAATGAACATAACTAACCAATGTAATGGAATGAGTTTCATATAATAAGAACACATTCATAATCATTGGGTTTCCAAAACAAATAGAAAATAACATACTTGATACAAGAACCACCAACTTTGAATGAGAAGTAAAAGGTGAGTTCTTAAAAGAAGAGATCTTTTGGAAAACATTTGGTTTGTCATAAATAACAGTGAAAAAAATTTATATCCCATAAAACGAAATAAAAATATGAACAAAATATTTTTATGGAGTAACCATATCAAAAAGGAGTGAAGGAGGCATAACCCGAAGGATGAAAGTTGGGTTCAAGAATTTCCCCTTACCTTGTATCCGAATGCTTCCTTCTCTTTACTGTCCTATATAATGCCATTATATTCATTAATTAGAAATTATAGAACCTTTTATACATTTATAGGGTTCAATCTGGTTTCATTATGTCATTTTATGTTCCTTTGGATGACTTATAGAGTTTAAAAACATTGTTTGGGGATGTTTGTTTTTATGGTTTTTTCTTGGGTGGTTCACTTGTATTCATAAATTGACGTTTGGGTAGAACATGGTTAAACATCCAGAAATGATATTACATGTCATTAATGATATTACAGGAGTCTTAATGATCTTATAATGAATCAAATTAGATCCATGTGGATGAATCATTAGATAAGAATTAAATGAATATTATTTGGGTTAATTTGGGCGGTTTTTCGATCACAACGAACTTGTTTTTACTTATCCCATAGTAATATGGTCATAAGTTTGTTACAGAACTTTAAATAGGACATAATACATATAAAATGTTATGTTTCAACCATAAAAATGGATTGATGACCATATATGAAGGTAGAAATGGAATAATAAAACATGTCGTTCTTGAAGGTGAAAATTAATACCTCACGAACAATGTTCTCTTTAATAAAATAAAAGTAAGAGGGAATGGGGGTTGGATGATATAATATCCCATTAGAATAATAAAATTATATTATATAACAATAAGTTAGTTACAATACCATTTGGATGATGATATGTGGGGAGATATCAAGAAATGAACTTGAACTTGAAAGGAAAATAAAGGAGAAGAGAGAGAGAAATTACCTCTTGAATCCTCCTCTTGAGAACCCCCTTAAGGTCCTAAACATGGTAGTTTTATGATACCAGCAGCTCTTGGACGTGGGGGAGGGTCTGAGGAAGCTGTTTGGGAAGAGTTTAGAGAAGACTTGGAGCTTGAGAGGTGTGAGGAAATGAGGGTGTGAATGGTGGCTTTTATAGTGGAGGGGAGAGGGGTTTCCTTAATATAAAATTCATTAGTTTATTAATTTACTCTAATAAAAGAAATTTTGAGTCTTGAATGACCATGAATAGTTGTTTTATCATGTGATCCAGAACCAAGTGGGCTTACATCTGAAGAGCATCATCGATGACTCAATTAATCCATTATTTAGCATTTCTTGTAAATTATCGGATTCTACTATTCATCAAAAATTCATCTATCTCATAAAAATCCCAAAAATTTACCCCAACCCTTTTTCTATGTGTAGAATCCAAAAATGATGTCCATTTTTCAAAAATAATTTTGTAAATATTATTAATTTAATATTTAATTAAAATCATAATTTACATAAAAACAGTTTTTCAAATTAATACTGATTTTATAGTGCTTCCTAAAATTACGTAGGGTATTAAAAAATTATCTAAAAACTATAAGACATTTATTCAATAATTTATGAATAAATTTTAGGGAAATAAATTTTCTCTTAAATTAATTTATTAATTATAATTAATTATTTATGACTTACAAAACACCAAAACGTTTACTAAGGTTGAATTGTCACTTTCTAAGATGTCCAAATTTGATTTAATTATTCACATGTAATTTTAATCATATGTTTAATTATTTACTATTAATAAGGGTCATATTACTGTTCATAAGGGTATTTCACTATTCATATGGGTAGGTCACTATTCACCCAAAATTAATTTTGTTTCATTAGACTCCAAAAATCATCTTGAGAACAACCGTGTATGTCAGATTTTTAAAATCCCAAACACAGAAGTGACAAAATTATGTTTAAATGTCACTTATCACATAGTAGTTCCTTATGTTGTGTTTTCATGTTATTTTATGACATAAATATAAGAAGGAAATTTCCATTGAAAAACTTTGGGTCGTTACAACCATTGTGATTTTGAGGGTATGTGTTCTTTAGGAAGAGCCTAACATTGTTCGGTTCGTGTCAACAGTGGAATTTAATTTTTGGTCGTAATTAAAATAATTGAATAAAGACTTTTTATTATGAAATCCTTATAAATCATAAACTGTATCTTGGATTAGGAAATCCGAGAGTATCATTGAGTTTGTGGGGGTATGGTTCCCTTAGGAGGAGTCTAACATCAGTCGGTGTCGGCTTGATGTGAATCATTGTTTTTGGTATGCGACCGTAAATAAAATAATTTAAATAAAGGTTATTTTATATTTGAATTCACATAACTCATAAATGGTAACTCGAATTAAAAATTTGAAACAACCGTTGAGTATATAATGATATTCTCTCCTTAATAACGACATCACCTTGACTGGCTTGGTTTGAGGGTGAAAGATAATTTCTGGACTTTTTAGAAGAGAAAATAGAATAACATAAAAAGTTATTTTATTTGAATTCATTGTCATTGAGGAGTTTCACATAAGAACTACCATGTAGTGACATGACGATGATAAATTCCATTAATGAATAAAATTAATGAGTTAGTGTAACAATGCTGCAACACAGTATAATAGAAAAATTTATTCAGTTTTCATCAATTAATAGCATAACAAGAAATGCCTGACGGTTGGCACAATCCCAGAATTTATCAACAGCTTTGGTGGTTGGGGATGATGAACGACAAAGTAAAACCTCTACAAATATTGAATTTGGAGAATCAAAAGACAATGATGACACACTTAGAGAGAGAATGTTTTATAAGATATTGGCAGACAATGAAAAACTATAAACCTCAATAAATCTCCTTTTAGAGGTAGCAATTTAATTCTTAGTGAATTTATTTTTTCCACAATCATGTTTTTGAGAGATGAACATGGGTCATCCCAAGAATAGGTGACTTGTGGATCGATCATCGATGATGGAGGGTTTGATCTCTGGGGGTTTGGATCAGGATAATCTATGTTAGAAATATAATATCCCCATCCCTTGTTTCAAAACTCTATGCTGAATGAATCAGGCCAACACGAAAAAGAGCCTGATTCCCCCATCACTGGGTGTTCATGTGTTCTTCATGACTAAACCCCTAGATTGATAGAAAGGATAACTCTAGGTCATTGTATGGATGGAGACGACTGAGGAAGTTTGAGGGCACATACGGTTCACAAATCAGACCATCGAAGTAGATCTGGTGGTCTATAAGAACATATTTCCAATGCGCTGGCACCATCGACTGGTGATGGTGGACCCTAGAAGCGGCCACGAGTAGGAGGTGGCACACCCAAATGATGCTCTAAGGTGGTCGAGGCTATGGTCCCAACCATTCATGACAATGTGGTGTGGCGACACCACTCAGGTCCCATGTCGGCGGAGCATCCTGCCGACGCGGGCTGCGACGTGCAGCTAGGATGCGGTCCCTACTAGACCGCATGCAGAGGGTAGGCGGCTAGCCTCATCCATCCACGAGACATCTCAAACCAAATTTCAGCGCAGCTTCTGAAAAGTGGGAGAACCGGCCCGCCATCCGAGCTAGGTCAGGGGTGCAAAACGGGCTGCTGGATGGTCCTCGAGAGAGGATAACTAAACCACCAATGTGGTTCAAGCTAATGGGGAAAACCGAGCAATTGGGAAAATAGGGAAGGGAAAGAACCATCCCTCCATTGAGGGCCGAACTATATGAAATGGGGTCATTGGGAGACCCAGTGAACTAGACTCACAGTCGAACCGGGATGGGTCCAGCAAGGCCCAATGGGCCTGGCCCAGCTGACAGGTCGGACTGGGCTAGCCCATACCCAAAAGGATCTATTTAGGTTGTCCTAATCAGGCCAGGTCATGCAGGAACCCTTGGTAGGGTTGGTTGTGTCGATCTAACCATGTTAGACTAGGCCCAAACATAACCAGCACCTGTTTACTAAAACTCAAATATCATTTAGAACGGGCGTCCAATTGATGCGCCTTCTACTTCATTAGCACCCTTTCTACGGGACCATCCATTGGGCATGCTCTAAGTGAGATTTTGTTGAATTTGAGATGCAACCGATGTCTTGAGTTGTATATTCTCCAATAATAATGTTCTCAATCATAGTGAATCTTGTGAATTTTTGAGACTCAATGACTTTTGATGAGTGGGTCTAAAGGTCCCTTCATTTCTATATGATAAGAGAACATGTGGGTAGAAACTACGAGCATATCTGAGTGAACCTTGTACAAGTGGCTCTGGGTGAACCAGCTACAAGCAACATTGTGTGAATCATCTATAAGGGGCCTTTTGTGGACCAGCTATAAGCTGACCTGTGTTAACCAGCAATGATGGCCTGTGTTGGGAGTGTCTATGTGTGACCCGGTAGACCCCCAGTGGGGAGCGGCTCTGTGTGACCTAGAAAACCCACAATACTCATCAGAGATATGTTCCTTAGTAGTAGAAGGTGTTTAGTGTTATGACTGATAGTCTTTATTTCCATAATTTATATTATATATTAGTGGGATGACAATACCTTGTACATATATTATTTTGTGGTCTTCCCCTTGTGTTTCAAGGTCCCTACAAAGTACTGTGTTACTCACCCCTGCACGAGTTTCTCCTGTATGTGTAATGTTCCTTGAAGGTGATTGATGCTTTTTTGGAGGCCATTGTGGTCTAGGACCAGGTAGTGATCCCTGAGAGGAGATGAACGAACGCTTCGATGTACACCTTGGTGGTCCATGACCAGCTGATGCTCAGTGAGATAGAAAAACATGCATACTTCTATGACTACTGGCAGCTACCCATCACCTACCCTTTAGGTGGGGTCTTGAGCAGATGGACCATGGAAGTTTTAATTTCTTTTGTGGTTTGTGGAATGTATTTGGGCCCCTTGGTACTTTCAGATTGTATTGTACTCTCAGTTTTTGTCTGCGCAACAGTCGAGGTTTACATTATGTTTACTTTTCACATTTTGAGCTTTGTGTGTATGTACAGGTTTGAAAAAAAATGCCTTCCCATTTTTGGATATTTCAACTCAGTGCTAGTTTCCATCTCGTGCCCTATGGAAGGAGTACTTAGGGTAGTCAAGGCATAGATCATGGGGAACGGGTCGTGATAAAGTGGCACCAATTTTGGTGGGTTCTACCAAAATAAATAAGAGACTTTCAATTTAATGGGGAAACTGTGTTAGGTGTTTTGAGTTCGACATTCATGCTAGGGATTCTAGTGTTGGTGTGGTGACGGTCATATCCATACAGCTAATCCCTGAATTATTCTTTCCAAATTGGTACATGGAAACACTAGTTGCATGAGTATTTAAATGTTTTCTTATTAACATTCTAAGTCAGAGTCAACTCACTAGGTATGATATATTAATCGTGGTTAATCGTGATATCTATCAAGATGCCTCAATGAAGACAACCATCCAAGATTCCAGTGCATGACCACAAGGATGGTTAACATAATTATAAGTCTTTAGTATAGATATTGTTTCTTGATATGACACCTTCGGGTGGTGTCCCAGCTTTACAACTACATGTGGGTCAGCAGTTACTACCAGTTATACTAATAGTGGAAGCATATAAGATGAGTTCCCTATATAAGTTTCAGAAATAGGGACCCCTCGGGTTCTGATGTGTGCCCAAAAATGAGGAGGCTTCGGACTGTCCTGAGGTGGTAACTGTGTTTTACGTCTTGTTAGGGAAGCATTAGATTAGATTTTAGTTTTTACAGTGAGCCTTCTACATGGCTCAACAGGGTGATGAAAGGGTTTAGCTTACCTAATCTCATGATGAGGTGACTTTTCCATGGACAGATCTTTAGAACCTTTCATGGAGAAAGGTCTTTTTCTATAAAATTATAGGCTATACATTCCCAATAGCTTCTGTGGTTTTGGTGTGATGACATGTCGATAGATGTGTACTCATCGATGCATACCGAACCTTCTAGGTATTCAATAAATAAAAATAGACTAGTGCTTCTAGGATTGGTCCTCCAATAAGGATGCGTTTAGGGAAATTTGAGCCATCCATATTTTGCCTTATATTCCTACTTATGCCAGGGTGCTAGAGATAACATTTTTGGTTGAATATAATTTTTATTAATAGATACCACAAGAAGATTTCAGCAGTGGGAAAGCAGGAAACTGATGCTAGTCTTAGAGACATGGATGAGTACGAGGACGTCTTCCTAGAAAATGTTCCTAGACTACCTCCTCACATATAGGTATATTTATACATTGGTCTATACCCGGGGTGATACCGATATCTACACACGAATATCCAATTACTCCCATTGAGCTCCAATAGTTGAGGGTACAATTAGAGGACTTTCAGAAGAAGGGGTTCGTAAGGCCTATCACTATGGGTATCCCCTGTGTTTTTTTCCAAGAAGTCATATAGAATCATGAGGTTATGTGTGGACTTTCGGTGCCAGAACTAGGTGATTATGAAGAACAAGTATCTTTTACTGAGGATTGATGCCCTCTTGGATCAAATGGAGGGACTATTACAGTTATCAATGATAGACCTTAGATTGATGTATCACTAGCTTCAAGTGTGAGATGAGGACATCTCGATGAGGGATTTCAGATCTCTCTATGTCCACTACAAGTACTTAGTGATGCTATTTGGCTTGACGAATTCCATAATTGTGTTCATGGGACTCATGAATAGGATCTTCCAAAAATACCTAGAACAGTTTGTAGTGGTCTTTATTGATGATATCGTAGTGTATTCAACATCAAAGGAGGTGAATGAGATACACCTGAGGATGGATCTTGACACATTACTAAATAACAATCCTTACAGTAAGCTCTAGATGTGTGTTTGTTCTAGATATGAATGGTCCAGATCCTGGGAAATGTCAGCTTAGAATCTAGAGTTGCAGTGGCTCCAGTGGAGATAATGGCGATTCATTTTTGGGAGCAACCCAAGAGAATTATTAAGGTGCATAATTTCCTTGGGTTGGATGGGTACTATCAAAGGTTTGTACCAAAATTCTCTAGAGTACCAACACCCATGAAAACATTGCTACATAAGAGAAAACCCTTAATGTGGATAGAAGGATGTGAGGAGAGCATTATGAAGATGAGGGAGATCTTGACGAGTTCTTATATCTTGAGGTTCCTAGAGGAGGGTTCTGACAACATTGTTTAATATGACACATTAGGAACCGGTCTTGGTTGTGCCCTGATTTAGGGGAATGATGTGATTGATTATGTATCATGATAGTTGATACTGCATGAGTATATATATGTGACTCATGACCATGAGTTGGTAGCAGTAGTCTTCGCACTGAAGATGTAGAGACACTACCTTATGGGCCAACGATTCATCTTATACTCTAACCACAAGAGTATGAAGTATATATTTTCTTAGAAGAATATAAATATGAGACAATTATGTCAGATAGAGTTCCTCCTGGACTATAACTTTGGGATAGTCTATTCTCCTATGAAGGTGAAAGTGATGGCAGATGGTCTTATTAAGAGATCAAGTTCCCAACTACTGAATAAGGCCTCAGAGTAGTTGGACTTGCATCAGATATCCCTTGTGGATAAATATGAAGTAGATTATCTTTAGTCGATGAGTATCCCCTCCACTCTTACAGTGTGTCATGGAGTTGCAACTCAGAGATTTTATCTATGATACAAAACATTCTTAGATGTCCATAGGGCATTCCCCTATTGGATATTCTAAATGTGGGGAGAACATCATCCTTTTCAGAGGATGGACCTTAGTAACAGCGGTATTACATGAGTTGATGTTAAATTAGTTCCACACACACCATTTAACATCATATCCAGTTGTGGACAAGATGTTCCAGGACCCCAATGTTAGTTCTGGTGGACGAGGATGAAGAAATTATTGGAAGATTTTGTCTCGGGATGCCTCACTTATTAGCAAGTGAAGGTTAAGCCCCAGGTTCCAACAAGTTTTACACAACCCTAGAGGCACAGATTGAGATAGGTATTGCTGGAGGATTTTCAGACTTAGATGTGATTCATCACAACCTTTAACACACATAGTAATGGTCATACAGAGCATACCACAAATACCTTAGAGGACATGCTTTGTGCTTGCATCCTTGATTTTGGTCGTTGTTGGGAGGACCACCTACGACTGGTGGATATTTTGTACAACAATAGATACAACTCCACTATCATTATGAAATTATTTGAGGCACTATACAGGTGACCAGGCAGGCCACCATTGCTCTAGAAAAACCCAGGGGAGTCAGCACTCATGGGTCCAAAGATGGTACATACTACCACTAAGAAGGTTCATGTCATCTGAGAGCAGATAAAGTCTATAGAGAGCTGGCAGAATCCATATGATGATAGGTGACAGAGAAACATGGAGTTTGAGGATGGGGACCATGTTTTCCTATGATTATATCCTTGACGAGGGATACATATATTTTTAAGGGGCGGCAAGTTATCACTGATATTCATCTTACCTTTACAAATAATATGCAGAGCAGGTGTGGTGGTGAACCGCTTGGTTATACCACCACAGTTAGAGAGGGTGCACAACGTCTTCCATATATACTAGATAAGGATATACATGCACAACCATTCCCACATCATCGACCATGGAGAGATGGTGATTGATGAAGAGGTGACATTCATGGAGTAACTAGTGGAGATAGAGGATCGATTGGTTAAGATCCATTATATATGGTCGATACCTATGGTGTGTGTTCTTTGCCAGTATGGGAATCACTAGGAAAGAATGTGGGAGTGGGAGGCTCAGATTTGTGCTTAGTACCCCTTCTATTTGATCATAACTTGTTTCAGATTACGAGGATTCCACACCCTAAATGGTGGAGTAATGTAATACCCTGAGATTATAGGAATTTTTATTGAAAATTAAATGGTATTATTTCGAGACCATGCACTAAGACAGAGTGTGTTCCTGAGTTCCATAGTGCATGTAATGATCTGTAAAAAATATGATGTTTTAAATAGTGTGCATGAGTGGTTTTCCTAAAAAAGAGAAATAACTCTTAAATGGGATCCCATATTAGAATTTGAGGGCACCGTTTCATTCAGGATGGTGGGTTTACCCTAGGAAAAAATTAGGTTTAGTTGACATGGGCCTCTAGTGAGAAACCTGAAAATGGAATAACCATAAATAAAATAACAATATAAAATTATTTTATTATTCAAATCCTTATAACTCACAAAAGGTGACTCAGATTGAAAATCTGAAACCATAGTTGAGTTTATGAGGGTATTCTTTCCGTAGGTAGACCTGACATTTTCCAGAGTGGGTCAACAGTGGAATGTATTTTTTGTCCGTAAATAAAATAACTATGTAATGTTATTTTATTTTCAAATCCCTATAACACATAAATTGTATGTTGAATTAAAAATATGTGAGTACCACTGAGTTCATGAAGGTATGAATCCCTTAGGTGTAATCTAACATCAGCTAACGTGGGACAATTGTGAAGGTTGTGTTTTCAGAAGTAACCATAAATAAAATAATTGAAATAAAAGTTATCTTATTTTTGAATTCACATAAATCATAAATGGTGGATCAGATTAAAAATCCAAGACCACAATTGAGTTCATAATGAGATGTTATCGTTATGAAGGATGTAACCTCAACCATCACATGTTGTGGGTGAATGTTAATTTCTAGACTTCTTAGAAGAAAATAAAATAGAATAAAAAGTTATTTTATTTGTTTTCTCCATCATTGAGTAGTGGAATTCTACCACTATGGTGCCACGATGAGGCGGTGATGAATCTAATTAATGAACCTCATTAATGAGTCAAAATAATGACACTAAAATGCAGTGTAAAAGAAACACCGATTCAAGTTTTGTCAATTAATAGACTAAAAATCAATGATGGATGGTTGGAACAATTCTGGAATTTCTATGAGGCTTTGGTGGGTGGTGACTATGAATGCGGAAAGAAAAACATTCCAACAATGAATGCTGGTGAAACATATGACGAAGATGTCAAACATGGAGACTAGATTTGGTTTTGGGGATTGGCAGATGACATCGAATGATAATCCTCAAGAAATATCTTTTCCCAGGTATGGGTTTAATTATATGTAAATTTATTTTTTTCTCCATTATTGGTTTTGAGTGACGAACGCTGGTCAACACATGACCCTGTGAACTGTATATCGATCATCACTGTGATAGGGTTTGATCATGGGGGTTTTTATTAGGAAAATCCATGTTAGAAACTTAATCGACCCATACCTTGTTTCAAACCAATAATGTGGAGGAATTGGGCCTACATGAACAAGGATTAGATTCCTCCGTTATTGGGGGTTTGTGTGTACTCAGTGAACAAACCCCCAGAATTATGGATAGACAACCTCAAGGTCGTAGTACCGATGGCGGTAGCCTAAGAAGTTCGAGGGAATAGACGGTCTGAGAATAGGACAAAAAAAGTGGACTTGGGGTTCTGTGGAATATACCATCGGTGACTGACGATGATGGCCCACAACAGTGGCCGCAGATAGGAGGTAGCACAACCCAACAACGCACCGAGGTGGCAGAGACCACGACCCCTACTGGCGGTGAAATTAAATTATTGCAGTGATTCATGGGCACCGCATCGGAGGAGCTGCCTATAGACACGGGCCATAGCATGCAGCTGACCTACATTCCCCACGGCACTACGTGCAGAGGAGAGGTGGCCGACCTCAACGGATCACGTGGCTACTTAGACATGATGCTAGAGTGGCGTCCAAGTAGGGGAGGAACTGGCCGACCATGTGGGCCAGATTGGTGGTGAAAACCGAGCCAATGGTTGGCCTAAGAAAGGGGAGAACTAGAAAACTAATGCCGACCAGGCCAACAGGTCAAATTGGGTCATTAGGCCACCCAAGATGGGAGGGAACCACCCTACCAGTTGCTGGATGGGCCGGACAAAACCGGGTTACTGGGTAAATCTATGTGTTGAACTCATGGTCAAACCATACTAAGCCATGCCCAAACTGGTAGGGTAGGGTCGGCCAAACCTGTTTGGGTCATGCGTGACCCCCAGGCCGGGTTGGTCTGGTCGGTCCAACAAGGTCAGACTGGGCCCGAACACAACGAGCCCCTTTTTACTAAAATGCTAATATATATCACACTGAGAGACTGATTGATGAACTGTCTATTGATTTGGGACCCTTACGAGGAGATAATCATGTGGGAATACTCTATGTGAGATTTGGTTGTAGATGAGATGTGACCGAAGGATTGAGAATTAGATTATCATGGAATCAAGTGCGCTTTGAGCAAGAATTATGTGGCTACATGAGAATTGAAGACTCTCAAAGAGTGGATATATGTGACCCTACAGACCTACATGATATGAATCCTTGTGTGGACCAGCTATAAGAGGATATATGTGAACCAGATACAAGAGACTCAATATGAACTACCTATAAGTATCCCAGCGTGTTCTAGCTATAAGATGCCATGTGTGGACCGACTATAATAGACAATGTTGGGAGTGACTCAATGTGACTCGGCATGCCCGGGGTGGGGAGCAGTTCTGTGTGACCTAGATGACCCACGATTCTCATTAGAGATCAGTACCTCAGTGGTACATGGTGTTACGTGTTATGATTAATAGTCTTGATTTGTATAATTTAGATTATTCATGCATGAGCTGACAGTACCTTGTGCATATATTCTTTTTTGGTCTTTCCCACATGTTATGGGGTTGCTACCATGTATTGTGTTACTCACCCCTACTTGGGATTCACCCACTTTTTTCGTTTCATTTACAGGTGATTGACGCTTCGATAGAGACCTTGGTTGTTAGGGACTAGGTGGTGCTCAATGAGACGGGACAAAAAATGCTTAAACGAAGACCTTGGTTGACTAGGACCAGGTGGTGCTCAGTGAGATAGGATATACACGTGTATTTCTATTTCTAAAATAATATACCCTTCAACTACCCTTCTTGGGGGTCTCAAGAAGATGAACTATGGAACTTGTATTTTCAATTGTGATTTTGATCTTGAATTTTGACCCCTTGGTACTTTCAGTTAGAACAGTACTCTCTGTAGTTTTCTCAGTGATTGTTGTGGATTACTTTGTTCTTACATTACATTGTTTCATATTTGTGCATGGGTACAAGTTTTAAGTAAAATTCTTTCCCTTTTTGATATATGCTGACTCGGTGCAGGTCGTCACCCCTTGACCTACAGAAAGCATGCTTGGGGTAGTCATAGAATGGGCCTTGGTGGATGGGTCTTGACACTATGTTTATATAGTCATCCTTTTATATAAAAATTCAGTTATAATAACAATGTAATTATGAAAACATATTATAAAACCATTTTTTTCTCACCATAACCTCCAAACATCAACCATATGAACACCACTTTTATCCACTCATAATGAAATAACACACCTTCCAACTATATTGTACTTATCAGATAGTATTTAAATATTTATAATTTCTATCACATATAAACGTTCATGTTTTATGTGATTTACTTTGTGAATATATCATTAGATGTTTCAATCAAGACATGGAATCATTCATTTACAAAAAAAATAAATGAATATCTTTTGGGAAAAAATAGGAACTCTGTCATTTTATTTCATCAATAAATATAGGTTTCCTGTGAGTTTCTCAAAAAAGGGTAAACAAACAATATTTTTATGAAACAAAATATTTTCACCATTCTGGAAATTAACATAATATGACATTTAAATATATCATAATCAAGGAGACAACAATTCATTTTAATTTCCAAAATAAATCTTCCATATTTAAGAAAAAATTAATTTACAATTAATATAAATGAGAATTATTTTTTTCATTTTTTGAAAACCAATGAATGAAATAACTATTATTTATCACTACATGAATATAATAGGTAAGATTAAATAGGAAAAAAAATCCATATTATATGAACATGAATTAAAATATATAGTATTAATTAAGTATTTATGAGAAACATACTTCTAATAACCTTAAATTCAATGACTAGGGTTGTGATCAACCACCACATAGCCCAAAAAACATTTAGTAATTCATAAGGTATCCAAAAAATACTAAAACCTTAAAATGAGAAAATAAAAAATATCCATATATCTCATATTCAACTAAAATTGATTAAAGGTTTATATATGATATAAAAACAATATAAAATTTAACAACCATTCCCAGATGAAACAACCTTAAGATATAAATAAATTCATATGGTCCACCATGATGGAGGGTAGTGAAAATAAATACAATTCAGGAAGATACAAGTGTTGAATGATAATTAGAAGGATCCCAAAAAGGATAAAACATGACCACATGGAACATGAAAAAATAATCATTCAAAAATATTTCGACCACATCCATGGTGATAGAAAAAATAAATAAAATTAATTTATATTTTCAAGGAATAAATTTCTCTAGGAAATTCCCTTTGATAATATGATTAGATTCATCCTAAAATGAAAAATGAATTAGGGTGTGATTTAGAAAATCATATTAAAATTATTTAACCTCGTAAAAATATCATACATAGTTTGATTAATTTTAATCTACAATTTCCAAAACTCTAGCCTACATAGAACCATACTAAACTAATTAAATCTAAATGAGATGTGGGCTACACATAATGAACTAATAAATGAAAAATATAACGAAAAAGATCTTTTGGGATTTTTCTTGAACTGTTTCATGGTTATGTGCCACTATGTTGAAGGTATATCTTTTTTGTGAGTATTTTAGTATTTATTGGAGTTTTAATGAGATTATAAAACTATAAAAGGAAGGGAAGGGAAGAATTGGGTGGGGTTTTTTTCTTGATTCACATGTAAAAACTAATTCTAAAAACCCAATTTTTTGTATTGGTCTATTAATCCGTGAATGTTATATTTTATAAAAGGGATTAAATATAGAAAATGCTTAAAATAATATTTTATATATTTTGATATATGTAAATGAATGATTTTCAAGTTGGATGATGAAATGGAAAATTATTTGATGTTTGTTAAATACTATCATTTATCAATAAAGACTAACTGATGTATATACCATGAAAAATTATTTTTTATTCCTGAATATCATTTTACGAGAATTATATTAAAATAATTATTATAATATTGAAATAAATAAAAATAGAGAAAAATAATTATTTTATATTCCATTGAATTATGTTGAAACATTGACATACACTTTAGAATAGATTTCAGAAAAAAAACAGGTCATCTCCTAGAATTATAACAGTCCCCCTGAACCACAACATTGGTATCTGTGATCAAACATATTTGATCCATCATATATTATTTAACATATTAGTAGTGTTTTCAGGTATTTATAAACCACCACTTTTTAACATAAATTGAATGGCTTTCATTTGAGGTTGTTTTGGGTAAATTTTTGAATATGTTATGATTTTTCCGAAATGGTGCACAGTTTTCCCAAACAATGCACCATATCAAGGAAAACTTCTCAAACCTAAACAGTGGGTTTTTTCATGGTTGTATCATGGTTTTAGAACAATTCTTCCACTTAGGAGAAACCATGTATCCCATTTAAATAGGGTGTATGACCAGGGATCATTTTTTCCCTGACAATGTGGCTATGCCCATCTATCCCTGTGTTTGATATTTTTAATCCAAAAAAAATATTTTCAAAACACATTAATCCCCCATTAAAGATTCTAGATAGACCAATATAATCCCAAATAGATTCCCCCTTCCTTGAGATTTCCCAAGACATGTTCTTGGCCCCTGAACACCATATGGGAAGTTGATCAAATCCAAGTGAATGGTGATCAATCCACTCTTGGTAATATTCCTCTTCATGTTCTTTATCTCCCTCACTCTCTTTTCTTCCTTGGTATTTTTGGGATCCTATAGTTGGTCGAAGGTTCTAATCACCTTTGTTTTGGATTTTAATCATAGGTTTCATACACAAAATCTATTATCATCATCCTTCATTGATGAATCTCAATTAGAGTTTGGTGATTTGATATCCCATGATCCCATGGTTGGGGGCTCTATTGTGATGCATAATTTTTATTACCACTTAATTACATTATTTTAATTTACTTTTTAATTCAAATTCATTTACTTTTATAAATAAAATTAGTTTCAATTGATTGATTAAAAATCCAATTCCATTGAACTTGGGTTTTTTAGAAATTTAATTTCGTTATCTAATTGGAAAAACCCAATTCAATTAAATTGTGGTATGATTGTGAAATTCATGAAAAATTGTGGGGATTTATATTGTTGTGTTTATGTATTTAAATTTATGGAAATTTATTCAATTATACCATTGAAATTAATTGGGTGAAATTAATTATGACATTAAATTGTGAATTAAATAAAAACTGTATTTGGGTAAAATGGATTAAAATGATATTGATAGAAAAAAATACAATTTATCATAGATAAAGGCTTGTTTTGATTACTTATATTATCAGTTTGTAAATAAAAATTGGTATTTTTGAAATGAAATAATGTGATATTATTGTATATTACAGTTTCATAAAATAAATTTCCCATCAATTATTTTTACTATCGATCACAAAATTATATGTTGTTAGTGAGATCTTTGGGAAAATCACACTAGGAAGGGAATTCCCAAAAACCTGATTGATGTATTACAACACTATCAAAACACTTTTTAGCACATCATATTACTTTGTAAAACATTGATGAGTTCTCTCTTTCCTGTATCGAGTTATGTGTGTACACATTGTGGTTATTATCATTTGAGTGTCTAAGGATCCCATTACCTATAACTATCACACCTCTTGGAAGATGACCATGTTTCTCGCTTGTTTATATATGAGATATAACTTTATGCCAATGTTATAAAACTATTTTACAGGACTCAAATATTTATATATATTGTTTTATATAAAACGTTGACTATGATATTTTTTAATGTAGTTTCCATCATTTTAAATATAAAGAATGAACTAATCAAATTATGATTTTGAAATTCTAACCATGGTTATTTAAAATTGAAATAACTATTTGGTTAATTAAAAGTTTGAATCTATTTGGAATCCTTAGTAATACCTTATTATGATTTTAGCTCACACCCTACATGTTCCTTCATGTGTTTGTATATTTTCTCCATCCAGGTTCGAGTAGGGGTAAAGAACCACTTAGAGGGGATTCTAGTTATTGATCAGTGGAATTGGAGAGTTACGATTATTTGGACATGGGTTTTCTATCATGATTTTCAGGTACTATACTATATAACATTTGGTTATTTATACATGTTTTAATTATCGAACCCTACTCTCTCTAGAATTTCTTTTTTCATACTGTTTTTTTATCGTTATTCTACAGAATTTGTGGAAAATTCATTCCCAGTCATTTTTTGTATGATTCCAGGTTATATCCTACATCTTGTGTGGATTTATAACTATATTCGGGCCAATTCAGTGCAGCTTAGTTATTAGGGTAATAAGATACCTAGGATGATTCATGAAAATGTGGTATCAGATATCTAGGTTGAGCTTCTTGTCTTGAATTCATTATGAATTGTGTTATCTTGTCGAGAATTATGAGGTTGTTATGATTGTGTTTTCTTTTCTATCTCTCAGAATAACTAACCAATAATCACCAAAGGTGGTTTGGAAATTTCTTTTTAAGGATTTTTCTAGTATATACCAAACTTTTGATTTAGATAGGATTGAAAAAAATATTGTTTTTCGATTTTTTGGGATTAATTTCCCTCCTTAATATGTTTGAGTGTAAATTTGATTTCTTATACATTGTCTGCTGATATTCTGTTAAAACATGCCTCCAAGAAAACATGAAAACAAATCCTAGAGGAAGTTGTTGATGAAACATAGTGAGTGAATCATCTTGTGGGACTGAATATGGTTGAGGTGTCTATGTGCACTTTTGTTGATTTAGGATAGACACCTCATTCGGTACCCATTTAGGCTCCATCTATGGAACCTCAAATGAATTTTCTCTTAGACCAATAATAATAATTCCTTTCTTGAATCCAATTGTTTTCAATGGATCAATTGATACTGAAGAAAGGGAATAGTAGTTTAGGAGGTTGGAATGTTTTTTGGGATGTTGGATACACCTAATGAAATGGGGCTGAAGTGATCCACCTTAATACAGGATGAACCATATAGGAGGTGGTGGGACATGATGGTGGAGACTAATAATCCAGATGGATTAGAATGTAAATAATTAAAAGTTCTTGTCCCTAGCCAGTTCTATCGAAATTTGATATCCTTTTTCTAAGGACATAGAGTTTTCCAAACATGAGCTAGTTGACATGACCATGATAGTGTATGCAAACCATTTTGATGAGACAGTGTAGTTTTCACCTAATATGGTATTGAATTAGATGATGAATGATTGATGGTTCAAGTTGGGACTTTAATCTGATATTTATTTTTTAGTTTTTTTAAAGATTCATTCTTTTTCTAGTTTAGTAGATAGAGCGCTGATGGAGAAAATGGAATTGGATAGAAATTAAACATTATTAAGAGTTTACTTATCTCCCAATGGTAGTGTGGGTTCCATTAATGGAAAGCAGTAGTGCGATGCTTCTCATGGTGGTTCTTGATAAAAGTTTCATTATAGAATTCTTATAGTACCTAGAATAAGGCCACTAATTTTATACTAGGGTGGAAAGACTATGCATTGTAAGAAGGTTTTTTTTAATTCCACCCATGGTATGTGGTTATTCTTGATGCTAAGGTCACTTACAAAAATTCATCCACATTTATTCTATTCAGAATATTTTCATGGGATTTGATGCTCCTAAAACTATAGAGAAATTAGTTGTTTCAAGGATGAATGGGTTCCATCCATATGCATCTGCAATGAAGATTCCTCACATAGTGGAAGACTTTATAGAGGAATAAGATATGGGTCTAGTGGTGGTGATAGGTAACATACATATAGCTTCATCATTCGTGACTGATTTATATGATACAGGTTCATCTCATTCATTTATTTCAACCCATATTATAAATTTAATAAATTCTTATACATATCTTTTATCATATGTAATAGATAATACTGCATCACTTGGAATGATGATAGAGTATGTTCTATAAAGTTTGTCTTGTGTATTCTCTATATCAGCTGTATTTTCTATATTTAATTTTCTAGTCCTTTATATAAAACCACTTTAAGTCACATTTCGGATGGGTTTTCTCATCTCCAATAATAGTCAAACTGATTTTTGTATTCTATAGGTCTACAAGAATACACCCAATGTTTTGTGTCATGTATTTCAAGGTGAATTGAACCCAAGGACATGTATAGTCAGGAATTCTTATCCGTCGTTGGGGAATGTGATATGTGTGTTTACTTTTGATATCGAGTGGGAATCATTGAGTGGTGATCTCCTTCCAGTTGTCGTCAATTTTCTGATGTGTTTCCTTCAGACATATTTATTTCTTCACCAGTAAGGGAGCTATATTTCTCTATCGATTTAGTGTTTGGTACTCAACTAGTATATATTCATTCATTCCACATGGTACTAGTTCAAATTAAATAGTCAATAACATAGTTAGATTGTCTTCTAGAGATAGTATTTATATGACCGAATGTTTCACATTAGTTGGTTTCATCTCTCTTTGCTAAGAAAACCGATCATTCACACCACCTATATGTTGATTATCATAAACTCAATGGAGTTATGGTAAAGAAAAAGAGTCCCCAATAAAGGAATGATGAACTATTTGATCAGTTGAAAGGGGAAATGTGGTTCTCAATAATTTATCATCGATATGGTCACTATTAGTTAAGGATAAAATAATATGGAATTTGTAAAACCACCTTTCAGAGTATGTAAAACCATTATGAGTACGTTGTCATGAATTTTGGTTTAACCAATGCTCGTATAGTCATCAAAAATTTAATGAAAAATATTTTCTAGGAATATCTTGATACCTTTGTGGATGAAATCCTAGTTTACTCTATATTCATAGAAGATCTTGTGTGTCATCTAGGAGTAGGTTAGGAATTCCTCAGAAATCATTGTCTTTTTTATAGGATTTTGAAATGTGATTTATTGATTTGTAAATTCAAATTTTTGGGAGACATAGTGTCAAAACATATTATTTTAGTTCACCCTAAAATGGTAAGGGACGTTACGTCATGGGAACAACCACAATATTTTTTTTCATGATTCACAACTTCTTAGGTATAACTGGATATTATCACTAGTTTATTAAAGAATTATCAAATTAGTCTTCTTCGATGACTGCTATTACTCGGAAGGGAGTATTGATTTCATGCACAAAAAATTTTTAGAGTTAATTTGATGTGATGAAACATATCTTGGCTACTACCCCAGTTTTCACTCTTCCAGAGGTCACATATGTCTATCTGGTCTGTTGTGATGCAATGGTTTCAGTTTTGGGATGTGTTCTTATGTAAGGTTACCTAGTTGTTTCATATAGATCTCATTAGAATAGGTGGCTAGAGAAAATTTATCTGACCCCGGACCATGTAATTAATTTTTTGATGTAATCCCTTATGATTTGGAATAATTAACTTAATAGATAATGGTTTATATATTTTCATTAAACAATAACATGAGTTACATCTTCTCTAAAAAGGATTTGAGTCCTAAATAGTGGACTTTAGGGGAATACCAAGAATCTTTTAACTTCTACATCAACTATATCTCTTGGAAAAGGAATATCATTATTTTTTCATTACGAATGAACCTTACGACCCATGACACGAAAGAATCATCGGAAGAGTGTACCTTTATGGATCTCTTTACATACTTGTATATCGAAGTCTAAGAATCAAAGGTTCCTATTTTTTGGGTATTATTCACTTTATATACACTCGTATCAAGTTGAATCTTCATGAAGAGTAACTTGAGGAAGAGTTCCATAGTATTAGAGACACTAATCATAGAGGTGAGACTGTAATTAAGTGGTCATTCTCTATAAAGGGAATTATATGGTTCCAGAATAGTAGTGTATTGGTGTTATAGGTAAGGAAGTTTGTGATTCCATATTTACATAATTATAATTTGGTTGTGAACCTAGAAACCATGATTTTTTTCTATGATTAGTGGAGGAAGTTTTGGTTGATAGGTATGAGATGGGGAATTGTTGGATAGGTCTCATATTTCTATATATGATAACATGTTAATATAGAGCACAAAAAATATATGGGGTTTCATAATCCACTTCTAGTGCTACATAGAAGTGGTATGAGATATATAGGGACATTTTGGTTGGGTTTCCATATACCTAGAGAAAGGAGAATGTGATATGGATTATGATTAATCTATCAACAAAACCGGATCACTTTATACACATTCATGATTTAACCAATGTTATGGAGTTTGGAAATATTAATGTGAAAGAGATTTATCATTTGAAATGAGTTCCATCTGTCATAGTCTATAATATTAATCTTTAGGTTACTTCTCATTTTTTGAGAGGCCATCAAGAGCCATTAGGATATCATAAATTTTTTATTACAACATTAAAATTGTATTTAGATTTATAGATAGAGAGAGATACACATATTATTGAGGATATGCTTCTGTCATATGGTCGTGTCTTTAGTGGGGATTAGAATGACCATCTTTGTTTGGTTGAGTTTTCTTATAACAATAGTTACAAATAATTAATCAGAATGGATGATTTTGAGGCCTTTTATCATTGTAATTTCAAATATAATTTGTGTTGGTTGGAGATTGGGGAATATTCCTCAGATGGACCAACATCGGTTCTAGAGTAGGATGATAATATTCAATTGATTTGTTAGAAAAATGTTGATGGAAGAGAGCCAATATTTGTCTTATTCTGATCAATGTCATTGACCATTTGAGTTCTCAATTGGTTACTACGTGGTCTTGAATGTTTCACCCCATAAGGGTCATAAACAACATGGAATCAAGGGAATATTTCTCCACATTTATGGGAGTTTTTGGTATTATTGATAAGTATGGAAACATTTATTATCATTTTGAACATCCACTGTACCTAACATAGACACATTACATGTTCATTGTATCTCATCTATGAATGTATCTATTTGATCCATATCATGGTATTAAATAGAGTGATCTTGATGTAGAACCTAATTCATTCATGATTGAATGAACATTTAGGATAAATTATATGAAATCAAGGTACACCATGGGTCAATAAAAGAATAGTTTTGATTCTATTGAGACATGGGAGAGAGAGTAATTGATGAGAGATTAGTGGCCTCAATTTCTTTTCATGGAAGATTTTGAGTAGGATTTATTGGGACATAACGTTTCTATAGTGGGGAGGTTGTAACATCCAATTACTATTTTTAGGTATTTTTAAAACTAATATAATTTCCAGGATTTGGTTGGGTTTAATTTGAGGTTTTTTGGGTAAATGTTTTTTAATTTTATTATATTTTGGGCTTGTGAACTACTGACACTTGATTTTACCAAATAGTGAACCCTCACAAGCGAAACCATGAAAACCTAGGAAGTGTAATTTTTCATGGTTTATACACATTTTGTCAAATAATGCACCCATGTAGGAAAATTATGTAGGCCATTTAAAAGGGACACATGGCCAGGGAGTATGGATTATATTAACCATGTGACTCTCCCCATTTGAAGAATTTTACAAGATTTTTATTATCAATATTTTTTTTTAAACAACGAGAACCCCCATTTAATTTAATTTATGGACCAGGTAAAAACCAAATTGATTTAT
Organism: Viscum album; assembly: GCA_963277665.1. Taxonomy (NCBI): domain Eukaryota; kingdom Viridiplantae; phylum Streptophyta; class Magnoliopsida; order Santalales; family Viscaceae; genus Viscum; species Viscum album. The sequence goes on along the minus strand of OY728160.1, from coordinate 247,385,084 downwards.
ACATTCTTACAAGATCCAATGTGTGGTTATAATCCCCTTCGAACCCTTCCATAAGTAACCCATATCTTATAGAATTGTAGTCTATCATATTGGATATATTTTCCTCTTATCGTTCTCTATCTCATGCTCTCTATCTTTTCCTCTAAAGGTTTTTGGAGATCTCCATGTTGGTTTGAGGATCTAATATCAATTTTTTGGATCTTAAACTTATCTTTGATCCAAGGAATCTATTTTCATCATTATTTATTGTGAAATATTGATTATGGTTTAGTGACTCAAGATCCCTTTATCCTAAGGTAGGTGGATCTATTATGATGAACATTATTTTTCAAACCTAAATTTGTTTATTTATACTCGATGGTAAATATAAATTCAATTACTCTTATAAATAAGATTCCAATAAATTATGTATTAAAAAAAACGAAATCCAATGAATTGGGGATATTAGAAATTGAATTTCGACATTAAATTGGAACCACCTCCAAATTCCATTGAATTGGGGTGTTCCTGTGAAATTGAAGGAAAATTATGAAGACTTAAAATGTTGAAATTAAAATATAAAATTGATGGAAACAATTAGAATTAAAATTATAAATTTAATTGTGGTAATTGAATTATAAAATTTAATTGTGAATTAGTTCCAAATTCTTATTTTGGGAAAATGGCCTAAAATAGTATTGATATAACACTTTGGGTATTATATTGGAAATGAAATGTTTTTATTAAAGACCTATTCTGAATTTTTGATGGAAAATTTTCATTTTTGAAATGGGAGAATGAGATTTAATTTTTTTCTAAGGTTTTATAAAATAAAATTTCTATCATTTATTTATAATAGATCACATTCATGAAAAGGTAGGTTGTGTGTTAATTGGGATAAACATGCTAGGATTGGAATGATCTAGTATTGGATTGACATTATAAAAAACCAAGAATACTATTTATCACATATTATTCCTTAGTAGGACATAGTTGAGTCCTCCCATTATATTACTTTGGGATGTGTGTACAGATTTCAGTTATTATCACATGAGTGTTTAAGGATCCCATAACATTTAAGTCCTCAATTATTTAAATTATTCTATTGAAATGCCATACCTGTTTATTTATAATTGAAATATATATCTGGATAATAAAATGTGGTAACTTATTATTTACTTTTTTGTGAGACCATAATGGACTTTTATCCCACACACAAATTGTTACATCAATATTTTTGTATTTTATTCATCTAGGTTAGGTAAGGGTAAACCACCACTTGGAGGTGGATATAACTATTGATATGTCGACTTGGAGAGTTGGGACCATTGAGACTCAAATTATCTATCCAATTTTTTGGTACTTTACTTTCGTACATTGGGTTGTTTTTACTTGTTACAATTTGGGTATGCAACACCATGTAGAGTCTATTTTGAATGAATACCGATTTCATATCATTCTTTGTAATGTTTGTGGAAAATTTGTTCCCACAATATTTTTTTATTATTCCAAGTGCTAGTTCCCAACCCATGGGGATCATACATTCCCTTCAGATCATGGGATTAATGGATCTGTTATCGGGTTATCAGGGTACCCAGGATGGTTTGTGACACACATGGAATCAAGGGGAATCTTGGACTAAGATTGTCTACATAGGTAGGAGGGTGTTGAGACCCGAAGCCTGTCGTACATGGACATTACATTAGTCATTCAGAATACTTATTACATAACAAAAATAGACACACAAGGACTGTAATAGTTTATTGTCTTTGGAAACTCAGAATATAATCTTCTAATATTGGTGAAAGATCTTCAACATCTCCCATAATGATCTTCCACTTTTTGTTTCCTTACCTAAAACCTATCTTTTAATCCTGGGGGAAAATAAAACATAAAAAGGGTGAGCTCAAATTCTCAGTAAGGGTGATCATGGATAAAATAAAACATACCATATACATTTGAACTTAAAAACATGAAGATAATGTTTAAACATCAAAATCATGAGCAATGACATAAAACATGGAAGTATGTAAGGCATAGATCATAATGGAACATAAATAATCATAAAATAGCATGTTAATAAAACATGTAATTGTGTCATCCATTAAGAACATGTAATGATTTCCATAGTAGCCAAGGCATTGCTGCCAAAACCAGCTTAGTGGACAAAGTCCCTTTCTTAATCGAGTTCACTCCTTGTTCCAATCCTGTAATACTGAACCAGATTAACTTATTGTTCCATCCATTTCTATCTCATGAGATATAAATCTTTACCCAATGCATTGGAGGGATATATTGGTCCCACAAATCTCATAATGAAATCATTCTTACTTGTGCCACAAAATAAACATACATCATTCATAAAAACCCAATAAATAAAATGGGTTTCATAAACATCATCCCATCATCACATAATCCATATGAAATAAATGGATATCATTTCATAATAAGAAAATTGAAACCATGTAAATCATAGAGACATTATACTTGAAACATACACATATGAAATAATGTTATCTTAGATGAAAAATGGTTTTTGATGAAACACTTGAAATGAATTCTTGAGGAAAATATCCTTTCTTCATCAAAATCATATTATTTTCACAAAATGCCATGAAATTTTAAAAGAATAGGATTTTGTTTAAAATAGTCATGAAATATTTTGGAAGAAGCATCATGAAAATAAGGTTGTAAAAAACCATAAAAATCCTTTCCTGTCGTATAGGTTAAAAAAACATTCTTCTCGTACTTTTGTCAGAAAATTCAAAAAGAACCTCGTAACGTAAACAAAAGAAAGATTCCTTACATACCATGTAGTAAAAGTCAAAATGGGTAAAAAATAATTTAAACATACATGAATACACTTTTATAAAACATGGACATGGATGATAGCAATAACCCCAGTAAATACTTACGAATAAGCAATCTCGGATAAAAATGAGATTTGCAAATTTATCCATTACCTTAGGTTTGATATTCTTCGTACGTATCCAAACCTCCTGTATAATGATTTAAATAATGTCATTTACTTATTAAAGAATCATATTCATTGTTATTATATCATATATGGTTCACTTATGACTTTATATTACCCGTTCTTTTGTAAATTAATTTTAATGTAGCATTTTGGGTAAAATCATTTCATTTGCCATTCGTGTTTTAACTTGTAATTATTCATATGATTACTTAGATCATGATTAATTACATCCATAATGTAAAACATGATTTATATATAATATATATTCAGAATATATATATAATGGATCGATAAATGGAAAGAAATACATCGGTCATGGATACGGTAGGCCGTACGTATGCATGAACGCTGTTTTCGTTTCCTTATTGAATTGAATGGAATTAAGTAGATGACATAAATATATATATATATATATATACATAAATCTAGTAGCATTATTATGTCATATATTTCATGATTACTTATTATATATAATTTATAATCATTCTTGAATGGTTATCATGGAGCGTGAATCTCACCGCGTTGTGGAGACGGTATTCCGTGCGTACGCACGAGTGATGATATCATTCCCATGATCGTGGAATTATATTAAGATGTATGTATAATATTACAGAATCAATATCACTTTACAATAATCATATATATTCATTACTTTCACCATTATACCCATCCATGTAAGGTGGTGGTGGAAAATAGATTACACCACTGTGTGGAGACGGTATTCCGTATGTACGCACGCACGGTGATTTCATTTTTTGTAGGATGTATAGATAGTGAAATATGGTTGTTTAATACTTATAATAACATATCATTATATGAGTGATACTGATGTTGTTACTTCATATTGAAACAACTAAATAAGATGATGTGGAAGAAGAAATAAAGTTGAAAGAGTCGGTAAAGGACATTACCTCTTCTTTGAAGCGCCTCTTTGAAACCTACTCTTAGGGCACTAAAATTTGTCCTTGAAGAAGACCGGTACCTCTAGGATGTTTCTAGGGATGTGTAGAAGAGAATTTGGCAGTTTTGGACGAGATTGAAGGCTCAAATTGGTGTGAGGAGGGGAGGGAGGAGGTGCCCTTTTATAAGGGAGGAGAGGGGCACCTTTGGAATTCTTAAAAATATTAATTTATGATAAATCTAACCCCAGTTAAAAACATCCAAAAATGACTCATATTCGGATATTTGATGACATAGGGTTTTAATCTCATCAACCAATCAAATTTCGACATGTTTTGATCTTATTTAAAACCTTATCATTTTGATTTATACTTATTTAATCTATTTAAGTTTATTTGTGGTAATAAAATTCTAAATATTAAATGGTTATAAATAATCACTTATGTGTTGTTAATTTTATATAATTGGATACGTTATGACATTTTCGACTATATAAATTTCAATTTATAATTTTTAAATATTTTTGTGATTTTTAAACAATTTAATAATATTTTATTTTTATAAAATATCAATAGTGTCAATTTTGACACTATTCATTTATTTGAATTTAAATAAAATCTAAACAGAGGATATATTCAAAATATAATATTTAATAGATTTATAAAAGGTCATATGTATCTATAAAATTAGTGTATCACATTAAATAGTTCATATAATATTTATTTTTTTATTTTTAAAACCATTTGTTTGGTTTATCTCTTAATAAAATAAAAACTACAACATTTTTGAATAATTATTTAATATACTTATTTGTTGCATAAAAATTAAAAATAAAATCCTATGATGAAGATAAATATATTAACTTTCACAATAATACTTTTACTCGAATTTATGATCTTAAAATCACAATATTTAAATTGTTATATTTATTAAATTATGAAGGTGACAACTTTGGCATCAATTAAAATAAAATACAATGATTGTCATAATCGCTTTTATAAGGCTCCAAATGGTCAAAATTCGACCATTGGATTCTTATGGTTTAAATTTACATGACCAATAAGTTTTGGTCAGGGTTTTGTGCATTTTATGGTCACTATTAGTTTAATAAAAACTATATTCTTGATTTTTCACTAGATAAACAATTTCTGCATCACTATTGTGTCATAATTAATGATAATTATTTAATCCCTAAAAATTATAAATAAATTAATCTGATGCAGATAATTTTATTATCTTTCTGGAGAATACTCATGTTTGAAGTGTCATGAAGTTTATAACTAAATTAAAATTATTATACTTATAAGATTTAAGAGAGTGACATGTTGTGACTTTCTTTGGTTTTAATAATAATTAAATTATTTTCATGGAAAAAAGTCCATTAAATGAATCTAAACTGACCCTTAGGTGATATGGGTCGACTGTTAGTCATCCAATAGAATTTTGGCATGTGTTTGGGTAATTTTATAATATTATATTTACCCTTAATTACCTGATTTACCTTTAACTATGGTAAATAAAACTTACCGTAGTTAATATTCATAATTTCCAAAAATAAAAAGTAGCCTATTAACATAATTTAGACCCACTGTTTCCAAATATGAAATCCAATTTTCGAAATTCAATACAAAAAAGTTGCAGAAATTAAATTTAAATTAATCTCGTTGTCGAAAGAAAACGGGTTTTTGTTTAAAACATTGCAAAAGATTGAATTGATTTAACCTACGAATTCAAGGTAAAATCAATACTAATGACATACATGATCTTAAATGGTAAAAATATATTCTATTTATAATTTAAAACCGTTCAATATTATAATTTAACAATATAAATTATTATGATTAAAAAAGTTGTTTTTAATTAAAATATAGCGTGTTTTTAATATTTATTAAAATATGAAAGTTATCAGAAAAATATAAAAACTTTTTCCAATGTAAATTTTTATATCCTGATTCAAAATTATAATTTTATTTTGAAAAATTGAACTTATAAACATGTCAAAGACTAGATTTAAAGTGGGTGCGCCATCAAAAGGCGGCAAAACTGCATTTTTTTTTAAAATACTTATTTTACCTGAAAAAATTTATTTTGTTCTTATACCATGTTTTAGAAAATGTGTAAGATGAATAATAAGGTTATAAAATTCAAAATTTAGTTAATAATATTCATAACGGCTAGTTCATAATAATATTAGAACCATATATCATTATTTTGTGAAACCTGATATTGCGTACAACACACGCTATCGAGGAAAGTCGCGATTGCGTGTAATGCAAGCCAAGTCAGGGTTGCGTGTTGTGAAAGAATCCTTCGTTGTTTCGTATAACAGAATCCAACCATATTTATTTATATATTTAATATATATATATATATATATATACACTCAATGTTGCGTAGAATGAATATTATAAAACAAACTTGAAATTGTGTGTAACACAATCTAAGAATAGTGTTGCGTATACTACATGCTAATACGGTGTTGCCTAAAGCGCAAGATAATCTTGGTGTAGCGTACAATAGAAGATATGAAATAAATTAAAAAGAATATATCTTATAAAATCTCGGGCTATTACATTCTACCACCCTTAAAATGAATTTCTCCCTCGAAATTTGTCGGGGTTATAAATAGTTTAATACTTGAAAGTTTATTTAGTAGAAACCCACATTGTAAAACGGGAATACGAAAACCTATCTTTAAAAACTGAAGTATGAAATGTAATGGTTACCCAAATTAACTAATCACTGGTTTTCCACATAGGAGAACACAGGTGAAAAAAATATGGATATGGAAGAAAAATCTAACCATCATGTTCTGATGGAGAGTGGTAGAGAACATGGCTATGAAAAGGCCATCAATCACAAATCCATAGATTTGTGATGATCTAAGGTACCATCTGATTCATCGGATATAAGAGCACTAGGACAACATTTTTGGTTTTCAAGATCATTTCCCTAAAGTTGATGAATTAAAAGAAATACTTACATGATTTTGGTACAATCTAACTCTTGTTCGTGAGTTGAACAATTTCCACTTCATCCCTTAAAGAAATGAAGTTGAATTTTTTATTCGTGATGTGTTATCAGATCATGTGATAGAATGATGGTTCATTCCATATGTTTCAAACAAAAAGTTATAAAAATTTATAAGTCCATCTTATGGTTAGATTAATCGTATATATTTCCAAAACTGAACTTATATTTCATATATCATACCATTTAATAACATAAAACTAGATTCTACTAACCAGGGACTTCTTGTAGGCCAGTGGTAGGTGATAAAGTCCAGTCGCAATTCGGTTATTGGTTCGATTCCCACAGCCATGTCCGACGCGATGGGCTATCGCCCGTCCTGTAGGTTGTCCTTTTTCTAAAACTACATTATAAATAATATCGGAAAAAAATCTAGCCTTAAACAATACTAACTTATGTCCAGCATTATTCATTCCAATATTTAGGATTATCCAAAATACATATGTCCAATCTCATAGTATAAATAAAATGATTACTTGAAATGTCATCAACCAAGCATGTGGATTCCATCATTTATCCCCCATATATCTTGTTGATCACATTCCAATCATGTGAATACCTTAATCATGTATTCTCTTGAAAAATGAATACCCATTGAACCTTAGTGAAAACATGAATGCTGTCAAAAGTTAACTCTTTCCACATAACAAAATCCAAAAATTCTATATACTCAAACCATGATATAACCTTCTTCTTATATCAGTCATGAGCTCATGAATACTACCAAACATTTAATTTTCTCCTTATCCCTTCATTATGTGCATATCATCTACTTTCCAAAAATACTGGTACCATTCATCACACACTTTCAAAACATAAGTAAAGACAACAGTGTAACAATTCTTAAATGTCTCTTTATTTCATAGTACCATGAGATTACTTATACAACATTACACTTGATAAACATGTAATCATTCCACTACCTTCTTAAACCATTGACTGAGCTTCAAAAATTCATTCATCTCACATATCATTTGTAGTCTCTTTATCATCATCAACATAAATATTACCCATACGACCATACTGATTCACTTCATGAGACTTTACCTTAGGGAATTGGTTTTCATAATGCCCGTACATTCCACATTTAAAAAATTTAACCATTGTTGATGTCATAGTAATACCATTATCCTCATCCATGGTGTTAACTGAACCATTTCCTTTGCACTTACTAGCTTTGTGTCCTTCTTTTCCACACCCAAAGCATCTTCCAGTTCCTTTGAAACATTCTCCTTGATGCCTCTTCCCACATGATTTACATAGGAGAAATTGAACTTTCTTTCCTCTATGATCATCACGAAACACCATCTTTCTCTTATTAGTCGAGTCCGGAAACATTCCAAATTTGAGTTTATTGATCATATTATGAGATTGTTGATTCGGCATAATAATTATGTTTAGACTTCCAAATCCCGTTTCATTTGGTTTCTCAAGAATAATATCATTCCATTGTCCTTCATATCCTATATTATCGTGAATCTTCCTATTTCTAGCCATTTTCTAAAACCCAAAAAGAATAGTGTGAGAGGAAAAAATCATGCTAGGGAAAACAACATAGTAAATGGGGAGTAACCAAAATATCTAACATCTTAGGTTAAATTCTATGATTGTTACTGTAGTTCTAGGACTATATCCTATACATATACTTATCCCTAGGGACATCCCTAGACATACCTTAGAAATATCTCAAGGGATCTCACTAACGTTTTCGCATCCTAATTTCTAAAGGTTGACTAAACCTTTCCTCTGATACCAACTGTTGAGACCTGAAGCCTGACATACATGGACATTACATTAGTTTTGCGGAATACTTATTACATAACAAAAACAGAAACATAAGGACCGTAATATTTTAGTGTCTTTGGAAACTTGGAATATAATCTTCTAATCTTGGTGAAAGATCTTCAACATCTCCCATAAAGATATTCCACTTTTTTTTCTTACCTAAAACCTTTCTTTTAATCCTGGGGGAAAATAAAACATAAAATGGGTGAGATTAAATGATCAGTAAGGGTGAGCATGGATAAAATAAAATATACCATATACATATGAACTTAAAAACATGAACATAATGTTTAAACATAAAAATCTTGAGCAACGACATAAAACATGGAAGTACATAAGGAATAGATCATAATGGAACATAAATAATGATAAAATAGCATGGGAATAAAAAATGTAATTGTGGCATCCATTAATCACATGTAATGATTTCCATAGTAGCCAAGGCATTGCTGCCAAGACCATCATAGTGGACAAAGTCCCTTTCTGAATCGAGTTCACTCCTCATTCCAGTCCTGTAATACTGAACCGGATTTACTTACCATTCCAGCCATGTCTATCTCATGAGATATAAATCTTTACCCAATGCATTAGAGGGAGATATATGTCCCACACATCTCATAATGAAATCATTCTTACTTGTTCCACAAAATAAACATACATCATTCATAAAACCCCAATAAATAAAATGGGTTTCATAAACATCATCCCATCATCACATAATGCATATAAAAGAAATGGATATCATTTCATAATAAGAAAAGTGAAACCATGTAAATAATAGAGACATTATACTTGAAACATACCCATATGAAATAATTTTATCTTAGATGAAAAATGGTTTTGCATAAAACACTTGAAATAAATTCTTGAGGAAAATATCCTTTCTTCTTAAAAATCATTTTCTTTTCACAAAATGCCATGAAATTTTAAAAGAATGGGATTTTGTTTAAAATAGTCATGAAATCTTTTGGAGGAATATTCATGAAAATAAGGCTTTATAAAACCGTAAAAATCCTTTCATGCCATATACGTTAAAAAACATTTTTCTCGTACTTTTGTCAGAAAAGTCAAAAAGTACCTCGTAACGTAAAAAAAAGAAAGATTCCTTACATAACATGAAGTAAAACTCAAAAATGGGTAAAACGAACTTTAAAAATACATGAATAAACTTTTATAAAACATGCACATGGATGAAAGAAAAACCCTAGTAAATACTTACGAATAAGCAATCTCGGATAAAAATGAGATTTGAAAATTTATCCCTTACCTTAGGTCTGATATGATTTGTACGTAGTCAAACCTCCTGTATAATGATTTAAATAATATCATTGAATTATTACAGAATCATATTCATTGTTATTATATCATATATGGTTCACTTATGACTTTATATTACCCGTTCATTTGTAAATTCATGTTAAAGTAGCATTTTGGGTAAAATCGTTTCATTTGTCATTCGTGTTTTAACTTGTAATTATTCATATGATTACATAGATCATGATTACATACATCCAGAATGTGAAACATGATTTATATATAATATATATTCAGAATATATATATAATGTATCAATAAATGGAAAGAAATACATCGTTCATAGAGACGGTAGGCCGTACGTACGCATGAACGCTGTTTTCATTTCCTTATTGAATTGAATGGAATTAAGTAGATGACATAAATATATATATACATAAATCCAGTAGAATTATTATTTCATATATTTCATGATTACATATTATATTTACTTTATAATCATTCTTTAATGGTTATCATGGAGAGTGAATCTCATCGCGTCGTGGAGACGATATTCCGTGCGTACGCACGAGCGATGATATCATTCCCATGATCGTGGAATTGTATTAAAGTGTATGTATAATATTACAGAATCAATATCACTTTTCAATAATCATATATATTAATTACTTTCACTATTATACCCATCCATGTAAGGTGGTGGTGGAAAATAGATTACACCACTGCTTGGAGACGGTATTCCGTACGTACGCACGTGCGGTGATTTCATTTTCCGTAGGATGGATAGATGGTGAAATAGGGTTGTTTCATACTTATAATAACATATCAGTATATTATTGATACTGCTGTTATTACTTCATAATGTAACAACTAAATAAGAAGAAGTGGAAGAAGAAATAAAGTTGAAAGAATCGGTAACTGGCATTACCTCTTCTTTGAAGCGCCTCATTGAAACCTACTCTTAGGGAACTAAAATTGGTCTTTGAAGAATACCAGGACCTCTAGGATGCTTCTAGGGAAGTGGAGAAGATAATATTTTAGTGTTTGGGGGAGCTTGAAGGTTCAAATTGGTGTGAGGAGGAGAGGGAGGAGGTGCCCTTCTATAAGGGAGGAGAGGGGCACCTTTGGAATTCTTAAAAATATTAATTTATAATAAATCTAACCCCACTTAAAAACCTCTAAAATTGACTCTTATTAAAATATTAGATGATATAGGGTTGTAATATCATCAAAAAATCAAATTTAGACATGTTTTGATCTTATTTTAAACCTTATCATTTTGATTTATCTTTATTTAATCTATTAAAGTTTATTTGTGGTAATAAAATTCTAAATTTTAAATGGTTATAAATAATCCCTTATGTGTTGTTAATTTTAAATAATTGGATACTTTATGACATGTTAGACTATATAAATTTCAATTTATAATTTTTAAATATTTGTGTGATTTTTAAACAATTTAATAATCTGTTATTTTTATAAAATAACAATAGTGTCAATTTTGACACTATTCATTTATTTGAATTTAAATAAAATCTAAACAGAGGATATATTCAAACTAAAACATTTAATTCATTCATAAAAGGTCATATGTTTCTATAAAATTAGTTTAGAACATTAAATAGTTCATATAATATTTATTTTCTTATTTTTAAAACCATTTATTTGGTTTATCTCTTAATAAAATAAATACTACAACATTTTTGTATAATTATTTAATATACTTATTTTTTGCATAAAAATTAAAAATAAAATCCTATGATGAAGATAAATCAATTTCCATTAAAAATAATACTTTTACTAGAATTTATGATCTTAAAACCACAATATTTAAATTGTTATATTTATTAAATTATGAAGGTGACAACTTTGGCATCATTTAAAATAAAATAATATAAGTGTCATAATCGCTTTTATAAGGCTCCAAATGGTCAAATATTCGACCATTGGATGATTATCGTTTACATTAAATGACCAATAAGTTTTTTTCAGGGTTCTGGTGCATTTTATGGTCACTATTAGTTTAATAAAAACTGTATTCCTGATTTTTCACAAGATAAACAATTTCTGCATCACTATTGTGTCATAATTAATGATAATTATTTAATCCCTAAAAATTATAAATAAATTCATATGATGTATATAATTGTATTATATTTCTGTAGACTACTCATGTTTGAAGTTTCATGAAGTTTATCACTAAATTAAAATTGTTATACTTATAAGATTTTAGAGAGTGACATGTTGTCACTTTCTTTGGTTTTAATAATAATTAAATTATTTTCATGGAAAAAAGTCCATTAAATGAATCTAAACCGACCCTTAGGTGATATGGGTCTACTTGTAGTCATCCAATAGAATTTTTTCATGTGTTAGGGTAATTTTATAATATTATATATACCCTTAATTAACCGATGTACCTTTAACTATGGTAAATAAAATTTACTGTAGCTACTATTCAAAATTTCCAAAAATAAAAAGTAGCCTATTAACATAATTTGGACCCACTAATTCCATATATGGAATACAATTTTCTAAATTCAATACAAAAAAGTTTCATAAATTAAATTAAAATTAATCTCGTTGTCGAAAGAAAACGGTTTTTGTTTAAAACATTGCAAAAGATTGAATTGATTTAACCTACGAATTCAAGGTAAAATCAATGCTAATGACATAAATTATATTAAACGGTAAAAATATATTCTATTTATACTTTAAAACCATTAAATATTATAATTTAACCATATAAATTATTAAGATGAAAAAAGTTGTTTTGAATTAAAATATAGTGTGTTTTTACTATTCATTAAAATATGAAAGTTATCAGAAAAATATCAAAACTTTATCCAATGTAAATTTTTATATCCTAATTCAAAATTATAATTTTATTTTGTAAAATTGAACTTATAAACATGTCAAAAACTAGATTTAATGTGGGTGCGCCATCAAAAGGTGACAAAACTGCATTTTTTTTAAAATACTTATTTTACCCGAAAATTTTTGATTTGTTCTTATACCATGTTCTAAAAAATGTGTAAGATGAATAGTAAGGTTATAAAATTCAAAATTTAGTTAATACTATTCAAACGTCTAGTTCATGATAATATTACACCCATATATCATTTTTTTGTGAAACCTGATATTGCGTACAACACACGCTATCGAGGAAAGTCACGATTGCGTGTAATGCAAGCCAAGTCAGGGTTACGTGTTGTGAAAGAATCCTTCGTTGTTTCGTATAACAGAATCCAACCATATTTCATTTATACATTTAATATATATATATATACACTCAATGTTGCGTAGAATGAATATTATAAAACAAACTTGAAATTGCGTGTAACACAATCTAAGAATAGTGTCGCATATACTGCAAGCTAATACGGTGTTGCGTAAAGTGCAAGATAATATTGGTGTATCCTATAATAGAAGATGTGAAATAAATTAAAAAAAATATATCTTATAAAATCTCGGGCTGTTATAGAGGGTGTGTACAACTACAAGGTTGATTATCTTATAGGTGACATCCTAGAGGAATCCTAGTATGAATCTAATTGTTTGTGTTTTAGCATCTCAGGAAATTATGTTAATTTTAAATAATCAATTTCCTAAAAAAAATATGATGGGGGATTGTAAATTTTCCAGAATAAATTACACATTATTAAAAGGTATGTAAATAATAGTGTTCATTGTATATATCTTATTTGTATCCACTCTATGATACATGGATTTTCTTTATAATGACAAAGAATGTTATAAATTAAAATTCCTCTTATGATTTAAATTTAATAACTTAATTTTTTTTAACATAGAAAAAAGACATTTATCATTATTTTTAGTATATCCTATCATATTTAAAAGTCCATTAAGTGTAATTATGGTTGATATTATATCCATTGAGCAGTGATCACATTATTAGTATAAATATATGGTTTTAAAAAATCTAATTTACACAAAAAATGACATGATGGACTCAACTGAAAAGAAATTTCCATATGAATCCTATTTATTGGTGCTTATGATGGAGATATCATCACTAGGATTTTACCTTGACCTTGACCAAGCTAGGATGCAATGACATAACTATAATCAAATCCCTATTTTGGATGTTTTTAATCTCATTGATATAATTTACCAAAACATATATGTCCAACCACCCCATGAAAGACTAACAATCATGCACCTTATCCATAGGGTATTTAAAAGTGTATTAAAGAGATATGCCTCAAGGCCCAAAAAATATTATTAAACCTTCATTTTCAATAAAATAATGGTTATATTTACTTATTATTTTTACTTTATAAATGATTTTGAATTTGATTCAATAATAGAGAATGTGTAATTTCAGGTAAAAATTAAAACACAATTATGGAATTTAATTTAACTAATTAATGTATTTTAAAAAATAATAATATTTTAATAAGATATTATTATAAACTAATTTTTATTAAATATAAATGATCATATAATTTTTTATGAAGTTAAATATAATTTTAATAAGTGTTTGAAAATTGTTATTGTCAAAACCCCAAAAAAATATCAACAAATGACAATTCATATTTTCAAAGTGAAAACCCAAATGTTTAAAAAATTATTTAGAAAAAATTAATATTATTTATTGGATACATAGCTTATAAATTTTCTAACAATGAATTTTTCATTATTTTTTGATATAGTCAAATTTTTGGGAAAAAATAAAATACCGTACCAATATATATTTTGTATTATGAAATAAAAATGAACAAAATGATATTTAATTAATACTATAGTGGGTATAGATGGCCAAATATAATTTTTCCAGTTAAAATAATTTTTTTTGTTCATTACTTTAATAAAGCCTTTTTGAATCCTCCAATACAATTAAAAACTTATGAAGTTTTAAATTTATATATTTAAGAGTCTGACTCACATCCAGATAGACATGGGTATTATTTTATTATGTTATTACATTGGGAATATAAAATAATTAATTCCACACCTATTTTGTAGAAACCATGGGTTAGTTTTTTCATTTATTTATTTTATTATATAGGGTTCAATACTTAATTTTGAGAAATGATAAATAATTACAAACTATTTTCCAATATAAACCCACCCAATCATCCATTTCACTTGTGTAAAAAACCATATCAAAATTCATTACTATTCCCTTACCTCTATATAGTCCTCCCAAGGTGACCCCAATCACTCAATAAGATCCTTCCAATCACATAGAGTCACACTCTCAAGGTAAGAGAACATTTCCTTTCCTTATTTCCTCATGTTTTTATTATTTTATGCCTTATATTGTAGAGACCCGAAAATTTTAACGGAATTTTTTTTTCTTAATTTTCATTGGAATTTTACGAGGACACAGTTTTTGACGGCACGTGATTCCGAGGCCCGGTGTGCCCAGAATCATTTTCCGAAGATTGGCTCGGGTACGTTCAGTGAACAAATGAGCGGGTTTTTTCTAACTTTTGAACCGGTGCTCGGAATCAAATTCCGAGGGCACCGATGGAATCGCAACGTCGGTATTTGCTTAGAAATTCCACTTCCGGAGTTGCGTTTTCTCGAGTGTTGTTTTTAATTTTTGGGCTTAAAGTTAAGAAATAAAATAATTGGTACGACAAACTTTATTTTATTTCACTTAAAGCCACTTGAAAGCCACTTAAAGCTGCTTAATATGAGTTGTTGTGGATAGGGTGCTATCCAAAAATATCCTACCCCCTTGGTAGGATATTTGTGGGGTGGGGCCCGCACGAGCCCACCATTTCTTTTCCGCTAAGTAATGCCCCGGCGAAAACCCGTCATTATGAAAGTCAACTGACACGTTTTCTTAAATTCTTAACGCACCAATTAATTGGGGGGTTAACTTCGTTGAATTAATTCTATGAATTAATTTAATCGTTTCTTAACCTGTTTACAATCTGTTGGTGTAACAATAAAATAAGACCAACGCACGACTTCTTGAGTGTTGTTTGTTGAGAAGATTTGACAGAAACCTCATGTTCTTCATCCTCCTTCGTGAAGAACGCGAAGAACGCGAAGAACGCCGAGCCCTAGGAGATCGACGACGCGACGACAAGTACCGCAACGTTGGCGATTCTTCCTCCACGAAATTCTTCCGTGACAATCCAACCCCTCCACAACCTTTGATCGACAACGACAAGGTAGGGGTTGCGCTCCTTTTAATTTCTTTGTAGTTTTTATAACAACAAGATGGATTTAATTATTATTAATTAAATCTATATGTTTTTGAACCTCGGAGTTCGTCGACATGACACCGTATTCCGCGACGAAGCGACGCCCTTCCGCAATGATGCGATGCCCTTCCGTGATGACGCGACGCCCTTCCACGACACGACGATTGCCTCCATCCGCGGTGATAAATTCCGCGAAGAATGCGCGTGTGACGACTTGATGAGGTAGGGGTTTATTGTGAAATAATTTATATTCTCGTGATTGTTTCTTTTAAAACAAAGAACCCGGAACAAGTTCAATTTTAATTCTATTAAAATTGTGCCTTGATTGTTATTCATGTGTTGAATATTTCTTCCCAATTGTTATCACCTAACATGGAGGGTGTGGGCCAAACAAACACGGCCCGACAACCCTCCGCAGTTCTTTGTTGATGTGCAGATTGGCGGGCGACGACAAAAATGCCGCATGAGTGATTCGTTGATTCCGCAGTGAAGAACGGAACCCGGGAGGAGCTATGGCGCAGACGGGAGAGGAATCGGACCACCGGAGCAACTCTGATGGCCCGTGGAAACCACCGGCGGCACGGGTCACCGGCGCGGCGGCGCCCCGGCGCGCTGCCGGACAGAGGCACCGCGGCTTCAGCCATGGCGTCGGCGGCACCAACAGACCCGTGGCCGCGCGGGTCCGGCGCCCACGGGACACGGCAAAGGCACATCCGTTGACCAAGGGCGGCCCCCGCGAGGGGGGTGCGGTGTTCAAACGCAGGGGCAGCGCGCCCCCGCCCCCGAGCTCCACTTGCTCGGCCGCTCGGCCGAGCGGACCCGCCGGCCGGGTCGCACCCTGGCCGGGCCGGGTCACGCCCAACCGGGTCAGACCCGGACCGAGGTCGGGTCGACCCAGTTCGGGCTGACCCGTGGGGGGGGGGGGGGTTGGGCCGGGTCGGTCCGGGCCCAGACCCCCCGTCTCCGGACGTTTTTGGTCTTTTACTCATAACTTGAGCTACGGGCCTCCGAACGACGCGCCGTCAGCGGCAATGCGATCCTTCGATCGAGACGACCGCTTCGGTATATTGCAGGCAAGGTTTCAGAATACATTCGGTTCATTCAGGTTGGTTCGTACACCAAAACCAATCGGGCCCTCGGAGCGGAAACGCTCATATCTTGAGTTTCGGACGTTTGATCGACGTGCCGTTGACTTTTTTGTTCTCCTCGACATTGCGGCTTTACTTTTCAGTTGCTGTTTTTCCCCTTTCAGTTGTACTTTATAGTTGGGCTTGTATTTCCGGCCCCCTTTACTCTTCCGCACTTACTGTTGTACCAGATTTTACTTAGTGTTTACTTTTCTGCTTGCTTACTCTGTAGTGCTTGTTTAATTTACAAAGGAGATGCCTTCCCTTTTTACCGGGATTTACGCCTTGGTGCTAGTCGCCAACCCCTGGCCTATGGAAGGCAGGCTTGGGGTAGTCACGGCACGAGCCCTGAAGACGGGTCATGACAAATTGGTATCAGAGGAGTTCAGTTCTACCGCAGACTCTGATCTTTTTCTATGTGATGCAATAGTGTTTAGCTTATTGAGTGTGGTTATCAGTCTAGGGAGTCCAGTGTTGGTGCGGAGGCTGACATATCCGTACACCAGGACCCTGACTTTTGATTTCCGACTTAATGCACGAAAACATTGATTGCATGTGTGTTTCAAGTTTTCTTTGTGATTAATATATGTCAGCTCACCAGGTATATTGTTCTGACCGTGGCACACCTGTTTATTTTCAGGATGGCCCCACGATGGCATCCAGTTAGGGTTCCGAGAGTTGTACGTGACGACATCCCGTCAAGCGACGAGGCCTCGGTACATGGCCCTTTGACAGCTGAGGCACCAGCGGTACCTCTACCCGCCGAGCCACCGATGCTTCCAGCCCTAGCCGCTAACGATGCACGTAGCCTCAGTTCACGACATGAGTTCCAGCGCCAGCGACTGCCCAGGTTCCGCGGGGAGATGGACCCCCAGGCAGCCGAGGACTGGCTGGAGGTAGTGGTACGAGTTTTCAGGCCATTGAGGACACCAACAGACCTCATGGTGATCCTCGCTGCGAGCCTACTTCACGCAACAGCAGGCTTATGGTGGAGCATGATGCTCCAGGTGCACGATGAGGCATCTCTCTTCTGGACAGACTTTGAGAGCCTCTTCTACTCAGAGTTCGTCCCGACCACCCTCTGTGCGGTGCACATACAAGAGCTTCTTCAGCTGCGGCAGGGCAGCATGACGGTCGCCCAGTACTCAGCGAGATTCACCGATCTCTCACGCTACTCCACCAACATGGTACGAGACCCATTCTTCCGGGCCCGGACCTTTGAGCAGGGATTGAGACACGAGATCAGGGCATCTATGAACTCCTTCAGCATTCCGACCCAGGCAAGAGTACTGGAGCGGGCCCTTTTGATCGAGAGCTTTCTTGCTGAGTCTACAGCGAGACCTACTGCAGGGCGGCAGGTATCAGAGTCTTCGGAAGAAGGTAGTCAACGGATGACTCATGGGTCTAGGCAGACTAGACCTTCTGGAACACGACCTCAGGACACTGGCTCAGCAGTGGGGGCACACAGCGCGAAGCCAGTCTTTCAAGAGGCAGGCAGTGCTACACATGCGGCAGACAAGGTCACATGGCTCGTGACTGCCCGACCCACCGTGCCAAGGAGCAGTAGACAGTTGATGGGCCACCCAGGCAGAGGAAGAGGGTCGACCGTGGCGGTCCACAGGGAGGAGGTGGATGAGGCAGAGGAGCTGGCCGAGCAGTAGGTAGTGAGCGACGCTTTGAGGCTCTACCACCACAACCACTAGGAGGTCCACCCCCTCCACAGAGAGCTGGAAGGCAGAGACAGGCACAGCTCCAGGCAGCGGAGGCCTACGACCACGGAACGCCTGAGATGATTCGAGGTACGATCTATGTCTATTCCACCCTTGCTGCAGTTCTTATAGACACAAGAGCGAGTCACTCTTTCATAGCCGCCGCCCTTGTTCGGAGCTCGGAGATTCCGACAGAGCCGTTGGCTCGATCCTTACGGCTAGAGACTCGTACGGGAGAAGACTCGACGGTTACACACTGGTTCCAGCCATGTGAGCTTACTCTAGGAGGAGAGAGCTTTGGCTAAGATCTTCTTGTAGCAGCGTCGAGGCCTTACGACGTCATCTTGGGCATGGATTGGTTATCTACAGTCCATGCACAGATTGACTGTATTAGGAACAAGGTGTGATGTGTATGCACCGACGGGAGCAGGTTCACCTTCACCGGGGAGAAGGGAGCCTTCGCAGCACAGAATGGACTTCCATAGAGGAGAGGACAGCCCATCACTCATCAGTTGGCTAGCCTCATCCTTGGAGCAGTTGACGTGCGATGTCCTAGTTTTCCTGCAGTGGTGGATCCGTACGCAGACGTCTTTCCCGACAACGTTCCAGGGCTACCTCCTCGCAGAGAGGTAGACTTTCATATTGACTTGTACCCCAGGACAGCCCCGATATCGACTCCAGCATATCGGATGGCCCCCACTGAGCATCGAGAGCTACGTGTACAGTTTGAGGACTTGCATGGAAAAGGATTCATCCGATCCAGTGTTTCACCCTGGACTTCCCCGATATTGTTCGCCAAGAAGGCAGACAAGAGCTTGCGACTTTGTGTCGACTATCGTCGCCTGAACCAAGTGACAGTGAGGAACAAGTATCCGCTACCAAGGATTGATGACCTCTTCGATCAGCTCAAGGGATCATGGTGGTTCTCGAAGATAGACCTCAGGTCAGGCTATCATCAGCTCAGAGTTCGAGATGAGGATGTGCAAAAGATGGCCTTCAGGTGTCGGTATGGCCACTATGAGTTCTTGGTTATGCCATTCGGTGTAACCAATGCTCCAGCAGTATTCATGGGCCTCATGAACAGGATCTTCTAGCCATTCCTCGATCGATTTGTCGTAGTCTTCATCGACGACATTTTGATTTACTCGACGACTGAGGAGAAGCACGCCTACCAGTTACGGGTTGTGCTAGACACACTCAGAGAGCACCAGTTTTATGGTAAGCTCTTGAAGTGCCAGTTCTGGATATGTGAGGTCCACTTCTCGGGACACGTCATCTCCGAGGCAAGATTTGCGGTGGATCCTGCGAAGATCGAGGCGGTGCTAGCTTGGGAGCCACTCCGGAGCGTGATAGAGGTGTGGAGTTTCTTGGGACTAGCTGGATACTATCGAAGATTCGTGCCATACTTCTCCAGAGTTGCGGCACCACTCTCAGATTTGACGAAAAAGGGGAAACCCTCTGTGTTGTCAGACAGATGTCAGCATAGCTTTCAGGAGCTGAGACAGAGATTGACCGTCGCCCCTATCTTGTGGTTTCCTGAGGAGGGAGTAGGGTACATAGTCTACTGCGATGCATCAGGGACCAGACTAGGATGTGTCCTGATGCAGGAGCGGGAAGTGATCACCTATAGATCACGTCAGTTGAGGCCGCATGATCAGAATTACGCTACCCATGACCTGGAGTTAGCAGCAGTGTTCTTCGCTCTGAAGACATGGAGACACTATCTGATGGGCGAGCGCTTTACAGTCATTTTGGACCATCAGAGTCTCAGGTACATCTTATCGCAGATGGAACTGAACCTGAGACAGCGGCGATGGCTCGAGTTCCTCCAGGACTATGACTTTGAGATAGTCTATACTCCTGGGAAGGGGAACGTGGTTGCCGATACTCTGAGCAGGAGGACGGGCATTCATATATTTGAGGAGGCGACAGAGCAGCTAGGCTCTTTACAGATATCCTTTTGTGGATAGAGATGGAGCATCCTTCCTTCAGTCTCTCATAGTCACTCCTCCACTACTGTAGTGGGTCAGAGAGGCACAACGTGGGGACGCCGACTGTGAGACGCGACGTGCGCAGTTATCCTCAAGACAGACACCTGATGGCTTCTCCTTTGGAGCAGAGCGTGGAATCCTTTTCAAAGGACATACCTTGGTACCAGACGCTTTACGAGAGGAGGTTCTGAGAGAGTTTCACACTTCTCCTTTGGTGGTACATCCTGGAGTGGCGAAGATGTACCAGGACCTCAGACGACAGCACTGGTGTCCAGGCATGAAGAAGGCTGTGGCAGAGTTTGTTTCTCGATGTCTCACCTGCCAGCCGGTGAAGGAAGAGCATTAGGTACCAACAAGCTTGGTACAACCCTTGGAGGTCCCATAGTGGAAGTTGGATGGGATATCTATGGACTTCGTGACTGGACATCCACGCACTTCCAGAGGTCATGACTCCATCTGGGTGATTGTCGACCGACTCACCAAGTCGGATCACTTCTTACCCATCAGAGAGCAGGGCTCAGTGGAGAGATTAGGGCGTCTCGACGTTCAGGAGATTGTATGGCTTCAAGGTGTGCCATCATCTATCGACTCCGATCGAGATGCTCGCTTTACTTCCCGACTTTGGAAGGGGTTGCAGGAGGCGTTCGAGACACAGCTACGTCTGAGCACCGCCTTTCACCCTCAGACGGATGGTCAGATGGAGAGGACCATTCAGACTCTCAAGGACATTCTTCGCGCATGTGTCCTCAACTTTGGTTGCAGCTGGGAGGACCACCTACCCTTGGTGGAGTTCACGTACAACAACAGCTACCACTCCACCATCGGGATGGCACCATACGAGGCGTTGTACGGCAGACCTTGCAGATCTCTTTTGTGCTGGACAGACCCTAGGGAGTCAGCACTTGTGGGACCAGAGATGGTCCGGGCCATGACAGAGAAGGCCCATGTCATCCACGAGCGGATGAGGATAGCTCAGAGCTGATAGAAGTCTTACGCTGACAGGAGGCGGAGGCCACTAGAGTTCGAGGATGGCGACCACGTCTTCTTGCGTGTCTCACCTCAACGTGGATTACGGAGATTTGGCCGAGGCGGTAAGTTGTCTCCACACTTCATCAGTCCTTTCCAGGTCATCAGCAGGATTGGCGAGGTGGCTTATCGCCTGGCTCTACCACCTCAGTTGCACCGGGTGCACGATGTCTTCCACTTATCCCAACTGAGTAGATACGTGCATGACCCGACACACATCATTGACCACGGGGAGCTAGACGTTGATGATGGTGCGACTTTTGCTGAGGTCCCGGTGGAGATCGAGTATTGACAGGAGCGGGTCCTACGTGGATGGTCGATTCTTCTAGTGCGCATCAGATGGTAGCACGGGAACCTCTAGGAGAGCACTTGGGAGCGGGAGGCTCAGATGCGTGCTCAGTACCCACATTTGTTTCCCTAGTTTATGATGTATCTTTATGGGGATGTAAAGCCCTGAGGTGAGAGTGATGTAATGAACTGTAAATTTCAAGGAATTTTTTTTCTTAATATTCTTTGGAATTTTACAATGACGCAGTTTCTGACGGCACGTGATTCCGAGGCTCGGTGTGCCTGGAATCATTTTCCAAAGTTTGGCTCGGGTACGTTCAGTGAACGAACGAGCGGGTTTTTCTAACTTTTGAACCGGTGCATGGAATCAAATTCCGAGGGCACCGATGGAATCGCAACGCCGGTATTTCCTTAGAAACTCCTCTTCCGGAGATGCGTTTTCTTGGGTGTGGTTTTTAATTTTTGGGCTTAAAGTTAAGAAATAAAATAATTGGTACGACAAACTTTATTTTATTTCACTTAAAGCCACTTGAAAGCCACTTAAAGCTGCTTAAGATGAGTTGTTGTGGATAGGGTGCTATACAAAAATATACTACCCCCTTGGTAGGATATTTTTGGGGTGGGGTCCGCACGATCCCACCGTTTCTTTTCCGCTAAGTAACGCCCCCGCGAAAACCTGTCATTATGAAAGTCAACTGACGTGTTTTCTTAAATTCTTAACGCACCAATTAATTGGGCGTTTAACTTTGTTGAATTAATTCTATGAATTAATTTAATCGTTTCGTAACCTATTTACAATCCATTGGCGTAATAATAAAATAATACCAACGCATGACTTCTTGAGTATTGTTCGTTAAGAGGATTTGACAGAAACCTCAAGTTCTTTATCCTCTTTCATGAAGAACGCAAAGAACGCGAAGAACGCCGAGCCCTCGGAGATCAACGACGCGACACTAAGTACCGCGACGTCGGCAATTATTCCTCTGCGACGTTCTTCCGCGACAATCCAACCCTGCGACAACCTTCGATCGACAACGACAAGGTAGGGGGTTGCACTCCTTTTAATTTCTTAGTGGTTTTTATAACAACAAGATGGAATTAACTATTATTAATTAAATATATATGTTTTTGAACCTCGGAGTTCATCGACGCGACACCATATTCCGTGACGACGCGATGCCCTTCCGCGAAGACGCGACGCCCTTCTGCGACGAAGCGGCGCCCTTCCGCGACGCGACGATCGCCTCCTTCCGCGACGATAAATTCCGCAAAGAACGCGCGTGCGACGACTTGATGAGGTAGGGGTTTGTTGTGAAATAATTTATATTCCTGTGATTGTTTCTTTTAAAACAAAGAAACCGGAACAAGTTCAATTTTAATTCTATTAAAATTGTGCCTTGCTTTTTATTCATGTGTTGAATATTTCTTCCCGATTGTTATCACCTAACGTGGAGGGTGCGGGCCAAACAAACACGGACCGACAACCCTCCACAATTCTTTGTTGATGTGCGGATTGGCGGGCGATGACAAAAAATGCCGCATGGGTGACTCGTTTATTCTGCAGTGAAGAACGGGACCCGGGAGGAGCTATGGCACAGACGGGAGTGGAATCGGACCACCAGAGCAACTCCGGTGGCCCGGGGAAACAACCGGCGGCGCGGGTCACCGGCACGCCGCCGGACAGATCCACCGCAGCTGAACCCGCAGCGGGGGCGGCACCAGCGGACCCGCGGCCACGAGGGTCCGGCGCACAAGGGACATGTCAAAGCCGCGTCCGTTTACCAAGGGCGGCCCCCGCTGGGGGGGGGGGGCAGCGCGCCCCCGCCCCCGGGCTCCGCTCGCTCGGCCGCTCGGCCGAGCCGAGGCGACCCGCCGGCCGGGTCACGCCCAACCGGGTCAGACTTGGACTCGGGTCGGGTCGACCCGGTTCGGGCCGACCCAGGGGGGGTTGGGCCGGGTCGGTCCGGGCCTAGACCCCCCGTCTCCGGATGTTTTCGGTCTTTTTCTCATAACATGAGCTACGGGCCTCTGAACGACGCGCCGTCAGCGTCGATGCGATCCTTGGATCGAGACGGTCGTTTCAGTATATCGTACTCAATGTTTTGGAATACTTTGGGTTCGGCCGGGTAGGTTCGTACACGAAACCAACTGGGCCCTTGGAGAGAAAACACTCATATCTTGAGCTTCAGACGTCCTATCGATGTTCCGTCGACTTTGTTGTTTTCCTCTAAGTGAGACAGATCTTTTGGCATACTCCGCCCAATGTTTGGACGTAGGTGGAGTACGGTCGGGTTGGATTTTCCTTAAAAACCAACCGGGGCCCTAGGATGAAAAGGCCAACAACTCTCAGACCGGGCGTTCGACTGACGCGCCGTCTGCGATGTTGAGTTCCTGTTGACGATACGGAACTTTTGGATACATCAAATTTGGACTATGTGTTAGTTGATGTATCATCCTCTCGGCTCGTGTAGCGGATCCTCCCGAACGAGCTTGCTGTGTGCGGGAACCCTAGAGCTGGCTGCGACTGCTACTGTGACGACGACGACTGTATAGAGATCCTCAGTGGATTCGACGGTGACGACTACAGCACTCAGCGATCCTTTGTGGGTCAGTGCTACCGATCATGTGTGGGTTCGATCCTGTGTGGGTCAGCGCTCAGGGGTCCTATGTGGGCCAGCGCCTACAGGTCCTATGTGGGCATGATCCTGTGTGGGTCTCTGCAGGGGTTAGTTACCTATCGATCCTTTGTGGGTCAGATCCTTTGTGGGTCATTGCGGGGGTTAGTACATATCGATCCTTTGTGGGTCCGACGACTTAGATGGATCAGTGATCATCTCTATCATCATTCGAAGAAGTATACCTGTGTGAGCTGAAACTCCATTTTACGTTTTACTTTCCTTTGTGGATTGTGTTGAGCTATCCTGTGTGGATTTACGGTTTACTTTCCATTGTAGATTGTGTTGAGCTATCCTGTGTGGATTTTACGTTTTGCTTTCCTGTGTGGACTAGGTTGTATTTGAGCTTGGATGTTGGAGCCGAGCGAGAATTGATGACTTAGGTATATGTATGGGCATATACCTAAGCTGTGTCGGATGTTACTTCGTGATTGTATATTTACTTTGTGGTTTATCCTTTGTGGATTCTGGGAGACCTTCGGGGGTCTCGAGGTCCCTACTGAGTAGCTTATACTCACCCCTGCACGGGCTATGCCCGCACTTCGTTGTGTTGGTTGCAGACGACGGACATCGCTGATCACGATGGAGGATTGCGGAGCAGGACGGTACCTGGAGGTGGACCACTGGGCGGAGTGTACTCAAAGCGGACGGCTGGACCGAGGAGCGGTGGAGGCTATCTGTACTCACCCTTCAGGTGGGACTTCCAGTGGACGGCTCGATGTTGCAGCTTTACTTTTCAGTTGCTGTTTTTCCCCTTTCAGTTGTACTTTATAGTTGGGCTTGTATTTCCGGCCCCCTTTACTCTTCCTCACTTACTATTGTACCAGCTTTTACTTAGTGTTTACTTTTCTGCTTGCTTACTCTGTAGTGCTTGTTTACCTTACAAATGCATTGCCTTCCCTTTTTACCAGGATTTACGCCTTGGTGCTAGTCACCAGCCCCTGGCCTATGGAAGGCGGGCTTGGGGTAGTCACGGCACGGGCCCCGAGGACGGGTCATGACATATATTTCCAATTCTTAATGTTGGGATATGTTCTTCCATGTCACTATTACATCTCATTTTATTACCAAATGTCCAAAATCCCATTTCTCTCTCATCAACCCATTTAATTAATTTTTATGTGGCATTGTTATGCTGCCAAAATTTCACTATGATTTTCTATGCAAAAATTAATTATGTAGTGAATACCAATCCAACTTCCAATAAAGGGTGTTCACCTTTCTACACTTATAAATATATTACAGGGTACATACATGTATTTATTTTACACACTTTGATCATAGAATAAAATATGATAATGATTTAATTTGTGTTGTATTATATATGAGGGTCACTTAAGCATGAGAAGTAAATGAATGTGATGGTTGAAACCAGAATTATATAGTTCTCTATGTCATTGGTTAATGATTAGTCTGATAATATTTCATGATGGGATAAAGATAAAATCCAACTACTTTATGAGATATCTTCTATCATGATGTCTTGATAGTTATCCATGACCAATGTTTATGATGTTATGTTTTATGTTGTTTCCATATTTCCTATGTTGTCTTTAAGATTAAATTTTTATATCACGTCCCATTTTGCATGTTTCTTCCACTTATTCATTTTATTCCATATTTTTATTCCTATTGTCTATAATGAATTATTTTTCTCAAGTTATTCCATGTTTATTCCCATTATAGTATTTATATCTCACCCATTTCATATGTATGACCCCCATTTTATCCCATACAATTTTCTATGTGACCATGCTAAGGATGTATTCTATAAATATAATAGTTTTCATATTTTGAATGTTTATGTAATGTACATAATTTCCAAAGACACTATAATTATTGTTATTATGGTATGTAATTACTATAACATTCTATAATAAATCTCATATTAATGGTTAATAAAGAGAAGTTTTGTTATTGTCTTCAACTTCTAAAACTTAAATTGACAATTCCTATAAGTAAATTTTTTTAAATAATTTTCCATGAATGGGTATTCTGAACCCAGTATTCTAGATGCTTCAATATAGATCATGTAGAGACCTTTTATGAAATGTTACCCCGAATATTTTGTGATGTGTAATAATTTTTGTTCCCTTATAATTGATGATATTCTATGAATATGAGTGAATTTTGGCCCATATCTTCCATGAACTATAAGAATGTTTCATTTGTTATCATGGTTGGGAATCTGTGAATTTGACACTACCATGAGATTTTGCACAGATCTTCTATAATATGAAAAATTTCCACATATATTACATGTGGACTCAATTTATCGTTTTTGGGAATACATCATTGATACAATAGAGAATAATATAAGAGTTTCTATTTAAAAAATTCTAGAGGATCACAGAATTATTCCATTATAAATGAATGGATCATACCCCATGTGCATCAATATAGATTCATAATTACACATGTAATGTCTGGAATTTCTAACTTCATCCAACCTATATTCAAGAAAATTGTATTTTTAGAATTTTTTCTTAATAAATGTAATAAAATAACCCAAATTAGATCTTGTACTTTATCCTTAAATGTATGTAATACAAGATACATGAGTATAGAGAGATTCAACATCCATGAGTAGAAAGATCTGTGAACATTGAATATGTGATGGATGTTATATAATAGAGAGTACTAGATATTTGACTTGTAATTAATATAAAATAAGAAGATTAAAATAATGTATGGATGTGTTAAAATATTATCAAATAGGTTTTCCCCATATAGTGGGTAATAGAAATGTAGTATCATCCACAATCAAGACTGTTTTGATTGATAAAATTTAACATCATTTCATGGAAGAAGAATACTGATGGTCACAAACATATATCAATCTAAGAAATTGGATGCATTATATATATAAATCGTTAATTTATGTGTATTATTTATTTTCTCTATATAAATTTCAAATAAAAATTAATGTCACATGAATCTACAATATGAAGTAAATAAGAAAATTGTTTGTGCATTTCACAAGATGAATGAATGTCAGAGACAAGAAAATTATTATATGCGTGAAGGGAGAAACCATAAATGTTATGAGTTATCATTTGTTGATGAAACAATATTACATTTCCTTGGAGGAATGTCACAATAGTGTAATCGTGGCTATGATCATGTCATGTAGTGGTTGTCGATGCCCTAAAAATGGATGTAAAGTAAAAATATAGGAATGGAGATTATTCACACTAAGATAATCATTGTTTTCAGGTGATTATAATTAAAATATTAGTTGTAATATTTTAAACAAATTATTTAAATCTATAATGAAATGAGTGATGAAATTAATAATAATGCTAAATCTTTTACATAGTATTTGAGGATACAATTAATCAAATACATTATGAGTCTTTCAATTAGGCTACAAAAGTTCCAATAGATATATTATCTCAGTGTCAAATAATATTATAGTCATGGTCTATAAGATATTTTAATGTTGTTAAAATCATTTTGATATTATTAATATAATATTATTATGTGTATTTGTTTATGAAGATATTAAAGAAATTGTTTTCTAAGGGTCCTTAATACTGAATCCTCGGTAATTAACTATTCTGCATTGAAAGAGAATCAATCCCATTCATTAAAAAAATGTGTTCAAGAATAATTATTTTAGGAGATCTAATTTACAATATCATGTGAATAAATGTATTAAGAAAAAGAAAGTGTATTATTTATAGAACATATATGAGAAATACGAGTCAATTCTCATAATAAGGACTATACTCTCAATTAAATGATAATGATTTTGTTCTATTGATTTTTATTTAATTTATATTCGAAATAATATACATGGATGACATTGGAGAACTGTTAAAGAACTAATGTGAGACATTATACAGATCCCAATAAGATTTCCAAAGAAATACATTTTTTAGAAAATAGATAAAACTAGTGTGATATGAATATAAACAACATTTTTTGAGGAAGTTTTCTTGAATACTATAAGAATAGATATTTTCAGAGATTATTTCTTATGTAATTTAGAATATTAAAAATCAATATTATCAAGAAGTATACTTTTCAATATTTTCGTGTGATTAATAGTATTGAAACAAGGTCTCAGAAAATGAACTAGATATTGAAAGAAGAATAATTTCTTGGATGAACCATGTATATCCTTTTTTCTATTACATTTTTTATTTTTCATACTTCAGTAAGTCTAACAAAAAAAATTGAGATTTTATTTTTCTTTAACCAGGCATAGATAATGATTAAAAATAATGAGATTCTAAAAATAAAAAGGATCATAGTTTTACCCCTCTCATTATTGATGATGACACTTTATTTGAGCTCAGTGAGTTGTATTAGAGAAATCCAATACCCACTGAATAGATTTAAAAATTTCTAGAGATTTTCAATTGATATTTTTAATACACTCAGAAATAGAGGTGTTTTATTATTTTGATAGAATAATAATTACGGAATAGGAGATTAAATATGTTTCCATATCTATATTTACATGGACTTGAGGTTTTTGATTCTTTTATTATGCAATTTAATGTAATAAAACCTCATTATCTGATGAATTCCTTAGAGAAGATTCTTATTGATTTTTATGGGAGAAAAATTAAATAAATATTGTCATCATTATCTTATGAGGTATTAATCTTGGTGAATGAAAAAATATATTCCTAGTAATTGTAAGAAATACTTGAAAATATTTTTGAAGAAAATGAGTAAATCAAGGAATCTATGAATAAAATTTTAAGATTAAATGTTAATGACATTGGTTTATAATATGTTAGAGAAATTATTGATTAATTATGTCGACTCAATAAGAGGGTAAAAACTAGAAGAGGATTTGGTGATATTTTGGAATATTATTTTATTTTTCAAAAAAGGATGATAATTTTCAATGAAATATTTCATCCCATTATATCTTTCTTGTAAGAGATTTGGAATTTATATCAATAAGATATTTATCATACTCTTCATAGATATGATATGAGAAAACCCTAAGTGTTCAAGAAGAAGAATAATGATGAATTGGATTTCAATGAAACTGAAGGGATTATTTTTTAATAAATAAAGTATGAACTACTCTCATAATTGTAAGATGATTTTTAGGGGGAATATAGGATAATAATATATCTTTTTTATAAGAATAATATAATATGACGGGGAAAATATAATTATAATATCTTTCTTAATTTTTTTAATAAAATGGATGTTATGGGAAAATTGATATTTTTTTCTAAACATAGAAATATGATGAACATGATTGAGTATGAACAGGAAAGCTATTATAGAACAATGGCATGAAGGAATTAAGTAAATGTTTTGATGAAGATGTAGAAGACTTCTAGAATTTTAGAGAGGAAATTAATGAGTAAATAAGAATGTGAGGACTAATTATACTCAAGTGAATAATGTAATTATTCTTCTTATCATATTATGATAGTTGTAGAAAAATATCAAATACATGATGATAACCCATTTTGTGGTGTTGATTTGGAATTTGGATATATTAAATATATTATAGGGTTATAATATGAATCCTACCATGAAAAAAACACCAAGATCATGACAAAAATAAATAATATTGACAATCATAACAGAT
This sequence comes from Viscum album, assembly GCA_963277665.1. Lineage (NCBI taxonomy): Eukaryota > Viridiplantae > Streptophyta > Magnoliopsida > Santalales > Viscaceae > Viscum > Viscum album. The sequence goes on along the minus strand of OY728160.1, from coordinate 247,354,589 downwards.
TTGATTATGTTTAATGACCCAACATACAATAATATTCTAATGTTACATAAGTGAATATTATAGAAAAAGATACATTTATTTAAGGGTATAATGCAGAGATGCATGTATAGAATGATGAATTGATTATTAATCAATCCTGATGTCATACTATTGAGAAAACAATAAAGAATATTTTAGAATATTATGATATGTAATTTTATATTTAGTATGGTCCATCCAATATTTCTATGATAATGAACCCTATGAAAAACAAGGATTACTTTTTCTAATAGATCATGTGTTATTGAATTGATTTATTTCAATGGTATGATTCTTAAAACTATGTATCGAGATGATTCAATGAAAAAAATCATAATCTATTCCTAAAATGAGAAGAAGTTAAGATCAAATAAGAAAGGAATGCCCCAAAATAATGAGTCGTAATAGAGATAGGAAAATTCATTAGCAATAACAAAAATAGACTCAAGAACAAGATAAAAGAGATTTTTTTAAGGTAGGTTGGGGATTCTGGGGAATCTTTGGGAACCAATCATACATCTACTATTTTTACATATTATTTCGATGAAATTGTAATAAATACTGATTGAGAATGTGACACCCTGTGATTTGGAAATAATAAAATAATTTGATTTAAAAAATGATACACAACACTGATTTGGGATTAAGCTACATGTAATAACATGTTTAGCTTGAATTACCCATAATATTGGATTTAAACAAAAAACGTCAATATTATTATTATTTAGTATGATAGTTTTCATCCATATTTTAGAATGGAAGTTATGCATAAAAATAAATTAATTAGGAATAAATTGTTTATCCATGTACATAAAATTAATTTTCTTGTGAGCAATAATTATAATTGATAATAAAACCCTTTTGAAAATGAATGAAATATTTTTTTTCTAAAAATCTATTTTAAGGAAAACAAGTATGTATTATACCAATAAATTTAATAAATAAATATTGTTTTATTAAATTAATTGAATTTATAAATTAAATTTTCAAATATATTTTCTAACATTCTTTCTATGTGTTTTCTATATGATATATAAAAAAATCCAATTATGTAGATAATACTATATTTTTTTAAATAAAGTTTTGTCTCCTTATTTTTGTGAAAATATTTTGAAACTAATTTTACAATGTTTTTAAAATTTATTAGTAAAAAGAGTTTTTTAAATGATAATTACAAAATTCTATGAGGGTGAATATAATTTATTTTTGAAAAAAGTTTAATTTCTTGATGAATATTAAAAAATAGTCAACTATATTTGAAAATTTTCATTTCATTTAAATTATTTATAAATTTAAAATATATTTTAAATTGGTTTTAAAGTATAATTATTTAAATTATACATATATTAAACCAATTTATTCTATTTTAATAAATTAAAAATTGAAATTGGATATAAAATATTTCTAAACTTTCGAACGTTTTCTCATTAAAAACATGATTTATCGTTATATCTGGGGGATTAATATTAAATTACAATTCTCCAATTTTGATAATATAATATAGAAAAATAGAGTCTATATTTTTAATAATAGTAATATAAAATGTATAATATGTTCAAATTAATTCTTTTTGATAGTGATTGGTGAAAACAGTTAAATTTAATCACACTTATTATGGTTAAAATTTTTATAATGAGGGATTAATTTTCGATATTAATGGGAAATGACCTAGGAACATGTTAAAGATCCACTGGATAGAAATATTTATAACTTATATGTTATATTATCTATATTTTAATATTATTCATGCTTAGTGACATAAAATAAATTTTGGTAGAAATCTCAGTTTCAAAACTATTACAAGTATCCCTTTTCAGCTTTATTATTAAACATCACTCCTCTCATCCTCCCATAACACCTTAAAAAATATTTGGTTTCACCAATACCTAACAAAATAATATCCAAAAAATAAATAATAATATCTTAGAATATTTATTTTTTGTTCTAATCGATCCTAAGAATTTATTTGGTGGGAACTTATGGAGGATACAAGAAGAAGATGTATTGTTCATCAAAGAGCCTTTCAATTTTACTTTTTCCTACACCCCATAAATTTCTTTTAAACCATTATTATATAATAAAATATCTATAATAAATATAGTATGTTGTTCTAATGTTAATTTTAGAACCACAATCATTTCCCTCTTTTATCAAATGAGTTATGAAATCATCATTTTTCTGTACGGTGGGCTACTACCTCATTAAATGATGTAACTAATTTTTACAATTTAACATATCATGGTTGGATATAATGATAGATATAGAGTTGAAATATGTTATATATAACATAATTATAATTTTATTTTCATTTCATCTTATAAAACTTTTTTCACTCCATACCACATGGGATATGATAACGTTGATCATGTGTATGACAGATTACTGCCACACGAAGAGCTGATATTCATTTTCACTAACACATTATATGGAAGGTAATAAGGGTACTGAAAATGAGTATATGAGATATAAATGAAAAAAATTATGTTATTAAAAAAATATATATTATTTTTTTAATTATAATATATAATTTTATTTCATACATTTTCACTCAATGAAGAAAATTATAACGACATTCATGGACATGTGGACTACTGCCTCCTCAATGATATGTTATTATTTTTTTCATCACAAAATTAAAATAATGATATATATAATTATATATTTTAAATAATATTATATAATTATATAATTATAATTCTGTTAATATAAAATATTAAATTCCTTCTTTCCTAAATCATCAGTGAAAAATGGAATCGTTACTCTTGAGTAAGTACAACATACCCTCTCTATAATCATATCATCAGTTCATTTTTCATAATCATAATTCTTTATTGGTAGTAAAAGAAAATTATTATGAATAAATATAATTATAATTTCAAGATTATTTTTCAATATAGGTTAACATAATGAAAAATTTTACTAGAGTCAAGATATAAGATTATTTTTTGACACATATGTCAAATATCGTCAAAACACCAAATATAAAAATAATTGATTATGTAATTTTATATAACATAGTAACAAATTCAATATAAATAAAAATAAATATGAATTATATTTCCAATAAAACAAATAATTACCATAATTTTATTATTGGGGAAGATAAGGACACATGCCACAAGTCACACTCATTGTAATAATTTTCTTATTTAAATTTCATTTATGTTAGATATATGCCATATTCAAAAAAAATTCACTAGTTTATATACTACCCATGTATGTTTCTCATGGTTATTATAATATAATTTATGTATATAGTATAGGATATATTGTTCTTGGGGTTTGTGTTTTAAAATCCACCAAAACTACAAGGTATTTATTAAATCAATATCTATTCATTGGGTTAAAATTCTACATCATTGATTATTTATTTTTTAAATTATGTTTAAAATTGATTTTTATTACAATATTTTTCATTTTCACTTGTTTTATGTGGTTATATATTTGGAAAAAAATGTATATTAATTAATTAATTCTTATTTTAATGTTATGATCTTTGTAAATGTTTATTCTTAAATTATATTTGAAGGAAATTATTTCAAAATTTCCAAAAATAAATTAATATTATTTCTCATATGGTCATTCATGAAAATTTTATTTAATATTGTTAATACATATTTAAAAATAAATTATTTTTTAAAATGTTTTGTAAATATTATTACATTATTTCGGTCTTTATTCAGAAATCTATTTTCCTCTAAAAAAAATGTTTTTTTAAAAATGTTTTCCCAAATGTTAAAAAATATTTATTAATTGAGGAAATTCTATTTTACTCATAAATTTATTTCATTATATTTATATTTTTTCATTTTGACAATGAATTTATTTTTTACTATATTTTAAGAAATTTTATGTTTTTATAGTGAATTTATAAATAAAAATTTTATTTTTTTAAAAATGTATTTAATAATATTTTAATGATTGTTCTGAATATTAATGTCAACAAATATATATTTTAATTATGATTCACTGGAAAAAATTTCTAAGGATGCAATCTCATTTTTCGTTACATTGCTTACAATTTTTTGAAATAGATTATTAGGGAACCCATTTGTTTTTTACAGGTTATTCGCAGATCAACTCTATTGACATGAACATCATCACTTATCTTTGGGATAATCGTGTTTTAAAATAATAATGATTTTTTCTATGAGTATTATGGTTGAATAACTTTTTACATTATTTATTTTGTGGTTCTTCGAAATTATACGTGATTGGTGCACCAAGACAGTATTGGGTGATCCGGTTATACCTTATATAATGGGGCATCCTAGTTATCTCCAGGTGTTCCCGTTGTATCATATATGAAGGGTTCACTGAGATAGAGATCCAATGGATTGGACAATTATTATTTTTCTTTATAATTATAATGGAAGTCAAGTATATGGTAATTACAATCATAAGGGTTCATTTAGTGTTCTTAGAAGGTAATTTCTCAATATACCATCACATTTTATCAATGATTTAAAAGGGTGTGTGATATTGTAAATGCTCAATGTTGACTTATTTTTTCAATTATAAAAGATTCTCTTTTCTCTTTCCATTGTTAAATCCTTATTAAATATTTAATGACTGATTATTCTAATATTTATTGGAATGAGTTCTTTTATGAGTCTCTCATGCACTTTAATTATGTCGTCATACCCATATCCTCTAAAAATTATCATTATTTAATTTAAATTATTAATTATTAGTATTACCATCAATGAGTATTTGAGCTCAACCTTCTTATTTTCCAATTTCTATAGGATATCAACAAATAATGATTAAAAAATTATTTCAACAGAGGACATTATAAGGGTAATGATGATGAATTAATGCGAAATAAGAAAAGGTGGGTTAAGTGTGAGAAGTGATCATTTAGTGACATGAATATTGTTTATTTAAGATCTTTCCATAATTCTATAAAACCATCAATATAAAATGTCCTTGGTAATTTATGTGGGCCAATTTTTTTTGATGTTTTACGGTTTTAATAAAATAATTATGTCATAATTATCTGTATCAAAGATGGAAATGCATTATTATGTTTTTATCATAAGATCAGGGAGTGTGGATTTTGGGTTATTATAGTAGGTATTATATTAAAGGTTTCAATAACATTGGATTTTATATTTCTTCAAGTGTGGTTGGCTACAATAATATTTATATAATATTGAGGTTGATCATAAGGTCAAAATATTATATAACCAATTTCATTAGTTTATGTAGAAAACATTTTGAGGTTATTAATGAAATTTTGAATGATTTTTTATTGGGTTGGAGTATTTTTATCCCATTTTATCAACATTATGTGTTATTTATTGAGAATTTCGTTTTTCATATTTAAAAAAATAGAAAACTATAAATCTAAGTTACAATATGTCACCTTTGGAAAGGTCATGGGGCTTGAACCCACAACCGGATGGTGAAAATTATATAATTTAAACCACTAACCTAAAGGATTTATAGTTAGTAAAAAAATTTATAGGTAAATATTATGTTTATTTCATAAAATTATGAATTTCTTTAGGAATAAAAGTCCATTAATCATGGAATAATATATTATAAAATTATATTAGTCTTTGGGTTTCAAACGTAGTTAAGAAATGTTTTATTATTTTTAAGGATGCTTATTTATGGAATTATTTAGCTTAATGTTTTAGTAATACTTTTTATATTTGGAGATTAATGTATGAAACATTAATAATTTTTGAATTTATCTAACCATGTTCAAAAAAATTTGGTAGTTATTAATGTATAAATATAGTAGTAATAACTTTTTATCACTTTTATGGTAATATATTAATTAAAATTTGGGTTTAGTGCGTTATGAAATTAAAATTTATCAGGAATACACATCATTTCCAGAAAAATATGGTTTTATTGTAGAAATTTATTAATGTTTGAAATTATATTCATTAAAAATATATAATACTATATTTTCATAATAAATATGGTAAGAGACTTCCTCAAATATAATAAATGTATCTTGAAAAAAAATTTATCTAGTGCCTACAATTTTGTTGAACAAATTATCATTTTTATCATCACTTATTTATTTTTTTGAGGCCCTTAATGTTCCATTGATCATTCACTGTCATATGATCAATGACCTGAATCCATCTCTATAATTATTTAGGATTTTCTCCAGTTACCACATATGTTATCCAACTTGTAAACCTAATTTCGTGGTATTATATATTACATTTGTACATAATTTTCCCACTTATCAAGATGATGTGGAGTTAATCATTTTAAGACATGGGTTTACGATAATGGTGTTTTCAAAAATCTAACCTTTGATCACTAACATACAGTTCAAATTCTGATTATGTAACTTTTTAATATGGGTAAGATGTCAGACCCCAAGATTTTAAAAGAATAAAATTATGTTTGATTGTGTAAAATAATAGAAAAATTGAGTTTTCTGTACATTATATTCAATATAGAGGCTTCCTTGTGTTACATTCATCATTGAGTTAAAATTATATAATGTAATTATAATATTATTTAATATGATAGATATTAGTGAGTTGTTGGAATACAAGGTATGAACATGATTAACATAATTTTGGAAATATGGGTCACAAAACACACACAAACACACAAAAACATATATATATATATATTATTTTTTAACTAATTAATTATAATACAAAATAAAATTCATTTTAAAATAAGCTGAAATAATTTTATGAAAAGTATCTTTAATGCACACAAGTTTGTTTTGTGGCATTAAATTAAGAAAATCATTCTTCTTGGATTATTTTAGAGAAATTTATATAATTTATATTAATCTATATTTGAAATTCAACTTATATGATTTATGAAGAAGATATAAAAATTTATAATTTTTCAATTAAAATAGTATTTTTTTTATAAAAAAGGGATTATCATTGACAATTTATGGTTAAATTATTTTAAAACTAATTTTGAAACTATAATAAGATTAATATAAAAATCTAAATATCATTTTATAATATCTGATTTAATTTTTTTTTCTGAGGGTTAATATTTCATATTTTCATAAATAAATTCGATTTTTTATTAATAATGAGAAAATTGAATTTTAAATGAAAACTGTATTTTCATGTAATTTATTTATAAAGTAAATATATAATTTAATTTATATTTAAGGTATATTTAGTTCAAATATAAATCTATTAATCCAATTTAGGTCAACTGAATCAATTTCATATTGAAATTCAAAACAAAAACATTGAAAGAGTTTTAACTTTTTCTCTTTGAAAAACAACATTATGATTATGTATTGGGAAATAATTTTAATTTAAATTATACCCCATATACACATAAGATTTCTAGAAATGTAAATTTATTTTTTTAATAGGAATAATTTATAACTACTAACTGTCCCAACATTATTTGTTACCTAATTTATATGGGAAAAATAAAAAATAATCATAGAAATTAAGGTAAAAATAACATTACCAAGGGATTAAACTTTAAACTTATGGGGAAAATGACAAAGAAACATTTCCCAAATCATCTAGATGTAAATATTTTGACCTTATATTTCAATTAATGATAATGGGCCATTATTCAGTCATAGTGACATGAACTAGATTTTGTTGTAGTTCACTAGATCAAAAAAATCCAAGTGTGCCACTCACCTCACATATAAAAGGTCACTCACTATCCTACTTCCTTTAAACCATTAAACCATATTAGTTCCAATTATAACTACAAAAATAATATTAAAAAATACATCTCATTTTCCCAAAATACCTTTTTTCTTGGAAATGAATCATAGTAAGGATGTTCATTAAAAAATAATGAGGATACCTGAATAAGAGGTGACATTAATCAACAAGCGTTTTAGTTTTAATTTCTTTTCACCACTTCATTTCCTGTAAAAATGTGATTTTATAATAAAATAAAAATATAACATACACTAGGAATTTTATATTTTAATTTCATAACATAAATATATTCTCTATTCTATAAAATGGGTTATGAAATCACTGTTTCTCTATACGGAGGACTACCATCTTATGAAATGATGTCATTTATTTTTGCATTACCTACTATAAAAGTTGGGTATAATGATGGATATAACATTTATATATGAAATAATTAACATATTTATACCTATTTTTCCATTGTATCATATATATAATTTTTATTACATACGGTTGGGGATACGAGTTCATCACACATGTGTGAGAAAAATTATCGCAACTTGTTATGATGTTATTCTTTTTCACCAAATCATTACAAGTAAGTCAATAAGGATAATGGTAATTAATATATGTGATATAATTTAAAGAATTATGATATTAATGAAATATTTATATTTCTTTAAATATAATATATCATATTATTTTTTTCTATTCACCTAATAAAAAAATTGATCAAGTCATTCATGAATGTGTGGACAATGGCCTCCCCATAGTGATGCGGTTCTTTTTTTTATCATCACATAATAAGAATGATATATATTGTTATATATATTTAAAAAATATGTATTTTTTGAAATAATTATTATTATGTGAATATTGAATATGACTTAACTTTTTTCCATAAGAATTATTTTAAAACGAAAATGGTACTCTTGCGCACGTACGACCTACCTTATCCATTATCATAATGTTAGTTCCATTTTGTTGAACATATTAAAATTTTTAAATATTTAATTTCGGTATTAGTGTTATAATCATTTCATTTTCATTATTCTATATGGGTTTTAATGGTTTCCTCTTTTGTAATAGTCAACCTATCGAAGTCATATTTGACACATAAACCAAATATGGTCAAAACTACCAATGTAAATATAATTGATTATGTAATTGTATATAAAAAGGTAATAACTGAAAGAAAAGTAAAAATAATATTAACAATGTTCTAAATTATAAAAATAATTAATAAAGTTCATTATTTAGGAAAATAATTACACACATGACAAGGCATACTTAAAGTAAGGGTTTTCTTGTCCCAATTTTATTTTTGAAGGATTTATGCCATATTCACCACATATTATTTTTTTATGTATATATTTACCATGAATGTATTTTATCATTATTATATTTAAACATTGGTTTATTTTTATATCCATTTTAGGGTATCTATTTAATAGGGATTATAGATTAAATGTTACCATGAAGTTAGGGATTTCTTAACACGATTTTTGTTCATTAGGTTACACTTCTCCATAATTTATTATATCATTCTAAGATTATGTGAATAATGAATTTTTGTTAAATTATTTTTTAACTAAATAATTTAATGTGGTTTTATAATTTTAAACACATAATATATAAATTTATTAATCATCACTTAAATTTTATGATATTTTTAATGTATTATTTTATAATCTCATTCTAATTGAGATTATAAGTTGTGCCCCCAGTTTCCAGTAAGTAACTCTTAATTTATTCTTTTTATGTATAAAAATTGTTTGGTCGATGTTTGTGAGGATTTTTAATCCATTTATTTTTTTTCTATATTTTTAAAAGGGTCACAGTTTAAGCACAGTTTGTGATAACCATACAACACTTATAGGGAACTGTGTATAATGATATAGAGGCTATGGGAAAGGAGCACAGGATACTGCATTGTTTTCCTAAACTATGCGGCCACCTACTAGAAACCGTTCTATGATTGATAATGGATTTCTTCATAGTTGGAACACTATTTTTATTATTGTTTGAGACAATAGTGGGAGGGCCCCTTGATGTAGTTGCTGGAGAATGGTTAGCACACTGTTTGACGAACCGTGCAACTAATTATGCATGGTTTAAAAACCATATCACAAAATTGCGTATGTAGGTCTACATTTTTAACTAACACCTATTTTTTCCAAATAATGTCCCAAACTTGATAAATGATCCTCCAAAAGTTAGCAGAGGCAATTCTAATTGACCTGTGGGAGATGTGAAGGATTATCTTGGTATGTTAAAGCTAGATTTTCACAGTAGGTCATTGTTTATGATAATTTTCAGTGGACTTCATAGATCTACTTCCACTTGGGATAGATCTAAGGGTTTTTATTTTAAATATGATTATATTTTCCCAGGTTTATGTTAGGTGAAGATATCAATTATGGGGTATTTGGGATTCAACCAGGTTCTCTGGATGTTTTTCGTGTCGTTATTCATTTTCACCATTAATCCCGAGATAGGTGGCTTCACTCAAAGATCCTATTTTTAGAACAATAAGGATGGATTTAAAATTGATTTTTTTCCGTAAATTCATTGTGAAACTATTGTCACATATTTTTAGGAAACCTTCTTTGGTGGTGGATTGTGGAATTGTGAAAATTGGGTGTTTCTGTGGAATGTGAAAATTGTAACATGATTTTAAATTTTTATTTTAAAATGGTTACTAGTTCTGACGAATTAAAAAATATCATTAAATAAAATATGGTTTCAATAAAATGGAATAGAAAAATTGATTTCAAAATATGGTTGTCTTAATTGGTTTAGCATGTTGGAATTTGATCGATGTTGGTAGTGATGTACCACCATCAAAGGGATGATTTTTTTTGTTGTTCCACCGTCAAAGGTATGATTAATATTGCATGGTTGTGTGTTGGAAAGTTTTACTATTTGGTTATGTTAAATGGAATATTTTATACCAATAAAAAAATTGAGAATTGGATTCATGACCTTTTCAGTTACATTCCATGGAACAATATGTCATTTTGAGAAATCTATTTTACTATAGAACAAGTTTATATTCTCATATAAAATATTTTAGAAATATTTTTATAGAAACTATTTTATATAAATGTAATAACATGTGCTATCCCAGTGGAATGAGTAGGTATTTCATTTTAGGAAAGAATACTATGTTTCATTACTCACCCCGTTTTGGAACATAACTACTGTTACAGTTTTTGTTTATCAAGACATGGGAAAAGTTAATATATCGCACTTATCCAATGGTTCATAGTGATACATGGAATTTTTGGGGAGTTAGAGCATGGATAATGTTAGATCTTTCCAGTTATGTAGTTTTTATTGTATTTGGTTGGTTTTTTCTTCCATTTTGTACTTAGATCTTTTGAAATATTATTATTTGGTAATTATTGTAGTTAGTATTGATATAAATTATATTACATTAAGTCTTCTTTCATTAATATTATGCATCTTGTAGTGGTTTATTTGATAATTTAATGTTTTCTTTTTTATTTTATTTTTAAAGGGTAAAAAATCCAATATTTATAAATCAATACTTTTTCTTTTTATAAGGACCCGTCCTTAAAACATTACTTAATCTTGAATTAAATGAATAACTCCCATTGAGGATATTTTTGGGTTTAGAGTTTTAGAGAATTAGGCAATAACTATTACATCTCAGAAGTTACAAAGTAGACACATCTACTTAGTTTCCTTTTTTATAAAATAAAAACTCTAGAAAACAAATTCATGTCCAGTTCCATGTTTTAGACAACATAACATTCCTTGATCCCATAGTTGACCCTATTACACTTTATTTCATGTGAAAAACATTTCAAAAACATGGTATGAACATAAAAATATCAGTAAGGAATACACAAAGAAGGAAACTGTTAGTTTTTCAAAACAACAAGTAAACCATGAATACCTAATCATATGTAATACTTTTCAACTATATGAAGTAGTTAATACTCTTCACTGAATAAAAGATCATTAAATACCCTTTTGTAAACAAAATATTACCATAAAACCCATATAAAGAACACATAACATATAAAAGTAACTTAGGACATAAACATACTTAGATGGAATAACCATTCGGTCGACTTCCACACATATCACAAAATGGAATATCCATATGGCTGAATTCCATACCCAATCCATTGGAGTTTATAACGTAACCAACCATCCTGGTTTTCATGGTACCACCTGTCATTTGGTTTATCACGTAACCACCTATCAAATGTCTATGTACCATTATAAAATCACAACACATAAAACCAATATAAAGGAATGATAACATTTTAACAGTTCAATAACAATATATATCATATAAATATATTGAACTAGATTAATCCTTTATCAAAACCATTTTCAATACCAAAATACGTAAAAGAGTATATGGTATTTATTTTCTTATAAAAACATTACATCTTGTTGAGGAAGACAAAGATAAAATAGTACTTGTGGCGGCGGAAAGGTCATTGTCCCTACGTACGTTAAAAGAAAGATTCATTTTTTTTGTTTAGTAAAACGATTTGTAGAAAAAGATTCCACTTGAAGGAAATGAAAAGTCAAAGGTGTTTATACTACGTATGAAAGATAGTCTTGTATTAAAACAAAATATTCCTCAATGAAAGGAGATTGATACAAAGTCCCCAACCTCGAGCCCAACCTGACCCGTTCGTTCTTTAACATCCTAAATAATAAACTAATGTTAATTTATACTTTCTTCAAAACATTTTTCATGTTTATTTTTCCTATTATATTACTTATTACCATGTTATAAACATTACATAGTCAATTATGTTAATAATGGTCATTTTATCGATATTTGGTACATGAGTCGAAAACGAACACCTTATAATTACAAGTTGTTCATGTGGTAAAATATCCATTATCATCAGAATTATATTAATGATTTAGATATGATATATGTCATATATATTCATTATTTACATTTATTTATAATAGTACATAACATTTAGAGGTATGAAATGAAATGCACCGTTCATGGAGATGGTAAGACGTACGTACGCATGAACGTTACATTCATTTCTATTTTATATTCAATGGAATTAAAACATAATGATACCTAGTTTTATAATAATTCCAGTATAGTATCATATATAATATCATTTACGCAATCCTTTATAAGGAACACATATGGTATTAACGGGTCATATCTCTTTAAGGGGGCGGTAGTCCGCACTTCCTCTAATGAGATTATCGTGTCTACCCATAATTGAAACCATAAAGGTATGATATAAATTAAAAATATAGAAGCATAAAGAAAACATATACATAATATATATCATATATAAAAATATTGTCATCTTAATTGCCACCATGAGAGGCGGTAGGAGATAATTGAACAATCATCGTTTCGTGAGATGTTAGTTTTCCATCCCCATAAACAGTATGTTCTTCACCCATGGTGTCTATAAGTGTAGCACAGAATAATTCTCATAACAACATCATAGTATATTGAAGATACTGGTGTTGTTACAATAGAAAAGAATAAAAAGATTTTAGGGGGTTGGAGAAGAAAAACAATACAAAAGAACATAAGAGAAGACATTACCTTTAAATCGGGTAACACCCTTTGGTTTAAACCAAAAGGGTTTCTTGAAGTGCTTTATCCCTATGTTAAGGATTCTAGGATGAATAGAGGGATCTTTTGAGCTTATTTGAGTAGAGTTTAGACAATCCAAACGGCTTGAGAAGTGTGATAAAGGGGTAGGAAGTGGGGTATTTTTATAAGGGGGAGGAGGGGCTCTTTTGGAAAGATTGAAATTCTATTTTATTATATAATGATTTTAGGTTTCTAAAGGTCAAAAAATCATTAAAGTTGAATATAAGGTGTCCTAGTTTCAAAATAATATCATCCAGTAAGAATTGGAAATTTTTTGGATATTATTGTAAACATTATCTTCTTATTTATTTAAATCATTCATTAATGATTTAAACACTACATCATCATTATGTCATAAATAATTTTATTTATTTGATGTCAAAAAATTATAAAAAAATTACCATGATGTGGGAAATCTTTTTAGATTTATAATTAATATTTATAATCAAATATATAACTTTTATAACATCATTTAAAAATTGTTTTATTAAAACAATACATGTTTGTGACATTTTTATTTTAACTTTAAATAAAAAGGTATTAATGACATTATTGTACCCAAGTGGCTTTATGGGGTCCCAAAATTGACCCATGGATTGTATTTGTCAGACATGACTCATATAATAAGGTTAGGACATGTGTCAAGGTAATTTCATATTTCTATAACATTATTTTTTCCTTAAATTACCCTAATTACCTCTAATCACGGTTAATAAATCTCAAAAGTTACTATTCACAAAAAAAATTAATTTCATCCCATTGAACCACATTTTACTTACTAATGACATCCATGTATGTTGGATTTTTGAAATTCAATTAACAGATGTGGTAAAATTTCATTTAAATGAAAAATTAGTTTTTTAACTACCACTTAGTAGTTTTACTATTCATCAAAAATTGATGTTTTTCAGAAAAATACCAAAAATTCATCCTAAGATATATTTGGTATTTTAAATTCAAAAATGATGTCTATTTTTACAAATTCAAAACATATAATTTTTATAAATTAATTTCATAATTAATTCCTGTTGTCAAAACAAATATCGTGTTTTTAAGAAACAATATCTATCAAAAGGTTGACACTTGTTTAAGTCCAATTTCAAAATGAAATTAATTCAAATGACAACCATTGGATTAAATGGTATAAATATATTATAATTTAACTTTAAAACCAATTAAAAGATAATCTAACCATATAAATACATTAGATTAAAAATCAATTTTGAAATAAAATACAATATTTTTCACTTTTCATTAGAAATGAATTTTATCGGAAAAATTCCAAAAATTTACAAAAAGAAAATTTTGATGTCCCTATTCTAAAAAAGGATTTTATTTGGTCATATAGAATGTATTAAAGTGACCAAAACTATATTTAAAGAGGGTTCTCCATCAAAAGGTGGTAAATTGGCCTTTTAGTGAATATTAGAGTATTTATGCTTAAAATTGGATTCATTCACAATTTAGGCCTCTAACATTTATTGGATAAATGTAAAAACATTTAACAAACATATATAATCATATTTCAGTTATTTATATTCATTCCCACCAATACAATGGCTACGTGTTAACTACCATTTAAAATAATATTATTATATTATTAGTGTGCAATGTAAGATTTCAAAGAAATCTGTTGTTCTGTATCGGGTATGCCATTGAACATAGAAACCCTGATAAAGTAAAATTAATATTTAATTCACAAATATTATTAAATATGAAATGTCTTATTCTTTATTTAACTGGGATGTTACATCCTTCCCACCTTTTTGAAATTATGTCCTTGCAATTTTTATTCACTTATCAAAATAAGTGGGGTATTTATACCTCAGAGCATTTTCAGATTCCCACATTGCCTCTTCAACCATATGGTTTTTTTCAAAAAACCTTCACCTAATAAATTACCTTATTCCAAAACACTGGCTCTCTATGGTTAAGAATCTGGACTGGTTGTTCCTTATAAGAGAGATTCTCTTCCAACTGAACTAAGTCTCGGCTCAAAACAAGATATGGATCTGGAATATACATTATCAATATTGAAACATGAAAAATATTGTGTACCTAGGACAATGTTGGAGGTATTTACACTCTGTATACAACTGATCCAACTTTCTCCAGGATTTCATAAGGTCCAATGGACCTCAGACTCAACTTTCCATTCTTTCCAAAACGTATCACATTTTTCCATGGAGAAACTTTGAGAAAAACAAGATCAGATACCTCAAAATAATGATCCTTCCTCCGGTTATCTGCATAACTTTTCTTCAGACTCTGAGATGTTCTCATGTACATATGAATCAAATGAACTTTTTCTACCATCTCTTCTACCAATTCTGGTCCCATCAGCTTCCTTACGCCTACTTCATCCCAAAAATATGAAGTTTGACACTATTTACCATATAATGCCTCAAATGGAGCCATCAGTATATATGAATGAAAATTTTTATTATAAGAAACTTAATCCAAAGAAAGATATTGGTCCGAACTTCCCTAGAAATCCATCGTGCAACCACATAACATATCCTCCAAGTCTGAATTGTTGTTCTGACTACCCATCCGATTGCGGATGAAAAGCTGTAATAAAATTTAATTCAGTAACCAATTACTTTTGAAGGCCATTCCAAAAGTTATAAGTAAACATGGGATCATGATTAGGTACAATGAAGAGGGTAATTACATTTAACATGATTATATTTTTAACATACAACTGAGAATGTTTATCTAGAGATAATTTATCTTAAATAGGAAGTAAATGAGAAGATTTAGTCAATCGATCAACAATAAACCAGATTTCATTATTACCTTGAGATGTCTTTGGTAATCCCACAAAGAAGTCTATGGATATATTTTCATATTCCCACTCTAGAACCGGTAAAGAATAAAGCATCCCTTTCGGTAACTGCCGCTCTGCTTTTACCTGCTGACAAGTCGAACACATCATAGTAAAATTAGCAATATTTCATTTCATTCTATCCCACCGGTAATAATCCCGCGGATCTCTGTACATCTTAGTACTTCCAGGATGAACTGAAAATGGGGAACTATGACCCTCACATAATAACTCATTCTTCAAATTTGAATCGTAAGGTACACAAAATCTCTTTCCAAACCTCAAAACACAATCTTTATCAATGTTAAATTCAGGAAACGTACCCTTCTGAACAAGCTCTACCTTTTTCTGCAACTCACTATCTATCTTCTGCACTTGCTTAATTTTTTCTGATAGAGATGATCTAACTGAGACCTGAAACAAAACAGATGAACTTCCTGCACAAAAAACTTATATGCCAAATTTCACCAAATCAAAAACCAAAGGATCTCATTCCAAATGTAGTATGGTTAATGAAGAATTACTTTTTCAAATCAAAGCATCAGTCACTTTATTTTCTTTTCCCGGATGGTAATGAATTGTACAGTTATAATCCTTGATTGATTCCAGCCATCTCCTATGTCTAATGTTCAATTATTTCTGAGTGAATATATACTTTAAACTGTTGTGATCGGTATATATTTAACACTTTACTCCAATCAAATGATGCCTCCAAATTTTTAAAGAAAAAATAACAACAATTAATTCCAAATCATGTGTTGGGTAATTTAACTCAGGAGTTTTCAAATGATATGAATCATAAGCAATTACCCAATCATTCTTTATAAGGATACAACCAAGTCGTTTCAATGAAGAATCATTGTAGATAACAAACTCACCATTTCTGGAAGGCAGTTCCAAAACTGTAGCATTCACCAATCTCCTTTTCAATTCATGAAAACATTCATTACATTCTTTTGTCCAAATGAACTTAACACCATTTCGAGTTAACATAGTCACTGGACTAGATAACCGTGAAAACTTTTCAACAAACCTCTGGTAATAACCTACCAATCCAAGAAAACTATGGATCTTGGTTATATTTGTGGGTCTTGGCCATTCTTCAATAACTTTTGTTTTAGCAGGATCTACAATTATGATATTTTTTGAAATAATGTAACGAAGGAATGAAATTTTTTGTAACAAAAAATCACACTTGCTGAATTTTCCATACAGTTTCTTTTCATTTATGGTTTCAAAGATAACTCTTAAATGACTTTCATGTTCCTATTTACTTTTGGATTAAACCAAAATATCATCAATGAAAACAACAAAAATATTATCCGAGAACTCATGGAAAATTCTATTCATTAGATCCATGAATACATCAAGTGCGTTGGTTAACCCAAAAGGCATAACTAAAAATTCATAATGGTCATATCTAGTAAGAAACGCAGTCTTCGGAACACCTGATTCTTTTACTTTCAACTAATGGTACCCCGACCTGATGTCAATCTTCGAAAAAATTTGAGCTCCCTCGAGCTGATAAAAAAAATCATCAATATGAGGCAAAGGATCCTTTCTCTTAACAGTGATGTTATTAAATGCTCTATAATCAATGAAAAGTCTCATTGAAACAACTTTCTTTTTAACAAACAATATTGGAGCACCCTAGGGGGGTGTTCTATGTCTAATTAAACCTTTATCTAATAACTACTGCAATTGCTTATTTAACTCTAAAAGTTTTACTTGAGCCATTCAATAAGGAGGTTTTGAAATTGGTTTAGAATCAATAACTAAGTCAACAATAAATTCAACTTCCTGATCATGTATAATACTAGGTAACTCATTAGGGAAAACATAAATATACTCATTTACCAATGGAATATCCTTAATCTGAAAAATTCCTATTTTTTCAACAATATATGCATAGTAACATTGATTTCCATCGTTTACTAGTTTCTCAGCTTCCTGACATGTTATCAAAAGTAAGGGTTCATTATTGTACACAAGAAGAAAATATTTCTAAAAAGAAACCTATTTAGCTCTTCAGTCAATCTTATCATGATAAATAGAAATCCAATCCATGCCCAAAATAACATCAAACTCTACTAGAGGCACAACCATAAGGTTTTCTAGTAGATTATTTCCACACACATCGATAGGAAGGTTCTTATAATTTCTTTTTTGTCTCAACGTTTCCCCCATGTGTTTTAACCATAAGTTCAGAATTCATATCTTGATATTGAATTCCCAAATTACTAGAAAACATATCAGAAATGAAAGAATGTGTAGACCCTGAATCAAACAACATATTAGTATAATGTAAGCAAAAAAACAGTATACCTGACACTACTTCATTCGATGGCCCAACATCTACTAAAGTAGTTGCAAAGGATTTCACCACCCCTTTCTGCTTGTAATCTTGATGCTTTCCCTCAGTTGAGTTCTTCGTTAGACACTCATTTGCATAATGACCCATTTCATTACACTTAAAACATCTTACCACTGGTTTTTCATTTCCTACTTGACCATCTTCTTTATAGTTACGAGAAATATGACCAGACTTACCACATCGAAAGAAATTTCCAAAATTGGATAAAAATTCTCCATGATGAATTTTACCACACTTCTCACAGGATGGATATCTAGTTTTCTTACCTCCAGGATTCTTTGATGAATTCTTTCCCTTTGACTTCCAACTGGACCTCTTATTCTGTTGTTTTTCAAACAAACACATGATCATCGACAAACTCCATTTACACTTTCTCTTCACATCGAACAATTTTTTTATTACTTTTGAACTCGTGAGAAGATAAATATCTTCGATACATTGGATTTAACCCTAAGTAAAAATGGTTGATTTTACTATCAAGATCTCGTAGGAAATTTGGTTCATACCTTTCCAATCGAGTGAACTTTGCTTCACAAGTAGCCACTGAGTCATCCTCCTACCTCAATTCTAGTAATTTTTTTCCATTCGAAGATGAACCACCATAGGAAAATATTTCTCAAGAGACATACCTTTGAATTCATCCCTCTAAAGATCATCAATCTCTTCACTGTCCCAGATATTTTTCACCATCGACCACCACTGGTCAGCTTCACCTTCAAAACAGTAAACAACGAGACTAACCTTTTGATGTTTTAAACACCCCATGACCTCAAAAATCTTCTCTAGTGCTTTAATCTACCATTCTTCTAGCACAAGTTTAGATGACCCTATGAATTAATGGGGATTTTGCCTCATAAAATGCTCCAATACTGACATGTTCCTTTGTAGTTGATCTGGCTGACCTCGTGTATGGATACCAGCACCATTTATAGCCTGATTCAACTATGGTATCACTGCAAAAAACTATTCAGTTCTGATTCCGACCATCTCAGGTTGCTAATTTGGAAGGTTGTTTTCCTCCTGATGTCATCCCAACATAGCTGCCCTGTTTCCCCTGCGGAAAACCATTATAAACACTGAAATATCTTAGGCGAATAAAAATGGAAATATTTAAATTCTATATCATTTCAATCATACCATAAATTAATTTATTGACATGAATTTAATAATATTCTAACTCAAAAAGTTGTTTAAACTAACCTCTGATTCCAACTATAAAAACCCAGCCTTAAAAAAATACCAAATCTTGAAATAAATGAATAATTCACATTGAGGATCTTTTCAAGTTTAGATTTTTAGAGAATTAGGCCATAACTATTACATTTCAAAAGTTTCAAAGTAGATAAATCTACTCAGTTTAGTTTTTTTTTTCACAGCATAAAAACTCTTGAAAAAAAAGTTTCATGTCCAGATCCATGTATTAGACAGCATAACTTTCCTTGATCCCATTCTTGACCCTATTCCACTTTTTATCCTGTGAAAGGAATTTGAAAAACATGGTATGAGCATAAAAAGCTCAGTAAGGAATACAAAAAGAATGAAACTATTAATTTTTTAAATCAACAAGTTAACCAAGAATACCTAATCATAAGTAATAATTTTCACCTATATGAAGTAGAAAATAATCTTCCTTGAATAAAAGATCATTACTTACCCTTTTGTAACAAAAATATTACCATAAAACCCATATAAAGAACACATAACATATAAAGGTAACTTGGGGCATAAACGTACTTAAATTGAATAATCATATGGTCTACTTCCACACATATCACTAAATGGAATAGCCATACGACCGACTTCCATACCCAATTCATTAGAGTATATAACATAACCACCCATCCTGGTTTTCACATCACCACCCGTCACTTGGTTTATCACATAACAACCCATCAAATTTCCATGTACTATTATAAAATCATAACACTTCAAACCAATATAAAGGAATGATAACATTTCCATAGTTCAATCACAATATATATCATTTCAATATATTGACATAAAAAAATAATTTATCAAAACCATTTTCAATACCAATATATTTCGACGAGTATATGGTATTTATTTTCTTATAAAAACTTTACGTCTTCTTGATAAAGCCATAGATCAAATAGTACTTGCGACATCGGAAAGGTCATTGTCACTGTGTACGTTAAAAGAAACATTCATTTTTGTCTTTTAGTAAAATGCTTCATAGAAAATGATTCCCTTTGAAAGAACTGAAAATTAAATGGTTTTTATATGGCATAAAAAATATTGTCTTATATTAAAACAAAATATGCCTCAGTGAAAGGAGATTGAGGTGAAGTCCCTTACCTCGAGCCCGACTTGACCCGTTTATTTTTTAACATCACGAATAATAAACTAAAGTTAATTTCTACTTTCTTCAGAACATTTTTCAAGTTTATTATTCCTCTTATATAACTTATTACCATTTTATAATCATTACATAGTCATTTATGTTAATAATGGTCGTTTTGTCAATTTTTTTTACTTGAGTAAAAAACAAACACCTTATAATTACAAGTTGTTCATGTGGTAAAATATCCTTTATCATTAAAATTATATTAATGATTTTGATATGATATATGTCATATATATCCAGTATTTACATGTATTTATAATTGTACATAACATTTAGAGGTTAGAAATGAAATGCACCGTTCATGGAGATGCTAAGTCGTACGTACGCATGAACGCTACTTTCATTTCAATTTCGTATTCAATGGAATTAAAACATAATGATACAGAGTTATATCTTAATTTCAGTATAGTATAATATATAATATCATTTACTCTATCCTTTATACGTACCACATATGGTATTAACGAGTCATATCACTTTGAGGGGGTAGTAGTCCGCACTTCCTCTAATGAGATTATCGTTTTTACCCACAATGGAAACCATAAAGGTATGATATAAAATAAAAATACAGAAAAATAAAGAAAACATAAACATAATATATATCATATATAAAAATAGTGTCTTCTTAATGGACACCATGAGAGGCGGTAAGAGATAATTGAACAATCATCTTTTCGTGAGGCGTTAGTTTTCTATCCAGAGAAACAGTATGTTCTTCGCCCATTAGATAGAGGTGTGTGTAAGTGTAGTTCGAATAATTCTCATAAAAACATCCTAGTATATTTAAGATAATGGTTTTGTTACAAAGAAAAGGAATAAAAAGAGTTTAGGGGTTAGAGAAGAAAAACAAAACAAAAGAATAGAAGAGAAGACATTACCTTTTAATCGGGTAACTTCCCTTGGTTTGAACCAAAAGGGTTTCTTGAAGTGATTTTTACCTAAGGTAGGTATTCTAGGATGAATAGATGGATCATTGGAGCTTATTTTACTAGAGTTTGGTCGATCCAAATGTCTTGGGAAGTGTGAGAAAGGGGTAGGAAGTGGGGTCTTTTAATAAGGGAGAGGAGGGGCTCTTTTGGAAAGATTGAAAATATTATTTTATTATATAATGCTTTTCGGTTTCTAAAGGTCCAATAATCTTTAAAGTTGAAGATAAGGTGTAAAATGTTCGAAATAAAATCATCCAATGAGAATTAGAAAAGTGTTGGATATTATTTTATTCTTTATCTTCTTATTTATTTAAATCATTCATTAATGACGTAAACACTGCATCATAATTGCCCGGGTTCTCACCCCTAAGGGGGCGAGGTTCTGGAAATTCACTGACCTAACGAGAAGGATTGCTGATTTCTGGGGCTTTGATGATTGGCGGATGACTGCAATGGGGAAGGGATACTATCATATTGTCTTTCCCAGTGATGAGAGTAAGAGGAGGGCATGGGGCAAAGGTACTCTATCCTTGAATCCTGGCTTCTTAAGCATCCAGGAGTGGGATCGGAACTTTGACCCTATGAATGTTCACTGCACACATACCCAATTGTGGATTAGGATCTATAAGCTTAATTGGCTCTATTGGCATCCGCGGATTCTATGGGTTATTGCCTCGGCTGTGGGAAATCCAATCCGAATGGATAAGCAAACAGACAATCCCAGGTATGGTCATTATGCCCGTGTCCTGGTTGAAGTTGACCTGTCCAATACTTTGGTGGAAGAAGTCGTCCTCACAACGAGAGATGATACCATGAAATTAGAAATTCTGTATGAAAGGAAGCCCAAGTTTTGCATGAACTGCCTAACATTTGGTCACTTGACCCCTGAGTGTAGGAGAGATGTGAGTTGTTCAATTTGTAAAGCAAAGGGGCATGATGATACCACCTGCAATAGAAGAAAGGGCAAGGATGTCTTGCCTTCCCAAGGGGATGACAGTTCTGAATTTCCTACTGGAAGGAACAGGAGGGAGCTGAATATTGATGCACAGGGTCCTCTGGCTGGAAAGGTGGACTCTAAGGTCTTATCCAAGGATGTCTTGCCTTCCCAAGGGGATAGTTGTTCTGAATTTCCTACTGGAAGGAACAGGGGGGAGCTGAATATTGATGCACAGGGTCCTCTGGCTGGAAAGGTGGACTCTAAGGCCTTATCCAATGGAGTTGTCACCTCTGAAAGGCTGGATGCCTCATCCGCTGCTGCACAGAATGGAGCAGAACGGGCTGAGGTGTATGCCATTGGGAATATTGGTGGTACACATGGATTAGGCCCTGGGAAATGTGGTTTAGGGCAGGAGAGCTCACCGGGGATAGATGCTATTCAGAAAGGCAGCATACAGGCTCCCACTAATGATAAGTGTGGGGGGAGCAGCGGTGCACAGGTTGCTGTCTGCAAGACCACTGGCTGTGAGGCAATTATGGCAGGGGACACATTATGTAAAGGCAGCAGTGAGTGCAGCCAAGGTATTTCTCTTGATGCTGCTGATAGCAGTGCCTCTAACTTAGGTGGCAACCCGAGATCTGAACAAGCTACTGCTGCTTCAAATGGCAGTGGTGGGGACGGTCCAAGATCTCCCCATGTTGCTGCCTCTGATCCAGCTGGAGAATTTTTACAGATTCCTCCTTCCAAATTGGCTAGGAAGAAAAAGGAAACCTGCTCTGACCCTTCTCATTTGAAGGGCATGAATATGTTTACTCCCCTAAGTGGGAGGCTTTGGGCTGATGAAGTGGAGAAGATTGATATTGAAGGGACACATGGGCCTGAGGATGCTGATGGGGCAGATGACCCTGCTCTGAAAATTCAAGATGGTGCAAGTGCTGCTCACAAGTACAAAGAGAGTAGTGCGGCTGATAAGGCTTCTAAATCTGCCCCTAAAGGAAAAAAGAAAGGCAAGGGTAAGCAGGGTAAGGCACAAAGTACTACTGCGGAAACAAAGGGCCCCCTGACAAGGGGCAGGGCCCAGTGCCAATGAGGATACTATATTGGAATTGTCAAGGGCTGGGAAATTCCCATACGGTCAGGGCCCTTCGACATTACATTCTGACCTATAAGCCGCTGCTAGTTGGGATTGCAGAGCCAAAGCTTCTTATTGGCAACTGGAATGGTTTCAAATGGAGTTCTCTTGGTTTTTCTCTTATATCCAGCAACCAGCACAGCCTGAACATGGATCACTTATGGGTTCTGAGACATGATAGTATTCAGATTAATTCTTTTGCTAACAGGCCCCAGAATATTCTGATTAGCTGTAACAGTGCTGGACAGAATATCTCCGTCTCATTTGTCTATGCCTCCACATCTTATTTAAGGAGGAGAGAATTATGGGAAGACCTTAAAGCTACTGCTCTAAGGATGGACCAGAGGTGGCTGCTTGTTGGTGATTTTAACACCGTCTTGATGCCTGGGGAAAAAACTGGGACTAATTTTCATGGGACAGCAGCCCATGACTTTTCTGAGTGCATTGATTCCTGTAATTTGCTTCAGATCCCTCTTGCTGGAGCTGACTTCACATGGTGCAGATACACAGGGGAAGGGAAGAAGGCCAGCAAACTTGATAGATGCCTCGTACAAATTGATGACGAGAATGTTGTCCAGGGGGTCTCTGGCTTTACTCTCCCCAAGTATCACTCTGATCATAACCCACTCATTGTGGATGTCAACTTTCAGAGGATGCGGTCAGCCCCTAAACCCTTCCGATTTAATAATGCTTGGCTTGTGACCCCTGGATGCAGGGAAATTGTCTTGGAGGCATGGAGGATTGAGCCCATTGGGAGCCCTCTTCATAGAATTGCTGTCAAATTAAAGCACCTGAAAGGGCTTCTTAAGGAATGGAGTATGAAATCGTTCTCTAAAATTGATGATGACATTAAAATTGCTGATGAGGAACTCGGAAGAATTCATATTGATCATGAAAATCAGCCCATCTTATCCAGGGATGAAATCCTGGCGCGGAATAGGCTGGATGATCTGCTCATGGTGAAGGACAGACTGGTCAGGAATCAGCTGGATGTGAAATGGCTTAAAGATGGTGACAGAAATTCTAAGCTTTTTAATAGGCTACATAAGGCGAGGCAAGTGCGTGCTTGCAACACAGTGATCAGAATTGGGAACCACATTTACTCTGATGAGAATGAGATTGCTGCAGGTGTGGTTGATTATTTCAATGGAATATATTATGATAATGGACAGCCCTGCACCTCCAGCCTGGTGGAGAATATTAGCCCATGTGTTGACGAGCATATGAATCAATTTATTACAGCCCCACCTTCCAAGGGAGAAATTAGATCTGCTCTTCTCTCTCTTAATCTTGAGAGTGCGCCGGGTCCAGTTGGCTTTACTAATAAATTCTTTTTGTTTTACTGGGATATAGTGCAGGATGATATTGAGCGTGCCATAAGGGATTTCTTCTGTCATTCATACATGCCCCATGGGATGAATTCATGTTTCATTGCCCTTATTCCAAAGAAGGAAAATGCCCTTGACATTAAAGATTTTTGACCTGTTGCCCTTGGAAATACAATACCCAAGCTTATTAGCAAGATCATTATGTGCAGGTTAAGTGGGATTGTTGATAGCCTGATTACAGAAAACCAATTTGGTTTTGTCCCTGGAAGGAACATACAACAATGCCTTTTCATGGCCTCAGAGAGTGTGAATCTCATGAAACGAAAGACAAAGGAGGGGAGCTTTGCTCTTAAGATTGATATCTCTAAGTCTTTTGACACCCTCAAATGGAGCTTTCTCACTGAGATCCTTCATAGGCATGGGTTTTCGGAAAGATTTCTGAAGCTGATTAATACTATTCTTGGATCCTCATGGATGTCAATTCTTATTAATGGCGTGCCAAGGGGGTTCTTTCCTTGCTCAAGGGGTGTACGACAGGGTGATCCCCTATCGGGTATTTTGTTCGCTATTGCGGAGGATTACCTAAGTCGATGCTTCAATGACCTTTCTCAGATGGGTATTTATAAGAGGATTAAAGCTGGTATTAATGTTCACGCCCCATCCCATCTCCTCTATGCTGATGATATCTTACTGCTGGGACAAGCCTCAAAGAAAACAATATCTTATATCAAGGTTCTTTTTGATCATTATGAGGTTGTGGCTGGACAGGCCATAAGCTGGGAGAAATCCTCAATTGTCTTTGGCAATGGAATTTCTGCTGGAAAGAGGAACAGGATCATCCGATATCTTGGGGTTAAGCGGGGAGATTTCCCCTTTCAATATCTTGGGGTGCCTCTTTTCTGGGGAAGGGTGAAACGGCAATATCTGGAAGACATTTATGCTGGTATTACCAATCAACTCTCTAGCTGGAAAGGGAAGTCTATGTCCATGGCTGGAAGGGTATGTCTTGTGAACTCGGTTATTACATCCAAATGTGTTTACTCTTTTTCAATTTACCAATGGCCGCGAGGGCTTATTAAGGAGCTTCAATGCCTGGTCAGAAACTTTATTTGGACATGATCAATGTTTGAAAAGAAGTTGGTCACGGTGAAATGGAAAGACTGCATAAAGCCTGTGGAAATGGGAGGACTTGGGGTTAAGGACCTTCGTACATTTAATGATGGTATGATTGGAAAATTCACTTGGAGGCTGATATCAAATGAGATTAATGATGAATTTCTGTCGAGCAGGTTCACAAAACGGCTCATGAATGGATATAAATATTACCTCCAATCCTCGGTATGGGCTTCCCTCAAGCAGGCTTATGCAATGATTATGAAGGATACTAAATGGCTTGTTAGTAGAGATTCCACTCTTAGCTGCTGGAATAACTTGTGGCTGGATCAGCCCTTGCACTCCATGGGTGTTCCAGCCGAAGCTGCCTCATTGCCCATCTCGGTCTTTGTATCAAATCAGACTTTGCAAGAGCTGAACATCTCTGACTATATGCTATCCAAAATTAATAATTATGCTTTTATGTATTGTGATAGGCTGATCTGGATTCCTAGCAGGATTGGTAATTTTGACCCCAAGGAGTTCTACAGGTTTACTTGTGGCGGTACTGATCATGCCCCAACATGGCTCATGAAATTCAGGGCTCCCTTCATTCGGCCAGCCCGGTTTCTCCTGCTTTGGAGGATTTGGAAGAACAGACTTCCCACATCTGAACATTTGAAGCAAGCTGGTTTTCAGATGGCTTCCATGTGTGCTTTATGCAGGTCTGGGGAGGACACCACGCAACACATATTTATGGAGTGCAGGCAGGCCCGGAAACTTTGGAATTACATGGGAATGCTATTCGGAGTTAAGATTGACTCAGAAATTCTGCTCGTTGACATGCTGTCCGGACTGCTGCATATGCGATGCAGTGAGCAGCTGGGTAATCTTCTCACTACTGCCATTGCAGCGTGTATTGCATCCTTGTGGGAGTCACGGAATGTGGCTGTGTTTGGCAGTGCGAATGATGCTGTTCGGAAGGGAATGATCTCCATCTATAGGGATGTGTACGCTGCGTCAATGACTCAGGATGGTGTGATGGATAATACCATTTCTGACTTACAAACCCTGAGGATGCTTGGAGTTTCTGGCCGTCCCCGCAAACCTCGGATGATGAAATATATTAGATGGATACCACCGATTTCACCATGCCTCAAGGTGAATGTTGATGGAGCTGCGTCAGGTGCGCCGGGCCCATCGGGATGTGGAGGTGTTTTCCGCACCTTTCGTGGGTTTGTCAAGGGACTCTTTTACCATTACATTGGCATTGGCACTGCTTTGGAAGCTGAGCTATGGGCGATGATTCATGCTATAAGGTATGTTGTCCAATATAATTGGAGATGGATTTGGATTGAATCTGACTCGATGACTGCAGTGCATGCTTTGAATACTAGAACGCGTAATGTGCCTTGGCGTGTGCTCCCACAGTGGGTTGAGTGCCTCCACCTTTCGAGTCAAATACAGGTGGTTGTTTCTCACGTGTATCGGGAGGCCAATCAGGTTTCTGATTCTTTGGCAAGACAGGCTATTATTGATTCTGATACGATATGGTCCTTCAGGACCCCTGATTTTTGTGCTCCAATGGTGGATGCGGATAGATGTGGTGTGTTGTACACTCGCCTATGTAATAACCCCTTGTACGCCTGACTCTTTATTTTTATTTATTATTTCTGAGGACCGGCTCACGCTGGATCCTGATCTTCTTGCTAAAAAAAACACATTTAATTTTTAATAATTATTTTCACAATTAATTCTTGTTGTCAAAACAAATAGCCTGTTTTTAAGAAACAATATCTATCAATAGATTGACACTTGTTTAAGTCCAATTTCAGTGTGAAATTAATTTCAATGACCACCATTGGATTAAATGGTATAAATAAATTCTTATTAATCTTTAAAAACAATTAAAAAGATAATATATCCATTTAAATAAATTAGATTAAAAGGCACTTGTGAAATAAAATACAATATTTTTTATTATTCATTAAAAAATGAATTTTTTAGGAAAAAATCAAAACATATACACAAAGTAAATTTTGATGTCCCCATTCTAAAGTAAGATTATATTTGGTCATATAGAATGTATTAAAGTGACCAAAACTATATGTAAATAGGGTTCTCCATCAAAAGGATGTAAATCGACCCTTTAGTGAATATTAGAGTATTTATGATTAAAATTGGATTCATTCACTTTTTAGGCCTCTAACATTTATTGGATAAATGTAAAAACATTTATCAAAGATATATAGTCATATTTTATTTATTTACATTTATTTTTTCCAATACAACGACTATGTGTTAACTACCATTTAAACTAATATTATTATATTATTAGTCTGCAACGTAAGATTTCAAGGAAATTCATTGTTGCGTATCAGGTACGCTATCAATCATAGAAACCTTGTTAAAGTAAAATTAATATTTAATTCACAAATATTATTAAATATGAAAATGTCTTATTCTTTATTTACCTCGGATGTTACACTTTTATTTCCATTATTTGGTGTTTTGGAGATGCCACTTAAGGCCAAGTTACATTCTACCACCTTCTCAAGACAATGATGAGGGGTAAGATGTTACAAGTGTTATCAGTCTTCATTCATCCAATTATATTTTGGGAATAAGTGGTAATCCGTTCTATTGGTCCATGAGTTGAAATTCATTTTTTTATTCCTCAGGTCGGGTTGGTAGGAAGGATTATGATCATCGAGACATGAAATTTATAGAATAAAAAGACATATCTAACATTTTTATGTAGAACATTAAGAATGAAGGGATTTGGATACACAAATATTTTGGAGGCACTTATAAGATTTGGAATCACATTTACATGTGTTTAGATGATGAGGTGATCATGTCTTGCATTATAGAAATGACTTCCCACTAGGAGTGTATACATCATTTTCATTAATGATTTATGATTTGGTTCAAAAATGATAATTTTTGAAAAATGATAATGTTATTTTCAAATATCAAATTATAAAAAAGGGTGTGATTGTGGTATTTTGAATTTTTTTTGATTTTATAAAAAGAAGTGAAATGTTTCAAAAATAGATGAACATTAAAAATATTTAAATTTGGAAAGCATTGTTGTCATATTGTAGAATTTTAAATTTATTAAGGATACATTTTATATATAGTGATTCTTATGACCTTTTTTGTGTTTCTAGAAAATGGATCCTTGTATGAATCATAACTACCACCAGGAAGAAGCTGATGAGAATTTGGTTGCACTTGATCCATAGGTGAACCAACAGTTGGTTCTGTGTATAGTCCAATCTTTTCACATTGTGTATATGGGGAACATAATGGATAAACCAAGGCAATTCCACTATTCAATTTAGTTCTAGAATTATATTCCACAAATTTTTCATGGTGATTCAGAATGAGAAAATGTAGAGGTGTGGCTGAATAAGATGATTCATATCTTAAATATCATTAGCACACTAGAAATATAAAATTCAATCTAGTGATGTAAATTATGGTGGGTTATGCATGAAAATTGTGGTATTTAGCGGTTCATGATCAATTCCAAAAAAATACTACGAAGGATTTTTATTAATTTTTTACCAAACATTTCTAACCATGAATGTTCATTATTAAAATAACTATAAACTTATTAAGCATGAATTAGGAAAATATTTATATAAAAGAGTATGCTGGTTAATTCATTAATTTAGTGCTCCCTTCACTCGAAGTTATTGTGAGTGAATATTTGAAGGCTCACATCTTTAAATCATGGGTGAGAAAAGAGAATTGATCAATGATTCATGTACTCTTTATAACAAATTATATTGAGATGGATAATAGGGAGACAGTGGAAGAAAGGTACATCTCAAAAGATATGGGAGGAGGGAGTATGTTTATACCTATGGGAAATTGTGGTAACTCTAATTTGGGAAGAAAGTGTAAGAGGGACACCTATTTCAAATATGGGAGTAAGAATCAAAATCAAATGGCTGGATCTATAAACCCTTATCCACATAACAAGATAATCTAGGATGATTATATTGTGTTTTCATGGTCCACATTAAGTGAGACTGTACAACACTACCAAGAGAAATCCACACCTACAATTAGATGGGTGTTTGGGACACTTCTCTGGTGTCAAAACAATAATAGGATTTAGCAGGACGAGGATAGTAGAATCAATATAATCAGAATAATATATATATATATACATGGTAATTCTAGGTATACAATGAAACCTCTACCGGTTCAATATCTATAGGGAAATAAGGACCAAAGTGCAATTATCATGAAAATATATAGAGATGAGTAGGTTACTATGAATAATCAATCTGGACCATCCACATTGTGAGATACAATTATTTTTAATTCTACACATATGATTTTTTTACACTGGTGAATCCAATTCCATTATGGTTTCTTATTCTATTGATTTATTGAGTTTAACAGTCTAAATTATTCATTTGATGTTAAAACATCAAAATCATATTTTCAATGATAATTTAAATCCAATTTGTGTGGAGCATGGTCTATAATATTCGATAGAGCTCTATTGATATGGTATTTCTCTATTTTTGATATGAATGTCTGTGATATAATCAAATGTATGAATTATGAGACAATGTTTAAGATCTAAATTAATTGTTATACAAGAATGGTTAGTTTTAAAACTATTGACATTATCGATAGTTTTTTAGGAGACTTGGATCTAATGGTTGTTGGAATGGTCTTGATGGCCCAACAGTTGGAACGATATTATACAAATTTTCGTTTCTTCCTTTGTATCAATATAATGTTCCAGGAATAACTGTTTACCCGTAGTGTTTAATAATTTTAATGTTGTGATTCTCAGAAATTTTACAAGGTTTCAACCTATGAGAGAAGAGTAGATAATGATTGATCAACACCCATGGACAAGTCTTATTTCCCATCGATCATAATAGATGGAAATAATAGATTTAATGGAACTAAAATTGCATTTGGGAGATCTAGAAAAAAATGGTCAATTTAGTCGAGCACATCTCTATATGAAGAACTAATTAGGTTTGTCAAAAAGATAGATTGAACCCTTCAATTTTGTGTGTATTATCATATGCTTAAAAAATTTATGATAAAAAATAGATATCCACTTCCACACATTGATGATATGATTGATCAATTAAGGGGATCTCAATGGTTCTCTAAGATTTACTTGTGCACAAAGATATCACCAATTGTGGGTTTAGAATGAGGATATTTCAAATAAAACATTCCAGAGTATATATCACCAATATGAGTATATTGTAATGACATTGTTTCTTAGGAATACACCCGGGGTTTTTATGGAACAGATGTGTGAGATATTTCTGAGGTATTTGGATTAATTTTTTAGTGTTTTTGGATAACATATTGTTGAATTATAATAAAATGGTAGAGCATGAGAAACATCTGGAAATAGTGCTGGGAATATTCATTGATCATCATTTGAATGACAAATTATAAAAGTGTAATTTTTGGAAAAACATATGTATGATTCCTTGAAAATTTAACATCTGAAAGTGGTATTCATGTGGATCCATGAAATATATTATATATTATCTCTTCACATTAACTATAGAATTTATTTTCGATATGTAGATTACTTAGTCAAGATAATTTTTAAGAGTACATTTTTAATTATTTCTCTTGACTAGATTCACCTATTACAACTTTGACAATGAATAATGATCCATTCCAATGGAAAAAATAGTGTTAGAAGAAATTTCAAGAGAATAATTTTCCCCCTACATAAATCCCAATCATTATTTTTCTAGTATCAAGAAAATGTTATGTGTTATATTAGGATACTTTAATATTAGTTTTTGGTTGTGTTCTTTTAAAAGGAGACCATATTTTTACTTATGGCTCCATGATGATATAGTTTCACAAGAATAAATACTCATCATATGACTTTTATTTAGTTTCCATTGTCCATTATTTTAAGATATGAAATCAATACCTCTTTAGTGAGAAATTAATTATGTTTAAATATCATGGGGGCTTTAAAAATATTTTCACACAAAGGGATTTTAATATGAGATAAAGAAGATGGGTGAATTATCTCAAAATGGTTTACATTGAATTAATGTATTCATTTAGAAAATGAAATTTAGTAACCAACACATTATGAATTAATTCATATGTTGAGTTGGAAAAGTAGACGTTAGATGAGTGGCAGTTGATGTTAGTCCTAACCAAAATGCACATGAATGTGATTACTAGGGTGAAGTTGTGGATTTCATTCCAATTTTGATTATTCTTGATTTGGTAAATATTGTTGAACCAGAATAGACGTCTAAAATGGAATATGTATCTATAAGATGAAAAATCAATGGTGGGGATAACATCAGGGGAAACATGTTGTTTCTGAGTTATGTTTTATTGTTCAGAAATCGGACGGTCGTACCTATCACTTTTCATTAACAACTAATTCTGGATTACCACCATTCGAGATGGGATGTTCATCATGGAAGATATAAGATGAATATGGAATTGAAAGGATAGTTTTGGTTGGTGGGTTGGAAAAAGAATGTTTTAGAGTTTGTTTTGAGATTATTCACTTGCCAGAATTTTACGGTAGACCATCAGTGAAAAGTATGAATGTTGCTATCATTAACTGTTTTAGTTTGGAAATGGGAGAAGATAACTAGAGATTTGGTATAGGTTTCCTGATAATGGTAGTGAAACATGATTCCATATGTGTGAGAATATATTGTCTCACAATGTGAACTCATTTCATCTTTATTCTTGAATCTCATATTGTGGCTGGAATGTCAAAAATATATATCTAAGAAGTGGTAAAGATTTATGGAATACCATATTCAATAGTGTTTGAGATAGATTCATGGTTTATGTATAATATCGAGAGATCCTTACGAAAATTCCTTGGGACTATGTTCATATAGAGGTAAGCCTATCATCATCAGATGGATGGTAAATCTGAAAGGATGATTCAAAATTTATAATACATGTTGTGGGATTTTATAATGGATTTTAGTGACTCATGGGAAAATAATATGCCATTTGTGGAGTTCCCATATATCAACAATAATCATGCGTTAATATATATGGATCCCCTTTTATCATTGTATGTGATTCCTTGTTATTATCCACATTGTTGTGTGGAATCATGTGCGACATCAGTGGTTGGGACAATACTTGTCTACTAAATAATAAAGAAGATTTAGTTCATTGGAAAATTTATATAGATGTATAAAAATCTGTATAAATTTTATGAGGATTAGTGATGATGGTTGTTTCTATTCATGGTGAGTGATCATGTGTTTTTAAGGATATCACTATGGATTAGACATCGTCATTTTGGAAAATAGTGTAGGTTAGCACTATGATATATAGTTCATTTTTAGATATATAAATGGGTTGGTGTGGTAGAATATTAGTTTTTTTCCACCACAGTTTAGTGTTTTTCAAAATGTGTTTCATATATCTCAGTTGAAGAAGTATCAGATAGATATAGGCCAAGTGATTCGATGGTATAACATTGAGAAAGTGTTGGATGCTTCATTGGTACATTTTCTTTTGCTGATTGTGTATAGGAAAGATGATTTCATCCGTGAAAAAATCATAATTATAGTGTGGTTAGAGTGGGAACATGGTTAGATCTGGGAAGAGACTTGTGAACACGATGAATAAATGATCGGGCAATGGACCAAACCCTATCAGGATACCAATAGTTTTCTACATTCCAAGGATGAAAAGTGAAATGGTGGGAAGAACATAAAACAACTAGTTTCAATTAAGCATCCATTTTTTTAGGATTTTTAATTATATAAAGTGTTTGGGTGATTTTTGGGAGGGTTTGGAATCCTTTTGGAAGGTTTATAGGGATTTTATATAATTTCTTGGTTTGATCACAGTTTGTGGAAACTATGCAACTATTATAAGAAACTGGGAACAAGGAATCATGTTTAAGGGAAATGTAGATGTGCAGGCAAATGGATTTTCCATACCATGTAGCTGCCTAGGAGAAAATATACTATGTTGTACAATAGTATTTTGAATGGTTGGCACACAATTTGTCTAATTGTGCGAGGCAACCATACAAGCCCCCTTAAGGATGTGGGTAGTCCACGATTTAAAAAAAGATCCTCAAATTGGAGAAATAGGTCATTATTAGAAAATAAACCATAATTTATCCCTAAAACTACCATAATTCAAGAATTTATCCACCCCAATTTAGTAATGTCTTTTACCATAAATCTAGAGGTGATTTGAAGGATTTTCTTGTACTTTTGAAGAAATATTCTCATTATAAGTCAAATATTATGCTAGTTATATATTATTTTATTAGATATAATTTTTGTGTGGATATATATAAGGGATTTTATTGAAAATATGATTATATTGTTTCTTTTTTATGTTAGTGGAAGAGATATAAGGCATGTTTTTGGAGTTACAATATGGTTTTGTGGATGTTTTTCATATATTTATTTATTTTCAACATAAATATTAAGTAAAGTGGATTCACTATTGACTCTTATTACTATAAAAAGAAATATTTATTTTAAATTTAATTCTATAATTGAATATAATAGTGAAATCTATGTGCATTAATTGTTGGAAACCCGATTTTGTGACATTTTAAGCAATTTCGATAATTTGGTGTGTTTGGGAAAATGAAAATGGTAACTTGATTTTAAATGATGATTTCAAAATGGTTGTTTCATTTTGATGAATGTAAAAAGGTTTTAAAAAAATTATGGTTCTATTTAAATGGTTTGGAAAACATTATTTTGGCATATGGTTATCTTAATTGGTTAAGTATTTTTGGAATGTGATGTATACTAGTCATGAAGTACCACTATCAATGGGACGAGTTATGGTCATGAAGTTCCACTATCAAAAGGTAATATATAAAATGCATAGTTCTTTGGTTGAAATTGTGTTAATTTGGTTATGTAAAATGGAATGGGTTATTCCAACACAAAAATTGGGAATTTGATTCATGACTTATTTAATTAATATACATCGATGTTCATTTTGTTTTGAGAAAACTATTTTTTAATGATACATGTATTTAGGATGATGTAAACTATTTTATAAAATTTTTTATATAAAATTTTTTATACAAATTTTCTTTCATTTTATATACTAGTGGCATGATTAGAAAAATCATTTGGTGAAATCCTACTAAATTTCAATATTAACCCATGCTTTTGAAATTTGGTGATTTTTTAGAAGTGGTTTATCAAGACATGGAAAAGGTAAAGTGTCACACTTCTCTAGTGTCTGTTAGTGATACCTAGTCTATTTTTGGACTTTTAGAGTGGATTATATTGGATCTGTTGAGTTATGTGGTTTTCATTGAGTTTTGTAGGTTATTTCTTTTGTTGTGTACTATGATTTTTTGTAGCCAACCATTGTGGTACTATTCATAGTTTTTTGATATAATTGTGTTTATTGGAGTTGTATTTCATTGATATCATACATCATGTCATGTTTTTTTGGTAATGGTATGATTGTTTGGTTTTTTAATTTTAAAAGGGGAAATTTTCCGAGATTTTTAAATAAATCTCTTGGCATTTATTTTTAGAATTTTGAGTCTTTGAGATGTTTCCTAAGGAAAAGTAATATTACACCACATTCTCAAGACAATAAGGATGGGAATGATGTTTAATTATGTATTATTTAATAATAGTTCAAGGAAATTATTTTTCCATTTCATAATGAACAAATTTAAATTTATTCTCTATTGGTTTTCATGATACATTAATTGAAAAGGTTATTTTATAATATTGTATGAATTCTTATGTTTTTAAGATTGATATTTAAAATGAAATAGTTTTCTTCATAAAAAATGTTTGTCGTGATATTTTAATGGTATTTCATTCTTCAACGTCAATAATCATTGTTTTTATATTTTCTCTACTATGTTTATTTTGAAGTGAAACTATCCACATTTTTCCCAGGACAGATTAAGATTGATTCAGATAGATCGTTATGGAAATAATTTCTTTTAAACAATTTTATTAGGGTTCAAATTCGTTGATTTAAAACTAATATATTTCAATGTAATCACCAAGTTATAAATAAAAAATTACTTTACTACGATAATAATGATAAAATATGATTTTAATATATTGAATTTTTTCACCTAAATTATAAATGATGGATATGTGTAGATATCATCATGTGATCCATTTACAACTTTTACAATGGGTATACTAGATAGCATCTAGTGGCCCCATTTTAGATTATAGAATATGTGCATCTAGATAACACTCCATTTAAGTGGGTAATGGTTATGTTCTTTAGATAATTTAATTGAAATTCCACCTAATGTTTATTCAAATTGTAAGGGTTTTAAATGTGTTCTTTGAATTTGACATAAAATGATACTAACATATTTATCTTATAATTTCATTTATTTATTTTGGTTCCTTTGATCAAGGTTAATGTCACATGGCTCAAGATTATATATTTTTATTACACATTCTATTTTCAAAGCCTTATTCCATATTTCATTATTGATGATTGAGGTATTTATGTGTATGTGATATTATTTGATTAAATAATGCACTCTAATTATTTTGTACTTTCCCTTATTCACTTCTTATTCCCACTGATGACATTCAATTATTAATTCACATGTTTACCCTCACTATGTATTTTATATCACATTTATTTCGTTTCCATTTTCATAGGATGCTGAAATATATATTGAAATAATTATTCCTAAAATGGATTTCATAGATTATGAAGACATAATTTGAATTAATAAAATATGGGTTGAGTTGGAGAAATTCTCATTTTTCACCATGGGTAGTGTTTATATATTAGTTTTTCCCAATTCCCTAAAATTATGATCCTAATAGGTCTTTGGGAATATAGGTGATCAAATTATTCTTGTTTATTTTCAAATTATTTAATATATCAATTCTTGAATTTCTATTTTTACTCTTTTAGAAATAGATCTAGTTGTGAAAGTGATGTGATATTATAGAGTAGACCAATAAAAATGAAATTTCTTTTTTTGCAGAAAACCAACATTAAGAATGTAAATTATTTAGTCTACTTAAACTACAGGGAATAACTAATAGATAAATGAAGAGGATGAATGAATCTATGAATTTCATGTGATGTTTAATAGGAGATTCAAGAAAAATAATATTGTTGCAAATGAAAGCATGAAAATTATACCATGTAAAAAATGTAATATGAAAAAGGTTCATTAATGAATTTATTGATGCATTTTCCTTTATAGTTTATAAAATCCATTTGGTCCCACACAAGATGTTTGTTTATAAAATAAATAACAAAAATTGATCTAAAAAGATAAATGATAATAAAAATTTGAAAAGTGGAATGATGAATACAATTAATGGTAAATATATTAATAATGGAAGATTATTTTCAAGATACATCTACCATCCTTATTTTTATCAATAAAATAATATGTAACCCACCATGTATTTCCATTCATGTTATATATTATAATAGATAGGGAATTTAAGGGACAAAATATTGTGTATCAGATTTTTATATTAGTAATATAGTGTAAGAAAGAGTTTCCATAAAAATTTATTCAAAATTATTACAACCGATTATTAAGAAAAACAATGTTCTCCCATTTTGGTGGATTAATATTTAGTGGTAGTTAAAAAAATTTATTTCAAATTTAAATTATTTTTTCGAACGTACTAAATTAATGATGTTTATGGTAATATCAATCAAAAATTTCAACAAATTTCATTATGATTATTATTTTTTAAAGGTTGTGTTTTGAAATACGTGAGAAAGGTGGAGTTATTCGACTTTATCTTGAAAATACTTTTTTAAATAATGAGTATACATTATTAATAACCAATATTCAAAAAATATAGAGAATGGTATCATGTGTGAGTTTATTTTGGATAGCATTGAATTTTAAGGATATTATATCTTGTTTTAAATAATGGGTTCTCCTATAAAAACATAGAGAGATTAGTTGATGGCTCAGTGAACAGATACTCATGTGGTGAAATCCTTCTATCAAATGGTGAAACATGTTTTAATAAAAATATAGTAGGACAAGATAATATCTATATATAGATGGAATATTTTAAGAAATGGATAATAAGGAACAAGATATTATGTGTCATCATCTCCAAGGTCTTCTCATTTTATTTTCAATACGGGGGAGAAGAAAAGACATATTTAATGACTCGTTGATTTTGATGAATTAAAAAAATAGTGGTGGATCTAAGTAACTACATTATGATTGTATTTTTTGTCATCAAGGAAGTAATTTTTTGTTGTAGTTTTATTGATTTTATTTTATTATATATTTAATAGAAAAAAAAATTATTTTCCTTTTCCTGATGGAAATTTGTAAATATATTTTTGAAACCAAAACATATGATTATTACTTAACTATTATTCCCGTAAGTTACATTAGATTATCATAAATAAAGAGGAAAATATTTTTAAATTTTTTTTACATCCATTGACATATTTAATTGAATAATTTTGATGGTGTATTATGAAAAGGGAATTTATTTTATGGCCAATAAAAAATAAATTATTTACATATTATGATTAATTTTGGTGAAGGCAATGAGAAAAGTAAAATTTTTCATGATGTTAAACTTAGCATAAGCCCAGTATAATTTAAATTTTCATTATTAAATATTTTATAAAATTATAAAAATTATTATATATGCAATACTATTATATAAATGTAGTTATTACCTATTTTTAATAGAGTTTAGTAAAAAAATATACCCACAAAATTTCCCTATGGCAATCACGACCAACCCATTTGGAACTATACTCAACCTTGTGGGAGCCAAACTATATGGTTTTAATGAGGTATCATGGAGAATAATGGGTACATAGAGCCTTAATAGTAATGTAGGTGTGTGTATGGGGAAACCAGAAGTAAAAATGAATCCTTTCCTCTTTGTGGAATCGTAGAGGAGTCTTGAGAAGACTCAGTAACACACCTCTGAAAATCTAAGAAAATACAATTACTAATAAATTATCAAAAGATCAATGTAATATTTGATATGGGATGTAAGGGTCATGGTTATTTTCTAATAATCAGTAAAAGGTATGTAAATAACATCATCTATTTCATTTTTCTAATAAATGTCTATCCAATCATCCCTTGATCATAATACACCACCAAACCCCCACTCGACATTTTCTTGGTGTGGTATTTCATCCATGTATAATCCATGATCATTCCTCACACATAAAATAATTGAAGTGAATCCCCAACAATAATCCAATGAACATTCAATAACAATTACTATTTATTATTTATTATGTGTATGTATGGATCTTCTAGCTGGAGGGAAGATCATTGTGCATTTGAGAATGTTTGGAACAACTCATCTGTGAATTGAATGCTTGGGTCCTCCATGTATTTTTTTGATCAATCATGAATGGGAATCTTCTGGGAATGTTTATATGAATCTTCAATGAGAAAACCATGGATAATATATGTTCAAGCAACGATTATAACAACAGGAATGTTCTATGAGCATCAAGATGTTTCTTCCATGAGAAATGAATCACACAAACCTTCGATGTGTAAATATATATTATTAGTTACAGATGAAATATCTTCTATGATTTGGTATGACCTATCCTTATTCAAGTGAATAATATTATAAACATTTAAACTTATTACATGCATTAGTTTTATGGTAATAAATGTATTCATATTCTCTTTGCATGCATGTAATCCAAGATAATTGAGCATGGTGATGTGATGCTTCAATGAGTAGGAAATTCTCCACACATTGAATGTTTTTAGGATATTGTAAAATAGATATTCCTTAAAATTCTACAAAATATATATATCATTATGAAGTCTTTAAATTATAAATGTTTAAAATTGAAAATATTGATACATCTAAGAAACAATATATTTGATTGATATAATTATTGAATTATTCACAATATGTTACAATTTTATATGGATAAGGTGCCTTCTAGTTGTGATAATATAATTTAGAAGTTCACACACATATATCACAATGATATACATGATTCATTCTATTGATTAAACTTTCATGAATGTTTATGAAGTACTATCATCAAACACGTCGTAAAAATAAATATATTTCAAATGAATATAACATGTATAGAAAATAAGTAATGAAATAAACCAACCTAGATAACATTCCTAAACTATGCCTAAATCTATATTTAGAAATCCCAATAGGTGGTTTTGATCACCATGGGATGGATACTAGATCCTAGGAATCACTAAACAGAAAGAAAAAATAAATTCCCTATAAGAATGGTCAAATAAAATAATTTAATAAATAATATTCATTAATAGAATGTATTCCAATATTGTTTACTTGAGTAAAACTCTAAAAGATAAATATTCAAAAAACAAAAAAAAACACAAGTCAATGATAATTTAATCATATGTTCTCTTTATATTTTCTAGAATGCATACTCAACCAGCTACTAAAATCTCCTAAATTCAATCTAATAAAGAGTATCTTCTTTCATTAATTAGTGATTCACCTCATGTTAGACCAACTATAACAAATTATACAAACCCAAAATGTAAAATGTCGGGATGGATCAATATTTTTTGATAGAATATCACTAATGACATTAGAACAATTCTACATTAAACAAACTATATTATATCTATTTAACTATTACTATAATTGTAATATTTTAATAACTCCTAGCTAAAAAATATATTTTTAAAATTAAAGGGGAATTTATAAAATATGTAAAAAACAATAACATCCATGAAAATATGTTTATATAAAAATCATTTTCAAAATGATTATGAATAAATCATTTCATCAAAATAGGCATGAGTAACACATTTCATAATCATTTCCATGTAACAATCAATTTCATTCGTAGAACCAAGGTTATTATACCTGGGGGATAAATTGATAGGTAATTAGGTCTCACACATTATTGGTTATTTATGACGACTTGTGTGCAAAAACATCTCTAGATATATTGGCCATAGGGAATATAAGTCCATATAAATAAATGAATTCAATACTCTCGTGAAATTATAGTATCATTGAAAATTTTAATATATTTCTAGGTATTTGGTTTTACCTATTTGTTATATCTAAACCCAAATGAAAGACAATATAATGTTATTTAGGGAAATAAATGAAATGAGGGTTATAATTAATCTCAATGAATATCAAATCATTTCCAAAAACATATCAATTATCTTTTAGTTCATGTTTCAAAAAAATCCATCTCATTTTAGAAAAAAATCATCTAATCAGTTTCATAAAATCTCATGGAATTCAAATAAATTCATTATATTTCAAATAATAATGCATTTTAAATATTTTCTAATAAAATTATATCATCAGAATAATTCTTAAATACCTATGTTTCAATTCAACATAATTTTCATGATATATAAATAATATTATAAATTCCATTTTCCGTGTGATTTAATTATTAACGCCATTGTATTTAAAAATAATTTATGAGAAGGAAAAAATATTCTACTTTAAATCCATTAAAAACTATTTCAAATCAATCAAGCAATAATTGTATCAATTGGTAGAAATTTCATTATAAACCATGTGTCTCAATCACATGATCATTAATAACACAAAATGAGATCCACCAATGGCGATTCAAATGATAAAATTATCAATGGAGAATACAAGAATAATAATTCATCAAATAAATATATAAATCCAACCACAACATAATGATTCTACCATATATGGTGATATATGTCAAAAAAAGAAATCATGATTAAATTGGCATTAAAATTCTTGAAAGAGAATCATTGTGTCAACATGAACATAGATCCATGAGGAAACACGAATGTAAGGTCCATGAAAACCTATTGAGTATCACCAATGTCAATATTGTCCAATTAGTTTTTATAGAGACCTATTTGTAATAAAAATATAAAATTAATATAATGAATTATATGTTTATTACCTTCCCAAACATTCCTACATCGACATCACAAACTAACTTCCAGCTCCAACTAGCTAACTAGTATTACATGGAAGAACATCATGACTTTTAGATGTACAATTATATGTGTAGTGGGATCTAATGAGATGGAATTTGGGAATCTTATAAGAGAAAAATTTTTATAATAATCCACAAGATTGTTGGTAGCTCTCAAATTTTAGACGACAAACATTGTGTATGTGCGTCTTGGTAATATCATTCCACCAAGTAGTTAGTGGCCCTCATAAACAAGTCAGTGGAACTCCAATATTCATTTGGCTATAATCTAATATATAATCAAATTCTAAATCTCTCATACACCTCTCAAACTTTCATTCATGGATCAAAACCACTTCATATGACCCCATAAAAGTATCAAATAATATGGAAACAACCATTAATCAATGCATATAACTATATTTCAATGTGAAAATTAACAAGTGACATAATAAATAAAGTATAATACCTAAAATATATAGTTGGGATGTTTTAATGCACTCAAATATAAATTCATTGTATCCTGTGAAATCATGTCCGGAAGGATGGTCAATAAATTGGTCCGGCTTCTTCAACCTCATAAATGACTCATTCTCCCATGTCCAGTGAGAAACAAAACCATAATATGGTTATACCTGAATGAAGGGTTTGTAGTTTCAATAAATGACCATTATCTATGAATAAATAAACTAAATCAACTTCTTGGTCAATGACATATTAGGTTACACATCAAGGTCAACCAATCTCAAAATATGATATGGGTATGAAGGATTCATCTGGAGTTGTGACATATGAAAAACAAATTGTATTGATGTCATCAAAGGTGGAAAATCAAAATATTATTACAACTTTTCAATAATCTCAATAGCCTCAAATGGTACCATGTTCTTTTCTTCCAAATTCTTTAATTTTCCAATCTATTTATGACACAACCAAGGTGAGACTCTAAAAAACACATCATCAAAAATCATAAACTACACAGGGCATCGAAAATAATTGAAATAATACGTATACCAATACTAATCCATTACCATTATAGGAATAATTATTTTGAACTTATATATCATCTATTGGACCATTCTAGATTTCACAAGGGAAGCTTCCCCAATCACTATCCAATAGAACATATATTTTAAAGGCTAGTGATACAAGGCCTCAAAAGATTCTATATTAATGGATGACTAGGATCTAATATTACAGGTAAATTCATCCAACTACAAATGGTATTCCCATGCTCATATAA
This sequence comes from Viscum album, assembly GCA_963277665.1. Taxonomy (NCBI): domain Eukaryota; kingdom Viridiplantae; phylum Streptophyta; class Magnoliopsida; order Santalales; family Viscaceae; genus Viscum; species Viscum album. The sequence goes on along the minus strand of OY728160.1, from coordinate 247,311,175 downwards.
TGTATAAGAAACCTGTATTAATAATATTTTTAATAATATGTATAATATATTTCTTGTAAATATATATATCTGAGGGTGGTATATCATTATCACCTTTATCTAGGACCACATAACCTCCCTGAAACCTCTCTAAAAGAGATAATTGAACTGGGTATACCTATTAGAAATAATTAATTATTGAAATATATTAAATTTTAAGATCTCTTACAAATAAAAAATATCCAAGTCCTCAATCATAGATGTCTCACAAAAGAGGATATAGTGAGTTTCTTTAGTCAAAAGGCCAATCACTCTCAAAATCAAGGTATTTACTTGAGGTGTACCTGTAAACCCAAAAATAATTTCCATCTATATGTCATCTCAATTACATATAAAAAATTGAACGTGGATATAGATGAACATAAGGCATATGGTACTCATCATTAATCTATTTACATGTTTAATAATGAGAAACGAAATATTAAATGTCATGATTCATACATGTACAATAAAATCAATGAATCATACTGTAAAAAATATTCATTATGATTATGTTTACATCTTTAACATAATGGTGAAAATCTTCCATGACATCACTTCTCATTAGTGATAGAAAAACATCGTGGTTCATGAGGCAATGTATTTGTTCTAAGGGCATATGTTATTCATTGATCGTATCTCTCCAGTATAAATAATCCCTAATGCAATATAACTCACCATCAAGATGATTTTCCTAGATACAAATATAAAAAATATATCAAGTTAACTGAAAACCCAAAAAAATTATTATCTCATCCTCTTTGACTATAAAATAAATATGAGAAAAGAGACCTACAAAAAAATCACTCCTCTAGTAGATAATTCATGGAATGCGAAGTATGTTTCCTACTAAAAGCATCAGAAATCACATTTCCCATCACCACATGTGTAGGAATTATCATTATAAAAAAATTCAGTTACCCCATACATCACTATTGATAGTGATTTAAATGATAATTTGAAAAGTTATTACTCAGACATTTATGAATGGATCAATCAGTAAATTGTTCTATATACAGATAATGTCACTAAATCATTAAATAGTTCATAACAACTCTGATTTCAAGAGGTAGGATGATGTGATTATACTAAGTGGATGGGAAAATATCATTATAAATTCATATAGGGCATCAATAAACCAACTAGTTGGTGTCCCTCACTGATAATAAGTTTTACTTATTATTTGAATATCTTTCTAAATTCCTTCCACAAACTGCTTGGTGGCCCTTATAAGCAATCTGGTAGAGCATAAATATCCTTTTTTCGATATATTTCTTTTTCCATGCCCATGAGAAACAAATCAAATATATCCGAAAAACTAATTGATGGATCAAAATCACATCCCCTAATGCCTCAATAGGCACAAAACCTGTAAAAACCCATGATTAAGTGAGTATAAACACATATTGGAGAAAATAATTAATATATCCAAAATTAAACAAGTACTATACATGAATGATTGTGTTGGTATGTTACATGTGATATTGATGCGGGTCATGAACAACTATTTTATGCAATATATATACATATTTTCATGAAAAATAATACTGAAAGCATTTACATGATGTTTTTATCAAAAGATGCAATTTTAATACATTTCATCAAAGAAACATTAACTCAATGTGATCCTTATTGAGACCGCATTCTAAAGTAGTCACTCAACTCATAAATAATTCATTTAATTTAACCATTCATGATTAGATATTATTGAATTTTCAATGAGAGTGATTTTTTGGGGGATTTGAATGAGGAGATGAACTTTTATATTTATCATCATTGTTATAAATAAAAAAATAATAATTTTCAAATGGGAGGAAATTGTTAAGATATTTACAACAGATTTGAGGTCATAATTATTTTAATAAAATATTAGCATTTCAACCTATTCATAAGTAGTTTTAATAAATAAATTATCTCATTGTTAAATGATATTGAAGATAAGTGTCAAAGTATAATTTAATTATTCTAAAACAACAGTAATATTTTGTCTAAAATAAAGTTACGCTTATATATTATTGTATGTATAATAGTAGAATTTGGGAGAGATTTAGTGATTCTTGAAACCTAGTTATTTTCTTCTATGAATGGAGGGTGAATTTGATATGTAAAGGAACGAACGATGATTTTATGAAGAAGGTTTTTTTATATTACATTCAGGATTTCATGTGAATGAATATGTGGTAAGAAGACTAGTGAAACATATATAACACTAATGTTAGTAAATAAGAGAGATCCTTTTGATAAAGAGGATGTTCATAATTGATGAAAAAATATGATAACTACCGATATTAAGAGAATGTGGATTCTAAGAAATGTTCATAGAGGATTCAATAAGACCCTTGATGAACATTCTTGATATAGTAATGCTATCACATGGAAAGGTGGAATGAGGAATATTTTCAAACTATAAATGAAATAGATTTAATGTGAGTCTAAAGAACCCTTTGATATGTATCTGTTGTGATCACATGGATACTAGTAGACTATAGAACTTATCTAAATATTATTTTTAGAGATTACCCATCATATTTTTTAATAGATATATTGTCCATTGTATTCAATTATTTTGTAATTTAGAATACATGCCTTGGTACATCAGGCTAACGTAGAGAGGTGTAGGACTTAAAGGAGAAAAAATATGTATCCTTATATATATTTTATATTTTTACTGTATAATTGAATAAATATAGTATAAAATAAGAAGATATGATATATATTTAATTATAAACATAATATGATTGGAGTGAAATAAATCAGAAAAAGGAAAATGGTCAAGGAATCACCCATACTCTTCTATATGAACACACATGATCTACTATCTAAACTATTTATGATCTTCATGTTCCCATGAATTTTCACGAATTTTTCACTAATAAATTAAAATTTATTTCATTAAATTATCATTATTACATGTTTTGACTTAACAAATTAATTTCATTTCAGTTGTAATGTTATATAAAATTACAATAATCATCACCATTGGATTTCGAATATCCTTCCATGTTGATATTCTAGTAGAAGGGATACATATTCTATTTTCATAACTATGACATTATAATTAAAAAAATACATGATGTTATTTATAGTTTTATAGTTCCCTAAAATTTAAACTCAATGTTTATTATTATTTTTAGTGGACTCCACAATAATTATATCATAAACTCAAATTTCTATAACTCTTTCCACCATAATGTGTAATTTAATACATTTTTTTAACAATTATTCTAATTTGGTTATTCCAAAAAATTACCTTTATTATTATTCCCTTTTAATTGATTAAAATCATTTAATTACTTATAGATAAATGTTTTGGAATTGGTGAATCATAACATTGAATATATAAGGTTTTTATTGCATAATATTTTATAGATAAATTCTCATTATCTTATTGATACATATTATTTATTTTATCCTTAAAATTATTATTAATTTTTTCCTTTTTATTTACTTAATTATCCTTGTATAATAAAAATAATTGTGTATAATAGTAGTAGTTTATTTCATCCAAACTAACTATTATTAATTTAAATTATGTGTTCTTGATAATTAATAATAAGATGTTCACCTAATAAAAAAATAATCATGCATTATACAAATAAAATAATAAATTCATATGATAATAAGCCTTTATATATATGTTGTTTTATCATGATAATGACAAACTATCATTAACCCTGTGATAAAATCTCATTGATTCGACTTGTTGGATAATGTTTTTTCATTATTCAATTATCACATATATTTATATATATCCATGGTTAGATTCCTATCATCAAAATAAATAACCATCTTTACTCACATTGATAACTATCCATTATATATTCTTACTCACTCATAGGTAAGGTGAAAAATGGATTTAGGGATACCAAAATTATCCTCTGATACATATTATGAAACATAATAATGGGTGAATGAATGATCCTCTAACCCTAAAAATTTATTTAATAATAAAAATTACAAATAAACTCATCAAATTAATTAAAAAATTAAATTGAAACAAAACATATACACTTTTTCAGTAAAGATTATGATCATTTAAAAGTTGTAGACATAATAACATAGATATGTATAGAATTAATTTCAATGCATTCAATGTTGTGAAAATTTTCAAATATTAATAAAAGAGTCATCTACTAATCTAATTATTTATTAACATTATTTATCTTTCTAAGAATTCGGTGACATTAATTTTGAATATAATTATAAATTTAAAAAATTTATTATTGTTTATTTTAAATTAATTAGTACACTCTGGGTACTATCTAGGAACACAACATTTACCCTCTTCGTCAGATTAGATTTTGTTTAGAATTTAATATACATGGAATGTGATGGGGTTAACAGTATGTGTAATCTTATGTTAATGATTATAATAATTTCAAGAGTTTAACAGATAGGTGGTGAAAACACTCACTTGACATGGTGTGTGGAAATTATATTGTATATTTCGTATAATGAGATGTATACAGACCTAACAAGAATTCCTACATGAAGTTTCATGTTATTATAATTCATGCTACCTCATGACTGAATCCATGTATTGTAGAAAACATGTATTCGTACATGGAACAATAGGAATATAAATGAATAAATTCACTAGAAAAGAACATAAAGTACATGTTTTGTATAATGAACATTCTCATTAAGTATATTTTAAATAATTTATATATTAGGTAAAATAATTAATTTGCACTAGTACTAATTAAAATCACTCATCGTATAGTATGAAAATACTAATTACCCATCACAAAAAAATTCAAACTATTTATATTATACTTTATTTATATATCCACAAATTTTAAAAACAATACTGAACAATATCTCTATAGACCATGACTGAGTTGTCACCACTACTTGAATTTATAGATATACCAACACCTTAATGCCAACGGTTTTAACAAACCGTTGGCATAGGTGGACTACCCCAATGGTTTGAACACACTATTGGTAAACTCCCATTATTACCAGCCTTTCCCAAAGGTATGCACAAACTGTTGGGAAATGCCCCCTTTTTCCCATTGGTTTCAATGATACCGTTGGTTAAATTCCCATTACAACAACCAATACCAACGGTTTTTAAAAAAAAGTAGGTATAGAATACATTTCCCCATTGTTTTTAAAACCATTGGGAAAGGTTTCCCCAAAAATACAGCAGCCCCAATTCTCCTCTGTCTGTGCGACTACAGCCCTAAAAATGAAGATCTTCCAATGCTCTCTGGTTACCAAGGCTGGGAAAATCCTTCCATTCTCTTCAATCGGCATCAAATATGTATGTCCTAAATTGATTTTAATTTTGTTAATATATTTTTTTCTTCTCTATTTTGATTTGGCCTAAACCAGAGGGATTTCTATTTACCCAGGCCGGGAAACTGCTTCCACCCGATAGATCCATCTTAAATAACAAAAATATTTAAAAACTCCAAATATGTAAATACAACCATTGTTTTAATTTTTTTCATCTATTATTTTTATATTATATTTTGATTTTTTCTAAACCATGTCATGATATCCCTGGCATGGTATAACCAATAAGTGAACTTTGATTTGTTTTGTATTTTTTTTAACACTTAAGTGTCATTATTGTATGGATCAACTTTATTTGAAGTCTTCATAGCCACTCCTTCTGTGTAGTTAGTGAACCATATGAACTAACCGAGTTGTTGGTGAGATGTATCCCCACTAAAAGACGGTAAAGCATTGTTTAGTCATATTGTATTGAGGTGGGTAATGGATATAGGGATAGTCCATGTGAAGTGATTGGGGACGGTTGGGGTAGTGTCATCGGTGGTTTTCCATTTCTTTATTGGGGTGATAAGGTAGTTTCTATGGTCTTTAGTTTAGTAGAAAATTGGATTTGTATTTTGTTTTTATTTATTTTTTCAAGGAATAATGGGAAGGGTAGTGATATTGAGGATGAATTAGTTGTTGGATGACCGATTTATTGGAATAGTGATGTTTGTTGGATTGGGTATAGTTAATTTTCAATGTATTATTTGGGGATTGCCTCACTTGAACACCACCCAATGCCCTGGACCCCCACCCCTTGGACCCCATCACCCCTAGACCATGGACAACCCCCATGAAATAAAAAATTTATTCGAAATGAATTTTGTTGATACTTTAGTACAATGATACACGGGTCATTTGTGATGTGTACGAGTCAATCATGCTTCAACATGAGGCACGATGTGGACGATATCACTCTAACTGTCTCTCTTTTATTTGAAATGGACATGATTTTAATTGAAAACAATAACTGGAATATATATAACTTACCAAACACATTTGGATTGTTTTTATACTTTATAAAAACCATTCATGAATCATTTTTGATGTGCACCAGTCAACCTTTCCTCAATTCGAGGCATGGTGTGGTCAATATCAGTAAAAGTGTCTCACTTTTATTTGAAATGGAAAGGATTTTAAGAGAAAACAACAACTGGCATATGGAAGACCATCAAAACACATTAATATTGTGTTGATACTTTCAGACAAAGATCCATGGGTCATTTGTGATGTGTACGAGTCATCCCCGCCTCAATCCAAGGCATAGTGTGGTCGGTATCACTCTAAGTGTCTCTATTTTGTTTAAAATTGATAACATTTTAAATAAAAACAACTTGCATATGGAAAACATACCAAACACATTCAGATTATATTGATACATTATCACAATGATGCATGGGTCATTTTGATGTGTATGAGTCAACCCTGCCTCAATCCAACACACGGTGTGGCTGGTATCACACAAAGTGTATCTCTTTTGTTTAAAATGGACACTATTTTAAGTAAAAACAAAAACTAACATATGGAAAACAAACCAAACACATTCATATTGTTTTTATAATTTCGAACAATGATCCATAAATCATTTATGATGTGTACGAGTCAACCTCCTCTAAATCCAAGGCACGATGCGACCGGTATCAGTAAAAGTGTCCCACTTTTGTTTGAAATGGACATCATTTTAAGTAAAAACAAGAACTGACATATGGAAAACTAAAAAATATTATTTGGATTGTGTTGATACATTATGAAAACGATCCATGGGTCATTTTTGATGTGTACAAGACAAACCTTTCTCAATTTGAGGCACCGTGTGGCCGATATCACTCTAAGTGTCTCTCTTTTATTTGAAATGGACATGATTTTAAGTGAAAACAACAACTGCATAGGAAAAACCGACCAAACGCATTCAGATTATGTTGATAATTTAGGAAATCAATACATGGGTCATTTTTTGATGTGTTCGAGTCATCCCCATCTCATTCCAAGGCATGGTATGACCAGTATCATTCACATTGGATCACTTTTGTTCAAAATGGGCAATATTTTAAGTGAAAACAAAACTGACATGCGGAAAAATGACCAAACTCATTAATATTGTGTTGATAATTTAGGACATTAATACATGGGTCATTTTTGACATGTTCGAGTCAACCCCACCTTAATTCAAGGCACGGTATGGCCGGTATCACTCAATGTAACACCCCGAGATTTTATGAAAAATATTCTTTTTAATTTCATTAATGTCTTGTGTTGTACGTTACACAAAAAAGAGCTTTCACAACATGCATCCCTGAATTTCCTTGCATTACACGCAATCACGACCTTCTTCAATAGCGTGTGTAGTACACAATACCGAGTTTCACTAAACAAGATATTATTATAATATTATTATGAACTAGCTGTTATGAATAGTAATACCCACTTTTTTGAAATTATATAAATTTTATCTTTCAAAATGGACTTCATTTTTAGATTCAGAATATCGAAATTAGCTTAGGATGAAATTTTGGTACTTTTCGGATAACTTTCATATTCTGATGAATAGTGAAAATTACTAAATTTTAATTAAAAACCACTTTTTTAATCGAAATAATTAATAGTGATAAATTATTAACATGAGTGGTTTTAAATTATATTTAGAATATATTTTTACACGTTAATACAATTTTTGTCATTGGATGTAATTTAAAATTTAAACCAAACATAAACAAGTGTCAATCTTTTGATAGTTATTATCTCTTAAGAACACACTATTTGTTTTGACGACAGAAATTAATTTTTAAATTAATTTATGCAACTGATATGTTTTCAATTTGGTAAAATAGACATCAATTTTGAAATCATAATATCAAATATAGCTTAGGCCTAATTTTTTGTATTTTTCTGGAAACTTTCATTTTTTGATGAATAGTGAAAGCACTAAGTTGTAGTTAAAAAACTGAATTTTTCATAAAACTTATTTTTACCACTTTTGTGAGTGGAATTTTGAAAATCCGAGACACACGGTTAATATCAAGGACTAAAATGTGGTTCAATGAGATGAAAATAATTTTTTTGTGAACAGTAACTTTTTACTTTTTTTTACCACGGTTAAAAGTAAATAGGGTAATTAAGGGTAAAAATGATAATGTTATTACCATAACACATGTCCTAATTCTATTGGATAAATTTAATTCGGCCAAGAACAACCTTAGGAATAAAATATGACCATTTTGGCCCACATGGATTAGATTAGGACATTTATTATTAATTTATTTAAAGAAGGGTTAAAATAGTTAAAATCAAAGTTTAATAACTAAATAATTTTTAATATAGGTTTATACATAAGATAAATTCAACTATAAATATTCAATATAAATATAAAACGATTTCCTACATGATGGTATTTTATTTGTAATTTTTAGACTTAAAATAATTTAATTTATTTATGACATAATGATGATGCAGTAATTATCTTATTAATGAAATATTGAAATAATTGATGTTATAAATACCCAAATAAATGTAATTTGAGACTTTTTATGAATTACAATAATTTTCTATGTTAATATGACATGTTATTATTGATTTAATTATCTTTTTTAGAACTAATAATTCAGTTATTATTTTCACAAAAATCAATTACCAAATAGTGTCAAAATTGACATAAAATAGTTTTTAAAACAAATATTATATTATTAATTATTATTATATTCCTAAAAATCTATGGTTCGTCCAATATACTTATATCATGATAGGTGTATCATTAATGGACCATTTGGGGGTCGCTTGGATGTATATGGTAAGTTTAATAACTATATAATATAAAAATACAAAGTGACATGGTAAATGTCAATCTAATTAACTAAGAGTTAAAACTAATAGTTAAGGTTAATATAATGACCTAAACTTGTATAAATTATATTGGATGAGAGGATTTAGACCCATACACACCTTAGATTCTAAATAAATCAATTTGGAGCTATTAAAAACCGAATATGACTTTATATTAAAATAATATATTTAGTTATTCCAATGGTGCCCCTCTCCTCCATTATAAAAGGGAACCTCCTCCCTCTCTTCCTCACACCACTTTGAGCCTTCAATATCGGCCAACCCCTGAAAATTTCTCTTCTACACTTTCCTAGAAATATCCTATAGGTCCTGTTATTCTTCAAAGTCCAATTTTAGTGCCCTAAGAGGAGGTCTCAAAGAGGCGCTTCAAAGAAGAGGTAATGTCCGTTACCGATTCTTTCAACTTTGTTTCTTCTTCCACTTCTTCTTCTTAGGTTATTTCATTGTGAAGTAATAACATTAGTATCACTAATATATGGATATGTAAATATAAGTATGAAGCATCCATATTTCACGATCTATCCATCCTACGGAAAACGAAATCACCGCGAGTGCGTACGTACGGAATACCGTCTCCACGCCGTGGTGTAATCTATTTTCCACCACCACCTTACTTGGATGGGTATAATGGTATAAATAATAACTATATATGATTATTTTAAAGTGATATTGATTATGTAATAGTATACATACACTCCAGTAAAATTCCATGATCATGGGAACGATATCATCGCTCGTGCGTACGTACGGAATACCGTCTCCACGACGCGATGAGATTCATTCTCAATGATTAACCATTCATAAATGATTATGAAGTATATATAATAAGTAATCATGAAATATATGACATAATAATGATACTTTATTTATGTATATATATATATGTATGTCATCCAATTAATTCCATTCAATTCAATGAGGAAACGATAACAACGTTCATGCGTACGTACGGCCTACCATCTCCATGAACGGTGTATTTATTTCCATTTATCGATCAATTATATATATGTATATTCTTAATATATATTATATATAAATCATGTTTTATATTCTTGAATTAATTAATCATGATCTAAGTAATCATATGAATAATTACAAGTCAAAACACGGATGACAAATGAAACGATTTTACCCAAAATGCTCTATGACATGGAATTTACAAAAGAACGGGTAATATAAAGTCATAAGTGAACCATATCTGATATCATAACAATGAATATGATTCTATAATAAGTCAAGGACATTATTTAAATCATTATACAGGAGGTTCGGATAAGTACGAAGCATATCAGACCTAAGGTAAGGGATAATTGTGCAAATCTCATTTTTATCCGAGATTGCTTATTCGTAAGTATTTACTAGGATTATTGCTATCATCCATGTCCATGTTTTATAAAAGTGTATTCATGTATTCTTAAATTTCTTTTTACCCATTTTGACTTTTACCCCATGGTATGGAAGGAATCTTTCTTTTATTTTCCCTACAAGGTACTTTTTGACTTTTCCGAAAAAAGTAGGAGAAGAATGATTTTTTAACGTATACGACATGAAAGGATTTTTACGGTTTTATAAAGCCTTATTTTCATAAAGATAACTCTCCATGGTTTTGTGAATATTTTCAACAAAATACTTTTATTTTAAAAGTTCATGGAATTTTTTGAAAAGAAAATGATTTTGATGAAGAAATGATATTTTCCTCAAGAATTCATTTCAAGTGTTTTATCAAAACCATTTTTATCTAAGATGAAATTATTTCATATGTGTATGTTTCATATATAATGTTTCTATGATTTACATTGATTCACTTTCCTTATTATGAAATGATATCCATTTCTTTTATATAGATTATGTAATGATGGGATGATGTTTATGAAACCCATTTTATTTATTGGGTTATTATGAATGATGTATGTTTATTTTGTGGCACAAGTAAGAATTATTTCATTATGAGATAGGTGGGACCTATATCTCCCTCCAATGCATTGGGTAAAGATTTATATCTCGTGAGATAGACATGGCTAGAATGGTAAGTTAATCTGGTTCAGTATTACAGGACTGGAATGAGGAGTGAACTCGATTCAGAAAGGGACTTTGTCCACTAAGATGGTCTTGGCAGTAATGCCTTGGATAATATGGAAATCATTACATGTGCTTAATGGATTCCACAATTACATGTTTTATTCCTATGCTATGTTATCATGATTTATTTTCCATTATGATCTATGCCTTATTTACTTCATTATTTTATGTTGTTGATCAAGATTTTGATGTTTAAACAATACGTTCATGTTTTTATGTTGAAATGTATATGGTATGTTTTATTTTATCCATGCTTACCATTACGGAGCATTGATCTCACCCTTTTTATGTTTCATTTTCCCCCAGGATTAAAAGAAAGGTTTTAGGTAAGGAAAAAAAGTGGAAGATCTTTATGGGAGATGTTGAAGATATTTCACCACGATTAGAAGATTACGTTCCATGTTTCCAAAGACACTAAACTATTAAGGTCCTTGTGTGTCTGTTTTTGTTATGTATTATGTATTCCACAAAAGTAATGTAATATCTATGTATTTCAAGCTTCATGTCTCTATAGTTGGTATCAAAGTAAGGTTTAGTCAACCTTTGGAAACTAGGATGCGAGAACATTAGTGAGATCCCTAGAGATATTTCTAAGGTATGTCTAGTGATGACCCTAAGGTTAAGTATAAGTATAGGTTATTGTCTTAGAATTATGGTAACGGTCTTAGAATTAAACCTAAGATGTTAGATATTGATTTTACTCCCCCTTTATTATGTTGTTTCCCATAGCATGATTTTTCCCTCTCACACTATTCTTTTTGGGTTTTAGACGATGGCTGGAACCCGAAGGAACCGTGTTGATCCATGCAATGGACAATGCAATGATTTTCCTCCTGAAAAAACAAATGTTATGGGAGATGGAGTGAAAAATCTTATTGCTATACTTACACAAGCTATGAATCATTCTGGACTTCCAAATGAGCAGGGAAGGGAACAATATTATATTGAGTCCTTCATGAGGCAATGTCCACCTTCTTTCAGTGGGTCTTCTGATCCACTTGTTGCTGAAAAGTGGATCGGTACCACTGAAATGATATTTTCAGTTCTTCAATGTTCTGAACATGATAAAGTCATCTTATCAGTATATCGTTTGGAAGGTGAAGCTGATCAATGGTGGAATGTTATCAAGAATATGAGTCCAAGAGATGAAATTGAGTCCATGGAATGGGACGAGCTCGAGTACTTATTTTTCAATAAGTAATTCCTTCGTATTCTTCGAACAAAGATGGAGAAGGAGTTTCTTGAACTAAAGAAAAAGGATGATGAATATGTTGGTGTATACGAAGCGAATTTCACAAGGCTTTCAAGGTATGAATCTGGCTTTATCATCCAACCTGAAAGTGAAGTTGATCAATTCTTCAGTGGCTTAAAACCAAATCTTCGAAGGGCATTAGCTATAAGAGACTTCAGTAGATATGATGAAATTGTACATTGTGCTATCAAGGTAGAAATGGAAATTGGTGTTACTTGTCCATCTCATAGTTTTGGCAAGAAAAGAAAGATGGGGTTTAAGGAGAAATCTCAGAATAATGGTGAAAAGAAGATGAATGTTTCCTTATGCTCAATGTGTGGAAAGAAGCATGGTGGAGATTGTCTTAAAGGGAATAGAAAATGTTTTAAGTGTGGAAAAGAAGGTCATCAAGCAGTTGAGTGTCGAAATAATGGAAAAATTGTTTCTAATGATGTGAATAAAGAAATGACTGCATAGAACGCACCACCAACACTTCAATTCTTCAAGTGTAAGGAAATGGGGAATTATGCTAATAAATGCCCTAATCCAAGGGTTAGTGATGATCGACATGAGCAACCACATAAGGCAAAGGAAAAAGGGAGGTCACATGCGATCACTATTGGCGATGTTGATTATGAAAACGATGTGGTGGAATGACTAAGTGTTTATGGGATTCCAAAATAATGTTGTATATCGTATCGTGGAATATTGGAATATTTATGTATTGGTCTATTGTGGTTTTCAATAATTTTATGGTACAAGTAACCATGGAAAGTGTTTGAGATATTTTTGGAAAAAATATGATATGCGCATAATGAAGGGATGAGGAGAAAATGAAATGTTTCACAGTATTTGTCACGACCCGTCCTCGGGGCCCGTGCCGTGACTACCCCAAGCCCGCCTTCCATAGGCCAGGGGCTGGCGACTAGCACCAAGGCGTAAATTCCCGGTGAACAGGGAAGGCATTGCCTTTATAAGTAACATCCATCACAGAGTCAGCAAGCAGAAGTAACTACAAAGTGCGGAAAAGTAAAGGGGGCCGGAAATACAAGCCCAACTGTAAAGTACAACTGAAAAGTAAAGTACAGCAACTGAAGAAAAAGACGGCGGCCTCGTGTCGTCCACTGGTAATCCCACCTGAAGGGTGGGTACAGATAGCCTCCAGGCTCCTCGGGTCCCACGTCCGCTCCGAGCACGTCCCGCCCAGTGGTCCACCTCCAGGTACCGTCCTGCTCCACGCCCCAACCGTGATCAGCGCTGTCCGTCGTCTGCAACCAACACAACAAGGTGCGGGCATAGCCCGTGCAGGGGTGAGTACAACTACTCAGTAAGGACCCCGAGACCCCCGAAGGTCTCCCGAAATCCACAAAGGATATAGCACAAAAGAAAGATGCAATCACGAAGTAACATCTGACTCGACTTAGGTATATGCCCATACATATACCTAAGTCCCCAATTCTAGCTCTGCTCACGAGCTCAAGAACAACTCAATCCACAAAGGAAAGCAAGACTCAAATCCACAAGGAGAGTAAACAGTAAATCCACATAGGATAGTTCAACACAATCCACAAAGGAGAGTAACATAAGATTCAGCTCAACCAGGATTTTCATTATCGAAACCGTAAATGTTGAAGAGCCCCATCTCTGAAGTGTACAGTGGTCCTGTCACGACTCCGAGGTACTGCTCACTAACCTAAGACTGCTGAAGTACTCCTCCTGTCGAGTACCGCGGGTCTGCTGCCAACTACCGGGCGCTCCGTCCGCTGAGGGTCTGCTGCCAAATACCGGGCGCTCACCCAGATAGCCTACTGAGGTACTCCTCCTATCGAGTACCGCGGGTTTGCCGCCAACTACCAGGCGCTCCGTCCGCCGTGGGTCTGCTGCCAACTACTGGGCGCTCCGTCCACTGGGCTAGTCGACTCACTCCAAGTCGAGTCGGTCAAGCAGTCATCAGGTCTCAGTCATTTACACGGTCTCCGTACTCCGCACGCACGTCTCCACCGTCGCGGGTCTTTCGCTACAACCAATCGCACACACTCCGTAGAGTATCGCGGGTCCGCCGCTACAACCAAGCGCTCCACCGCCAAGGGTCTGCTGCTGCATCCAAGCGCACCACCACTGTCAAGTACCACGGGTCCGCCGCTACACCCAAGCGCTCCACCGCTCAAGGTAAAAAAGAAGATTCAGCTCACACAGGTTCGGTAGCACTGTTCCACGTAGGATCGCTGAGTGCAGTAGTCGACGCAGTCCACTGCGGATCTCTTGCACAGTCGTCGCCGCAGTCCACGAAGGATCTCTGCTCTGCCGTCGTCGCAGTCCACGGAGGATCTCTGCTCTGTCGTCGTCGCAGTCCACGGAGGATCTCTGCTCTGTCGTCGAAGCCACAGCCAGCACTAGGGTTCCCGCACTTAGCGAGCTCGTTTAGGAGGGTCCGCTCCACGAGCCGAGAGGCTGATACATCAACTGACACGTAGTCCGAAGTTGATGTATCCGAAAGTTCCGTATCGACAACAGGATCTCAACGCAACAGACGGCGCGTCAATCGGACGCCCGGTCTGAGAGTTATTGGCATTTTCGTCCCAGGGGCCCGGTTGGTTTTTAGGGCAAAACCAACCCGACCGTACTCCGCATGTATCCGATCCTCGGGCGGAGTATGCCAAAAGTTCCGTCTCACTTAAAGGAATTCAACGAAACAGACGGCGCGTCAATCGGACGCCCGGTCTGTTAGTTATTGGCCTTTCCGTCTCACACCCACCCTGGGAAACTTCCCAGGAGGTCACCCATCCTGATCACTGCTCTAGGCCAAGCACGCTTAACTACGGAGTTTTAACTACGTAGGCTCCCGAAAAGGAAGGTGCACCTTGAGTATAGTATACCGAAACGACCGTCTCGATCCAAGGATCGCGTAGCCGCTGACGGTTCGTCAATCGGAGGTCCCAGGCCCAAGATATGGGCGAAAGACCGAAGAGGGCCCGAAACGGGGGTTCTGGGTCCGGGGCGACCCGGCCCGAACCCCCCCTGGGGTCGGCCGAACCGGGTCGGCCCGACCCGGCTAGGCCGGGTCCGGTCCGGCCTGGGCGCGGCCCGGCCGACCGGACCGGCCGGCTCGGTCTTCGGCCGAGCGGCCGAAGAGCCGCCGCGGGTCAAACCCGCGGCTTTGGGAGAAACGCGGCCCGCGCGGGCCGCGTGCTGGTGGCCGGACCGCGGACGCGGTCCGGCGGTTCGCCGCCGCCGCAGCTCGGCCGCGGCGGACTCCTCCGGCGGCGCGCCGGGCGCCGCCGCCTCCGGTCGCCGGCGCCGCCGCGCCGGCGACCCGCGCCGCCGTCTCCTTCCGCGGGCCGCCGCAGATGCTCCGGTGGCCCGATTTCTTTCTCGTCTGCGCCGTTGCTCCTCCCGGGGGACGATCTTCACTGCGGAATCAACAAAATGCTCTTGCCGCACGGTTCGTCGTCGTCCGCCAAATCCGCACAACAAAAGAGATCGGCGGAGGGTTGCCGGGTCTTGTTCGTTAGACCCGCACCCTCCGCGTTTAGTCAAAATCCACGGGAGGAATAATCAACAACAATTTTAAATAAATCAAAATTGTCGGAGATCATGTTCTTCACTTTAAAAGAATAAACACGGGGAAAAAGATAAAATAATCCAACATCCCTTACTTGTCGTCGTCGTCGGACGAGAGGTCGTCGCGGAATTGCTCGTCGCGGAAGAAGGGGGGATCGTCGCGTCGTCGCGGTATCCGGCGTCGCGTCGCCAATCTCCGGATCAAGATCAAACGGATTTAATTAGTTTAAATCCGTTGATATCGAAATTTAAAACGGTTGAATTCAAATGATTCGTTTCTCACCTTAGTTGCCGAACGAGGATCGGCCGCAGAAGAAGAGGCGTCGCCGAAGAACGTCGCGGGTAGGGCTCGTCGACGTCGCAGATCTCGGTGTGCGTCGTCGAATTCCGGTCGTCGGCGTTCTTCGCGTTCTTCGCGTTCTTCGCGTTCTTCGCGTTCTTCGCGTTCTTCGCGGGGAGAGTGGAGGTTCAGAGGAATTGCACAACGATAGCAATCCTCCAAAATAGACAAGTTGTCTATTTTATTATTTTGCCAACAAACGCAAAACGCGTAAGTAACGACCCATTTAATTCGTTGAATTAATTCAACGAATAAAACAGGCCATTTAATTCACGAAATAAACCGCCCAATTAAATGGTCTGTTAAGAATTTAAGAAAACGCATCGGTTGACTTTTCAGTTACTTTGACGGGTTTTCGCGGGTGCGTTACTTAGCGAAAGAAACGGAGGGGCTCGTGCGGGCCCCACCGCACAAATATCCTACCAAGGGGGTAGGATATTTCTGGATAGCCTCCTATCCAGTTCCACTTAGTTCAAGCCGCCCTTAAGTGGCTTCAAGTGGCTTCCAAGCAGCTTAAGTGAAATAAAATAAAGTTGTCGCACAAACTTTATTTTATTTCTGACTTAAAGCCGAAAAATTTAAAAACCACGTCTGAGCAAACGCAACTCCGGAAGAGGCGTTTCTAAGCAAATACCGGCGCTGCGATTTCATCGGTGCCCTCAGAATTTGATTCCGGGCACCGGTTCAAAAGATAGAAAAACCCGCTCGTTCGTTCACTGAACGTACCCGAGCCAAACTTCGGAAATTGATTCCGGGCACACCGGGCCTCGGAATCAGGTGCCGTCTGAAGCTGCGCTCTTGTAAAATTCCAAAGAAAATTAAGAAAAAAAATTTCCTTGAAATTTGCGGGTCTTTACATTACTCCCACCTCAGGGCTTTACGTCCCCGTAAAGAAACATCAAAAACTAGGGGAACAAATGGGGGTACAGAGCACGCATCTGAGCCTCCCGCTCCCAAGTGCTCTCTTGGAGGTTCTCGTGCTGCCATCTGATGCGCACAAGAGGAATCGACCGCCCAAGTAGGACCCGCTCCTGTCGATCCTCGATCTCCAATGGGACCTCCGCAAAAGTCGCCCCATCGTCCACGTCCAGCTCCCCAAAGTCGATGATGTGCGTCGGGTCGTGCACGTATCTCCTCAGCTGAGACACGTGGAAGACGTCGTGCACCCGGTGAAACTGAGGTGGTAGAGCCAGGCGATAAGCCACCTCTCCTATCCTGCTGAGGACCTGGAAAGGCCCGATGGAGCGTGGAGACAACTTGCCGCCTCGGCCAAATCTCCGTAAACCACGTCGAGGTGAGACACGCAAAAAGACGTGGTCACCATCCACGAACTCTAGTGGCCTCCGCCTCCTGTCAGCATATGACTTCTGCCGGCTCTGAGCTGTCCTCATCCTCTCCTGGATGATCTGGACCTTCTCTGTCGTGGCTCGGACCATCTCTGGTCCCACAAGAGCTGCAAGATTTCTTCTTTGCCGAAAAGAGAAATCCGGTCTCATCCTCTGGATGAACCACATTCTTTGCCTAAAACAGTCAATCCTAACATGGATGATACTAATCCATACCAAGGATGACGTCGTAAGGCCTCGACGCTACTACTAAGAGATTCAACCGTTACTCTCGCCTCCAAGGGTTGAGTCACACTGTCGGCATCAGTGTGTGGTAACTGGGTCTCCTCCAGTAGACGTCTCACAAGTGAGGGTCAAGTCAACAGCCAAAACTGGAATCTCCTAGTAACATCACGAAAGAGGACAGGAACGAAAAAAAATATCACAAGGGTATGCGTCTTTTATTATTGCAGCTCATATTACAAGACGCTACACAAAAGCAACAAGGAACCAGAAGTACAAAGGATGTATCCACTAGTTCTGCTCCTGTCCATCAGCTCCCAGGGCTCCATGATCGAAGGCCTCGGCTGCCTGAAGCTGAGCTCTCCCCTGCGGTCGGGGTGGACCTCCTGGTGGTGGTGGTGGTAGAGCCTCAAAGCGTCGTCCACCACCTGCTGCTCGGCCAGCTCCTCTACCTCGTCCGTCTCCTCCCTGCAGACCTCCACGGTCGAACCTCTGCCTCTGCCTAGGTGGTTCCTCAACCGTCTGCTGCTCCCCCGCATGGTGGGTCGGGCAGTCACGAGCCATGTGACCAATTCCGCCACAGGAGTAACACTGCCCACTCTCGGCACGCCTGGCTCTGACTCCACCCCGGCTTCCCCGCACAACTGAGCCTGAGTCGTGCAGTCGGCCACTGGTAGGTCTGGTCTGCCTGGAACCCTGAGTCATCTGTCGGCTACCTGCTACCGAAGACTCCGCTACGTGCCGCCCTGCGGTGGGTCTCTGTGCTGGTGTAGACTCAGCAAGGAAGCTCTCGATCAGAAGGGCCCGCTCTAGCACTCCCGCCTGGGTCGGAATGCTGAGGGAGATCAGCGATGCCCGAATCTCCTGTCGCAAGCCCTGCTCGAAGGTCCGGGCCCGGAAGAAGGGGTCTCGTACCATGTCTGTCGAGTACCGAGAAAGGTCGGTGAACCTCGCCGCGTACTGAGCGACCGTCATGCTGCCCTGCCGCAGCTGTAGAAGCTCCTGGATACGCACCGCACGAAGGGTGGCCGGGACGAACTCCGAGCGGAAGAGGCTCTCAAAGTCCGTCCAAAGAAGAGATGCCTCATCGTGCACCTGGAGCATCAAGCTCCACCATCGTCCTGCCGCTGCCTGCAGGAGGCTCGCCGCGAGAATCACCATGAGATCCACGGGTGTCCTCACTAGCCTAAAGATCCGTACCACCGCCTCTAGCCAGTCCTCGGCGGCCTGGGGGTCCGCCTCACCGCGAAACCTGGGCGGTCGCTGGCTCTGAAACTCATGCAGTGCCCTGAGGCGACGTGCATCGTCAGCGTCTGGTACTGGTAGCATCGGTGGATCGGCGGGTAAAGCTACCGCCGGTGCCACTGCTGGCAAAGGGCCCTGCACCGAGGCCTCGTCGCTCGGTGGGCTGCCGTCGCGCCCTACACTCGGAACCCTAGCTGGTTGTCGTCGCGGGGCCATCCTGAAAAGGAGAACAAGAGCACCACAGTCAGAACAGTATACCTGGTGAGCTGGCACAAGTAATCACAAGGAAAACTTGAGACTTTCATGAAGCAGATCAGTATACCCGGTGAGCTGACACAAGTAATCACGAAGAAAACTTGAAACACACATGCAATCAATGTTTTCGTGCATTAAGTCAGAAATCAGAAGTCAGGGTCCTGGTGTATGGATACGTCGGCCGCCGCACCAACACTGGACTCCCTGGACTGATAACCACACTCAATACGCTAAACACTATTGCTTCACACAGAAGAAAGATCAGAGTCTGCGGTAGAACCGACCACCTCTGATACCAATTTGTCACGACCCGTCCTCGGGGCCCGTGCCGTGACTACCCCAAGCCCGCCTTCCATAGGCCAGGGGCTGGCGACTAGCACCAAGGCGTAAATTCCCGGTGAACAGGGAAGGCATTGCCTTTATAAGTAACATCCATCACAGAGTCAGCAAGCAGAAGTAACTACAAAGTGCGGAAAAGTAAAGGGGGCCGGAAATACAAGCCCAACTGTAAAGTACAACTGAAAAGTAAAGTACAGCAACTGAAGAAAAGACGGCGGCCTCGTGTCGTCCACTGGTAATCCCACCTGAAGGGTGGGTACAGATAGCCTCCAGGCTCCTCGGGTCCCACGTCCGCTCCGAGCACGTCCCGCCCAGTGGTCCACCTCCAGGTACCGTCCTGCTCCACGCCCCAACCGTGATCAGCGCTGTCCGTCGTCTGCAACCAACACAACAAGGTGCGGGCATAGCCCGTGCAGGGGTGAGTACAACTACTCAGTAAGGACCCCGAGACCCCCGAAGGTCTCCCGAAATCCACAAAGGATATAGCACAAAAGAAAGATGCAATCACGAAGTAACATCTGACTCGACTTAGGTATATGCCCATACATATACCTAAGTCCCCAATTCTAGCTCTGCTCACGAGCTCAAGAACAACTCAATCCACAAAGGAAAGCAAGACTCAAATCCACAAGGAGAGTAAACAGTAAATCCACATAGGATAGTTCAACACAATCCACAAAGGAGAGTAACATAAGATTCAGCTCAACCAGGATTTTCATTATCGAAACCGTAAATGTTGAAGAGCCCCATCTCTGAAGTGTACAGTGGTCCTGTCACGACTCCGAGGTACTGCTCACTAACCTAAGACTGCTGAAGTACTCCTCCTGTCGAGTACCGCGGGTCTGCTGCCAACTACCGGGCGCTCCGTCCGCTGAGGGTCTGCTGCCAAATACCGGGCGCTCACCCAGATAGCCTACTGAGGTACTCCTCCTATCGAGTACCGCGGGTTTGCCGCCAACTACCAGGCGCTCCGTCCGCCGTGGGTCTGCTGCCAACTACTGGGCGCTCCGTCCACTGGGCTAGTCGACTCACTCCAAGTCGAGTCGGTCAAGCAGTCATCAGGTCTCAGTCATTTACACGGTCTCCGTACTCCGCACGCACGTCTCCACCGTCGCGGGTCTTTCGCTACAACCAATCGCACACACTCCGTAGAGTATCGCGGGTCCGCCGCTACAACCAAGCGCTCCACCGCCAAGGGTCTGCTGCTGCATCCAAGCGCACCACCACTGTCAAGTACCACGGGTCCGCCGCTACACCCAAGCGCTCCACCGCTCAAGGTAAAAAAGAAGATTCAGCTCACACAGGTTCGGTAGCACTGTTCCACGTAGGATCGCTGAGTGCAGTAGTCGACGCAGTCCACTGCGGATCTCTTGCACAGTCGTCGCCGCAGTCCACGAAGGATCTCTGCTCTGCCGTCGTCGCAGTCCACGGAGGATCTCTGCTCTGTCGTCGTCGCAGTCCACGGAGGATCTCTGCTCTGTCGTCGAAGCCACAGCCAGCACTAGGGTTCCCGCACTTAGCGAGCTCGTTTAGGAGGGTCCGCTCCACGAGCCGAGAGGCTGATACATCAACTGACACGTAGTCCGAAGTTGATGTATCCGAAAGTTCCGTATCGACAACAGGATCTCAACGCAACAGACGGCGCGTCAATCGGACGCCCGGTCTGAGAGTTATTGGCATTTTCGTCCCAGGGGCCCGGTTGGTTTTTAGGGCAAAACCAACCCGACCGTACTCCGCATGTATCCGATCCTCGGGCGGAGTATGCCAAAAGTTCCGTCTCACTTAAAGGAATTCAACGAAACAGACGGCGCGTCAATCGGACGCCCGGTCTGTTAGTTATTGGCCTTTCCGTCTCACACCCACCCTGGGAAACTTCCCAGGAGGTCACCCATCCTGATCACTGCTCTAGGCCAAGCACGCTTAACTACGGAGTTTTAACTACGTAGGCTCCCGAAAAGGAAGGTGCACCTTGAGTATAGTATACCGAAACGACCGTCTCGATCCAAGGATCGCGTAGCCGCTGACGGTTCGTCAATCGGAGGTCCCAGGCCCAAGATATGGGCGAAAGACCGAAGAGGGCCCGAAACGGGGGTTCTGGGTCCGGGGCGACCCGGCCCGAACCCCCCCTGGGGTCGGCCGAACCGGGTCGGCCCGACCCGGCTAGGCCGGGTCCGGTCCGGCCTGGGCGCGGCCCGGCCGACCGGACCGGCCGGCTCGGTCTTCGGCCGAGCGGCCGAAGAGCCGCCGCGGGTCAACCCGCGGCTTTGGGAGAAACGCGGCCCGCGCGGGCCGCGTGCTGGTGGCCGGACCGCGGACGCGGTCCGGCGGTTCGCCGCCGCCGCAGCTCGGCCGCGGCGGACTCCTCCGGCGGCGCGCCGGGCGCCGCCGCCTCCGGTCGCCGGCGCCGCCGCGCCGGCGACCCGCGCCGCCGTCTCCTTCCGCGGGCCGCCGCAGATGCTCCGGTGGCCCGATTTCTTTCTCGTCTGCGCCGTTGCTCCTCCCGGGGGACGATCTTCACTGCGGAATCAACAAAATGCTCTTGCCGCACGGTTCGTCGTCGTCCGCCAAATCCGCACAACAAAAGAGATCGGCGGAGGGTTGCCGGGTCTTGTTCGTTAGACCCGCACCCTCCGCGTTTAGTCAAAATCCACGGGAGGAATAATCAACAACAATTTTAAATAAATCAAAATTGTCGGAGATCATGTTCTTCACTTTAAAAGAATAAACACGGGGAAAAAGATAAAATAATCCAACATCCCTTACTTGTCGTCGTCGTCGGACGAGAGGTCGTCGCGGAATTGCTCGTCGCGGAAGAAGGGGGGATCGTCGCGTCGTCGCGGTATCCGGCGTCGCGTCGCCAATCTCCGGATCAAGATCAAACGGATTTAATTAGTTTAAATCCGTTGATATCGAAATTTAAAACGGTTGAATTCAAATGATTCGTTTCTCACCTTAGTTGCCGAACGAGGATCGGCCGCAGAAGAAGAGGCGTCGCCGAAGAACGTCGCGGGTAGGGCTCGTCGACGTCGCAGATCTCGGTGTGCGTCGTCGAATTCCGGTCGTCGGCGTTCTTCGCGTTCTTCGCGTTCTTCGCGTTCTTCGCGTTCTTCGCGTTCTTCGCGGGGAGAGTGGAGGTTCAGAGGAATTGCACAACGATAGCAATCCTCCAAAATAGACAAGTTGTCTATTTTATTATTTTGCCAACAAACGCAAAACGCGTAAGTAACGACCCATTTAATTCGTTGAATTAATTCAACGAATAAAACAGGCCATTTAATTCACGAAATAAACCGCCCAATTAAATGGTCTGTTAAGAATTTAAGAAAACGCATCGGTTGACTTTTCAGTTACTTTGACGGGTTTTCGCGGGTGCGTTACTTAGCGAAAGAAACGGAGGGGCTCGTGCGGGCCCCACCGCACAAATATCCTACCAAGGGGGTAGGATATTTCTGGATAGCCTCCTATCCAGTTCCACTTAGTTCAAGCCGCCCTTAAGTGGCTTCAAGTGGCTTCCAAGCAGCTTAAGTGAAATAAAATAAAGTTGTCGCACAAACTTTATTTTATTTCTGACTTAAAGCCGAAAAATTTAAAAACCACGTCTGAGCAAACGCAACTCCGGAAGAGGCGTTTCTAAGCAAATACCGGCGCTGCGATTTCATCGGTGCCCTCAGAATTTGATTCCGGGCACCGGTTCAAAAGATAGAAAAACCCGCTCGTCCGTTCACTGAACGTACCCGAGCCAAACTTCGGAAATTGATTCCGGGCACACCGGGCCTCGGAATCAGGTGCCGTCTGAAGCTGCGCTCTTGTAAAATTCCAAAGAAAATTAAGAAAAAAAAAATTTCCTTGAAATTTGCGGGTCTTTACAGTATTCATGAGCTCATGACTGATATAAGGAAATAGTTATATCATGGTCTGAGGTTTTGGTATGTGAAAAGAGTTAACTTTTAACAGCACTCATGTTTTCACTAAGATTCAATGGGTATTCATTTTTCAAGAGAATACATGATTAAGGCCTTCGAATGTTTGGAATGTGACCAACAATACATATCTCATGATATATGGGGATCAATGATGGTATTAACATGCTTGTTATATGAACTCTTTGGTAATCATTTTCACTATAATATGAGATTGGATAGCAGTATTTTGGATAAGCCTAATGATTGGGATGAATTATGTTGGACATAAGTTAGTATTGTTTAAGGATAAAAGTTTTTTCGATATTATTGATGGGATGTTATAGTAATGTAGTTTTAGAAAAAGGACAACCTGCAGGATGGGTGAGAGCCCATTGCGTCGGACAAGGCTGTGGGAATCGAACCCACAACCGAAGTGCGACTGACCTTTATCACCTACCACTGGCCTACAGGAAGTCCCTGTTTAGTAGAAACTAGTTTTATTATATTAAGAAGTATGATATATGAAGTATAAGTCCATTTTAGGAACCATATATGATTAATCTCACTATAGATGGACTAATGTATTTTTTTGATAACTTTTCTAACCTTTTTTTTGAGACGGATGGAATGACCCACCATTCTATCACATGATCTGCTAACACATCACGAATGACAAATAAAACTTCATTTCTTTAGAAGATGAAGTGGAAATTGTCCAAAGAACGACCAACGGTGAGACTGTACCAAAATCACGAAAGTATTTCTCCTAATTCCAATTTCATCAACTTTAGGGAAATGATCTTTAAAACCAAAAATGTTGTCCTAGTGCTCTTATATCCGATGAATCAGATGGTACCTTAGAATGTCACAAATTTATGGCTTTGTGATTGTTGGATTTTTCATAGCCATGTTCTCTACCACTCTCCATCAGAACTTGATGGTTATATTTTTCTTCCATATCTATATTTTCATCTATGTTATCCTACGTGGAAACCCATTGATGAGTTAATTTGGGTAACCGTTACGTTTCATACTTTATTTTTTATAGCCATGTTTTGGTATTCTTTTTTACGATGTGGGTTTTTATTAAATAATCTTTCGAGTTGTAAACCATTAATAACACTAGCGAATTTCGAGGGAGAAATTCATTTTAAGGGGGGTAGAATGTAACACCCCGAGATTTTATGAAAAATATTCTTTTTAATTTCATTAATGTCTTGTGTTGTACGCTACACCAAAAGGAGCTTGCACAACATGCTTCCCTGACTTTCCTTGCATTACACGCAATCGTGACCTTCCTCGATAGCGTGTGTAGTACACAATACCGAGTTTCACTAAACAAGATATTATTATAATATTATTATGAACTAGCCGTTATGAATAGTAATACCGACTTTTTGAAATTTTATAAATTTTATCATTAAAAATGGACTTCATTTTTGGATTTGTAATATCGAAATTATATTATGATGAAATATTGGTACTTTTCGGATAACTTTCATATTCTGATGAATAATGAAAATTACTAAATTTTAATTAAAAAAACGTTTTTAATTGAAATAATTAATAGTGATAAATTATTAATTTGAGTGGTTTTAAAGTATATTTAGAATATATTTTTACAATTTAATACAATTTTGGTCATTGGATGTAATTTCACATTTAAACCAGACATAAACATGTGTCAATCTTTTGATAGTTATTATCTCTTAAGAACACGCTATTTGTTTTGACGATGGGAATTATTTTTTAAATTAATTAATGTAACTGATATGTTTTCAATTTGGTAAAATAAACATCATTTTTGAATTCATAATATCAAATATAGCTTAGGCCTAATTTTTGGTATTTTTTTGGAAACTTTCATTTTGTGATGAATAATCAACCCACTAAGTGGTAGTTAAAAAACAGAATTTTTCATAAAACATAATTTTACCGCTTCTGTGAGTGGAATTTAGAAAATCCAAGACACGTGGTTAATATCAAGGACTAAAATGTGGTTCAATGAGATGAAAATAATTTTTGGTGAATAGTAACTTTTTACTTTTTTTCCACGGTTAAAAGTAAATTGGGTTATTAAGGGTAAAAATGATATTGTTATTACCCTATCACATGTCCTAATTCTATTGGATAAGTTTAATTCGAAAAAAAACGACCTTAGGAATAAAATATGACCATTTGGGCCCTCTTGGATTAGATTAGAACGTTTATTATTAATTTATTTAATGAAGGGTTAAAATAGTTAAAATCTAAGTTTAATAAATAAATCATTTTTAATATAGGGTCATACATAAGAAAAATTCGACTATAAATATTAATTAGAAAGATAAGAAGATTTAATACATAATGGTATTTTATTTGTAATTTTTAGACTTAAAATAATTTAATTTATTTATTACACAATGATGATGCATTAATTATGTTAATAATAAAATATTGGAATAATTAATGATATAAATACCCAAATAAATGTAATTTGAGACTTTTTATGAATTAAAATAATTTTATATGTTAATATGACATGTTAGTATTGATTTAATTAACTTTTTTAGAACTAATCATTCTTTTATGATTTTTACAAAAATCAATTACCAAATAGTGTCAAAATTGACATAAAATAGTTTTTAAAACAAATATTATATTATTAATTGTTATTATATTCCTAAAAATCTGATGTTCTTCCAAGATACTTATATCATGATAGTTGTATCATTAATGGACCACTTGGGGGGTCTCTTTGATGTATATGGTATGTTTATTAACTATATAATATAAAAATACAAAGTGACATGGTAAATGTCAATCTAATTAACTAAGAGTTAAAACTAAAATTTAAGGTTAATATAATGACCTAAACTTGTCTAAATTCTATTGGATGAGATTATTTCGACCCATAACCACCATAGATTCTAAATAAATCAATTTGGAGCTATTAAAAACCTAATATGACTTTATAATAAAATAATATTTTTAGTTATTCGAAAGGTGCCCCTCTCCTCCATTATAAAATGGCACCTCCTCCCTCTCTTCCTCACACCACATTGAGCCTTCACGATCAGCCAGAACCTGCCAATTTCTCTTCTCCACTTCCCTAGAAACATCCTAGAGGTCCTGGTATTCTTCAAAGTCCAATTTTAGTGCCCTAAGAGGAGGTCTCAAAGAGGCGCTTCAAAGAAGAGGTATTGTCCATTACCGATTGTTTCAACTTTATTTCTTCTTCCACATCTTCTTCATATGTTGTTTCATTATTAAGTAATAACATAAGTATCACTAATATACTGATATGTTATTATAAGTATGAGACATCCCTATTTCACCATCTATCCATCCTATGGAAAACGAAATCACCGTGCGTGCGTAAGTACGAAATACCGTCTCCACACCGTGGTGTAATATATTTTCCACCACCACCTTACTTGGATGGGTATAATGGTTTAAATAATAACTATATATAATTATTGTAAACTGATATTGATTCTGTAATAGTATACATACACTCCAATAAAATTCCACGATCATTGGAACGATATCATCGCTCCTGCGTACGTACGGAATACCGTCTCCACGACGCGATGAGATTCATTCTCAATGATTAACCATTCATAAATGATTATAAAGTATATATAATAAGTAATAATGAAATATATGACATAATAATGATACTAGATTTATGTATATATATAGATGTATGTCATCCAATTAATTCCATTCAATTTAATGAGGAAACTAAAACAACGTTCATGCGTACGTACGACCTACCGTCTCTATGAATAGTGTATTTATTTCCATTTATCGATCTATAATATATATGTATATTCTGAATATATATTATATATAAATCATGTTTTATATTCTGGAATTAATTAATCAGGATTTAAGTAATCATATGAATAATTACAAGTCAAAACACGGATGACAAATGAAACCATTTTACCCAAAACGCTCTTTAACATTGTATTTACAATAGAACGGGTAATATAAAGTCATAAGTGAACCATATATGATATCATGACAATTAATATGAATATGTAATAAGTCAATGAAATTATTTAAATCATTATACAGGAGGTTCGGATATGTAGGAAGCATATCAGACCTAAGGTAAGGGATAATTGTTCAAATCTCATTTTTATCCGAGATTGCTTATTCATAAGTATTTAATGGGGTTATTGCTATCATCCATGTACATGTTTTATAAATGTGTATTCATGTATGTTTAAATTCATTTTACCCATTTTTACTTTTACCCCATGGTATGGAAGGAATCTTTCTTTTATTTACCCTACGAGGTACTTTTTGACTTTTCTGACAAAAGTACGAGAAGAATGTTTTTTTAACGTATACGGCATGAAAGGATTTTTACGGTTTTATAAAGCCTTATTTTTATAAAGATTACTCTACATGATTTTATAAATATTTTCAACAAAATACCTTTATTTTAAAAGTGCATGGCATTTTTTGAAAAGAAAATTATTTTGACGAAGAAAGGATATTTTCCTCAAAAATTCACTTCAAGTGTTTTATCAAAACCTTTTTTTATCTAAAATAAAATTATTTCTTATGTGTATGTTTCAAGTATAATGTCTCTATGATTTACATTGTTTCACTTTCCTTATTATGAAATGATATCCATTTCTTTTATATGGATAATGTAATGATGTGATGATGTTTATGAAACCCATTTTATATATTGGGTTATTATGAATGATGTATGTTTATTTTGTGGCACAAGTAAGAATGATTTCATTATGAGATGGGTGGGACCTATATCTCCCTCTAATGCATTGGGTAAATATTTATATCTCATGAGATAGACATGGATGGAACGGTAAGTTAATCTGGTTCAGAATTACAGGACTGGAACGAGGAGTGAACTCGATTCAGAAAGGGGCTTTGTCCACTAAGATGGTCTTTGCAGCAATGCCTTGGCTACTATGGAAATCATTACATGTGCTTAATGGATGCCAAAATTACATGTTTTATTCCCATTCTATGTTATCATGATTTATGCTCCATTATGATCTATGCCTTATGTACTTCCTTGTTTTAAGTCGTTGCTCAAGATTTTGATGTTTAAAAATTATGTTCATGTTTTTAAGTTCAAATTTATATGGTAAGTTTTATTTTATCCATGCTTACATTTACTGAGCATTGAGCTCACCCTTTTTATTTTTTATTTTCCCCCTAGGATTAAAAGAAAGGTTTTAGGTAAGGAAACAAAAAGTGTAAGATCATTATGGGAGATGTTGAAGATCTTTCACCACGATTAGATGATTACATTCCATGTTTCCAAAGACACTAAACTATTACGATCCTTGTGTGTCTGTTTTTGTTATGTATTATGTGTTCCGAAAAAGTAATGTAATATCTATGTACTTCAAGCTTCGGGTCTCTACACTCAAAGTGTCTCTATTTTGTTTAAAATGGACAATAGTTTAAGTAAACACAACTGGCATACAGAAAACTAGCCAATGGAATTAAGATTATGTTGATATTTTAGAACAATGATCCATGAGTCATTTTTATGGGTAAAAGTAAAACTCGCCTCAATCTAAGGCATAGTTTTTCCTGTATCACTAAAAGTGTCTCAATTTTATTTGAAATGGACATAATTTTAAGTGAAAACAACAAATTACATACATAAAACCAACCAAACACATTAGGATTGTGTTGATACTTTAGAACAATGATCCATGAGTCATTTTTGACGTGTAAAAGTCAACTGAGCCCCAATCCGAGGCACAATGTGGCCAGTATCACTCTAAGTGTCTCTCTTTTGTTTAAAGTGGACATCATTTTAAGTAAAAAACAACAAATGGCATACGAAAAACTGACCAAACAGATTCTTATTTTTTTGATACTTTAGGACAACGATCTATGAGTCATTTGTGATGATTAAGAGTCAACCCCACCTCAATAAAAGGAACAGTGTAGCCGATATTACTCTAAGTTTCTCTCTTTTTTTAAATGGATAGCATTTTAAGTAACAATAGCTGACATAGGAAAAAAATGAACAAACACATTCAAATTGTGTTGGTACTTTAGGTAAATGATCCATGAGTCATTTTTGACATGTATGAGTCAACCCCTCCTCAATACGAGGCATGGTGTGGCCGGTATCACTCTAAGTCTCTCCTGATTATAATGGACAACATTTTAAGTAAAAAACAACAACTGACATACAGAAAACTGACTAAACGCCTTCATATTGTGTTGATACATTATTAAAATGATCCCTGAGACATTTGTTACATGTATGAGTCAACATCACCTCAATCCGAGGCTCAGTGTGGCTGGTATCACTCTAAGTGTCTTTCTTTTGTTTAAAATGGAAAACATTTTAAGTAAAAAACAACAACTGGCATACGAAAAACTGACCAAACGCATTCAGATTGTGTTTATACTTTAGTAAAATGATCCATGATTCATTTGGGACGTGTACGAGACAACCCCACATCAAAAAAAGGCATGTTGTGGCCTGTATCACTCAAAATTTCACTTTTATTTGAAATGGACATTATTTTAACTAAAAACAACTGGCATACAGAAAACCAACCAAATGCATTAGGATTGTATTGATAATTTAGGATAACGAATCATGAGTCATTTTGACCAAATGAATTCAGATTGTGTTTATACTTTAGTTAAATGATCTGTGAGTCATTTGGGACATGTACGAGAGAACCCCGCCTCAAGCTAAGTCACGTTGTGGCCAGTATCACTCAAAATGTCACTTTTATTTCAAATGGACATGATTTTAACTAAAAACAACTGGCATGCAGAAAACCAAACAAATGCATTAGGATTGTGTTGATAATTTATAATAATGAAACATGATTCATTTTTTATGTGAAAGAGTAAACCCCGCCTCAATATAAGGCATGATGTGGCTGATATCACTCAAAATGTCACTTTTATTTGAAATGGAAATGATTTTAAAAGAAAACAACAACTGGAATGAAAAAAACTAAACAAATGCCTTCAGATTGTGTTGATACTTTATGAAAACAATAAATGGGTCATTTGTGACATGTATGAGTCAAAATCACCTCAATCTAAGGCATGGTGTGACCGGAAACACTCAAAGTGTCTCACTTTTTTTTGAAATGGACAACATTTTAAGTGAAAACAACAATTGACATTCAGAAAACCAAGAAAACTTATTTTTATTGTTTTTAAACTTTAGGAAAACAATCCATGGCTCATTTGTGATGTGTACGAGTCAACCCTACCTCAATATGAGGCATAGTGTGGCCAGTATCACTCTAAGTGTCTCTCTTTTATTTGAAATGGGCAGGATTATAAGTGAAAACGACAACTAGAATATGGGAAACCAAGAAAACGCATTAGGATTCTGTTGATACTTTAGAAAAATGATCTATGGATCATTTGTTATGGGTATGAGTCAACCCAACCTCAATACGAGGCACGATGTGACCGGCATCATTCAAATTGGCTCACTTTTGTTTGAAATGGACAACATTTTAAGTGAAAACAACAACAGACATATAGAAAACTAACAAAACGCATTAATATTGTGTTTATAATTTAGTAAAGCAATATATTAGTCGTTTTTGACAAGTACGAGTCAACCCCACCTCTATCCGAGGCACGGTATGGCCGGTATCACTCTATGTGTCTCTGTTTTGTATAAAATGGACAACATTTTATGTAAAAGAAACTAGCATACAGAAAACTGACCAAATAAATTTGTATTGTGTTGATAATTTAGAACAATGATCCATGGGTCATTTTTTAGGTGTACGAGTCATCCTTACCTCAATCTAAGGTATTATGTGTCCGGTATCACTCAAAGTGTCTCACTTTTATTTGAAATGGACAAAATTTTATGTGAAAACAACAACTAACATACGTAAAACCAAGAAAACACATTAGGATTCTGTGGATACTTTAGAAAAACGATCCATGAGTAATTTTTGATTTGTGTGAGTCAACCGCCCCTCATTCCAAGGTATGGTGTGGCTAGTATCACTTTAATTGTCTCTCTTTTGTTTAAAATGGAAAAACATTTTAAGTAAAAACCACTGGCATTCAAAACACCAACCCAACACATTCAGATTGTGATGATAAATTAGGACAACGATCCATGTGTATGAGTAAACACGGCCTATATTTGAGGCACATTGTGACCGGTATGACTCAAAGTGTCTCACTTTTGTTGGAAACGGACAACATTTTATGTGAAAACCAGAACTGACATACGGAAAACCGACCAAACGTATTTGGATTGTATTGATACATTAGTACAATGATCCATGGGTGATTTTTGACGTGTACGACTCTACCTTGCCTCAATTTGAAGCATGGTGTGATGATATTACTCAAATTGTCTCACTTTTGTTTGAAATGGAAATCATTTTAAGTGAAAACAACAACTATCATATGAAAACCCGACCAGACAAATTCAGATTGTGTTTATAATTTAACACAATGATCCATGGGTCATTTTTTTACATGTACGAGTCAAACCATTCATTTTTTGACCTTAATGTGTCAATATTATCATGGGTGAGACTGTAAAAACATGGGTTTCATATACCCTATTTCAGTTATTTTGATGTTTTGATTTAGATACCATTGGGTTTGGATCCCTATGACCATGAGTTACTTTTTGTTTATACTTATACTGTTTTTAACAGATATCAAGATTCCATAGAGATAATATTTGTATAATCCTCCCCCCCTCACTCTCCAAACATCCCATCACCCTACATCTCCCCACTCTTTGTACAACCCCCCCCCCCACCCTAGAGAGACCCCCACCCCCCACTCCCTCCATGGACATCCCAACTCCCTCCCCTATTCCCCCTCCCTGAACATCCCCCTCCCCTCTCCCCTCTCCCAGGAATCCCCCTCCCATCTCCCTGGATATATGTGTTTTTTGTTCTATAAGGTTTCTTTGTGGTGTTTGATATCTGTTTTTATGTGTCTTTTTTGTGTTTTTATGTGTTTTTTGTGGTGTTTTTTATGTAGGTGTATGCATTGGATAGGTGTATGCATTAGAAAAATTATGAAGGCTAGCATACATATGTTATGCAGGATAGGCTATAGCTCTAAACATTGAGCAAGGTTTTACCAATAGTTTAATAAAATAGTTGGTAAAAACACTATACCAACTGTTCGCAACCGTTGGTATAATGTTGATCCCTTAATGTATACAAACAGTTCTATTTAACCGTTGGTACAAAACCTATTCCAACGGTTTATAACTATTGGTATAGCCTAAAAACAAGTTCAACCATTAGTTTTAGAAATGTTGGGGTAAACATATACCAACAGTTTCATTGAAACCATTGGTAATTTGATACTCATTCTACCTATACCAACAGTTTTCATAGAACCATTGGTATATACCTATACTCATGGCTTACTTAGCCACGGTTTGGGAAACCGTTGGTCTACTATATTCCAACAGTTTCCTAGACTTTACCAATAGTTTTGAACCATTGTTAAAGGGTAAAATTCAAGTACTACACATAATATATTATATGTCTAATATGTGACATGCCATGTAAATTATTACTAGCCACCCATATAACATTCCCAAGGACATGAAATGTATTCTAAATAGGTTATCATGTGTTACATAATGTTTATTGTCTACTATAAACCATGTAATTTGTGATATGTTATGTATCTCAGTTAAAAGTCAATACGATGGACTTTATAATTACATTCAACCTAATTTTACCTGGCAGCATCAATGATTTATGTGATATAAAAAAATATGGGGTTACTAAATGTGAGTTACTCCAAATAAAGTAATGTTATAATTGGAAATAAATATGTGGTGGGTATTATCACCATGTATATAACCCCATATGACATTATATGATTAACCCAACCAATGATTGTGTGGTTGACGATGGGTATACAGGATGAAATTTTAGAATAATATTCTATATCCACTTCATTTAGTTAGTATCCTTGGAACCATCAAATGGGATATTACTTCATTTTTCTTATGTTCTTAGAATAATATTGGTCGTGTTAATTAATATAAATTCATTATCTCCACATTTTAATTAATAAATGAAAAAATATTTATGATATATAAGTAATAAAACTAGAATTCGATTAGTGAAATAATAAATAATTATAACTAATAATTTGATGGAACTAATGACAATTAATGATTATATGGCTTATGTGAAGATATTTATTTAGTCCCTAATATTTTTTTCATTAGGTTTAATTTGAAAAATCCAAAAAGACAAATGAAAAAAACTATATTAATTCATAGAGAAAAAATTTCTCATTTAAATTATTATTAATTTAAAACAAGAATTCAATTAATTGAAATGATTTTTATTTTTCATGATAAATCATGATAATGATTTTAGTATATCATCATTATAGTGATGAATCTAAATATCCTTATTTTAGAAATATCTATTCGTGCTCCAAAATTTTAAAATATCATCAATTTTATTATTGGTGATAGTGCAAAGGAACCAGAAATCAAATTTTGTTTCCCATTAAATAGAAAAGGTAATATTTTGGTCTTGAAGGTATTATCCCATTTTTATTCATTATTTATAGAGAAATGGTAATTATTATAATAATCAAATAAAAATTTTCATGAATTAATTCATTATTATCAGTAATTATAACAATATCCATAAATAAAAATATATCAGATTATATATTTAGGGTGAAAAATTAGTAGTTTAATAGAGGCCCTTTAACAGTTTTTTTATTCTATATACACCACTTGTAAAATTATAACAATAATATTTTAATTATATATTATTACATATTATATCTCAGACTTTTTTAAATATAATTTTTCAGGTAAATTAATTACTATTTATTCATATAAAGGTAAATAAAATATAACATTTCAGATAAGCACTTAACACATCACAACAATAATCCATGAAATTTTTATGACTATTAATATTAAAAATAAATTTAAATAAATAAATATCATTAAATAATTCCATCAATGAATAAATATATATTATATTAAATATGATATAGAATACAAAATTAAGATAATATTCATGTAATTGAATAAATTTTTATAGAAAATAGATATTTCTTATGCAATTAATAATAATAAAGTGGTTAATAAATATTATAATTTTTAACAAGGAAATAAATATTCACATAATACACAATATGTATATATTATAAACTCCAATTACATGTGATTGTGTTTATATAATCAAGAATATATGAATAAATTTTAACCAAAAAATCAATAAATTAATTTTCATTACATATTATGTTCAAACAAAGTTTAATTGATATACTAGAAACTCTATGTGTGACACCATCTTAATTTAATTATGAGTGGAATTTTGAGAACATTCATAAATACCTATATCACCATTTAAGGACATATCAAGGTACCTATAGAGAATGAATAAAATGTCAAAATTACTGTAACCTCATATGATAACATACTATGTAATAT
This sequence comes from Viscum album, assembly GCA_963277665.1. Taxonomy (NCBI): domain Eukaryota; kingdom Viridiplantae; phylum Streptophyta; class Magnoliopsida; order Santalales; family Viscaceae; genus Viscum; species Viscum album. The sequence continues at coordinate 247,276,071 of OY728160.1, read as the reverse complement.
AATATATAATTAATGACATCTCATCAAACAAGTTTCATACATTATGTCACCAACCTAGTTGAGTGACGTATATTTCATTTACTCTCTTAAATGAACTCATCAATAAAGTACCATTTCCCTATTTAAATCATAATATTTCTTTTCAATATTTGAAATAATATATCACCATCAATAAATTAGTAGTGTAAATTAAATTCACAATGTATTTAATTTATTTTATATCACTTATGTTGCACCCAAGGAAGATTATAACTAGACCAGAATATATTATAATAGTTGTTGTTAATATTTATTACTACATGATTTAGGATATACATTAACAATATTATCATTTATAAGGACTAATTCACACATACAATGAGGTAAATATCTAATGTTTTGAATATGTAGAAGGAGTTATATTTTCATGTTTTTCATCAAATCATATGACCTTTAGTATTACCAAATGAAATATTTATGAGAAGATTATAATTTATTAATGTGTATCGAACACTATATAGTTTTACATTATATATACCCTACTAGATAGATGTATTCTATAACATTAGTTATATGTTTAAGTGGATTCTCATTGCATTTCAATGTTGTCATTATATTTAGAAAATACAATTATATTTTGACACAACATATACAATAAAGAAATTATAAAATTAATTTCACATTGAATCATAATCAAAATGTTATATTATTTTCATTAATAAATATCACTACCCAATTAAATGTATATTTAAAAATAATTTTTTTTGAAAATTCTTTTTTGTATTAAATTTTAAGAAATAATAGTGTGATTTTGTTGAAAATATTGATGAATATCATATTTTAAAATTTTAGAGTATTTCTATATTCTAAACACATGATTTTTTACTTTTGATCTATTGATATGATAAGATTGAATAAAAGAATAAGATGAAGGTAAATGTAGATAGAGATATTTGTACATACTAATGATGTAATATTCCATAAATATCTAATGGTCAAATAATAATTATAAAAATTAAAAGTGATTCCCAACCCTAAAATAAGCTTTTATGAGAGATTCCAAAAAAGAAATATAAAAAGACATTTCTTCAAAAATGAAACTAAGATTTTATACAAAAATAATTATATATAATATATGTATTTATTTTATTAATGAATAACTATAATTGAGGGTGATGAGGTATTTATAAAATATATTTTCATATATATTGAAGAATTAAATTTCATAATATTAGAAATATATATATTGATGTTCATGTGAATAAACGAAACCTATATTTGTACCTTCCATTAAATACGTTGATAATTTTATAGATTGAGAGAACAAGATGACATGTATAAAATTTTAATTATACATTTTATGATGGATGACACGCTGATGAAATTGAATATGATATTTAATTTTAAAAAATAGAAATCTTGGATCTTAATACATATTATTTCATATGAATTGATAGAGGATAATTGAGTAATTCTAGGATGTAGTATAGTCCTAGATAAATTACCACTATCAAATGATAACATTTTTTACAAAACTATAGCTTAACAAGGGTTAAGGTTGATGCCTTATCTACCTTTTTTATGTTAACTGAAGGATGATTAAATCACACATTTTATATTCAAATTATTATAATTATGAAAAAATAATATTTTTCATAATAGACTAAGACACAATAAAGAGAGGATTCCCACATTGTGGTTGAACATTATAATAATATCATGTGTTAAAATCCCTACTTATTTACTATTTTATGTGATTTAATGTGTTGATAAACAACGGGAAATAGTCATTCCTCTTTACCAATTAAAGTGTTAGAATTATATTAGGGGAAATTAAATGATATAAGGAATTTGGTAATATTAGTTCACACCACTAGTTTGACTACATGACTCTATATGTCATTTCATGTTGTATTAGAGCTAATTGAAATTCCCACCGATTATAAATAATTAATTTCATAGTATCTTTTGTTATTAACATATGAAACATATATGTTTAGAAGTATTTTCCTCCAAATTTAGAAAATTAATTTTTTTATTAGTGTTTGTGGTAAAATAGATGTTGCAACTATTTGTATAAAGAATAATTAGGAAAATTTTCATTAAATCTAGATAAAACATTTATTAAATAAAGTGGGTTAACCACTAATTTATGCTAAATATATTGTTTTTATTTCAGTTAAATCTATTGAGATTCATTCTCAGGATGAATTTAGTTTACATAGTAAATATTTATGTTTGTTATACTTGTTTAAAAACCCTAAAAATAATATAATAGTTACTTAAAAAATGTTCTTATTAATGATTTTATTTAAATATTTCAGGTCATGTAGGAACAATATTATGAGAAATCATAACAATAAATTGATAATAATGCAAACATGAAAACACTGATTATGATGCTTCATAACTTCACAATTATAAGGATTTTGTTTTAAATAGTTTATATTCATGTGTAATTAAATAAGATTTCACATTCATACTTTCCGAATGATATTTTAATTTTGTAGATATAGTGTGTTTATTAATAACTCTTAAAAAACCTATACATAAATATATATACAAATTCAAAAGATTTAAATAATATTTATATTTTACATAATTAGTACTTTTATAATAAATAAGAATTCATTTCCTATAAAATTATCATGACCTACAAAATTATAACTTCATTTCCCTTTCAAATACATATAAACAGATGAAAGTATTTTTAAATTGTTTTATGAAAATAAAAAAGATAGTAAGAAACAAAAATAAAAATAGAGGATCCATTATTCCCTAAGTACTTATAAAAAATGAAATTTTAATATAAAAAGAGTTCGAAAAAAATAAAAATTTTATTAACAATGAAAAAACAATATATACCAACAACTATTCATATGAAATTTCATAAGAAGTCCTAAATAAATGTGAAATATCATTAGGATTCATTGAAATCATGAATAAATGATAATATTTTCTTTTCAAAAAGTTATACCTTTCAACCATATGAAGTATAAAATATTATCGATTAACATTTGAATTCATAATATTTTTATAAAAACCCATAGAATGAATAAATAAATAATTTTAGAAACATGATGAATCATTTTTATATCACTATTAACTATAATATAACCGAAATGATAAAATTGACTAACCAACATATTTATAATTCTGTTATTCCTCACCATTACACATGAAATTACCATCATGGATAAACATGGAATAACCATCATTGTGTATTCCTATTATCTATTAGGGAAACCCTCACCAATTATGTGGAGTTCCCAAGAATAGTATGCATGATATGGGGCCTTGTTTTATTAAATTGTAATATATAAATGATTTAAATCTTAAAGGACTGTGAATTTTAATAGTTTTGAAAAAAAAATAGATTATATACGTGAAACACATAATACATTTGGGAAAGAAAGTAATAAAAATGTAAAAGCTCGACACCATTGAAACTCAATACAATAATTCATATTAAAAACCTAGGGAATGTAAATTAGATAAGGGTGATCTAAAATTCTAATATGCTACCTAAAAATTTAAATATATGAACACACATTCTATTTAAATAATATGTCTATATGAATAGGTACACCAAAAATAATATTGAAATGAAAATAACTAAAAAACGTTGAATTTAATAAATAAAATGATACTGAAATAAATCCATATTCAATGAAATGATAAAAATATCATTGATAGTAATTATAGATTACATGAAGAAATAAATTGTTAATTATTGGACATCTTGTTGCAGACACATGAAAACCATTATTTTAAAGAACTATCACTTAGATAATTTGAAACTAATGGTATAAACCCATTTAAGTGTTCATAGTAGTTTTTATCATTGGTCATATCAATGTATCAAGTGGATATATAGTGTATGGACCCCATCAATAATTACATGTACAAATCATTCCTTATATTCTGAATAATTCATTTAATTTATAATCATTATTCCTTATTATTAAATACCAATATTTAGTAATGGGAATTTATTTATTAATATTTCTCTCTTTAATCATATAATATTTAACCTAAAAAGAATATATATAAATGATATAAAATTTATGAAATAATCATATATATTATAAATAATTATATATCAAAGAAAAAGGTAAATTTTAAAGAAAAATTGTGATAAAAAAGTTATTTTTTCAATATAATGTTAATAATCCCAAATCTATTTGATATTTCACAATGATATTTATAAAAATGGTATTTTAAAAAAAACATTTTATTAAATCATTATATTTTAAATTAAAATATAATGAATACTATAGTTTTAATTATATTACATTTTAAAGACTAATTATATACACTATATTATCGAAAGTCGGTGCATAACTTTAGAATTTGCATCAACAAAATGAAACTGAGTTAAAATACCTTAATAAATGCTTTCATTATGATGAAAATGATTTAAAAACCATTATATGTGTTTTAAACAAGTTTACAATATATAAATGAAACATATTTGAATTTATGATGTCATATATAATCATGGTGCTGTACTTTATGACACATTCATTAATAACTTCTTTTTATTTTCATTATTTTAGGTTTCAATTATCATATATTATTCTGTTTGTTTAATCATAAAATATACATTTATAGAACATATTGTATAGTTTTATCTTATACAAAATAATAATCTAGAAATAAATATTATATTTAGACACCATTTATACTTTCAATCATTGTCATGAAGGATAGTTATGAAAAATGATGTAGGTTATGATCAAAGAGATGGTTGGTCATATGTATGCATAAGTATCATTTCCAAATTTAAATTGTCTTAATTAATTGTAAGAAATAATAATACTAGCATTATATAATGATAAATATATCATAAATATATTATTATATACTAATATTTTGTATCTATTTGGTGTGGTGATAAAAAAGAGTCACATCAATTCGTGAAGCCAATTGTCCACACGTACACGAACTCTGTTATCCTCTTTACTTGAGTGAAATGGGATAATATGAAATGATATATATTCTCGTTCCATAATGAAGAATTTTTCATGAATATTATAATTTTGTAATTTATATCATATTTAATCATTATCTTTATCTATAAAACGATCCATGTGAAGTGTAAGTGAATGACACATCAAAACGCTTCACGAGGTAGTAGTATGACATACACACAAGTGGAGTTATAAAATATTCTACTAAATGAATGATAATTTTATATAAGTGATATAATGACTAAATATATATCAATATGTTATAAATTATGTATATATTCTTTATATCTGTAATCATACCCACTAATGAGATGTTGAAGTGGAAAAATGAAAAACATTATTTCGCGATGCAGTAGTCCATCATACACACAAATCATGATTTCATATCCCATTAGATAGGAGTGGTGACAATTTTTTGTAAATAACTAATTACAAAATCGTACATGTATATTATTTAAGTTATTAATATAACTTCTTTATTTAATAGAAATTTTTAGAGGTGAGAAAAATATATAAATTAAAGAAGCTCATTGAAGACCATTACCTTTTATTTGGGTATCTTCCTTTGGTTTTCAGTAAACCATTTTAATAATGGATTTATGATGAACAATAGGTCTTATATGAATCAAGCAGTCAATTTTTAATTTTATTTTTTTAGGCGTTGGGAAATCCAAATGTACTAAGAGGTGTAATGAAGGGGGAGTGAGTGCCCTTTTCTAATAAAGGACGAGTGAAATTATTATAAATAACCAAATTTATTCAATATTGGGTGGTTTAATTTAACTAATATTCCTCAAAAATTGAATAATAATGCATTATAGGGTTTATATTATTGAGAAACACCTTCACCCGTTGAAAATAAAAACATTTGTAAAATGTTATTTTCTATTCATTATGTTTTTTCAATTTTACCCTTTTAGTTTTTACCATGGAAACGTGTATATTTTTATATACCTAGGTAGTTTAACCTTTAATAATATTTAAAAATTGGAATTATTAGATAATTTCTGAACTTTTTTTCAAATTATTAAATCCAATTTTTAAAATTAAAATTGTGTGCATGTGTGTAAAATTAAATTTCATGAAAACACATGAAATGTGAAAAACACTCTTTTATCCTTAAGCAGACTTATAATATTTTTTCTATTCATAATTCAATATATTAATTGTAAAAGAAAAATTGGCTCATTAATTACAAATAATATTTATTTATTTAAATTTAAAAATCACTTTGTAGTAGGTAGTTTTTTAGTAATTTTAAATAATTTAATAAGATGACATTTATTATAAAAAATATTAATGTGAATTTTAAAATTACATGTTTAATATGAACTTAAATATATGAAAAAATAAAGGAATTGTAATATTTTCCTTCACACAAGATTAGCATGATTTATTAATTTAAATATAAATTTGAGGTAAAAACTCATTCAATTTACACTACTTTTTAACATTTTTAGTATCGTGTATTTTAGTTAATTTATAACTACAAAATTATGGAATTAGAGTTACCTAATAATTTAATGTCATTATTTTATCAAAAAAAATTAAAATAAATTATCATTATAGAAAAAAATAAAATTTCATTAAAAATTATATTTATATTTAAATAAATAATGTTGTTTCATATCATTATTCTTTATATATATTAAAATCAAGGAATGTTCCTTTTTTGTAATTTTCCTTTCACAAGTTATTATTTAGGTGGATTCTGTGATATATTTTCATAATAACTATTAAAAAATGACACTGCTGTTATAATGTTATAAATATGGCAATAAAATGTGTTTAGAAAAGTTAGTAGTTCATTTTTTTCATATGATGAACTCATTTTACATTAATAATGGCATTTCATTATAATTTGTTTTAGTAATAAAAATGGTAAAAAAATATCTTGGACTTATTAGATAATTAAAATTAATTTGATTCAAAAAAGAATAAATTTTAATAATTTCAACACATATAATTGGTAGAATTTCATTTAAACTTTATCCCAATAAGTGATGCGAAAGCTTGTTTTTAAGAGAAATTTTTCAAAAGTTTACAATGTTCATATATCATAATTTCAAATATAAATGACTAGAAAGACCAGAAATTGATTAACGAATATGAAATTTAAATAATTTTATTTAAAATAAATTAAAAATATAATTTTACATTATAAGTTATTTAAAAAATAGTATCTTAAAAAAACACCAATGTTTCTCACTATTCATCAAAAAACAAAACATCTCAGGAAAATAACAGTAAATCACACTAAGATTATATTAATATTTCGATTTAAAAAAATAAATTTAAATTGTTAAAATAAATTCTCTAAATTTATTAAAAATAAAATTTAAATTAAGTGTTCAAGGGATGTTTAAAAAGTATTTTAGAAAAAATACTATTTTGCAGAAAAAAATTATTTTTCCTTCAATTGTATATTATTTTATTTATAAAAAAATCACTAAGAAATGTGAGTTCAATATATATTTTAATAATTTAGATAATCATATTATTAGCTTCCATAACAACAACTATAATATAATTTTTGTATTATATTATTACTTATATAATTTTATTCGACAAAACGCATCCTTGAATGTAATGCAATCATTCATAGAAACTCAATATTGCATGTAACCCAAGATAAATTCCATATTTCATGTCAAAAATAATATTGAATAAGATTTCATTAGTTAATAATTTTTTGGAGTAACATTATCCCCATCTTAAATAAATTTTTTCCATGAAATTTAAATTTGATCTTTTTAATCAAGCAATTTATATATGAAAATTTCTTTTTTTTTAAGAAATCAGCTTCATTAAAAAGCTAATAAAGACTCCCATCATTAACAAGGATATCAAATTATTAATTTCATCTATAATAATTTCCTAACTGGGTTTCCGTATAGAATTACATTGGTTGGAAATGAAAACATACAAATGGAAGAGAAAATTAACACCCAAATACTAATAGAGAGTGATAGGGAACATTGATCAAAATAAATTTGGTGATTCAGGGAATGTTGATAACCAGAAAGCATCGAAATATTTTTCTAAAAAGATTCATTGAAATAATCTTTAATTATGGAAAACAAAATAATTTTATTTTATGGTCCCTTTCCCTAATTTTGATGAATTCATTTTCTACATGAGAATATAATTAAATATATTTACCTTATACATTTCTGTTTCATAAGAACAATTTTAGTATATAAATATTCATCAATTTTTTTCCGATTCATCTCATATCAAAAAATTAATTATTTTATTCCAAAAATTATAAAATAGATATTTAACATATCTTTTTTATCCATAAATGAGTTTTAAGTATTTTAATCAATATGAAATTATTATCCAAAATAAATATATAGTTTGCATAAGTTTTCAAATTACACTAAAATTTAACCTTAATACATTCCATAAATAGTTAACCTAATACTCACCCTAAATATTTTTTACTATATATAGAAGTATGGTTACTAAATCAATTTTATCTTCCAAGAATAGTGTTTCCCTAAATTTTCACAAACCAATAATGTGAATAACTTTATCATTTATTATTGAGAAACAATTTAATAAAATAAATTACTATAAAACATTATTGACAACATGCATGTTTCTATATTCTTTTAGTAAAATATTGATTATCTAAAATATTTCTCAAAAAAATTATTACTCCATCCATAATAAATCAATTTTTCAATCGATCATTAATCACATCCAAGTTTGTCAGTAGTATCTAATTTACATTACCGATACTAATTACCTCTATATCCCAAAATTATTATCTTAGTATTAGGATAATATTAAGTTTTATTCACTCTCAATCTTGTGTATTTTAATAAAATGAACATTCCACTCAATGATTTTTCATATTCAATGGTAGAATTCAACAGAAAAATTCTAATTCTTAAAAAAATGTTCTAAAGTAAAATCCTTATATATTTCATAGTTTGAATAGTCATGACATCGTTTATAAAATACGCAAATTGCTTAATTATTTCATCAAAAGAAAAGAACATTAATAAATAACTGTATACTATGGTAATTGAATATTCATTACAACGATCTATTGTCTTTATTTGAGGTATATTATAAACACTTCAAGAAAAGAGATTTTCCTCTTAAAAATATTCCTCGTTGTTTCCTTTCCCAAATATCAAATTTGGGAAAACCCTTCCTTTAATTCTACTATATATTTTTCGTTTTCTCTACCGCCTTTTTTTATATTTCCTAAAATTGATGATATAAAACTTTGATAATTCCTTATCTATCTTTTTAGAATATCATATTATGTACTCATATGATTCAAATGTTAGGGAGATTTCATCCCTCAGAAATATTGGTTAATACCATAATGTAAATAGTAATTCTTACACTTTATATTACATTCATTGATGCAGTTACCAATTTCTCTTATATGATTTATTTCTAAACAACATATACTAGATTAGTTCATTAAAAATTAATTTAAAATAATAATTTAAAATTGAAAATATGGTGTTATGAATAATGATATTTTAAAATTTATTCATTGTTAATCTCATAACCTAAAAATGTGGTATTTTGTGGAAATCATTACTATTGTAGAATTCATAATGTTTTCAAATAAAATATGATTTATCCTAAATATATCTTATGAATGTATTATAATAGTTTCATAGTAAGTCCCATATTAATGCTCCATGAGATGATAAAGTCAAAACCGACAGGCCTTTTTCATTGTTATTAACCCTTATAACCACTATTATAGAACCAAATATACATTTATTATTTAGAAAGGGAAGTATTTAAAGAAAAACAATATATTATCAGACATATAAAAAACATAGGACATTCTTCTATACTTATATTCAATGTCTGACATAGGGTTTTGTACCAAAATCTATGGTTTCCATCATATAGTTCCCAATGATTATACTAAACGTGATATGATACAAACTGTAGTGACCCCATCCTATGATTCTTAGAGATGGTGCCTACTTTTATTAAATATACATATGCAATGATTCAAACACTAAAATACCAAACGATTTAGTAGTTTTAGAAAACTAGATTACATACATGAAACTTGAACTAAATTTGGAGAAGAAAATAATGCATGAAAAAAAGTAAAATATCAGAATTCGTAAAACTAATTCCTATAATACATCTTCATATTAATCTGAGATGAAATAAAATAAGGGTGAACTCAAATGCTTGTAAAAGGGTTATTTAATGTTGATGAAATCATGAAACAAAAATAAAAAAATCAAGGTAAATAAATGAACACACCTAGAATTTAAATAAAATTATATCATTAATAAATATTGAAAAATTAATATTTCATGGTAAAGGAAAAAACACATTCTATTTAATAAATTAACAAATAAATAAATACATCCATAGAGAATATCATAGAGAAAATATCATGTTTATAATGTCAAAATTATAAAAAAGGTAAATAATTAATTTTGTATGTCTGGTCTCAAGCTCATTAAAGCATCTAATGTCATGATATAAAATCATGATTGTTTAAATTCATTGGTAGATAACATTATAAATTTTCCAATGGAATTGTTTCAAGAGACATGTGGTTGTATCAAGGGGATTTTTAATATAACCTTACAAACATTAAATTCATTTCTGAATAATTGATTATATAAAAAAATAAAAATTAAGTCATGAATATTTTTCCTTATTATGAAATATACATATTGATTAAATGATATATATTTATTAATATTTCCCTAGTTAATAAAATAATATTCAATGTCGAAACCATGTGTAAAAAAGGTATATGAATTATGAAATAATCATATCCACCACCTGATAAAATGATTATATAATAGAAATGTAAATTCAAATAAAAAACTATTACACTAAAGTGGTTATTTAAAATAATATTAACAATAAATAATGGAAGTGATATTTGAAAATATCTATTATAAATTGTTAATGCTAAAATAAAATAAAACTGGATTAAATAATTTAAAGTGAAAGTTTAAATAACATGAAAAAATAATTATTGAGGATATTACATTTAAATTACTATTTATATACACCATATAAAATAAAATAGCTTTATAAAATTACAATATACCACAAATGAAAAGAAATTTAGATGAAATCTTCTACCATATGCTTCATTTTCGGTTAACGCGATATAACCTAATTTATAGGGTTTTATAACTTGATATTTAAATATAAAATAACCATATTATTATTTAGGATATCACATATGTCCCTTTTCTTAATATTTTTCTACATATTCATTAATAACAATTTTTTATTTTCATTGTTTGGGGTGTTAATTTCCATGTCTTCTTATGTGTGTTTTTTCATCAAAAATTTGGTTATTTTATATATTATATAATATCACAATCTCCATAAAAATAATCAAAAAATAATAATAATATTTATAAAACTATTATAATTTTAAAACCAATGATGAATTATGGTTTAAAAAATGTATTATCTTTCCATTATGGGGATAGATGGTTGTACGAACACATGAGTAACACTAAATTGTTTCAAAAATAATTATTGAAAGTATTTAAGTAATATATTACCATTTTATAATTATAATCATATTTTAAATGACATATTATATTTATATATATTGAATCTATCTAGTGTGGGAGTAAAATAGAGTCACAACGCTTCATGAATGTGGTAGTATAAACGTAAATGAATTATGTTACAATTATTAAGTTAGTGAAAAAGAATAACATAAAATGATATATTTAATCATTAAGAAGTGATAATTATTTCATTAATATAAAAATAATGTTTCTTATATAATATATGTCAATAAAAACTATCTTTATCACTACCCATGTGAAGTGATAATGAAATATGAATGACATTACTTTGTGAGGCGGTAGTCCACTGTACGTGGGAGTGATAATATTATGCCTCCTAAAGAATGGATGATAACAATATATATGTGATATTATTAATAAAAATTTATTATTATGTTATAAATATCAGATATATTCATTATATCCATCATAATACCTAACCAAGAGAAGTAAAAGTGAAAAAACACATGTCATTTGTTCGCATGGATACAGTCTTCTATAAAGATGAACTATGTTTCTATAACACCTTATATGGATGTGGAAATTCTTTTAGATCATGAAGTTATTAAAATACCCATTATGTTTTAGATACATATGTTATTAAATCATATTTTTTTAATAAAAATCGATTTAGGTGGATAAATAATAAAAATAAAGATGCTCATTGATGAATATTATCTTTTCTAAAGGTAATCTTCCTTTGGTTTTCAAAAAAATAATCCAAGGATTTATTTATAACCAAAAAATATTCTTCTAGGATATGTTTAGATATTTTGGGATGTTTTTTTTCCATGTTTATCATGAAAATATTTTGAGAGGTGTGAATAAGGGGAGAGTGAGTTCCCTTTAATAATTTAGAAGTGAGGTTCTTGTAAAGACATATTACTATTCACTATTGGGTTGTATCACTCACCTCTTGTGCCTCAAAAATTGAATAATAATTGAGTATATGTTTTATTTGGTATGTAATAACCTCATACATGAAAAATAAATACATTTTTATATTGGTATTCATTTGTTAATATGTTTACTCAATTCTTCCCTTTAAGTTTTTACCATGACAACTTGTTTCTTTTTATTTATCTAGGAAATTTATGCATTAAGAATAAATTAAATTGATACATATTATATAATTATAACCAAATTATTATTATTATTAAATACAACTTATTTAAAAAAAACTTATTTACCATGTAATTAATTTTAATACAGACCTATATAACGCGCAAAAACACATTTTTAACATTATACTCACTGACATTGTTTTTGCTAATAAGCTGTCAATATATTCATTATAAAATAATAAAAGGACCATTAATAGAATTTTTTTTATTTAATATCATTTTGAAAATACCATGGTATAATATGGTACTACTAGTGATTTTAAATAATTTTATAAAATCCATTAATTATTGAATAACATTAATGTGAATTTTAAAATTATTTAATTAATTTGAATTTACAAATATCAAGAAAAAGTTGATATTATAATATATTTTTGTAAAACCTATATAAAATGATAAATTCATATATAAACTAAATTTCATAAAATAATTAATTCAATTTACATTACTATTAATATTTTTATTATAATTTATTTTAGTTAATTGTTATCCAAAAAATAATTGTGTTGGTGTTTCTGAAGTATTTGAAATAATTATTTAATATAAAAATTTAAAATAAATTATCATGTTATTAAAAAAAAAATTTATCTTTTAAAATAATAATTATAACCAGGAAAATTGTGATTTTATTTCCCATCCCAAATCATTATTGATATTAGAATCAAGGAAATCTATTTTTTGTGTTTTTTCACTAAACATAATATATCGTTCACCTTATGAGAATAGTATGAAAAATAACTCATAAAAGTACATAAAAAAGTTATAATGGTAATAATTTTTATATATAGTTGTGTGGGAATTTTTTTTTGTCATTTTACCCCTTATCTATTAAGAACAACCCTCAATAAACCTATTTTTACCTAAACCGTGGAAGTTAATTTTAGCAATTTCACTAATTTTTTTATAAAATGAAATTAAATTAAAATATTATATATAACAAATTATTATGATTTGAAATATGAAATCAATTTTTAATTATTCAACCAAAAAAAGTGTTATAATTTAATATAAAATTAATCCCGTATAAGTGATGAAAACACATCTCTTTAAAGAGAAAATATCCAAAATATAACAATGTTTTTATATCAAAATTAATTATGAAAATAAATCTAATAACCAAATTTTGTCTAATTAATATAATATTTATTTATTTTTAGTTTATAAAATTCATAATATTTTATAACTTAATATATTATTTAAAAAATAAGGCACTTTTCAATTAAAATCCTATATTTTTCAATATTCATCCAAAAATGATTCTTCTCAAATAAAAATATCAAATAGTCACCCTAAGATAATTTTGTTATTTTGATTTCAAAAATAATGTTTATTTTTTAAAATAAATTTTATAGAAGTGATCAAAATTATTTCTAAAATTCATTTTGCAGAGCAAGATTAAACCATCTTTTAGAAAAAAATACTTTTTTCATAAAACCTCAATTTTTCTATTTAATTGATCTTATATTATTTATAATAAATATATCACTAATAAATGTATGTAAAATATATATTTTCATTTTTTAATAAATTTTATTCTTTCCCAACATATTAATGGATATGTGATAAATTTTATATAGTATAATTCATAATATATTGATGATTAGTAACAAATGTCCTTGCATGTAACTCAATATTCACAAGTAACTCTTTCATGACTGTAAAAAAATATAAAATAATTATTTTATGACCTATATTATGCGGCATTAAATGTTATTATTTTAAATTTTTTGAGTTTTATAACTAAATTATACCCCTTTATACAATGCATTATAGTACAACAATGACCACATTTGAACATGCGTTCTCCTGGAACAACCCATATATAGTTAATAATTTTACCACTAATAATTTATTTATAATAGAACCAAAATTCATATTAAATAATGAAAAATAAACATAAAATTATTAAAACTTATAATTTTTTTCTTAAAATACATACTCCATACCCATAAAGAATATTTTTCAGGTATTGATATATTCCTCTTCTTTAAACACCAATTTTTAAAAATACAATTCCTAGAATAATTATAATGATATTTTTTAATTTTATTAAAACATGAAATTATTTAAATTAATTCATGAAACCAAATATCATTTACTATTGTAGGAGAATTCATTGTCACCATATACATTAAAAGAGAACATTCCTTCTGTCATTTTGTAATGGATGTCAAAACATTCCGAAAAAATATTCCAATGGAAAACCCATAATAGAAAGCCTAAAGTGAAATAAAATTTATATTATAAATATTTTATGTCTAAATATATCAATTAAATAATTAAAAATAAATAAATAAAATAAAATTATTTTAATTTGAGATTTAAAATGATGATTTGTTTAAAATAAAGTCTATTAACATGATTTCGAGTCATCACATATGTTCTTTTTCATCATGAATTAGAAACATATGTTAATTTTATACCTTCTTAGGAACCATTTTCATGTTAAATTTTATTTTTATATCACTTATTACCATTTAATATACAATTTATAAATCATTTAGGTTCACATAAGATGTTATGATCATACTTCATACATAATTCCAAAATGACTTCAATAAGTTGCCTATCATCAAAGAAGAATTTGTTCTAAAATATTAATAATAACCATATAGAAATAATTAAACTTTTTATACATCAATTATTATTTTAAAACAAATAAATAATTATGGTTATGGAAAATGAAATATTTTACAATAATAGTGATGATAGGTTGTACATACATTTAATGAACATTTCCATTTTTCAACAATAATTATAAAAATAAATTAAGTACAATATTATTATTAAATATTATTAAAATACCATAAATATAATATTATTTATTTAATTATAAATATATATATATATATCATCCATATGATGTGGTGAAGAAAAATTAATCACATCGTTTTGTGGAGGTGGTTATATACAAGTACGCTCGAATGAAGTTATCATTTTTAGTTGATGGAATGGTAAGAAATTAAATGATATACTATCATTTAAGATGGGAAAATATTTCATGAAAATCATATATATACATTAGATAAATAATTATAATTTTTTTGTAGACAATTTTGGAAAAATTTACATTGGTTAATGAGGTGATAGTCTTTTGTACACAAGAATCATAAAATCTTGTATTATATGATGGAGGTTAAAGATGGATTTTGGTTATTAGATTAATATAATACCATATTTTTATATTCGATATTTTTTTTATTGTTTCATTATTGTTTAATAATATTTTAAAGAGGTTGAAGATGAAATAAAACAAAAAACATGCAATTAAAAACAATACCTCTTCCTAAGAATGTATCCTTTAATTATATCATTAAACCATCTTAGGTTAGTATTCACAAAAAAAGACCTCTAAAATAAGATAATTGATTATAAGAAGGTATTTTGGTAGGTATTTTTTGAATAAATAGATTTTAATTGTTATTATATGATAATAATTGGTTCCCATTTATAAGATAGGGTAGGGAAACTTTAGAAAATCTCAAAATATTAAATTTATATAAAGTAATATTTATTTTAAATGGATAAAAATTGAAATTATTAAAATATAATAAGAGTAATAGTTCAAATAATCTCAAATAATTATATGTATACAAGTTTGGATCACATTTTTTCCGTCATATTTTTCTAACCCATGGTTCACTCTATTGACAATTACTGCTATATAATAATTTCAAAAATTAATATGTTAATAATGTTATAATAAAATATAAAATGACCCATAATTGTAACATAATTTATTTAATTATTGAAATATAATTAATTTGTAAAAATATTTTATTTTTAGAAATTTTATATCCTTTAAAAAATTGTTATTTTACATAATATTTCAATAATGTCCATTTTGTAACGAAACATTTACATAAAATATTATATCATATAGAAAACTATTAAATTTTAATAAAATGAATTACCCTATTAATATCATGCAATATTAATCTTAAAAAAATCAATCACATTATTTATTTGATTTTTCATACTTTGAATATGTTTATTTTATTTTCGGTTAAGTGAATAATTAATAACTCAACATTGTGTAAGAATTTGAGGACGTTATTTATTATCTAGAAATTAAAAATAAATCACCATGATGAATAAAATAAACTTCAATATCTAATTAATATTTATAAGCAAACATATCTTCTATTTGTACCCGTGTAAAAAATAATTTGATTATTAAAATCATGTGTGTGAATTTTTTTAGTTTTTATTAAATAAAATATTACAAAGGTTATAATCATAGATAAATAGACAAAAAATAACATATAACTGAATACTGGATGAATATTGAAAAAATGGAATCATAAAATTAAATTTAGGTGGGTTTTAGGGTCATTTTCATATCCTTATCGTTATATTGTCAACATGAAATTATTAATTTTACCATAACCATAGTAAAAAAAATTACTACGGTTACTATAAATACAGACAAAAAATAATAGTGTCCTATTTACCATATTCATACTCCCAAATTCAAAATATGGATTCCATTTTAAAGAATTCCAAATAGATAAAGTCAAGATATCAATTTATAATTAAACCTTCATAACCCAATAGAAAACCATTTGATCTGAAAAACACAACTTTAATTATAAATGCATTTCGTACTAAATGAATGTATGAAATTAATTTCAAACCCCATTTTTGGATTAATATAAATAATTGATTATTAAAAAATTATTAAGTAAAAAATATATAAAATTATACTTTACAAAAACTTTAAAAAGTAATAACATTTTCCTAGAAAATTTGTATTTCTCAATATTCATTAGAAAATAAAAATTTTCATTAAATTCTATCATATTAATATTATGATAATAATGACATGAGGAATTAAGAAATGATTTTAATTTTTAATAATAAAAAATATACTATCAAAATATTAATAAAACCATATAATATATAAGAACTAAATTTTCATAGAAATAAAGTTATTTCATTATAACAAAATATTTTTCCCATGCTTTTATAATAATTCTCACTCAATAAAATATAAAATAATTAAAATAGAAAAATGATTTTTATAAATTTAACATGCGATATAACAACGTTCCCCCATCTTGGAAATTGCAACCTCATAAATTTGCTCCATTATTAAACAAGTGGGGATACTTTTCCCTCAAATAATCTTCAGACACCCTTATTACTTATTCAAAAATGTTGTTTTCCCCAATATAATACCCTAATGAATTACATTTTGTAAATAATTTCCATATATTTTAAATAATATTAATAGGATATTCCTTATACAAAATTTTCCCTTCCGTGTGAACTAATAATTTCCTCAAGACATGATTTGAATTTTCAAAATATTGTCATAAAATAAAAAATTGATCAACAATGTTTAAATAGAATCATCTTTTTGTCATGGTCACTGGGTATAAAATCAATCCAGCCTTTATTCAATATTTAATACAGTTCAATGAAAAGTGGACTTAGCATCCCCCTTTTACCGAAACAAATACCACATTTTATGGAGATACTATTATAAAATCATGATAACCTACCACAAAAGAATAATACTTTATTAATCAATCTGAATAAAAATTATTCCTCCTCTAATCTATCACCATGTTTTATTGAATTACATTAAATTTCACTACCATTTTCTTTAAAAATTTTGGTTCAAGAAAATTTCAATCACCTATTTAAACCTGAAAAAATGGGGTTTCACATCGTTTTCCATATAATTCCCCACATAGATCTATCAATATATAAGAATGAAAATGTTATTATAAGAAAAATCATGAAAATTGAATATATTGATCTAGTTAAAATGCATCTCAAATTGTATGGAAATACATAGAATTAGTTAATTGATCAAAATTAACACAAATACCATTATTACAATGTGATCTCATTTAAATTTACATTATAAAATCCATGGATCTACTTTCTAACTTCAACTCGTGTAGTGGAAAATCATTAAGCAAACACTTTTGATATTTTCATTATACATTAACCTATTTACAACTAAAAATTTTGAAGGTAAATTGTGAAATGTCTCATTATTATTCTATCACACATATAATACTCATAATGGTATATTTAAATCTTAATACTGGATTCATGAATAGAAAATATGGAAATATGAACATCAATCAACAAATCTATCTCCAACCAGTTATCATAAGGTATAAATAATCTCATTAAAAATATCAAAACACAACATTTTTCAATGTAAAATTTATGATTATTACCCATAAAAACCAATTCAACCTTTTCATCTTTCTAATAGTCTTCCTTATGAGCTTTAGTAATTATTTATGATTTTTATGTTTACAATGAAACATGTATAAATATTGGATGCTCCCACATCCACAAAATTCATGTCCAAAATTGAAAAATAAATTACTTAATATGTGGTGTTCTAAATGTAACATGGTAAATAAAATGTTACATTTTTTACTCAATGAATCAACTACATTGTTTTCATTTTCTAGATGATAGTTTATCTCTTAGTTGTAATTCAATAAAATCCAAACCATCTGGTTTGTCTCGTGTTTAACTCTTTATATGTGAATATAGACTTCAATATTTTATGATCGATATATATTTCAAATTTGGATCTACATAAATTTTGTCATTACATTTTTATAGAAAAAAAAATATTTAACAATTAAATATTATGTGTTGGGTAATCTAACTCAAGAAGATATAGTTTTCGTATAGAAAAATTAATTACATTATCATTCAACATTATTACACTACTAAGGATCTTCAAATATGAATAACTATTTATGAAAAATTCAATAGCTACATAGTTCATGGAAAAAATTAATGAATTCACCAATATTATTTTTATTTAATAATAATATTCATTACATTATTTTTTCTATTAGAATTTAATTCATTTTATAGTCAACTTACATAGTGGGGTAAATATCTGTGAAATGATTTTAACAAATTACTAGTTATAGCCTACTAAAGTAAGAAAACTGTTAATTTCTATAAGATTTGTAGATCTTTTACATTTATCAACCAATTTTCAGTGAGATCAACTATTATGATATATTTATTTACAATGTTTCTAAGGAATTAATTATGTTTTAAAAAATAATAACACCACCTACGTTTTCTGTATAATATATTTTTTAGGGTTTTAGAGGAATCCTGTAGTATTTTCCACGATCCTCATAAATTTTTGAATAAATCAATACATCATCAAAAGAAATAACCATAAAATTATTCAAATATCCATGGAACACTATAATTAAATGATCTATAATTAAATTTGGGGAAATTTTTAGCCAAGACAACATAAGTATTAAAGAATAATTCAAATATCTAATATAAAAACTTATTTTTAGAATTTCATACACCTTCACAATCTGCAGATACAACCTTGATGTTATGTCATTCATCATGAAATAATAATCTCCCTAGATATAGTAAAAAAATAAATATATGAGGAAAATTATACTGGTTCTCAATAGTGAATTTATTCAAATATCTATATTAAATGAAGAGTATCAGGTAAGCATAATTATTTTTACAAAAAAATTGAAGACCCCCATGTTTATGTTCTATGATAAATGAAAACTTTTTTAAGAAACTCCTCTAATAAATATCACAGTTCCATAATTTCTTCACGATCTATTTTATAAGGGGTTTTAAAAATTTCCTTTTCATTAAGAGGTTGTCTAATAGAAATGTCAACTTCTACATTCGTTATAACACTATGAAACTCATTAATAAGAATATCTTTGTATTCATTAACTAATATAACAATATTAACCTATAAAATTTCTATATATTTGAAAATAAGTGTAATATAAATTTCATTTCAATCATTTTATAGTTTCTCACATTATTTATATTTTTTTGGATGTACTGAATTATTAATAAATAAAATTTTAAATTTAATCTATAACCCAACAAATATTTATCAAAAATTTATCTTACATGGTAAAAAAATCCAAACCATATCCCAAATAACATCAGAACCTACTAGGTGATATAAAACATAGTTTTAGGTAAATTATTTCCACAAAAATAAAAGGAGGATTCTTATAATATCATTTTTTCATAATATTTCCCAATGTGTTTTTACATATTTATTACATCAGTTATTTATATTGAATTTATAAATTACCAAAATATTTCACAGAAATAAATGAATACCTAAACCTATATTCAAAAAATACCTTATAATAATCTGAATAAACAATAAATGTTCCTGACACCACTTCATTTAACATCCCAATATCTATTGATATATTTGAAAATTATTATAAAAAATTTTCTTCTTTTATTCTAGATACTTACAATCATCTATGTTCTTAATTTAACACTCATAATCATAATGACACATATCAGAAAATGTAAAACCTTCTACGATATGTTTTTAAATAATTTTATGACTATAATGATATTTTTTATTGTAATAACAATATCTTGAGCTAATTATATATTATAAGGATAAAATACAGAAAAAATATAACTTATTTCTCCAAGGGAGTATGTGGATAGAATATTTCCATGATTGGTTCAAATTGTTTTTATAACGGTCCAAAGGGACTGGATCCACAAACATGATTTGATATTGGCATGAGGTTTAAACAAATGGAAGATCATCATGGATGAGTACACCGAGTCTTGGGACAAGAAAGACACTCACATTAAAAAATTAATATAGGAAGACCCAATTATAATTATTGAGAAAATATAATTTATACTATATTGGGTAAGTGATTCTGACAATCGTAGCCTTGTTTTTAACAATTATGGTATTTATTCTCTATTTAGTTACCATTAGCAATTTAATTTCTTGGTTTCCCACTTTTTATTAAATGTGATTTTGAATAAAAATATTACACTCATTCAGTAAATAGTACCACCTCATAAAAACATTGGACTCTTTATAATTAATTCTATTATATGTTTTTACAACAAATTTTACTAACTAAATATAGAATTTTCATAACATAATATTTCTTTCAATCAATTCTTATCATTTTCTCTTAACCTAGAAAAAATTTTCTCCTAGATTTCAATGTATATATGATCCTAAGAAAACGACATTTCTAAATTATTTTAAAATAGAAAAATATTCTCATTGGATTTGAATTCACAAGAAGACAATTATCTTCAATATATATTCTTAAATCGTCATTAAAACTAATCAATCTTACTATCATCATTAGAGATAAAATTTGGTGTGTACATTTTTGATTTAGTGAAATTTTCAATGTAAACGAACACTATATCATCCTTATGTTGTTTGAATTAAAATAATTTATATTCCATGTCATATCAAACCAACATAGAGAAATATTTCTCAAAGAAAATACTCTTATATTCATCCCATGTCAAAAAAGAGCTCCTCTAATTCTGTGATATTCATTACCATTGACAACCAATGGTCAGATTCACCTTCAAAATGGTAAATGGAAATAAAAATCTATTAATTTATAAACATATAAGAAAAAAATACCATTTAAAATATTTAATTCACCCATAACCTACAAATGTTTCTGAATATCCAAAAAAATGATAGAGGGTTTTTTAATATAAAATGTTCCACTATTGACAAGTTATCTTATGGTATATGTGATAATATATTACATAGATACAACTAAAATTTATATCCCATTTCAACAAATCCCACACATTTACAATATAATCATTTCCAATTCTAAACATTATAGGTTTTTTATCCAAAAAGATATCATCCACTTTATGTCTTCCTACATTAGCTTCCCTATTGCCTCTATAAAACCCTATTTTAATATACATTGATTAGATGAAGAGACATGGAAATATTAAAATTCAAGATCATTTAGAAATAAAAACAAGGTAAAATTATTTATCACTATCATTTTATTAATATATTTTCCTATATTGTTATCTAATCCTTTCCCAGATACCAACTATAAGGACGTGACCATTAATATTACATATTCTAGTGACATTACTCTATAAATCACTTTTTTATAGTCCCAGTGATATTTTTGGATTATATTTATAAATATTTAGGTTATAACTCTTACAGAAAACTATATATGTATAAATATATAATGTGGTCACTTTTAATACGAATGAAATTTTCCAGTAATATAAAACATTTAAAATGAAACATGTTTTTATTCCTGAAAAAGACTCAAGAATTTGTAAGTGGAATATTCCTTTCCCACACCTATCCTTAATACTAGTGAAAAAAATTAAAATATGGGATGAAAAAAGAACTCTCAATAAGGGACATAAAAATAATCAAATAAATGGTCAGCCCCTAAATACTTAAAAAATTAATTTTCAAAATCAAAATTTCACTAAAATAAACATTATTTCACTAATAAATCACTTTATCATAAAATTATTTGAATAAAACTTTTCACATTAGGTCTTAAATATAGATGAATATCATAAGCATTATTTTATATAATGAAAAAACATAATAAATTTCTCATAATTTTGTACATTTCAACATTAAAAAGTAGAATATAATATTATTTACCTTGTGAAAGTAATATTATTTACAAAAAAACCATAGTAAACATAGATAAATCGTATTTATATATATATGTTACATTTTCATATCACTCTTACTTATGGATTAAACCTCATGGTTACAAATCGAATGACAAACACGGTAATAATTAGAGTAACCAATAAAGTTACTCATCAAATAATTTCCATATTTATACTTTGAATAACCACCATAATATATTCCAATAATCTCTTATAAAAATCATCATTAATTAACCTTATCCCACTATCTAATGTATTAGAGAGAAAAAACATGCCCACCTGACCATGGTTTATCATGAAAAAACCTTTCAATTGGTACTAATGTAAACAATAATGATCATCAAAAGTTCCATGAACCATTCAATAATCATAAAAAAAATATCTTGCATAAGAAGTAAAATATAGTCACCAATAAGAAAAAAATATAGATATTGATATAAATATTTTTATTGAAATAGAATTTTCAATATAACAAATTCCATAATATTGGAAAAATGTTAGATTATTTGAATAAAACATTAAATCATTAAATTGAATCCAAAAAAATAGTTTTTACAAGAATAGTAAAATACATTATCATCATATATATTAAAATAGAACATTCATTTTGTCTTTCTGAAAATAGTGTAAAAAATTCAGTAAAAAAATTCCTCATTATAATGATTGAAATAAAATAAAATCAACATAAAATTTCTTTATTAATTTTTTTATTTATATATAAATCCATAAATTAACTTTAAAAATATGTTTTTGGAAGAATATTTGTTGGAAAGGAGACCTTAAATGGAAATTTGTAAAAGATATTCACCTACATAGAGTCTAATGTGTCACGTTTGGACATTGCCATTCAGAATAATAAAATAAATTATTTTTTTCTTTTAATAATTATATTTTCCATTTTTATTATTCTTATCATGTCCCTTATTACCATTTTATATATAACAACTTAATAATTTAATTCGTTTAAGACCATTCGATGATATTCGATACATAAGTAACAAATAAATTCACTAGATTTACTGAAGTCAAATAAAAAATTATTCCGTCAAATATAGAATAATAATAATTAAATATTTATCAATTAAATAATTCATATATAATTTTCAATCCAATCACAATAAATTGAGATAAATAATTAATGGTGCTAAAATTATAGAGTTTGTAGGTAATATGTACTCATGAGTAACGTTTCAATTTTCAAACAATCATTATGGAAATATGGTATGTAACATTTTATCATTATAAAATGATATTATTTTAAAAAATATAATATTATTTCATTATTTAAATATATATATATATATTATATATGTGATGTTATCATGAAAAACCAATGACATCACATCATGGATGTGGTTGTCTATATCAACACACAGACAACATTATCATTTTTTAGTGAATCGAAAGACGATAAATAAAATGTTACATTATATTTTAAAATTATTAATATTTCATGAGTATCATATATATATATATATATATTAAATCCTTTACAATAAATATTTTTTATATACAATAATTGAAAATAAATTACATTAGGTCACATGGTGTTATTCCCTCATACTTAGGGATAATGAATTCCTATACCATTTGATGAAGGATAGATATGGGTATAGTTTATTAAATTTAAATAATAATATATTAGTATATGTGGATACATGAGTTATTATTTTATCATTTTTAAGAAATTTTTAAGGTGGTTGAAGAAGAAATAATACTAAGACATGTTGTAAAAAACTATACAACTTCATTGAAAAGTCTACTTCGAATATAACTTTATGCCCTCTATGGATTGTATTCTATCTAAACTAGGAAAACTAGATTGAGGGGAATTTTATATTAAGGTATTTTGGTAGTTATTGGAATATATATGGGTTTTGTGTGTGTTTAAATTAGAATAAGTGGTTCCCATATATAATATCTAGGAGGGACACTTTTGGAACTATAAAAATATTAAATAATTAATTAATATTTTTGTAAAAATATATCTATATTGATAATATTCAATGATAATGTGATTCAGATTCAAAACCCTCTATTAAAATAAAATTTTAATAATTATATTTATCTTTTTAACTCCTACCAATTTATTTTAACCATTTGTTAACGCTTATGATAGTTACTAGGATATTAAAATTGTCTAAATTATAAATATTATTATTGTTACAATGAAATATAAAAAATATACTAAATAGACTACATTTTATGTCACTAACCATATCAATTTTATTTATCCAAAAATAATATTTTTTAAAATTTTACATCTATAAATAAAATATTATTGGCATAAAATGTTAATAATTCCAATTTTAGAAGTATTCATTTACATTGATTTTAATAAAATCATTTCAATTGAAAAATTATAATAAATTAAATTCCCTTGTAACTAAAATAATATATCTATAAGAAAAACATTGATATAATTATTTATTTAAAATTAAATTACTTTTTATATTTGTATTTAATTTTTCCATTCATTTAGAAATTACTAATTCTTCACTATTTAAGAATATAAGGTAATTATTTAACAGGAAAATATAGAAAAAATAAAAATGATGAATATAAATAGTTTACAATAAAAATTAATATTTATAACTCAAGATATCCTCTATTTATTGTCATGTTAGAAAAATATAGTGAATAAAAATAATATTTTTACATTTTATATTTTTCAATAAAAAAATATTTCTATTATAATTGCATCTAAAAGGAAAAATTGATATAACACTAAATAATTGACAAGTAAGGATCAAAAAATTTCACTCAATAAACATAATTCATGTTTATGAAATATTTTCTAGTCCATATGATTAAACTTTTAACATTATTTAAATGTTTTACACTTATCTTGGGTAACAATAATTACTGAAGTTACTAACCATGTTTTCCAAAAATATAATCAACCTATTTAAGAAATTAATACCCACAAACTAGAAATATGAAATACTTTTAAAAAATAAAATTATATAAGTGATGGAATTTAATTTATAAATAAACTGGTTAAGAATAATGAAAAATAATTTTTTTATAAAAATTACATTTTATGTAAAAAACCATTTTATATTAATTAATGATTAAAATTAATTTATAAAAACATTATTGAATTATATTATATATAAAATAACAAATACATATTTTAATTTTACATTATAAATACTATAAAATAAAAAACTATTTTCAATAAAAATCAAGTCATTCACCATTCACTGAAAAAATCCAATTTTAAAATAAAATATCAAAAACTACTCGTATGAAAATTTTGACATGTTGAATTCATAAAATTATTAAATATTTATAAATTAGAAATCTAATATTTTAAATCAATAAAAATGTATAATAAATACAAATCCAATTTTTTTTAGAAATAATGCTTTATACCCTCTCACTAAAAAATAAAAAAATATTTTTATATTGAAAATAACTCTATAAAAAAATTAATTTTTTAAAAAAATTATATAGAATTTTTTTTGGGATGATACAAAAACATGAAAGAAATTTTCAAAGATAATGAATAAAAAACATTCCCTTGTAATGGTAAATTCTCCCTTGGTGATAAAGAATATGAAAATAAATTTTATTTAAAAAAGAATTATTCCTGAATATTAATGATATAAGTTCAATAAATTATTCAATATGCACAAAGTATATTTTTTTTAAACATTTTAATCAAGATATCAAATCATAATGAATAATAGATATTGAACATGAAATACTAAATAAGGGTATCATGCTTGAGGAATAGATTTAAAAGATAAAAATTAAATGAGATTAAATTTTAAAATCAGATGAGTATAAGAAAAAACTATCAATATGACATATCAAGAACATTATGTCACAAGAGAAAATATGGAAAAGGATCAACCAAAACTGTCCCTTCAAGATGATTGAAAAACAAAATCCTTCAATGTTTTTTATAATGTATATTCTTCGAAAAAATCACATCATATTGGAGATTGTGTGAAGATTTAATCTATTGACTTATATACTATATGATAAATGATATAATGTACCCCTTTTCTAGAAATAATTATTTTGACTAATATATTCTACATTAAAGTAGAGGTTATAACACAAAATAAATGAAAATAGGACTGAAAATAAAATTTATATGAATGAATATATTTTAGGAATATTAGATATAATTTTCTAAATATATATATATATATCTAAATTCTTTACAAATAAATTGAGTGTTTATTTAAAAATAAATAACTATAACAATTGGAAAGGTTGAGTTCAGATGAAAAAAAAATCTCGGATTTTTGGTCAGTATTGGTTATGTAGAATATATTGGAATTTATAATTTTGTTATTATAATAATATTTCATAATATGTCGATTATACAACTCCTAAATCAAGTTGTAGTAAGATAGAGTAGATGAGAAGTACATAGAAAATAATAATTCTGTCCACCTTCAACTAAATAGGAAAATTTTAAAAAAATTATAATTTCAAAAAAATGTGATTATTTTTTTGATATTAAATGGAAATAATATTTCACATATGATTTTTATATTTCACAAGTACATAGGATATAAAATTTTAGACTTAAAAAATTGAAAAAAATTAATATCTAACTTGGGATGTAAGCCAAAAATAAATGTTAAAAATTGAACACTCCATAAGAATGTTGAGAAGGATGCAACACCAATAAAGAGATTATTATATTGATGGATTTAATTACACATCATTGAATTTTTTCTAGTATTATATTACAATAAAATAAAGTATAAAAAAATTATTTAATTAATCTAGGGGTGAAATAGGTGGATCAGTTTGGTGGAATACATCCAATGATATGAAATATATAGTTTTCTTAAATTTGGTAAAATATATAATTTCTAATAATTTATTTTAGAAATAAAATCCATTATGATAGGCTTATAAGGGGTTCATGATTATATTTTGGGACCATTATGATAATTAAATGAAGATAGATCGACTGTAAGGGAATGAATGTTCATTGTTGGTTGATCTGAGATATCCAAATTCATATGATATTTTTTAAAAAATTATACAGTATATTTTATCCATAAATAGTATTGTTCTCAAATTTAATGGGGATAAAACATGGTGATTTGTCGCACTATATGAGTGAAAATGTAACTAGTTTCTAGTTTTACAAGAACCTCTCATCATTATTTCACTCATTAATATAAATGGAGAGATTTACAATTCATTTTTAATTTTTTTTATTTTTTTTAGTGAATTGAATATGAATCATATGGGGTTTTCCTGGAAAAATCTATGAATATTTCGTTTTATGAATATATATATATTATAAAATTATTTTTTGATATAATAATGTCACCTTACAATATTTCAAGTTCAATTAATGGATGGTTGGAGTTCGTTATGATGAACACTAGTAATAGTAAGGATATGATGATGTTTATTCCTTAAAAGGGGGATGTAGTGAAAATCATTCAATACCTAACTATTTCCTCTATTATATTAAGGTTCTCAATGTGTTTGTTGAGTTAAATTTAGGTGATAAATTTATTGAAAAACTAAATGAAAAAAATCCTATAGTTAAAATTTTGTTTGTTTCACATCCTAAATACTTATATATATATATCATTTATTTATAATTTAGAAACAATATTTTTTTAAACCATGTATTATTTTGATGAAATAGAATTGTTGATATATAGTTCCTTAAAATATAGAACTGTTATTCCAACCTTCTCCCAAGTGATTCACTCATTATTAAGGGGGAGTAGATGAATCATCAATTATTGAAGAATAATTAGATGAATAGGACATTCCCAATCAATTTAAAATATATATTTACTATTTATAATGGGAGAATGGTATTGACTATCAAATTTTCATTTAGTTAATATAAATTTGTACTGATAATAAATACAAAGTAATAGATTGATGTCCCAACATTTATTGTGATTAATAGAGTTATATTTTTTGTAATTTTTTCAATATACAAATAATGCGAGCTTAATATATGTTTTGAAATATGATCAAGGGGACAATGTTTTAAGAGTTAGGTCCCCATTCATGAAAAATATTATCATGAAATGTGAATTTAGGAGATAAATGAATATGTTTGAGAAATATATTAGAGTTTTTAGGGATCAATTATATTGAATATGAATTTTATTACATATGATAATGAATATTAATTCACAGTTTTCAAATTAAAATAAGGATTTATATACTTTGGTTGAAACTGAGAAAGGCATTTTTTACCTCAAATTCATATAGCAATATATTCAAAGATGGAACATAATATTTGTTTATTTTTATGATATAATATATACCATTCAAGTGAATGTTATATTTTTTTAAGAGACCTCTATATTTTATATAGTCATTATGATTATTAGGAGTTTCATGTATTAGAGAATAATCATTCCTACTAGAGCATAATTTTCTTCTCTTTGATTATCTATCATAAAGGATGCTATAATAAATGATGGATATCAATTTGATTACGGTTTTAGAAGCTATGTTTAATGATGAGAATAGTATGGTTCATTAAATAAATATAATGGATAATCACATCCTATAATATTTTTAGTAATTGTGAGGAAGTTTTTTAGAATGTTTCATACATTTCTAATGTTATTTTAGTTTTTATAATGTTTATTTAAAATAATACAGAATCATTGATAATATTTAAAGTTTGTATAAAATAATTTAATGATTTTATGGAATTATGAATCCATGAAGATACTTCACAATGGAATAAGTATACGTCTCATAGAGTAAATGAATTGAACAATTGTTTTATGTCACCATGATACATATAAATCATTGGATGATATGTTTGTTGATATTGGAGTTACATTATGTCTCATATCATATTTCATATATTATGTTATATTTATATCATATACATAATATATCAAATTCTATTTATAATAATTTTTAGAAAAGGTAACAAAAATGTAGAAAAAGGTTTCCTAAAGTGATATATAATATTTTTGAATCATAAAGACTATAATATTTATGTACATAATAAAACTAGGAAATGGAAATTACATTGAAATGATAAAAATTCTATATGGATTTTGTATAATACATTATATTGGATAGATAATATATCAATATTATTGTGAACAAAAAATATGTAATGCAATATAGTATTTCTGATTTAGAAGTTGTTCAAAAGAATTAATAATGAATTATGAGAATATATAAGATTATCTTGAGAGAATAGATGATATTTTGCAGCATGGGAAAGATACTAGACCTTAAATATGAGATAGGTATGAAACATTATTTCATATAAAAAGTTATCAATATGAAATAAAATTTAATATAAATGAAAATTTATAACAAAAGATTTTGATCTATTTTTCATAGATTTATTATCATGAAACTAATGATTGTACCATGTTTCTAATTATTTCAAATGGATAGTTTTAAAATTATATAACAAAAATTTTACTACATGAAAATTATGGAATTCTAAAATTTAATGATTTGAATATAATTAATTTTTATTAAGGATGAAGGTGGTCTAGTTGATTTAGTTGATATTATTGAAGAATATAATGTTGTTGAATATAATTGTATTTTTATACTATAACAATAATGAATATTAAACATGATAGAAAGAGAAGATAATAAAAAGTTGTTTAATAATAATGATAATAATGTATATGGAGATTATTTGAGAAACCAATGACGTACTATTATGGAAATATTCTAAGATTTAGGCAAGAAGAAGATGTTGTAATGAATTCCATCATATTTACATCGTTATATTGTAGAAGAAAAATATATACAAAAAATTTGAATTGACTTTTACATGGTTGATAATATATATATATACATATATATTATGAATCATGGATTTTTAAAAAGTGGAATAGGCATGAAAAATGATCACTAGATGTTGCTTATTTTTACCAAAATTATGGAAGGAATATTGAAGATCATATAAATAAAGAAATTATATTGAATATGAATAATGAACTATTTTTTTCATGTTACTATGTATTATAATCATTCTAAATGTTTAAAAAAATAGATACAACATCAATAATTTCACTATTTTACATAAATTGGTGGTCGAAGATGAATATTATTGCAAGAAAATTATTCAGTTTTGAAGAAGATGCATCTCTAAATATACTAATTATCGAGTTTATAATATTGTAAGGATGTGCATTAAATATTGGAGGTATTTTGTATCATCTTATCCATATGAGTTATAATGGGATACAACACTGGGATAGGGATGATAACATCCTAAGGCTTGAGGATAATACCTTCACACAACTTATAAGTGTTAAGTCTGGGATGATACCTTCTCACCAGTTATAATCATGGTAATATAATACTGATAAAATCTTTATATATAACTAGAGAAAAATAAAGTAAGGTGTAGATACCCTCAATAAGATTAAACCTTTTGAAAATAAAAATGTTTGTTATCCTCATTTATTTTTTGACTTACAAGTGGTGTTGGATTGTTGCAAATAATTATTATATTTATTCATCGTAAATTATGTATAGGTTTTTTTATTTAGAGGGGATATAAAAATAAATATATATTTTCTTAGAAGTGTATCTAAATGAGTAACCCCCTTTTATTATGAATGCACAATCTATTTTGTAATTTCAATTACTGATGTTTTTATAATCCATTAATAATATATTTAAATTCATATTTAATTATTTATCCTTCATAAGTAATTATATATTTTTATTAAATGATGTGTTGTATATTTATATTATGTAATTTATTAAATTCATTTATAATAGAGATAATATAAAACATAATAGAAATATATGTCAACAAATGTAAAAATTTTCAAATGAAATTCCATGGTTGTTACAGTTTGAGATTGTGTAATATGATATATGTTATTTTTTTATAAATTAAAAATATGATTCTATTTGTTTTTTTAATTAACTAATATTAATAATGAATAATTTTGAGTTTATTTATAATAAGATAATATCATGACATGAAATATATTATAAAGGGAATATGAATTTTATTACTTAACTAATACATTTTTTAAATTGAATATATTTGACATATTCAAATATTGAGTAGCTATTGGATGTTTTAAAAAGTAGGTTATTAGTAACTAATTATTTAAATAATGTCAATGAAATATTAGTATGGTTGTGGTGGAATTTATATGTGACTACTTAATTCTTTTTTTTATAGGTCATGTGCCAATTTTTTAGGTTAATTACAAAAACATTATAGTTAATATTAATAAGAAAATATAATAATTGTTAATTAAATATAATGAAGTTATTTAAATTATAAATTAAATTTTATTTCATGGGTTTATTCTTTTCAAATGATAAAAACTCATTATTAGAGAATCGCGACATGAGATGTCATGGAAGAAAAATTATACATCTTTTTGTATATGCATTTTCTGGGAAACATTAAATGTATCATGTTCACTAAATTCTTTGTGAATATTTTATTATAGTGACTTAATTTTATAATGTTTTAATATATAGAAATTCTTGAAAAATACAAAAACATTTTTCCTTAATTAAAGGGTATAATCATTGAGGGTTTGATGCATGTATTTTGGGTTGATTTAAAATAATCTTCATTATTTATTTTTCAAACAAATAAGTATATCAATTTAGTTGTTTACATTTTGCAATAATTATTAATTGATTACTTCATTTGTAAATGGGAAAATATAATGAAATTATTAACAATGATTTTATAAGAATCATTTTTTATGTGTTTCTGTAGTTTGAATAATTTTGCCTTATTTTTTAAAATATTTTAATCATATTTTTATAAATTTGGTTTTTATGTTAAAATGTTTTCCAAATTTTAAAAAAAAATTATGGTTCCAATTTTTAATTTTATTTTTTACAATCAATTTATGACATGATGTTTCAGATAATGAGATAATAGTTTTTTTAAAGTGATTTTAGGATGTTTGGCATTGCATTCAAATAATTTTTTAAATCTATTTGGTATGGTATGTGGACAATATTCTGCGAGTAAAATATATTATGGGTTTTATATAATATTATAATTATTTTCCTCAACCTAAATTATTTTCTAAATCCGGATGATATTTTATTTTTACTTATTTTTATTATGTTTGAAATGACATAAATTAAGGTAAATGGATTATGGAAAATAGAAAATTATTGAGAATTTGAGTTTAATTGATTTAATCGTATTAATTGAAATGTTTGATTTTGTTTAATCATAAAAATGTGTTTAATAGGATAAAATGAAAAATTATAATAGATTAACAATAATAAGTAAGGACATAGTTGTTATTTTGATCATGATGACAAAAAAGAATGTATGTTTTATTTTTAAAAAATGTCATGTATTTTTAGTTTTTAATTAGTATTTGTCCATTTTGTGTTTAGATGGTAAATTATAATAGGTTTTTCCATTTGGGGTTTTCTTGTTAATAAATACATCAATGTTAAAAAAAATATTTTTTCATGGATTATGTTAATTTTCATTGTTAAGTGAATATTTATACACTCTTATTTAATTCATTTAATTAATTTGATTTAATATTTATGTGAATGATTTTATATGATGAAAAAATTATTATTAGGGTTATTATTAGTGTTTATGTTTGTTTATTACGTGTAATGATATGAGCAATTATTTTATTCAAAATTAAATACAATAAACAAAGTGATTTTCTTTAAGAAATTTTTATATAATGCATCACTTTTGTTAAAATACTTTTCTAATTATAGTGTTATTTTTATTTTTTCTATAAATTATATGGATTAGTTTTTTATAGTCAACAAGGGTTATAATAATTAATTTAGGAGTTTAAAATTGATATTGAGTTTTTATAATGTTTTTAATGAATATAGAAACAAGCTATTAAAGATTAAGATTATCCAACTAGTTGATAAACCAAATTTCCATAACTATCACGGATTAAATTTTAAATGTATAGATTTTTTTTATTTTATTGTTCCTCATGCAGTTAATAATTTTTTAATTAATAAGAATAGTTTTCTAGGTTTGTGTGGGTGTCTTATTATAGTTTTTGAGAATAAGAAGTCAGATTAAATCTGTGTGATGGAGTCCTTTTATAGATAAGGAAAAAATGATTCTTGGTTACGAGAATAATTATAGATTGAAATTTTTAATGGACTAAATATTCATATTCATAGTGTAATATATAATTATGTTGGTTGATAATTTAAAAGAATCATTTTTAATAGTGATTTTTTGTTTTGTTTTTAGTAGGTATATATTAGTGGGAAAAAAGATTGGTTTTTAAAAAAAATTTCAAATCCAAATAGCAAGTACCAAAAATGTGGTCATCATGTACCTGCTTCGGTAAAATGAATAATAGGGTTGTCTATGTCCATTTACTAGGTGGCTGGGGACCATTAGATGCCCAATTATTACTCATTGGGTACCTTGTGTGATTTTAACAAGTTTTTTCAATTATGTGTATCTTTTTAAAATTTAAAGACAAAATTTATGGAATTTATTTTCATCATTTAATTTCATGATATTATTGTCCCATTTTTAATCCACATTTCTATATAAATAGTATCTTATAATTTTCTATCTCAATATCTAAAAAAGATATTTTTATGAATTATAATTTTATAATTAGTCTATTTATTATGTTTCCTCTCAAAGGAACTATGATATTATTTATAGGAATTTCTATAGGATTTAATTGAGTCTCATCTAGAGTCTATTTCTTATTTTCTTATAATTTTTCCAATCCCTATATTTTGATACTTATTTTTTGAATTCAAATATAAATAAGAAATTAATATACTAACATTATTGTTTAATAATGTAATATTTTGAGGAATGTGGTGTTGAAATAATATAAGGATCAAATTATCCTCCATTTTATAATCTATTGAATTTGATCATTGAATTTAAACATGGAATAGTTTTTAGGCATGCAATTTGATAGTAAGTGATGATGGAATAAAGAAGTGAATTATTTTTAATTTATTACAAAATAATTATTTGAAAAATAGTTCTATATTTTTAAATGAATAATCATTTTATATTACATTTAGTAAATATAAATATTAGATTGGTCAACTCCCATAGATAAATTAGAATATTAATATTTAACCAATTTAAATATATTACTATTTTAATATATGGTAATTATATGAATACTATTATTCTTTGGGAAAAATTTAATGATTGAGTAAATAATATTAATAATTATAGGAAGTATATATTCCAATAATTTATGGTATTTTTTCAATGTTAATAATTAGATTATGAAATGTTCTATAAAATAATATTTAACACTATTACATTTATAATTATTTATTAAAACATTTATGTGGCAGAATAAATATGCATCTGGTATCTTCCATGATGCATTATTCTTATTTGGGGTGAATAATTCTACATGTAATTATAGAGTATGTTGATAATGATTTAAATATCATTTGTCATGACCCGTCCTAGTGGGGCCCAAGCCCCAACTCCCCAAGCCTGCCTCTAATAGGCCAGGGGCTGGTGACTAGGACCGAGTAGGAATGTTACTAACATGGGAGGCATTTCCTATAAACATGTACACACGTACACACATCTCCAAGCCCACAAATCTGAAAAGTAAAAACTACAAAAAATGGAAATTCATGCATACACCAAATAAAATCCCAACCAATAGAGTACGACAGGAAAGTAATCTACAAAAAGTGTAAAACACTGGGCCAAAAGTACAATCCCACCAAAAGAGTGTCTGCAACAATGTTCAACATGTAATGAAAGGTACTGGGATTGAAATCTATAGCCGTAAGAACACACCTCTGCTTATCTGAGCTCACTGAACATCATCTGATCCTGGTCAGCCTAGAATCCTGTCAAAGGCTTGCTCGTCTGCACAAGACATGACATGTGCGGGAAAATCCCATGCAGGGGTGAGTATAACAATACCCAGTAGGACACCCCAAAACCAAAAAGGAATGAAACAAAGGAAAATACCACAAAGGAAAGATACAGTCAGCTCCACACAGAATATGTCTACAGAACATATAACAAGATTTATCCAAATATACTCATACACGATCGACTATCGTGATACCACCACTAGGATCCAGCTCGAAGATTCCACTAAGCATGTAATAAGGATAAAACACTCCTAGGTATAAAGAGAGATATAGGAAGTACTTGTTCCTAGAGAACACACTCCTCAAGTACGTGAGAATATGATGCTCAGATGAGGATCACAGCCAATAACCATGTGGTGATTCCAACAACTCAGTCTTAATCCGCTAACCAGAGGATCGACGCCCGGGTATAGATGGTCACGTCGATACCAATAACTCTCCCTAGTGTTCCAGGAATGAATAGAGGATCCACCTATAAGTATCACAGAGGGGATTCTGACAACTCTATTCCAGAAGTCCTGCTGAAGGGATCATACTCATGCATGTAGGAAATGATACTTGAAACCTTCAGGAGAAGACCAAGGGGACGAACCCTAAAAAATAGTCCAAGTTATAGAAGATAACTAGCTCAAGCCATGTAAAACTGGTTACACAACATGTAGTATGGTTACACGCCCTGTTACTTTACTCCGGGTACTGCCTATGTAAACGGCTTGTGTCATCCATCCAAGCTGTGTAAAACTCAACTACACAGCGTGTAGAAGGATCACACGCCTTGTTCACTGACTCCTGGTACTGCCCGTGTTAATGGCCCATGTCTGGAATCGAATTCGTATAAGAAAGCATATACATGGTGTCTAAGTATAAGCACACACTCTTTCCTGTCAATTGGGAAACACCCATGTACCTTGGCCGTATGCCCGTACACGGTGTCTGTCCATGTTGCCTGCTCGTGTACCAGTACATGTGGTATTTCGTGTATCTGGTCTGGTCTGGCCGGGGAAGGGTATACACGCTATGTCCTTGGCCGTGTACCTGACCCATGTCCATGTACTCTAAGAGTACATGCTAGGTGGCCCGCCGATGAACACACGTCGTGTAGCCCATACTACATGCCGTGTAGTCGGGAAATTTCCAGAACACTATCTTCTTCCTCTACGCCTTAGTCGATCATCTGGTTTCCAATTCTGCTGTCTGTTTTCTGCGAAACTCAAGATACTGGGTTGAATCATCATCATGATGCTGAATCTGTGGGTTTCGGGCCTTCAATCGACTCTAAAGTCCGATTCTATCCACCCATGGAGAAATCATTCGAAGAACGATATCTTCCAATCCTCTTCGATATGTCCACCGAAACCGTCATCGCCCCTCCACAAGATCATTGCGGTGTCAATTCATCAATTTGGTATCGTTATGTGGCAGAACGGACGCGCAATGATCTGTTTTTCATCTCCCCATGAAGAACGTGAAGATCACGCAAAACAAAAATGGAATAAAATCCCATGAAACAAATTTTCAGGAATGAACCTCTGCCATCGTTCATCAAGGCATTGATCCGCTCCTGTTAATAGGATTAAATGGAGCAGAAATCAACAATAATAAATCAACATGGATCAATTTCCCAAAAAATCATTGCAAAAGTGCATCCCACAAGTACGATTGATCCGCGGGCTAATCTATTAGTGGATTAATCCGTGTTCTTCGTAGGAATCCAGAATGGGAAATAAATCACAAAGAGATAAAATGCCCTACCTTGATTTGCAGTGTTAGTTGGCGAAGATCTGGTCGCCACGTCGTCGTCGCTGCATCAGGTGGTTTTCTCCACAACCTCCAGAGCCTCCAAGGGTTTCAGGTTTATGAGGTTTGTAACCCTAGACCATTGCGAATGCCTTTATTTAAAATGACAAAAGATAAATATTTTTATGCAGTAAATAATTTTATTAAAATATATTTAATAAATATTTTATTAGAATTACGCCCAAAAACCAGATTTCACCATCGATCTGAACCAGCTGATGTTAGTTATCTTCTAGGGTAAACCTACTACTCTGGACACAATGGTGCTCTCAGATTTCCGATCCGAGAACCCATTCAAGAGTTGCTCAGATTTCTTAGGAAAACTCCACGTGCACAGAAATTATATTCTTTAATTTAATTCAAACATTTTTTCTGGGCACACCGGGCCTCAGAACTGCACTCCGTCTTGAAGCCTGATCTCGAAATAATTCCCACATAATATAAAATAAAACATGGAAAAATCTGATAAATTACATCACACCAACCTTAGGGATTTTACGTCCCCAAAAAACCAAAACAAAGGCTACTCAAAAAGATGTTGGTACTGCACACGAATCTGAGCCTCCCGCTCCCACATGCTCTCCTAGAGATTCTAGTGATACCACCAGACACGCACCAAGGGAATATCTTGCCCACAAAGGATCATCTCATGTCGATCCTCGATCTCCATTGGGTACTCAGCAATGTTCACTCCATCATCGATGTCCAGCTCTCCCCAGTCGATAACGTTTGATGGGTCATGCACGTACCTCCGCAGGTGCGACACATGGAAGATGTTTTGTACCCAGTCCATCTGAGGAGGTAGAGCCAAGCGGTATGCCACCTTGCCAACCATAATCAGAATCTGAAAAGGGCTGATGAACCTCGGAGATAGCTTTCTGCCTCAGCCAAATCCCTGCAATCCCCATCGAGGTGAGACATGAAGGAACACATGGTCTCCCTCTTCGAACTCCAAGGGCCACCGTCTCCTATCAGCATAAGACTTCTACCGACTTTTTATAGTCTTCATTCACTCCTTGATGAGATGCACCTTCTCTGTCCTAGCTCGCATCATCTTTGGACCCATTAGTGCGGACTCTCTAGGGATAGTCCAGTAAAGTGGTGACCTGCAAGGTCTTCCATACAGAGCCTCGAATGTTGCCATTCCAATAGTGGAATGATAACTGTTGTTATACAAAAATTCCACCAGTGCTAGGTGATCCTCCCAGATATGAACGAAGTCAATTATGCATGCTCATAGTATATCCTCCAAAACCTGGATGGTCCGCTCCGTCTGACCATCAGTATGAGGTTGAAACGTTGTGCTTAAGCGTAACTGAGTCCCAAAAGAATCATGCAATCCCTTCCACAACCAGGATGTGAAACAAGCATCATGATCTGAGACGATCGTGGATGACACTCCATGAAGTCGAACTATCTCTTGAACGTATAGGCATCCCAAGATCTCTACCTAACTCTGCTCTCGTATGGCTGGGAAGTGGGCCAACTTGGTGAGTCAATCAACGATCACCCAGATGGCATCGTGTCCCCTGTACATACGTGGTAAACCCGTCACAAAGTCCACGGATATCCCATCCCACTTCCACTATGGAACCTCAAGGGGCTGATTCAATCCTGCTGTCACCTGGTGCTCAGACTTTACTTGCTGACAAGTAAGGAACTGAGAAACAAACTCTACCACACTTTTCTTCATTCCTGGCCACCAGAACTGACGTCAGAGGTCCTGATACAACTTTTCCATGCCTGGATTCGCCACTAATGGAAATGTATGAAACTCCCTTAGAACCTCCTCCCACAACATCACTGGTACTACTGTGCACCCTCTGAAAAGAACAACTTCCTCCCCACTATTTGGATATCCATCGGCAGCATCACCTGCTGAGATATGAGCACGTAGAGTCTCACATCTAGCATCCTCATGATGTGCTTACCTGAAATGCTATAAGAGTGGAAGGGATACAACCATCGACTGAAGGTAAGCTCCCTCATCTCTATACATGAAGGATATCTTTAAAGTGGTCAATTGTCT
The DNA here is from genome assembly GCA_963277665.1 of Viscum album. NCBI lineage: Eukaryota > Viridiplantae > Streptophyta > Magnoliopsida > Santalales > Viscaceae > Viscum > Viscum album. The sequence goes on along the minus strand of OY728160.1, from coordinate 247,236,320 downwards.
CGTCGCCTCATCCATCAACTGCGAACAGGATTTCCTGCTCAGAGCATCTGAAAAAACGTTCCCATTCCCAGGAGTTTAAATGATCTCAAAGTCATAATCCTGGAGGAACTCAAGCCATCACCTCTATCTCAAATTTAGATCCTTCTTATGAAAGATTTATTTGAGACTCTTGTGATCAGATTAGTTGATAAACCACTCACACATCAGGTAGTGCCACCACATCTTCAACGCAAAGACTACCGCTGCAAACTCAAGATCGTGGGTCGCGTAGTTCTACTATTATGGCCTCAACTGACATGAGCCATAGGAAATCACTGCTTGCCTCTGCATTAGGACACAACCAAGCCCGGTTCCTGATGCATTGTAGAACATCAGGTACTCGACACCCTCCTCTGGTAATCTCAAGATCGGGGCACTCATCAGACTCTGTCTCAACTACTAAAAAGCCTTCTTGCATCTCTCGGTCCATTCGAAAGGCTGCCCCTTTTGGGTCAAAGCTGTCATGGGTGCTGAAATCTTGTAGAAATCGAGAATGAATCTATGATAGTAGCCTGCCAATCCAAGAAAACTTCACACCTATGTCACATTTCGTGGTGGCTTCCATGCTAGCACTGCCTCTACATTAGATAGGTCCACTTATACACCATCTGCTAAGATAACATGTCCCAGAAAGTGGACCTCCTGTATCCAGAACTGACACTTCGTGATTATCCCTTACAAGTGGTGCTCTCGGAGTGTGTCTGGAACTATCCTTAAGTGCCTCACGTGCTCCTCCTCCGACGTAGATTACATAAGGATATCATCAATGAAGACCACCACGAACCGATCTAGATTAGGCTGAAAGATCCGGTTAATGAGTCCCATAAACACTGTCGGGGCATTCCTCACGCCGAAGGGCATCAACATGTACTCATAGTGACTGTAGCGACATCTAAATGTAGCCTTCGTTATATCCTCATCTCGTACTCGCAAATGGTGATAGCCTGATCATAGATCAATCTTCGAGAATCATCGTTCCCCTCTTAACTAGTCAAAGTAGTCAACGATCCTCGGTAGTGGTTACTGGTTCTTCACGGTCACCTAATTCAAGCGACGGTAATCCACACATAGCCTCAAGATCCTGTCTACCTTTTTGGAAAACAACACTGGGGCCACCCAGGGTGAAACAATAGGTCTCACAAATCCCTTCCTCTGCAAGTCTTCCAGCTGCACCCTCAGCTCACGAAGATATGCAGGAGCCATCCGATATGCTGATGTTGATATCGGTGTCATCCCGGGTTGTAACTCAATGTAGAAATCTATCTCCCGATGATGAGGTAGTCTGGGGACATCCTCCTAAAAGACGTCCTTGTACTCATCCACTACTGCTAGAAACTGGAAACTTGTAACATCTTTTGTGCCAATGGCTAGGCTAGCCAACTGATGTCAAATTATTTGTACCTTCCTACCCACGAGTCCATCCTGCACTGCCTCGGTCTCCTTTTCACTGACGATGGAGAACATCATTCCATCACTGCAGACACACCACACCATTCTCCTAAAATAGTCAATCTGGGCATGAACTGTGGATAGCCCATCCATACCATGAATGACATTGTAAGGCATCGGCACTACCACCATGAGGTTCAAACCGAAACTCTCACCTCCATGGGTCAAGTCACACTGTCTGCAAAGGTGTGTGATTTCTGAACCTTCTCCAGTTGGTGTTTCTAAGTGTAAAGGTCGATTCAACGACTCAACAGGAATCTCATGGTCTCAAACAAGATAAGCTACCATAAAATAATTACTAGCACCTATGTCTATCAGTACGACAACCCAATTTGAAAAGAATGAGATTTTACCTCTAATCATTACGGCAGTACCAGAGTCATTAGTATCCACTTCCTACAGCTGTCCCTACCTCTGTATACTAGCCCCTTGAACCTGGGGTTGACCTCCTAGAGGTGGTGGTGTTTAATGGTCAAAACGCCGACCACCTCAAGCTGCTCTCCCAGCTCCCCTACCACGTCTTCTGCCCCACAGATCTATCTTCTCCACACATTAACTCTGCCTCGATGGTCCATCCACCGCTCCCATGTCAGTTGTTTGGTGGGATGGACAATCTCGAGTGAGATGTACTTTTCCATCACAAGAGTAGCATCACCTCTCTCGAGGCTGGCTGGATTCACCTTGTGAACCCTATACGACAGATCCCTTTTCCTGGGATCTCCTCTTAAAACGTCTCCCACACCTAGGTCCCTGATGTCGGCTCCCTACTACCAAGGTCTCTACTCCAGTTCGCTCACTATTGACAACTACTAGCTGTCTCTACTCTTCCAAGAAGCTCTCGACCACTAAAGCCTACACGAGCACCCTAGAATAACTATGAATTCTCATAGGGATGATGCTAGCTCGGATATCTCTATGCAAGCCCTGCTCAAATGTCTGAGATCTGAAGTACTGATCCCTGACCATGTCCAATGAGTACCGTGAGAGGTCGGTAAACCTAGATGAATAGTCATCCACTGTAATGGTCCCCTGCTGAAGCTAAAGAAGCTCCTGTATATGTAACCCTCTTAGGGTAACCAGTTAAAACTCATCTCAGAAGAGACGCTAAAACTCTGACAATACAAGATTCACCTCACCGTGGGTCTAGATAACCAAACTCCACCATCGCCCGGCTGAGCCATGCATAAGGTTCACTGCTAGGATCACCATCGGGTCTGCTGGTTTCCTGACCAAACGAAAGACTCTGGCCACTGCTTCAAGCCAGTCCTTTGCTTCCTGAGGGTTATGCTCGCCACGAATCCTGAGGGGTCTCTGTCTCTGAAACTCATGGAGTGTTCTTATCATGCGCCCCTCCTATATTGGTACAACATGCACTAAACACTGCTCTATAGGTGGTGGGATAACTGGAACACCACCCAAAGGAAAAACTAGGTGTCTAGACCCTGTATCGATGCTTCATCATTGAGGGGGTCATCCTCGTGATCGAGCTCCTGGATCCTAGCGGGTGCGCGTCATGGAGGCATCCTGTAAAGAAACAAGATGTATCTCACTCAGTGTGTATATATGGAGAGCTGACTCAAGAAGGACATGGAAACCACAACCCATTCCTATATGATGCATGTACCATTATTTTCCCCTGCAACTAGTGTTCTCATGTTCTAAGTCAAAAGGAAATATATCAGAGTCCTCGTGTATGGATATGTTAGCCGCCCGCACCAACACTGAGGTCCCTAGCCTAAAAGCCAAACTCGAAACACTTAACACTGTTGTCCCGAACCAACTCACAGACTCTCGGTCCTAAGGTCGAACCGACAACCTCTGACACCACTCTGTCATGACACGTCCCAGTGGGGCCCGATCTGAAACTCCCTAATCTCGCCTCCAATAGGCCAGGGGATGGTGACTATCACCGAATAGGCATGTTAATAACATGAGAGGCATTTCCTATAAACCTGTACACATTGACACACATCTCCAAGCCCACAAAGCTAAAAAGTAAAAACTAATAAATATAGAAATGCATGCATACACTAAAAAAATCCCAACCAACAGAGTATGAAAGGAAAGAAAGGTATAGCAAGTATAAAACCCAGGGCCAAAAGTACAATCACACCAAAAGAGAGTCTACAAAAAAGTCCAACCTGTAAAGAAAGGTACTGGGACTACAATATATAGTCGTAGGAACACACCTCGGCATGTCTGAGCTCACTGAACACCGTCCGGTTTGGGTCTGCCTAGAATCCTGTCAATGGCTCGCTCGTCGGCACATGACACGACATGTGCAGGCAATGCCCGTACAGGGGTGAGTATAACAATACCCAGTAGGACACCCCGAAACCACAAAGGAATTCAACAAAGGAAAATACCCCAAAGGAAAGATACAATCAGCTCCACATAGTATATGTCTACAGAACATATAACAACAATTATCCAGATAGACTCATACACAATCGACTATCGCGATACCACCACTAGGATCTAGCTCGAAGATTCCACTAAGCACGTAATAAGGAGAACACACTCATAGGTATGAAGAGAGAGATATAAAGTACTCGTTCTGGGATAACACACTCCTTAAGTACTTGAGAATATTATTCTCAGATGAGGATCACAACCAATATCCATGGGGTGATTCCAACAACATAGTCTAAACTAATCCGCTAAGGAGAGGATTGGCACCTGGGTAATGTTGGTCTTGTCGATACCGTGAACTCTACTTAGGTTTCTAGAAATGAATAGAGGATCCGGCTCTAAGTCTCACAGAGGGGATTCCGAAAACACTATTCAGGAAGTCCTGCTGAAGGGATCATATTCCTACATGTGGGAAGTCATACCAGAAACCTTCAGGAGAAGACCAAGGGGATGAACCCTAAAGAAACTAGTCCATGTCACAGAAGAAAACTAGCTCAAGCCATGTAAAACTAGTTACACGGCATGTAGTATGGTTACACGTCGTGTTCCTCAACTCCAGGTTCTACCCGTGTAAACAGCCAATGTCGTCCATCCAAGCTGTGTAAAACTCAACTACACGGCGTGTAGAAGGATCACACGCCCTGTTCCCTAACTCCGGGTTCTGCCTGTGTAAATAGCCCATTTCTGGAATCGAAGTTGTATAGGAAAACATATACACGACGTGTAAGTATAAGAACATGCCACGTCCTGTCAACTGAGAAACACCCGTGTACCCTGGCTGTATGCCCGTACACGGTGTTGTCTGTGTTTCCGGCCCATGTATCTGTACACGGGGTATCCCGTGTAACTCGCTGAGTCCGGCCGAGGAAGGGTATACATGTCATGTCCTTGGCTGTGTGTCCGACCCATGTGTGTGTACTCCTGGAGTACACGCCAGGTGTCCCGCTGATGAACACACGTCGTGTAGCCCATTCAACACGTTGTGTAGTCGGGAAATTTCCTGAATGTCGTCTTCTTCCTTCGCACCTCGGCCGATCTTCCAGTTTCCGATTATACTGTATGTTTTCCGTGAAACTCAAGACGTTGGGTCGCCTCGTCATTGTGATGCCAAATCCATGGTTTTCAGGCCTTCGATCGACTCCGAAGTCCGATTCCGACCACCCGTGCAGAAATCATTCGAAGAATGATACCTTCTGATCCACTTCGATCCATCTGCCGAAACTGTCATCACACCTCCACAAGATCATTGCGGTGTCGATTCTTCAATTTGGGACCCTTGCGTTGCAGAACAGACGCGCAACAATCCATTGTTCATCACCCCACGTAGAAAATGCTAAATAAAGAGGGATGAAAATCCAATGAAACAAATTTTGAGGAACGAACCTATGCCTTCGTTTGTCATGGTGTTGATCCGCTCCCTTTAATAGGCTTAAACGGAGTATAAATCAACAATTATAAATCAACATGGATCAATTTCCCAAAAAAACCCTACAAAAGCCCACTCCACAAATAGGATCGATCCACTGGACAATCTATTAGTGGATTAGTCTGTATTCATCGTAGGAATCACGAACAGAAATTAAATCACAAAGAGATCAAAATCCCTACCTGGATTCACTGTGTTCGTTGGCAAGGATCCGGTGGTCGCGTTGTCGTCGCTGCATCGGGTTGTTTTCTCCAGATCCCCCAGAGCCTCCATGGGTTTCAGGGTTATGAGGTTTGTAACCCTGGACCCCTACGTAAACCTTTTTTTAAAAGGAAAAAAGATAAATATTTTTCTGCAGCAATGAATTTTAATAAAATATTTTTAATAAATATTTTATTACGGTTACGTCCAAAAACCAGATTTCACAACAGGTCTACGCCAACCAATGTTAGGTCTCTTCTAGGGTAAACTCACTACTCTAGACACAATGGTTCCCTCGTATTTCCAATCCAAGCACCCGTTCAGGCGTTATTCAGATTTCTCAAGAAAAAATCACGTGCGCGTAAATTAAATTATTTAATTTAATTCACACATTTGTTCCGGGCTCACCGGGCATCAGAACTGCATGTTGTCTTGAAGGATGGTCTCGAAATAATTCCTATATAATATTTAAATAAAACTTGGAAAAATCATTGAAATTACATCATTTTTTAAATAGTTGGCCAATTTATAGGGAGAAGAGTAGATAAATGGATTTCTATCGGGGTAAAAAATAAGTAATTATAAAGAAGTGTAATATTAATTATTTATGTATTATTTTTTATAGAAATTCATTATGGGTATTCTAATATTTTCTTTATCATTAAAATTATTAATATGTTAAAAATATTTTTATCAGCTCATGGAAATTTTTAAGGATTTAAATGGAATATATATTAATTTAAATTGTTGTATGTTAAGGGTTTGACTTGTTTTCATTAATTTTTCCAAAAATAGTTTGATGATGGAAAAATTGGGATATATTTTGTAATAATACTTCTATTTTTTAGATATTAATTATATATTTTAAATTAATCCAAAATATTTCCATGAATTGGATAAAAATGAATAATTTGTATATGTATTGTTTTCAAAATTTCATAATCCATTAAAGTGAATTTTTCCGAACAAAAGTCATTATATGCTTATTATTAGATAACAACACATTTACCAATTAGATTCCTCTATAATAATATCTCATTAAGATCATTTTTAGAGATAAATCTAAATCAAATGATAATTATTGAAATTTGGGGGATTATTTAAATATGAGGAGTATCCTCTAATGTGCTAAAAAGAAATGGCTTTCCCAATGGTCATTAACCATGTACATGGTTGTACCATGAATGTTGAAACATTTATAAAAGAATCACATAGATCCTAGTGTGTTACAAGCCTTTATTTTGGACCACGTAAATTAATAATATCTTCAATAGCTAATGTCACATGAAACATAGAGGCAAAAAAAACATGGCTAAAATTAAATAATACATATTAAATTTACAATAATAACATAATTATAAGTATATAAAATTGAAATAATATATTAATATAGGTATATATAATTATTATCTAAATTTATTAATATATTAAATAGGATTCATTATATAGGACCATCTAATAAAGTGTAATGTATTTTAATTTACAAATTCATTTGATCAATGCTAAAATGTTATTTGTATAGCTAATATATATCTTCATAAAATTATTTTTAAAAATTACAATATTTATAAATTTATATTAATTAATAATAAATTCAATTGATGTTTAGAAAATATTTTTAGTTATAATAGTTTTGATTATAGATTTTTTTTATTTTTATTCTAATAAATAAATATATAAATTCAATAGTTTTAGTTTGACCAATATATATTAATTTATTAAAATAATATTTTAATTTTATACCTAGGATAATTAATGAGTGTTTTATAAAAAAATTGTGTTTAATTAAAATGTTTAATATACTATTATTAAAAATAGCATGCCTTTTATAAAACCATTTTTAAAATAAATGGTTGTAAGATTTTTTTAAAAATTCTAAATAAATATTCATCTTTTGAGTTATGTAATGAATTTATAAATAATAATACTATTTTTAAATATTGTATAAATTTTTTTATAATATATTAATATTGTTCAAAATAACTTATTTTTATACATTATATACCTATCATATAAAATAATCTTTGGTATAGAAATTGAATCAAGTTTTATGGATTTAAATTATGAATGTATTCTCTCAAAATTATATAATAAGAACTATTTTATCTTCTACATAGAAAACAAAAGGTTTCTTATCACAGAAATAGTTTCTATGGTGAAAGTTTAATAATAAAAGTATAGATCTAAGAGTAAATGACTGCAAACATGTCTAAAAAGGTATAATAATTTATGGCTGACCCCATGATCAATCTTATAACATCTTATATGCATTAAAACATAATTTTGGTTCAAATTTCATTGAGAGTTATTTCCATCATTAAAAAGTTAAGGGTATTTTAAAAAATGATAACCCACATAACATATAAAAGAGGATAAACTATCCTCATATCCCCTCACACCATGACCACATAATTTCATAAAAAACACTACTAAAAACACTTTTAAACACTCTTATAATCCTTAATGAATTGATGGTATTCCAAAAAATACCATCCCTCAAAGGTATAACCCCCTACATTATTAAGATAATACATGTAGTCAGTTATAAATTTCTAATTGTTCCATTCTTGTTTCAATTTATTTATGTGCATTAATTATTAGTTAATTTCCATTACACCATATTAAAATGATAAAATAAGTATTAGTAGTATAAAAATATTCTATTATTTCAATATTAAAAAAGTTATACACCCTCCCATTTTCAATTTTAGATGAACAAAAATGTGAATCATGCATGTGTGTGGACTAGTACCTCTACAAATAAACATGTTAAATTGTTTCCTACACTTCATTAAATGGTGGATCATAATGGTTAATTTAAAAAATAAGTATGAATAAATATATATATATTGAAAGATTAATTTTTTGTAATTTATAACTATATTTGTTATTTCCCTTAATCCTTAAAAATAAAACCATCATCCATGTGTGAGTTCCCAAAACTCGCTCCATGGATCGATGTATTCAATTTTTCATTTCCACAAATTATTTATGGATAATATATTTTTTAAAGGATAGAATTTTTTACTATTATATATAAATGAAAATGGTAAAGAGAATATAATCAAATGGATGATATTAATGATAAAAATTATTATAAAATTAACTAACATAAACACACGAACTAAGAAGGAAACACAATTTATTCATACAATTTAATTTTTTCATACGCATAAATTCTTCACCCAATCATCATAAATACTATATATCACATTATTAAAAAATAAAAATATTTCATTATGAAACTTGTATAATTATATGAAAACTATATCACCTCATTATCTCGAATTAAGCATCCTATATTCTTGTTTGGGTTATTTGAAAAACCAACCTGTACAATTATAGAAAATTATATATTTTATGATTATGAAAAATAATTATCTTTTTAAATTGATAAAAATATATTAATAATTATTTCATTTAACACATGAATTATAAAATAATATTTAACTTAACAGTTAAGGAAACACCTTTCATTGGTTATGAAAATCACTATAGTCTATATACTATCGACATCATCATTATGGAAAAAGAATATAAAAATTTCGTAGGATATAGAAAAATGATAAATTTTTAGAATTCATACATTATAGAATTTTAATGACCATGGAATGATAAAAATTATATTGAAAATAAGAAAAACACTTCTCCTAATAATATTTTACACAAAAAAAGAACGAAATAAACATCTGATGTGGTGAAATATGATGACTGGCCAAAAATTAACCTTTTTTCATCAAATCACTTCTGTTTAAAATGAGGGAAACCATTTTAGTTCTTGAAATTAAATCAACTAAAAATAAATAAATTACCAAATTATTCAAAAAAAATGTTTTGGTCTTTTAGAAAACGTACCTCTATATAGACTCCATTATAGAGTATAGGACACTATGTTCGAGTTATCCATGATGAGGTATTCAAAAAACAAGCCATATTATCTTATTATATGATTATCTATCTTACACAATTCATACATTCACTAAATCCATATGTCACAATGATATTTTTATTATCGATCTATAGACATAGTTCCATATTGATGTTCACTTAAATAATCCTATAAACATCCTTTCATAGTCATCTTGTGTGGATTTTAACTCAAATTACTCCTCTAACATTTACTTATTGGAATGAATAATGATCTTACGTGATTACATTTCTTCTAAGACCTCATCATCTATTTCATTGGACATATAATTAGCCCCAAAATTCATTTGAATCATATCATCTATCTTACAACTGCCTTTTTCCGATTTCTTGGCTTCACCACACTCCATCAACTTATTAGATTAATGAGTGATTTAACTCTCCTTGCCTTCCTAAACATAATACATGGGTTTAATATCCACTGCAATTACCATTTTATAGGACACTGTTTCCATTATATTTGGTAAGTAAGTGCAGTCCTTATGATCTTTTATCTTTTTTCTCTTTAGAAAAATGCATCTCCATCTAACCCTTTTTCTTTTCCATCCATTCTCCCTCCTAGGACTGGAAGGCCTTTTCCATACCCTTCACAATCACAATCCATAGATACTTTTCTTGAAAAATCATCATTTGAATCAGTCCCACAAAATTTTTGAAACTCTAAGAGGTTCTTTATTGGAATTTTAGTTTGGATGTTTATGTGTATCACATCCCATTGATTATGTTTCTTAACATTAACATAAATGTTTCCAAAATGATTACTAACCATAATATTAAAACTTGTACATATCAAACTCACCCTTATTATGGAATTCAACCACTCCTTTCTACCTCCACTTGGTACACTAATAGTTTCCTCTTTGTTGACTTCTTCTTAAGACACCTTATTGTCCTTATAGCATTATTAGATTCTATTTAAACCTTTTTGAGATCTATTGGAGTTTCATTCATTTGAATATCCACATGCACTAATGTAGAAACATCCTTCATGTCACAGTTCAATCATCCAAATCATTCAACAAATTTAGGATCTAGCAGCAACCACTATGTATCTTTATAGATGATGAGTTCCTTTGCTTCTCCAATGGAATATCATTGTTTAGTCGAAGGCTTGGTAGGAAAATATGTACCTTATCACTCAAATCTACTATTAATCCAACACACACATCCATTTAATTAATGCTTCAATCACATGTATCACCAATAAAAACAATCATCTTCAAACATTCAGCTTAAATAAATACCAATCTCCCAAATCTATAAATTTTATTCTGAAATAAATTCATACGTGGTTCATACTAACTATCATTAAATTCCCCATTTTCATGAATAAAGAATATCTATTCAACTGTGGCTATAAAACTAGTTATTTTAAAAAAAATACACTCCAACAGAAATAAAAAAATATCTATGTTGGAACTCTAAACACATAAATTTAAACACATATTCACGGATAAATAGAATGAAAAAAACATTAGGTTCTACTATAAGATAATATATATCTACCAACAATGTTCCTTAACATTCGAATGATCAAGGGGTTTTGAAAAGGGATCATGAGATTAGGAAATATTTCCCAAATTACTATGGATAGGTTATCCCACTTCAAATGTAATTAATAATTCCATCAAAAATAGAAAAATGGATCTATTTTAGATATGAGGAACACTATACCAAACCTAGACCATGTTATTATAATATGATAATTGAATCATGATGTTCTTGTTGTTCATATGACTCACCATAGATAAATCCTTAAATCCCCATGATCAAAAAATAACCTACTGAATGAATCCAAAAATTGGTGACGATGTTCAAACTATGATTTTAACATCAGGTTCAATAGAGGTAAAGCTCATTAAAACATCAGGACGAGACTGAAATCTATATGAATATATTGAATAGATTATGAAAATTAGTGAAAAGGGAGATTTGTGTTAAGGAACTAATGATATCTATGATATATAAAGGGAATAACAGATGATTTTGGGATCTGTCCAAGGACAATGAAGGTCCCTCCCTCTCTAATGGTGGAGTGACTAGCACAGTAGTCATAACAATCTAGGGAAAATGTGGGGAGATTCTGCACATATCACTCCAAAAATATTTTCAAACTAACTAATATACATATATATAATGATTATAAAGGAATATTTGAAATATTTTTATGAATTATTATTTTTATGACATAATATATTTCATTAGTTATATATTTTATAATTGTCGTTAGAGAACTATAGTTTAATACACAACCAATAATAAAGGTTATTCTTCTATATATTCAATTCCTCTAGACATATTTATCATTGAACATGATTTTATTTATATGGTGTATTCAATTCCTAATTTCATTAATTTGGGATAATAATATTAATATAGATGAGATTTTAAGGATGTTTTATATATTTTCCTAACATTTTCATTTCATTCAAATATTATTTCATTTGAAATTTACATTGGTAACCCAAATATATCTCATTAAGTTATGTGGTTTTTATTGAACATTGACAATCAAGGTTACCTATATTTAATGTTATCTATATTAAATATGATATATAATTTTATATATCAATATAAAATGAATTATGAATTTAAATCCCCATTAATGAAGGAATGTATTTTCAATAATATTATAATATGTGTCTAATAATATCTATCTTCCTAAGTTTTGATATCACTTAAATGGGACTTTATTTCATGTCCATTTTTCACATATTCAAAAAGCTCTCCAATCATATTTTGAAAAGAAAAATATTTATCAATTCATGTGAAATTCATATTTTATTTTTTAAAAATAATATTTATTATTCTCTTTAGATATTTGGTTTCCAATTTCCTTATTATCTCATAAGGGGTCTATAATATATGATTTTATGTTTTTCATATCACTATCTAAATGATTTTATACAGTTCTTATTTTCGGTGATTAAATATGGTATAACTTGAATTTTTTTGTCTGGTAATTTATGATATTAGTTTTTTATGTAAATATGAAAAATATTTGTATTCATGGGTTTTAATGGTGGGTGGATTGACATTTTAATGTGAATAATATTGGTATGGTCAGTACTACAAAAATGGGCAAGGGAAGCCCCCCTTATATCAGTGCTAAACAAGCTCTGATAAAACGACCCTTTATCAGTGAAAGAAAAGCACTAATAAAGAATCCCTTTATCAGCGCTAACATTTTAGGCTGATACAAGAAGGATTTACCAGCAATTTTTTAGCACTGATAAAGAGTGACATTATCAGCGCTAAAAAAGGGATGATAAAGGATACATTTATCAGCACTAAAATGTTAGCGCTGATAAAGTAGTCTTTATCAGCGCTTTGTTAGCACTGATAAAACTTTAGACCATTTTTTATAAAGTCAGTCGCACAGTGCCCTCATTTTATTGTGACCTAAATCTCTCGCAGTACAGGAAACTTGAGAATCCCCTCTTCCGCCTGCTGAGTTCGCATTGTGGGACCTCTACCGCCCTCGCTTCTCGTTGTCGGACCTCCGCCGCCCGCTGAGTTTGCGTTGTCGGACCTCCGCCACCCTCGAGATTTTCTTTGTCGGACCTTCGCCGCCCGTGGAGTTTATGTTTTTGGACCTACGCCACCCTCGCTTCTCGTTTCTGGACCTCGACTGCCCATTGATTTCATGTTCCCGGACCTCTGCCGCCCTCGAGCTTCAGTTTTCCGGACCTCCGCCACCCGCAACGCCCTCGAGCTGCAGTATTCCGGACCTCCCTTTAAGGCATGTTTTCCCAATCATTTTTTAATATTGTTCTTCTAATGGTTATGGAACTATTATTCTATAAATAATATCACAATATTAAAAAATTGTTAATTGGAGTTTTGGGATGTGAGGCTTGCCTATGGATGGTGTTCAATTGGATTTTGTGTTGAATTATTTCATCCCTTGGTTTCATTTCCTCCGGTGGTGATGATTATGCTTCATCGTAGATTCATGATTGTTCTAGTGGATTTTGTGTTGAATTATTAATATGGTTTTCTTTCATAGAACCATATTAATTAGACATCACAATGTTTGATTCTTATAAACCTCCATAACTATCCCATGAAATATACAACCAAGAAGAAGAACATTCTTGCATGCGGTTTATCCACCAATGTCCTATGGTGGTCTCCCCACAATGTGGCTTTCCTTACCCCAATCATCAATCAAAACACTAAGGATTCCCTTATTCCAACTAGAAATACATTATGGATACCAGGAATATATCCAAATACCTCTTAGCATATTCATGAAGATGTTATGTTATTGGTCATGATTATCTCTAAACTTGCAGTACACAAATATGTCCAGGATTGTTACCATAAAAAACTCATCCATTTTTCTTTTCACCTATTACTACAGGGAGATATAAAATAAATTTGAGTTCTCTTGCCTCCCTACCCACATATCTCTCCCTAACAGCTATCTATCATGATTCTAGAGGGTCTCATTAGCCAAAACTCACAAACGCATCACGACGCTCTCCCAAGAATCACCTTGATTTCACCAAAAAAAAGGTTCTTACCCCCCCCCCACACCACCCATTCACAAACCCAAAATGGAATCACACAACCCGAACATGTGACAAAAATTATATTCTCAATAGAAAATATTGTTTCATGAACCATATATAAACCATTCACTGAACAAAACTCAGAATCCCATGACGTATTCATCACCAAAAAAGTCAAGAATTTTCAATAAAGATGTTGACCCTAATTCTTGGTCCACTAACCTCATAATTCCATAATATCCCTTGGAGCTCCTATTCAAAACATGGTACCCTATTTGTTCTATGACAAATTACACAACCACCTAACTCACAAATTCATTCTAGCATTGCGAGTGCTCATCCTTAATGGATGGCATGTCAAGATCAGCCACATTCATGGACATCACAAGGTTCTACTCCAGTCAAGATCATCCACCTATGCTCTAACAATGCTACCCAAGTGTATTCAATCAACAGTACCCAAAATTACACTGGTCTTACCCTCAGGACCACACCTTGATTAATATACTTGAAATAAGAAAGGTGGCCATCATCAAAACCCCAAAACACTTCTTTTTTTAATCGGTTTGTAAATCAAAAACATATACAATATTGGGGTTACCCATATAACAGGTCACCATTAAAAAGAACAAATACACTTCCCTTCTTGAGTTCAGGTCCAAAAAAAGGGACTCTAATTCTCCCACATATTACTACCAGTTATGTCTTAATAAATCCACTAGGTATGAACTCCAAGTAAATAGGTTGACCTCTTAGAAGATCACAACTCATGGGGTATCATGAAATCTCTTGTCCCATAATCACCTGACGTCAACATGATAAAACATCAATATCTATGGTATCACAAAACAAAAAGGTATAGAAGTCCCAACTGACGACCTATAACTAAGGAACACATCCTCTATAATAACCTACACATCAAACTTATACCTGTAGTACTATTCCACACAACATAACACGAGTAAAAACAACCCATGAGGGGTCCAATTCCTTAGCATCGTGTTCCACACTAACCTTTCTAGGGCCACTACACCACATGTGTAAGAGGACTGAGTGTTCATCCACATCACAAAGCATATCACTATAGATCCACATTACCATCCATCAGAAAGAGTCCATATACAAGTCATCCTAGTTGAGTAGAAGGAAACAAATTACTTATACATGGAACCTTGTTTGAGGAGTTTTTGACAATAAAGGAAATATTCCTCTATCATCAGTGAAATAAAACCATATCATTCCTATATTTCATGTAAATTTTAAATTCCAAATTTGATTCATGATATGCCTCTTGCCTCTAAATGCCAAGAGTCAAAATCTAAACACTTATCACTTGCCAGTCCAAGAGGTAGATACAATTAAAAAAAAGAAAATCCAAACAACATGTGTGTCATTCATGAAGAACATCAAATAAAATTATAGCAATGTTATCATAATAGCAATGACATCGCTGGTAACATGGAATTACTACCAAAATAGGTGTTCTGGATGTACCTACCTGAAATCCATCTCAGAATCAAATGCATTCTAAAATCTCCCATCAATCATATCACAAAATCATAAGATGAAAGAAAAAATAATAATCCTTTGATAACACATTGTAACATCCCACCTCGAATCAATATATAACCAAAGGAAAAACGGGTTCACCACATGACCTCAGAAACACCTCCCCATATTCTAGAGGCTTCCAACTTGAATCAAGGGTGTAAGATGCTATTTTATGGAGACTACACCCCCTATATCAGAGTATGAAATAACAAAAAATTAATCAATTAGAATATAAGGAAAAGCGCTGATAAATCCTTGAACCATATTCTCTTCGAGGGGTTACCCAATTATTTCCATCATGCTATCTATGTGACTTTGTCTGGAAGTGCACTTGTATGGCATGATGCCCAGACCACCAAGATTTCTAGCCTTTCCACCCCTACCTCAATCTCTATCCTTCTCCCTCACAAAGGTTACTGACTTCTTCTCTGTAGTGGCTAGGCCCCTTCTTAGCAGTGTTTGTTCTATCTCCCTTTGCTCTGAGCCTGTCATCCAGCTCCAAATACTTATTGATCTATACAGAACACCCTCACCAGCCCCCAAGATTCCTTAACCATCCTTCCTATTCCCCTTTGGATCCTCATCTCCCACTCATATGAATCTTACCAACAAGAAGTGATTATGAGCATGTTCAAAACCAAGGGACCTCAATGAGAGATCTTCCTCCCACTTCAATAATGCTACTATCTCTAGATCCAATGCCAAAGCCATATCCTACCCATCATTATTATCTTCATATGAAATTATCTTGGTCTTAGTGCCCATGTTTAATAGGATTTCCTCAATATAGTAATCAAAAACCATAATGTCATTATTGTTGTTGTAAAACAACACAAAAACCCCTATAATAATCATATAATTCTCCAGGAAGAATAAGTTTCATGGATTTATACACTCTGACCCCTCCATAAGACACAAATGGGTATTTTGGAAAAATAAATATGTTGTTGAGACTGTTCATGATTGCAATCAATTCATCACTACCAAGGTGTCCAACGGTGACACCTCCTTCCTTAAGACTTTTGTTTTTGGAAGTTATGCCCCTCTTCAAAGGGAATCTCTATGGAGTGAACAAAATACCATCGACCCCGGCCACCAACCATTGTTTTTTGGGGGTGAATTTAATGTCATTTCCAACCCAATGGAAAGGAAAGGTATAAGCTCATTCCAGAGGAAGGCCATCATGGAGTTTGTTCAGTTCATGGTTGGGAAGGGACTCACTGATCTCAGCTTCTCAGGTGACAGTTTCACCTGGTGCAACAACTACAGGGGCCATCACCACTTGTGGAGTGTATTGGATAGATGTCTAGCCAACATTTAAGCCACTAACCTATTCTCAAATACCTTGTTTTTCTATCTTGCCTGAGGTATTCTGATTCACTCCCCCCTCTTAGTTTCCATTTCTTCTTGGCATGATCATCAGGAACGGTTTCACGTCCACCAGCAGTGCGTTAACATCTTAGGGTACCACGACATGGTTTTTGAAATATGGAATGAACCCTTGTAGAAGTATCCTTCCACCTTCAACCTCAGTGACCTGACCTCAAACCCTAATAGGTGTGTGTTCACCCCTTCCTCCTTAGGAACCTTCACCACCTGGGACTACTGTCGCATATTGTAACAGACCGAGATTTTATGACCAATATTATTTTAATTTCATTGATATCTTGCATTTTAATCTACAACCAGATTACATTGCGCTATACACAACACCGTATGAGCTTGCAGTATACACAACACTATTCTTGGATCATGTTACACACAATTTTGATAGTAGTTATTCTAAGAAACATTGAGTGTATAAATATAAATATAAATATATTCAATGTATAAATGAAATATGGTTGTATTCTAATGAAGGAATCTTGCACAATGAGCAACCCTGACTTGGCTTGCATTACACACAATCATGACCTTCCTCGATAGCGTGTGTTGTACACAATACCATGTTTTACTAAACAACGATATATTATAATAATATTATTATGAACTAGCCATTATGAATAGTATTACCTAAATTTTGAATGTTATAACATTATTATTTCATCTTACTCATTTTCTAGAACATGGTATGTGAACAAAATAATTTTTTCGGGTAAAATATTTATTTTTCAAAAAATGCAGTTTTGCCACCTTTTGATTGCACACCCACTTTAAGTATAGTTTTTTACATGTTTATAAATTCAATTTTACAAAATTAACTTCTTATTTTGAATCAGGATATAAAAATTTACATTGGATAAGGTTTTGATATTTTTCTGACAACTTTCATATTTTAATGAATAGTAAAAACACGGTATATTTTAATTAAAAACAACTTTTTTCATCGTAATAATTTATATGGTTAAATTATAATATTTAATGGGTTTAAAGAATAAATATAATATATTTTTACCATTTAATATAATTTATGCCATTAGAATTGAGTTTACCTTGAATTCGTAGGATAAATCAATTCAATATTATGCAATGTTTAAAACAAAAACCCGTCTTCCTTTGACAACGAGATTAATTTTATTTTAATTTCTGAAACTTTTGTGTATTGAATTTCAAAAAATGGATTCCATATTTGGAATCAGTGGGTCCAAATTATTTTAATAGACTACTTTTTATTTTTGGGAATTATGAATAGTAACTACAGTAAATTTTATTTACCATAGTTAAAGGTAAATCAGGTAATTAAGGGTAAATATAATATTATAAGATTACCCTAAAACGTGCCAAAATTCTATTGGATGGATAAAAGTAGACCCATATCACCTAAGGGTCGGATTAGATTCATTTTATGGCCTTTTGACCATAAAAATTAGTTAATTATTATTAAAACCAAAGAAAGTGACAACATGTCACTCTCTTAAATCTTATAAGTATAATAATTTTAATTTAGTGATAAACTTCATGAAACATCAAACATTAATAGTCTCCATAAATCTAATAAAATTATCTACATCATATGAATTTATTTATAATTTTTAGGGATTAAATAATTATCATTAATTGTGACACAATAGTGATGCAGAAATTGTTTATCTAGTGAAAAATCAAGAATATAGTTCTTATTAAACTAATAGTGACCATAAAATGCACAAAAACCTGACCAAAACTTATTGGTCATGTAAATTTAAACCATAATCATCTAAGGGTTTAATATTTTACCATTTGGATTCTTATAAAAGAGATTATGACACTTATATTATTTTATTTTAAATGATGCCAAAGTAGTCACCTTCATAATTTAATAAATATAAAAATTTAAATATTGTGATTTTAAGATGATAAATTCGAGTAAAAGTATTATTGTGAAAGGTAGTAGATTTATATTAATCATAGGATTTTATTTTTAATTTTCATACAACAAAAAAGTATATTAAATAATTTTACAAAAATGTTGTAGTAATTATTTTATTAAGAGATAAACCAAATAAAAGGTTTTAAAAATAATAAATTAAATATTATATGAACTATTTAATGTACTCAAATACTTTTCTAGATACATATGACCTTTTATGAATCTATTAAATATTTTTATTTCGAATATATCCTCTTTTTAGATTTTATTTAAATTCAAATAAATTAATAGTATCCAAATTGATACTATTGTTATTTTATAAAAATAACATATTATTAAATTGTTTAAAAATCACAAAAATATTTAAAAATTATAATTTGAAATTTATATAGTCTAAAATTTCACAAAGTATCCAATTATGGAAAATTAACAACACATAAGTTATTATTTATAACCATTTAAAATTTAGAATTTTATTACCACAAATAAACTTAAATAGATTAAATAAGGATAAATCAAAATGATATGGTTTAAAATAACATAAAAACATGTCTAAATTTGATTTATTGATGATATTACAACCATATATCATCTAATATTCTAATATGAGTCATTTTTGGAGGTTTTTATGTGGGGTTAGATTTATTATAAATTAATATTTTTAAGAATTCCAATGGTGCCCCTCTCCTGCCTTATAAAAGGGCACATCCTCCCTCTCTTCCTCACACCACATTGAGCTTTCAATCTCGGCCAAACCCTGCCAAATTCTCTTCTAAACTTCCATAGAAATATCCTAGAGGCCTTGGTCTTCTTAAAAGACCAATTTTAGTTCCCTAAAAGGAGGTCTCAAAGAGGCGCTTCAAAGAAGAGGTAATGTCTGTTACCGATTCTTTCAACTTTATTTCTTCTTCCACTTCTTCTTCTTTAGTTGTTTCATTATGAAGTAATAAAATCAGTATCACTGATAAACTGATATGTTATTATACGTATTAAAAAACCCTATTTCACCATCTATCCATCCTACAGAAAATGAAATCACCGCGCGTGTGTACGTACGAAATACCATCTCCACACAATGGTGTAATCTATTTTCCGCCACCATCTTACATGGATGGGTATAATAGTTTAAATAAATAACTATATATGGTTATTTTAATTTTATATTGATTCTGTAATATTATACATACACTTAAATAAAATTCCACGATTATGGGAATGATATCATCGCTCGTGCGTAAGTACGGACTACCGTCTCCACGAATGCGATGAGATTCATTTTCCATGATTAACCATTAAAAAATGATTATAAAGTATATATAATGAATAATAATGAAATATATGACATAATGAAGCTACTGGATTTATGTATACATATATATATATATATGTATTTCATATACTTAATTCCATTCAATTCAATAAGGAAACGAACACAGCGTTCATGCGTACGTATGGCCTACCGTCTCCATGAACGGTGTATTTATTTCCATTTATCGATCTATTATATATATGTATATTATGAATATATAATATATATAAAACATGTTTTAAATTCTGGATATAAGTAATCATGATCTATGTAATAATATAAATAATTACAAGTTAAAACATGAATGAAAAATGAAACGATTTTACCCAAAACACTTCTTTTAAATGAATTTACAAAAGAACGGGTAATATAAAGTCATAAGTGAACCATATATGATATAATAACAATGGATATGATTCTGTAATTAGTCAATGACATTATTTAAATCATTATATAGGAGTTTTGGATACGTACGAAGCATATCAGACCTAAGGTAAGGGATAATTTTGTAAATCTCATTTTTATCCGAGATTGCTTATTCGTAAGTATTTACTAAGGTTATTGATATCATCCATATATATGTTTTATAAAAGTGTATTCATGTATGTTTAAAGTCCTTTTTACCCAATTTGACTTTTACCCCATGGTATGGAAGGAATCTTTCTTTTATTTACCCTAAAAGGTACTTTTTGACTTTTCTGACAAAAGTACGAAAAGGATGTTTTTTTAACGTATACGGCATGAAAGGATTTTTACGGATTTATAGACTTATTTTCATGAATATTACTCCAAAATATTTCATGACTATTATCAAAAATATCCTTTTCGTTTAAAATTGCATGAAATTTTGTGAAAAGAAAACGATTTTTAAGAAAAAGGGATATTTTCCTCAAGAATTCATTTCAAGTGTTTTATCAAAACCATTTTCATCTAAGATGACATTATTTCACATGTGTATGTTTCAAGTATAATGTCTGTATGATTTACATGGTTTCAATTTTCTTAATATGAAATGATATCCATTTCTTTTATATGGATTATGTGGTGATGGGATGATGTTTATGAAACCCATTTTATTTATTGGGTTTTTATGAATGATGTATGTTTATTTTATGGGACAAGTATGAATGATTTCATTATGAGATGGGTGGGACCTATATCTCCCTCCAATTCATTGGGTAAAGATTTATATCTCATGATATAGACATGGCTGGAATGACAAGTTAAACCGGTTCAGTAATACAGGACTGGAATGAGGAGTGAACTCGATTCAGAAAGGGACTTTGTCCAATAAGATGGTCTTGGCAGCAATGCCTTGGATACTATGGAAATAATATCATGTGCTTAATGGTTTCCACAATTACATGTTTTATTCCCATTCTATTTTATCATGATTGATGTTCCCTTAAGATATATGCCTTACGTACTTCCAAGATTCATGTCTTTGCTCAAGATTTTGATGTTTATATTTTATGTTCAAGTTTTTGCATTCAAATGATTATGGATTGTTTTATGTTCTCTATGTTTACCCTTACTGGGCATTTCAGATCACCCCTTTTATGTTTTCTTTTCCCTAGGATATAATGAATGATTTTAGGTAAGAAAAAAAGGGGAAGATCTTTATTGGGAGATGCTGATGATCTTTCACCACGATTAGAATATTTTATTCTGAGTTTCCAAAGTCACTAAACTTTTACGATCCTTGTGTGTCTGTTTTTGTTATGTATTAAGTATTCTGCAAAAGTAATGTATTGTCCATGTAAGTCAATCATCGGGTCTCTACAGTTGGTATCAGAGAAAAGTTTTAGTTAACCTTTGGAAACTAGGATGCGAAAATGTTAGTGAGATCCCTAGAGATATTTCTAAGGTATATCTAGTGATGTCCCTAAGGACAAGCATGCGTATAGGATATAGTCATAGAACTATGGTAACGTTCTTATAATTTAACCTAAGATGTTATATATTGAGGGTACTCCCCCTATACTATGTTGTTTTCCCTAGCTTGATTTTTTCCTCTCACACTATTCTTTTTGGGTTTTAGAAAATGGCTGGAAACAGGAAGATTCACAATAATGGAGGATATGATGGACAATGGAGTGATATTCTTCATGAGAAACCAAATGAAAGGGGATTTGGTAGTCCAAACATCATTATTATTCCGAATCATAAATTTTATAATATGATCAATAAACTCAAATTTGGTAAGTTTCCTGACTCGGCTAATAAGAGAAAGATGGAGTTTAATGATGATCTTAGAGGAAACAATGTTCAGTTTACCCTATTTAAATCATGTGGGAAGAGGAATCAAGGAGAATGTTTCAAAGGAATTGGAAGATGCTTTGGGTGTGGAAAATAAGGACAAAAATCCAGTAAGTGCAAAGGAAAAGGTTTAGTTAACACCATGGACATGGATAATGGTATTGCTACGGCATCAACAATGGTTAAATGTTTTAAATGTGGAATGTATGGGAATTATGAAAACCAATGCCCTAAGATAAACTCTCATGAAGAGAATCAGTATGGTCGTATGGGTAGTATTCATGTTGATGATGATTAAGAGACTACAAATGATAAGTGAGATGAAAGAATTTTTGAAGCTCGGACAATGGTTTAGGAAGGTAGTGGAATGATTACATGTTTACCAAGTATAATTTTGTATAAGTAATCTCATGGTACTATAGAATAAAGCGACATATAAGGATTGCTACATTGTTTTCTTTCCTTATGTTTTGAAGTGTATGATGAGTGGTACTAGTAACCATGAAATGTTATTCAGATATTTTTGGAAAAAAGATGATATGAGCATAATGAAGGGATAAAGAGAAAATGAAATGTTTGACAGTATTCATGAGATCATGACTGATATAAGGAAATAGTTATAAGATGGTTTTAGTATATAGAATTTTGGGGTTTTGGTATGTGGAAAGAGTTAACTTTTGACAGTAATCATGTTTTCACTAAGATTCAATGGGTATTCATTTTTTTCAAGAGAATACATGATTAAGGCCTTCGAATGTTTGGAATGTGACCAAAAAGACATATCTTATGATATATGGGGATCAACGATGGTATTACCATGCTTGTTATATGAACTCTTTGGTAATAGTTTTCACTATAATATGAGATTGGACAACAGTATTTTGGATAAGCCTAAAGATTGGAATGGATGATGTTGGACATAAGTTAGTATTGTTTAAGGCTAGAACTTTTTCGATACTATTGATGGAAAGTTATAATAATGTATTTTTTTAGAAAAAAAGGGACAACCTACAAGACGGGCGACTACCCATCACGTCGGACAAGGCTGTGGGAATCGAACCCACAACCAAAGTGCGACAGGCCTTTATCGCCTACCACTGGCCTACAGGAAGTCCCTATTTAGTAGAAACTAGTTTTATTATATTAAGCAGTATGATATATGAAGTATAAGTCCATTTTAGGAACCATATATGATTAAAATCACTATAGATGAACTTATGTATTTTTTATAAATTTTCTAACCTTTTGTTGGAGACAAATGGAATGACCCATCATTCTATGACACGATCTGCTAACACTTCACGAATGACACATTCAACTTCATTTATTTAAGAGATGAAGTGGATATTGTCCAAAGAACGACCAACAGTGAGACTGTAACAAAATCACAAAATTATTTCTTCTAATTCCAATTTCATCAACTTTAGGGAAATGATCTTGAAAACCAAAAATTTTGTCCTAGTGCCCTTATATCTGATGAATCAGATAGTACCTTAGATCATCACAAATCTATGGCTTTGTGATTGATTTCTTTTTTATATCCATGTTCTCTACCACTCTCCATCATAACTTGATCGTTATATTTTTCTTCAATATCCATATTTTCACCTATGTTCTCCTATATGGAAACCCAGTGATGTGTTACTTTGGGTAATCGTTACATTTCATACTTTAGTTTTTAAAATTAAGTTTTAGTATTCCTTTTTACGATGTGGGTATCTATAAATAGAAAACGATTTATAACCCGGATGAATTTTGGGGGAGAAATTCATTTTAAGGGGGGTAGAACGTAACACCCCGAGATTTTATGAAAAATATTCTTTTAATTTCATTTATATCTAGTGTTGTAAGCTACAACAAGATTACCTTGCGCTATACGCAACACCGTATGAGCTTGCAGTATACACAACACTATCTTGGATCATGTTACACACAATTTTGATAGTAGTTATTCTACGAAACATTGAGTGTATATATATAAATATATATATATATTCAATGTATAAATGAAATATGGTTGGATTCTGTTATACTAAATAATGAAGGATTCTTGCACAACACGCAACCCTGACTTGGCATGCATTACACGCAATCACGACCTTCTTCGATAGAGTGTGTTGTACGCAATACCGGGTTTTACTAAACAACGATATACATTTATAATATTATTATGAACTATCCGTTATGAGTAGTATTAACTAAATTTTGAATTTTATAACATTATTATTTCATCTTGCTATTTTTCTAGAATATGGTATGTGAACAAAATAAATTTTTCGGGTAAAATAAGTATTTTTCCAAAAATGCAGTTTTGCCGCCTTTTGATGGCGCACCCACTTTAAATCTAGTTTTTGACATGTTTATAAATTCAATTTTAAAAAATAAACTTCTTCTTTTGAATCAGGATATAAAAATTTACATTGCATAATGTTTTGATATTTTTCTGATAACTTTCATATTTTAATGAATAGTAAAAACAAGCTATATTTTAATTAAAAACAACCTTTCTCATCGTAATAATTTATATGGTTAAATTATAATATTGAATGGTTTTAAAGTATAAATAGAATATATTTTTACCATTTAATATAATTTATGTCATTATAATTGATTTTACCTTGAATTCGTAGGATAAATCAATTCAATCTTTTGCAAAGTTTTAAACAAAAACCCGTTTTCTTTCGACAACGGGATTAATTTTAATTTAATATTTGCAACTTTTTTGTATTGAATTTCGAAAAATGGATTCCATATTTGGAATAATTGGGTCAAAATTATGTTAATAGACTACTTTTTATTTTTGGGAATTATGAATTGTAACTACGTTAAATTTTATTTACCATAGTTAAAGGTAAATCGGGTAATTAAGGGTAAATATAATATTATAAAATTACCATAACTCATGCCAAAATTCTATTGGATGGATAAACGTAGACCCATATCACCTAAGGGTCAGATTAGATTCATTTTATGGACTTTTTAATATGAAAATAAGTTAATTATTATTAAAACCAAAGAAAGTGACAACATGTCACTCTCTTAAATCTTATAAGTATAATAATTTTAATTTAGTGATAAACTTCATGAAACTTCAAACCTGAATAGTCTCCAGAAAGATAATAAAATTATCTACATCATATCAATTTATTTATAATTTTAAGGGATTAAATAATTATCATTAATTTTGACACAATAGTGATGCAGAAATTGTTTATCTATTGAAAAATCAGGAATATAGATTTTATTAAAATAATAGTGACCATAAAATGCACAAAACCTTGCCAAAAATATTTGGTCATGTAAATGTAAACCATAATCATCCAATGATCTAATATTTTACCATTTGGAGCCTTAAAAAAGTGATTTTGACACTTATATTATTTTATTTTAAATGATGCCAAAGTTGTCACCTTCATAATTTAATAAATATAACAATTTAAATATTGTGATTTTAAGATGATAAATTCGAGTAAAAGTATTATTGTTAAATTTAATAGATTTAGCTTAGTCATATTATTTTATATTTAATTTTTATGCAACAAAAAATTATATTAAATAATTATACAAAACTATTGTAGTAATTATTTTATTAACAGATAAACAAAATAAATGCTTTTAAAAATAATATAATAAATATTATATGAACTATTTAATGTGATCAACTAATTTTCTAGACACATATGACCTTTTATGAATCTATTAAATATTTTATTTCGAATATATCCTCTTTTTATATTTTATTTAAATTCAAATAAATGAATAGTGTCAAAATTGACACTATTGTTATTTTATAAAAATAACATATTATTAAATTGTTTAAAAATCACAAATATATTTAAAAATTATAAATTGAAATTTATATAGTCTAAAATGTCATAAAGTATCCAATTATGGAAAATTAACAACACATAAGTGATTATTTATAACCATTTAAAATTTAGAATTTTATTACCACAAATAAACTTAAATAGATTAAATAAGGATAAATCAAAATGATAAGGCTTAAAATAAGATCAAAACTTATCTAAATTTGATTGGTTGATTATAGTACAACCCTATATCATCTAATCATCTAATAAGAGTCATTTTTGAGATTTTAAAGTGGGTTTAGATTTATTATAACTTAGTATTCTTAAGAATTACAAAGGTTCCCCTCTCCTCCCTTATAAAAGGGAACCTCATCCCTCTCTTCCTCACACCGCATTGAGCTTTCATTCTCGACCAAACCCTTCCATATTCTCTTCTACACTTCCCTAAAAACATCCTAGAGGTCCTGGTATACTTCAAAGACCAATTTTAGTGCCCTAAAATGAGGTCTCAAAGAGGCGTTTCAAAGAAGAGGTAATGTCCATTACCGATTCTTTCAACTTTATTTCTTCTTCCAGATCTTCTTATTTAGTTTTTTCATTATGATGTAATATCATAAGTATCACTCATATACTGATATGTTATTATAATTATGAAACAACCTTATTTCACCATCTATCCATCCTACGAAAAAAGAAATCACCGCGCGTGCGTACGTACGGAATACCGTCTCCACGCTATGGTGTAATCTATTTTCCGACACCACCTATCATGGATGAGTATAATGGTGTAAATAAATAACTATATATAGGTATTTTAAAGTGATATTTATTCTGTAATATTAAACATAAACTTTAATAAAATTCCATGATCATGGGAATGATATCATCGCTCATGCGTACGCACGGACTACCGTCTCCACGAATGCGATGAGATTCATTTTCCATGATTAACCATTCAAGAATGATTATAAAGTATATATAATGAATAATAATGAAATATATTACATAATTAAGCTACGGTATTTATGTATACATATATATATATATGTATGTCATATAATTAATTCCATTCAATTCAATAAGGAAACGAAAACAACGTTCATGCATAAGTTCAGCCTACCGTCTCCATGAACGGTGTATTTATTTCCATTTATCGATCTGTTATATATATGTATATTCTGAATATATAATATATATAAAACTTGTTTTAAATTATGGATATAAGTAATCATGATCTATGTAATCATAATAATAATTACAAGTTAAAACATGAATGAAAAATGAAACGATTTTACCGAAAACACTTCTTTTACATGAATTTACAAAAGAAGGGGTAATATAAAGTCATAAGTGAACCATATATGATATAATAACAATGAATATGATTCTGTAATTAGTCAATGAAATTATTTAAATCATTATATAGGATTTTTGTATACGTACGAAGCATATCGGACCTAAGGTAAGGGATAATTTTGCAAATCTCATTTTTATCTGAGATTGCTTATTCGTACGTATTTACTGGGGTTATTTCTATCATCCATGTCCATGTTTTATAAAAGTTTATTCATCTTTGTTTAATGTCCTATTTACCCATTTTGACTTTTACTCCATGGTATGGAAGGAATCTTTCTTTTATTTACCCTAAAAGGTACTTTTTGACTTTTTCGACAAAAGTACGAGAAGAATGTTTTTTAACGTATACGGCATGAAAGGATTTTTATGGTTTTATAAAGCCTTATTTTCATGAAGATTCCTCCAAAATATTTCAAGACTATTTTCAACAAAATCCTTTTCTTTTAAAATTTCATGACATTTTGTGAAAAGAAAACGATTTTGAAGAAAAAAGGATATTTTCATCAAGAATTCATTTCATGTGTTTTATCAAAACCATTTTCATCTAAGATGACATTATTTAACATGTGTATGTTTCAAGTATAATGTCTCTATGATTTACATGGTTTCAATTTTCTTATTATGAAATGATATCCATTTCTTTTATATGGATTATGTGATGATGGGATGATGTTTATGAAACCCATTTTATTTATTGGGTTTTTATGAATGATGTATGTTTATTTTGTGGCACAAGTAAGAATGATTTCATTATGAGATGGGTGGGACCTATATCTCCCTCCAATTCATTAGGTAAATATTTATATCTATGAGATAGACATGGCTGGAACGACATGTTAAACTGATTCAGTTATAGAAGACTGGAACGAGGAGTGAACTCGATTCAGAAATGGACTTTGTCCACATAGATTGTATTCGCAGCAATTCCTTGTCTACTATGGAAATCATATCATGTGATTAATGGTTTCCACAATTACATTTTTTATTCCCATGCTATTTTGTCATGATTGATGTTCCCTTATGATATATGCCTTACGTACTTCCAAGATTCATGTCTTTGCTCAAGATTTTGATGTTTAGATTTTATGTTCATGTTTTTTCATTCAAATGATTATGGATTGTTTTATGTTCTCTATGTTTACCCTTACTGGGCATTTGAGCTCACCCCTTTTATGTTTTCTCTTCCCCAGGATATAAATAATGGTTTTTGGTAAGAAAAAAAGGGGAAGATCTTTATTGGGAGTTTTTTAAGATCTTCCACCACGGTTAGAAGATTTTATTCCGCGTTTCCAAAGACACTAAACTATTACGATCCTTGTGTGATTGTTTTTGTTATGTATTAAGTATTCCGCAAAAGTAATATATTTTCCATCAACGTCAAGCTGCGGGTCTCTACACATATGGGATCCTTCAGAGTATTCTGATATATAGAATGAATCATTTTGTTTATTGGATTATTAACACCAGTTTGAGATTTATGTGTGACTATATACATATTATATTTTCTTATTATTTCTTACACACCACCACATGAGTCGAGTAACCTAACTGAAATCCATATTGGTACTTTGGTTCTGATGTGGATATGGTTATTTGTTTGTTTGTGACATGTGTATGTATGGATATATGGGTATTTATGCAAGAAGATATTGAATGTAGCGCAGATACCTAGGAGTGGTAGATGTATCATTCTTGATTATTCTTGTGTTTGGTCTGGGGTGATTTGAGGAAACTATAATGAATCTAAAGTAATTATATTTAATGAAGATGAATAAATACTAATGGTTAGGCTCTATTAATCTCTATTTTTATAAGGAAGTGGTTCCATTATACTATATTTGGAAGTCTTGTTTTGGGTACATGAACCATAAATACTAATATTTGAGATTCAAATTGGATTAAGATGAATAAATATTGGATGTATGCTAATTGTTTAACAATAGTGTACAAGAACGGAGTGAAAGAGTTCATCAAGTTTGCAAAGGATCACGCAAAGGATCCTTTTCAAATCCTTTGTCCGTGTTTACATTGTTGTTATTATAGACTACTTAATCCAGAGGAGTTGGAAGAATATTTGATATGTCTCGGAATAGATTGGAGTTATAAATGTAGGAATAAACACAGAGAAAAAGTGAATGTAGCTACTAGCTGGGATAAAAATTCGTTTTATTGATCATCAGATATGAATACAAATACGGATAATGAAGAAGACCGTATGGAGGATGTGATTACATATGTCAATGATGATGAATATTGTATTGAGGAAATGACAAAGACAATTGAAGATGAACTCTGTGATTGCCCAAAATTGTTTAAGAAGTTAAAGAGTTTTGAAAAGACTCCATTGTATTCTAGTTGCACTAAGTATACAACATTGTCATTTGTACTAATGTTGTATAAATTGAATGCAGGAAATAGATGGAGTGATGTCAGTTTTACAGAACTAATTTCTCTCTTGAATGACATGATAACGGAAAATAATGAGCTCTGAAGATGGATATATGAAGCTAGACGAATGCTACGCTCGACGGGTATGATTTCTGAAAGAATACATGCCTACCCGAAAGACTGTATATTGTTTCTCAAGGAGAAAAAATCACTTACAGAATGCCCAAAGTGTGGTGATTCTGGATACAAGAAAGATAAATCCAATCCTATGAATGTTTTATGGTACTTTCCAAACATTACAAGGTTTAGACATCTATATGGAAGTGAAGAAACTGAAAGACAATTGTCATGGAATACAGATAAAAGAAATAATGATGGGAAATTACATCATCCGTCCGACTCTCCTCAATGGAAGAAAATTGATCATGAGTATCTTGAGTTTGGAAGAGATCCGAGAAACCTTCATCTTGTGTTATCTATAGATGGAGTGAATCCTTTTGGTTTTCAAACCAGCACTCATAGTACATGGTTTGTTATGTTGGTAAATTATAACTTTCCACCCTGGTTATGCATGAAGCATAAATTCATCATGTTATCTATGCTGATATCAGGACTAAAACAACCAGATAATGATATTTATGTTTATCCGGCTCCTTTTATTGAGGATTTGAAGTTATTGTGGGATTAAGGTGTTATGTTGTATGATGCTTATAAAAGTGAATACTTCACGTTGAGAGTGATGTTTTATGGGACAATAAATGATTTCCCTGCTTATGGAAATTTGTTAGGATATAGCATTAAAGTAACTCAAGGGTTTCCCATGTGTGAAGAAGACACAAAATCAATTAGGTTGAAACATTCATCAAAATATGTGTTTTTAGGACATCGTATATTTCTAACTTGTCGGCATAAGTACCGATATTGGACGACATCATTCAGGGGAGGTTCAAAACAACACGCATCACCGTCTCCACTAACAGGTGATCAGCTGTTTGAGAAAGTAAAATATCTGAAAACTATTTTTAATAAACCATTTTTGAAAAATGTTACGAAAATCGGTTGGAAAAAGAGATCAGTTTTTTTTAATTACCATACTGGAATTGGTTGTATGTCAGACATTTTCTTGATGTGATGCATGTGGAAAAAATGTATGTGACAATGTTTTTCGAAAGTTTCTAAATTCCCCTGGAAAAACAGAAGATGGAATTAAGGAAAGGATGGACATGGTTGACATGGTAATACAAGAAGAGTTGGCTCCCGTGAAGGGTGAAAATTGAATGTTTCTTCCTCCAGCTGCTTATACTCATTCTATGAAGGAGAGATATCAGTTTTGAAACTTCTTCAATGATGTAAAGGTTCCATAGGGGTATTCATCAAATATGAAGAAAATTGTGTCAATTAATGATTTGAAGTTAAAAGGTTTGAAATCACAAGATTGCCATGTTTTGATGAAAGATCTAATTCCTATGACTTTACATTGCATTTTCCCAAGAATTTTCATCACACTTTAACTAAACATTGTTTCCTTTTCAAAACTATATGTAGAAAAGTTTTAGACCCAGTGTAATTTCCACCTATTTAAAAAGAAATTGTCATCATATTATGGGAATTAAAAATGTTCTTCCCACAAACATTCGTTGATACAATGGTTCATTTGATGATTCATTTGGTGAGAGAGATTCGACTTTGTGGTCCTGTGCACTATAGATGGATGAATGTTGTTGAACGGTATATGAAGATTTTGAAAGGGTATGTCAAAAATTGAAGTCATCCATATGGTTGTATAGTAGAGCGATATATTCTTGAGGAAGCCATTGAATTTTGTACCGAATACCTATCTGATGTGGAAAGCATTGGTCTCCCGAAATCTCGTCACACTGGATGCATTGAGGGTGAGGGAATTTCTGGAAGAAAAGTTATGAAAATCTGTATTACAGATCAGGATCAGGCCCATCTTTATATTTTCCACAACATTTGGGAGGTTGCTCCAAATATTGAAACTCACAAAGAAATTCATTGGCAGTTGAATCCATCAAGGGCTGAAAAATGGTTATCACATTCACATAATCACCAATTTATAGGATAGTTTCAGGACCATATTTTTAAGAAGTTGGATTAGAACCCGAATTCAATTTCAGAACGACTTCGATGTCTAGCCACTGGACCAAGTGTGTTTGTATTATCTTACAATGGTTATGTAATTAATTGTTATACATTCTATATAGATGAACATGATGAAGATAGTACAATGAAAAATAGTGGAGTTACACTAGTGGATGAAGCGATGCATGTTTCTGGTAGTTAGGGAAAAAATCCAATTTATGCAAATATGTCATACTTTGGCATTATAACACTAATATGAGAGTTGGATTATACGACATTCCAATTGCCGGTTTTTCAATGCAAATGGGATGATAACAACAGTGGTGTTAAAATAGATCAATGTGGATTTTTGAAAGTTGATTTTAGTAAAGAAGGGTACAAAGACAAACAGTTTATAATGGCATAACAACCAGTACACGTTTTTTATGTTCTAGACCCCGAAAACCAAAGTGGTCGATTATTCTGTTGTCGTCCAAAAATACTGAAGGGTCCAATGAAAATTCAGTTGAGTATGATCCATTCAGTGGTATGTTGCAATCATTTTGGAGTGGTCCCAATGTAGATGATGTCTTGTATGTTAGAGGAGACCACAGTGAAGGGATTTGGATAATTGAAATTGGTTTCAAATACCTTCAACCTTTGAAAAAAATAAATAGAGTTCAATAAAGAAGTAATATTTTGTTTGTAATATAGATCTTTTTATCTCATGTTATTATCTTATAATTATTGAATTTATATAATCAAAATTAACTGTTGAACCACTTTTTCAGATAATGACTTCTGCACATTATGGCACTCCTAACCTTGAGGTTGAACAAGTCTCTCAAGCTGCTGCTGCTGCGGCTACTGCTGCTCCTGCTATGGATCTGGTGCTCCTGCTGCTCCTCCTGCTACGACTCCTATTGCTCCTGCTACTCCTGCTGCTGCTCCTACTGCTGTGGCTCTTGCTTCTTATAGTGTTGAGGTCCAACAACCATCAACACATGTCATTGATACCATTTCAGATGAACATATAGATGATATTGATATTGACGAAATGGTCAGGAATGAAGGACCGACGTCACAGAAAACACAGGTGCGTCGTAGTTTGATGGTGTTAGCCAAAGTTCTTAAGGTGAAAAGAAAATTCATTAAGTTTGAAGTCGGATGGAATGCACGAGGAAAACATGTGAATCCCAACAAGGATTTGTTTAACAGCTTCATTGGAGTTGTCACTCTCCAACGCATGCCGATTGACATAGATTCATGGAACCATGTTGTGTTCGGGCTGAAAGCTGTGATCTGGGAAGAAATTATGGTAACATTATGAATTTATTTCTTTAATTTCCTAGAAAATAAAATAATGAAACAATGTCTTACTCTTCTCAATCTCTTGCAAAGTACATTTATAGTAGACGATTCACACAAGTATTATGTACTAAGGCTTGCAGGAAGGATTCATCAAGGTTTTCACACTATTTTAACAAGATGTCACCTGAACGATTCCAAAGGTAAAATGAACCCGCACCCACCCATTGTCTAAGATCACCTGATATACCAAGAATCATGTGATGCATGTTTTGGCCACCGTGGGGGTGAGAAGTTTTAGGTACATTGTGGGTGATAATAAATTGTTTGAGGATACCTGTATTCATCACTTTGATTGTAAATATCTCATTTATGAAACAGAAACTCTGTACTGAAAATAAGGAATGTGCATCAAAACCAGAATACTCGTATCATAAATCAAGGATGGGGTACACTTCAATAGAAAATAAAATGTTACGTATTTTAAATTTACAGTAATATTGTTAGGTTCTAATAAAAATAATAATAATTATCTTTCTATGGTTATATGTAGATTGATGATTCTAAAACCAAATACACTTCCATCCCACATCATGTTCTATGGAAGGAGGCACGTGTGAATAAGGAAGGGAAGTTAGTAGATGAGAACACACAAACAGTGTGGGAAATATGTGTAAGTATGACACGATGATAAAAATATTTGTTTTAAATTGATATTACATAAAAATATTTAGTAATTTTCTTATATCTGACAGTCATAGGAATCAGCTACTCCTGTAGCAGATACAGACCTATTATCTATGGCTTTGAAGCATCCAGAAAAACACGGTCGTTTCAGAGGTGCGGGGTTTGGGGTGACACCCCGAGAATATTTTGAAAAGAAGAAAAAATGGGATGATACAGATGAAAAATTGGAACAAATGAGCAAAAAAATAGCAACCCTTGAAGAAAGATTGCAATGGTAAGGAGAATTGCTAGCAACTTTTATGGGTGGGAAGCAAAGGGAAGACACAAGTCAGAAACAACCAACGCATGAACATCCTGCCCCACCCCCCACCAGCTTTGAGGCGATCCATTCCCCTCAAGGAACTGTCTTAGACATGGTAATCAATAATCTAATAATTGTTCCCATAAAATGTGAATCAGACAAAAATTGATAATTTTTCAGTACTGATCTTCTACATGGTTATAAAGATTGTGATTTATATCTGTCAACACTCACTTATCACCTTTTAGTGAGGGCTACGGTGTTCAATATCCCAGATTCCACGCTACATAATAGGCCACTTCAGAAAGATCATCGGAAAGTGATGATTACTGTAGCTCATGAGCCAAATGTAGAGCTACATATTCCACTTGTTGACGATGATATTCATACGGTTGAAAATGCTATTGGGACATTCATTGCCTGGACGTCAAAACTTGTAAGAGTACATGAAGAAAAAAAGGTATTTATTTACTATTTTTCAAGATAAACCTTTAACAATTAATTATAAAAGGGTCTGAACCAATGATTGTTGTTATAGACGAAGAAAGGGAAGGGGGTGACAAACATCAGCTCAAAACCATCAAAACGATCAACCAACCAATCCCATAGAGAAACTGAAAGCACAATAACACCACCTGTTCTCTATCCACATTTACTAGAATTGAAGACTCATGTGGATACAAATCTAAAAGATGGTAATATTAATATAGTGGTTTTCGAATAGAATATATACGAAGAGTAAAGTCAAGATTTAATTGCTATATAAAATGTAAATGAGATCCTTGAAAACGGTTGGATATGTGTCATAGATGTAAATGTATATATGAGGTATGTTTCCATGAATTGATTTTATAAAATCTGATCTAACTTGAAAATTATGACTACATGAATTTTATATTTTTGACAGAATCATTTATGAAAAAAAGATAAAGGAATTTTCCCTTGAGAAAAGATTTAGACTCGTTAGTCCTCATTCCACATAAACACACCTAACAAAATTAGAGCCATAAAAAAGGGATGCAATAGTGAATATATTGCTAAAAAAATTTAAAGGAATATTACAGATGACATACTCTTTCTAATACCAACCATGCAGGGTAAAACTCTATGATTAAAGCATATCAAATATATTTTCACTTAATTAATTAATTATTCATTTTTTTTATTTTTAGGCATCATTGGTTGCTAATTGAGGTGAAATTGGATACCCAAAAGATTTATTTTCTGGATTCAATGCAAGGATATCCATCAAACCGACCACACATGATGGAGTTTGTGAATCTTTAAGACACTACAACTTACGTTTTAGGTCTAAACATCATGTAATAAAATTTATATTATATTTTACTGAGGATTCTTTTATTATAGGGTGGTGTATCATTATCGTCTAAAAAAAGGAATGAGGGTAGGGGCTAAGAATAAGGAGGCGAGCAAGTACTATGTCTGGATAAATATCATGATATATATAATAAAATTTCACTATCCAAACACATCTCAACATAAGTTACTTATTCTCATAATGATCAATTTTTTTGCATTGACCAAAACAATCAAATGATAATGATTGTTGTTATTATGTTTGTAAATTTATGAAAAAGATCATTTTTCATCAACAAACCAGCATCTCTAAAGAGATATTTTCAAAAACAACTACTAGTTCATTTAATTAATTAATTATTTATTTATTTTTATATTTTGCAGTACTACTCTGACTTCCAAAAAGCCAGATACCCACAAGATGATATAGATGTGT
Organism: Viscum album; assembly: GCA_963277665.1. Taxonomy (NCBI): domain Eukaryota; kingdom Viridiplantae; phylum Streptophyta; class Magnoliopsida; order Santalales; family Viscaceae; genus Viscum; species Viscum album. The sequence continues at coordinate 247,200,257 of OY728160.1, read as the reverse complement.
TCAGAAATGAGTGGACCGTATACCTGATTGAAGATTTTACACAAATACAATGAAGATCTGACTTGGAGACATGTACAATTGGTCGTCATTTTTGAGAGGTGTTAAGGAGATAAAAAATGAAATGTGGTTGTATGTAAATGTTTTTTGGAAAATTGTAATTGTTATTAAATAAAACATCATATCTCCAATGAGTCATTTTCCCATTTTAACATATGATATGCACCAGCAACATGCAAGAATGCTGAACCACTCAAAGGGTCTCTCTTTGGTTTAAAATGGACACAATTTTAAGTGAAAACAACAACTGAACTATGAAAATATGACCAAACGCATTCAGATTGTGTTGATACATTAGGAAAACGATCCAAGGGTCCTTGTTTATGTGTACGACTCAACCTAGCCTCAATCTGAGGCACAGTGTGGCCTTTACCTTGCATAGGGTCTCTCTTTTGTTTAAAATGTAAACAATTTTATGTGAAAACAACAACTAGTATACGGAAATATAACCGAACGCATTCAGATGGCATTGATCTTTTATAATAATGATCCAAGGTTCCTTAGTGACATGTATGAGTTAAACCTACCTTAGTCCGAAGCACGATGTGGTTGGTAGCACTCAAAGAGTCTCACTTTGGTTAAAAATGGACACAATTTTAAGTGAAAACCACAAATGACCTACAGAAATCCGACCAAAAAACATTATTATTGTCTTGATCTTTTATAATAATGATCCACTAGTCCTTTGTGACCTGTATGAGTTAACCTCGCCTCAATCTGAGGCATGGTGTGGCCGATATCACTCAAAGGGTCTCTATTTTGATTAAAATGGACACAATTTTAAGTGAAAACAACAACTGACCTACAGAAATATGACCAAACCCATTAGGATTGTGTTGATATTTTAGGATAACGATCCAAGGGTCCTTTTTTATGTGTACGAGTAAACCCTACCTCAATACAAAGCATGGTGTGACCACTATCACTCAAAGGGTCTCTCTTTTGTATAAAATGGATAAAATATTAATTGAAAACAACAACTGACCTATTAAAATCTGAGAAAATGCATTCAGATTTCCTTGATATTTTATAATAATGATCCAAGGGTCCTTGGTGATGTGTACAAGTCAACCCTACCTCAATCCGAGGCATGGTGTGACCACTATCACTCAAAGGGTCTCTCTTTTGTTTAAAATGTAACCAATTTGAAGTGAAAACAATAACTGACCTATGGAAATCCGACCAAACCAATTCGGATTGCCTTGATAATTTAGTAGGACGATCCAAGGCTCCTTTGGACGAGTACGAGTCATACCATCCACAATTTGAGGTAGGTTGTGACCACTATCACTTAAAGGGTCTCTCTTTTATTTAAAATGGACACAATTTTAAGTGAAAACAACAACTAACCTACATGAATCTGAACAAACACATTCATATTGTGTTGGTACTTTAGGATAAATATCCAAGGGTCCTTGGTGATGTTTATGAGTCAACCCCACCTCAATTCGAGGCACGGTGTGGCTGGTACCACTCAAAGGGTCTCTATTTTGTTTAAAATGTAAACAATTTTAAGTGAAAACAACAACTGACCTACGAAAATCTGACCAAACACATTCAGATTGACTTGATCTTTTATAAAAATTATCCAAGGGTCCTTTTTGACGTGTAATCATCATCCCCTCTTCAATCCGAGGCACAATGTAGCCTGTACCATTCAAAGGGTCTCTATTTTGTTTAAAATGTACACAATTTTAAGTGAAAACAACAACTGACCTACGGAAATTTTACCAAACACATTCATATTCTATTTATACTTTAGGGTAATGATCCAAGGGTCCTTTGTGACATATAATAGTAATCCTTGCTTCAATCTATGGAACGGTGTGTCCTGTAGCACTCAAAGGGTCTCTCTTTTGTTTAAAATGGGAAAAATTTTAAGTGAAAACAACAACTGACCTACAGAAATCTGACCAAACCCATTCAGATTGTGTTTCTCTTTTAGGATAACGATGCAAGGGTCCTTTGTGAAGTGTACGAGTAATCACCGATTGAATCTGAGTCATGGTGTGGCCGGTATCACTCAAAGGGTCTCTATTTTGTTTAAAATTGACACAATTTTAATTGAAAACAACAACTGACCTACAGAAATCTGACCAAACCCATTCAGATTGTGTTGATCCATTAGTATAAAGATCCATGGATCCTTTTTTCTGTGTAAGTGTCAACCCTGCCTCAATCCGAGGCACGGTGTGGCCGGTACCACTCAAAGGGTCTCTCTTTTGTTTAAAATGGTCACAATTTTAATTGAAAAACAACAACTGGCCTATGAAAATCCGAACAAACGAATTCGGATTGCCTTGATCATTTATAAGAACAATCCAAGGGTCCTTGGTGAAGTGTATGAGTCAACCCCATCTCAATCCGAGGTACGGTGTGACTGCTATTTCTCAAAGGGTCTCTCTTTTGTTTAAAATGTAAACTATTTTAAGTGAAAACAAAAACTGACCTACAAAGATCCAAACAAATGCATTTGGATTGCCTTGATATTTTATAATAACGATCCAAGGGTACTTGGTGATGTGTAAAATTCAACCCTGCCTCAATCCTAGGTACAGTGTGGCCGGTACCACTCAAAGGGTTTCTATTTTGTTTAAAATGTAAATAATTTTAAGTGAAAACAAAAACTGACCTATGGAAATTAGACCAAACACATTCTAATTGTTTTGACCCTTTAGGAGAACAATCCGAGGGTCATTTTTGATGTTTATGAGTCATCCCCGCTTCATTCTGTGGCACGGTGTGGCCGGTAGCACTCAAAGGGTCTCTATTTGGTTTAAAATGGACACAATTTTAACTATAAACAACAACTGACATACGGAAATCCAACCAAACCCATTCATATTGTGTTGATCCTTTAGGATAATTATACAAGGGACTTTTCTAATGTGTACGATTCATCCCCGCTTCAATCTAAGTCATAGTGTGGCCGGTATCACTCAAAGGGTCTCTCTTTGGTTTAAAATGGACAATTTTAATTGAAAACAACAACTGAATTATGAAAATATGAAAAAAATGCATTCCTATTGCCTTGATCCTTTAGGTGAAATATAAGATGGTCATTGGTGATGTGTAAGAGTCATCCCCACATCAATCTGAGGCGTGGTGTGTCCGGTATCACTCAAAGGGTCTTTATTTTGTTTAAAATGGACACAATTTTAAGTGAAAACAACAACTGGCCTACTAAAATCTGACCAAACCCATTAAAATTGTGTTGATCCTTTAGGATAAATATCCACGGGTCCTTTTTGATGTTTATGAGTCAACCTCACCTCAATCTGAGGCATGGTGTTGCTTGTACCATTCAAAGGGTCTCTTTTTTGTTTAAAATGGACACAATTTTAATTGAAAACAACAACTGAGCTGTTAAATCCAACCAATCACATTCGGATTACCTTGATATTTTATAATAATGATCCAAGGTTCTTTGGTGATGTGTAAGAGTCAACCCCGCCTCAATCCGAGGAAAAGTGTGACCGCTATAACTTAAAGGGTATCTCTTTTGTTTAAAATGTAAACAATTTTAAGTGAAAACAACAACTGACCTACATAAATCTGACCAAACGCATTCGGATTGCCTTGATCAATTATAATAACAATAAAAGTGTCCTTGGTGACGTTTATGAGTCAACCCCGCTTCGATCCAAGGCATGATGTGACCGGTACCACTCAAAGGGTCTCTATTTGTTTAAAATGTACACAATTTTAAATGAAAACAACAACTGACCTACAGATATTCAACCAAACGCATTCATATTGTGTTGATATTTTAGGAGAACGATCTAAGGGTCCTTTGTGACATGTAAAATTCATCCCCGCTTCAATATGAGGCACGATGTCACTGGTGTAACTCAAAGGGGCTCTCTTTGGTTTAAAATGGACACAATTTTAAGTGAAAACAACAACTGACATACGGAAATCTGACCAAACCCATTCGGATTATGTTGATCCTTTATGAGAATGATACAAGGGTCATTTTTAACCTGTAAGAGTCATCCTATCTTCAATCTGAGACATGGTGTGGCTGGTAGCACTCAAAGGGTCTCTCTTTGGTTTAAAATGGACACAATTTTCATTGAAATCAACAGCTAACCTATGAAAATCTGACCAAACGCATTCAGATTTCCTTGATCCTTTATAATAACGATACATTGGTCCTTGGTGATGTTTAAGAGTCAACCTCGCCTCAATATGAGTCATGGTGTGGCCGATATCACTCAAAGGGACACTATTTTGTTTAAAATTGACACAGTTTTAAGTGAAAACAACAACTGACCTATATAAATCTGACCAATCGCATTCAGATTGTGTTTATCGTTTAGGAGAATGATCCACGGGTCATTTTTTATGTCTATGAGTCAACCTGTCCTAAATCTGAGGCACGATGTCACCGGTACCACTCAAAGGGTCTCTCTTTTGTTTAAAATAGACACAATTTTAATTGAAAACAACAACTGGCCTATGAAAATCCGAACAAATGAATTCATATTGCCTTGATCTTTTATAAGAACAATCAAAGGGTCCTTGGTGACATGTAAGAGTCAACCTTGCTTCATTAATTGTCACGGTGTGACCTCTATCATACAAGAGGTCTCTCTTTTGTTTAAAATGTAAACAATTTAAAGTGAAGAAAACAACTGACCTATGGAAATCCAACCAAACGCATTCGGATTGTCTTGATATTTTATCATAATGATCCAAGGGTCCCTTGTGACATGTAAGAGTTAACCTTGTCTCAGTCCGAGGCACGGTGTGTCTGGTACCACTCAAAGGGTCTCTATTTTGTTTAAAATGTACACAATTTTAAGTGAAAACAACAACTAACCTACCGAAATTTGACAAAATGAATTCAGATGGTTTTTATCCTTTAGTAGAACGATCCAAGGGTACTTTTTGACATTTAGGAGTCATCCCCATTTCAATCTGAGTCACAGTGTGTCCGGTAGCACTCAAAGGGTCTCTCTATGGTTAAAAATGGACATAATTTTAAGTGAAAACAAGAACTGACCTACGGAAATCTGACCAAACCCATTCGTATTGTGTTGATCATTTATGATAAAGATACAAGGGTCCATTTTGACGTAAATTAGTCATACCCGCTTCAATCTGAGGCACGGTGTGGCCGATAGCACTCAAAGGGTCTCTCTTTGGTTTAAAATGGACACAATTTTAAGTGAAAACAACAACTGACCGATGAAAATCCAACCAAACCCATTCATATTGTGTTGATAATTTATGAGAATGATCTAAGGGTCCTTTTTTATGTGTACGAGTCATCCTCGCTTCAATCTAAGGCACAATGTGGCCGGTAGCACTCAAATGGTCTCTGTTTGGTTTAAAATGGACACAATTTTAAGTGAAAACAACAACAAACCTACAGAAATCTGACCAAACGCATTCGGATTGTCCTGATATATTATAATAACGATCCATGGGACCTTTGTGACGTGTACGAGTTAACCCCACCTCAATCCGAGGCACGGTGTGGCCGGAACCACTCAAAGGGTCTCTATTTTGTTTTAAATGGACAGAATTTTAAGTGAAAACAACAACTGACCTATGAAAATATGACCAAACCCATTCGGATTGTGTTTATCCTTTAGGAGAACAATACATGGGTCATTTTTGACTTGTATGAGTCATCCCTGCCTCAGTATGAGGCCCGGTGTGGCTGGTATCACTCAAAGGGTCTCTCTTTGGTTTAAAATGGACACAATTTTAAATGAAAACAACAACTGACCTATGAAAATCCAACCAAACGCATTCGGATTGCCTTGATAATTTATAAGAACTATAAAATGGCCCTTAGTGACATGAAATAGTCAACCCCGCTTCAATCCGAGGCACGGTGTGGACAGTACCACTAAAAGGGTCTCTATTTTGTTTAAAATGCACACAATTTTAAGTGAAAACCACAACTGACCTACGGAAATCTGAAAAAACACATTCGGATTGTATTGATCCTATAAGATCATTATCCAAGGGTCCGTTGTGACGTGTAAGAGTCATATCGTCTTCAATCTGAGGTACAGTGTGGTCGGAAGCACTCAAAGAGTCTCTCCTTGGTTTAAAATGAACACAATTTTAAGTGAAAACATTAACTGACCTACGGAAATCCAACCAAAAGCATTCAGATTGTCTTGATATTTTATAAGAATGATCCATGGGTCCTTTCTGACGTGAACGAGTCAACCCCACCTCAATCCAAGGCACTATGTGGTCGTTACCACTAAAGGGTCTCTCTTTTGTTCAAAATGGACACAATTTTAAGTGAAAACAACAACTGGCCTACGTAAATCCAACCAAACAGATTCGGATTGTGTTGATCCTTTAGGAGAACGATCCACGGGTCTTTGTGATGGGTAAGAGTCATCCTATCCTCAGCCTGAGACACAGTGTGGCTGGTATCACTCAAAGGGTATCTCTTTGGTTTAAAATGGACACAATTTTAAGTGAAAACAACAACTGACCTATAAAAATCCAACCAAACGCATTCGGATTGTGTTGATCTTTTATAATAATGATCCATGGGTCTTTTGTGATGTGTGCGAGTCTACCTCACTAACCCCTTGGATTCCCCCACCCCCCTAGACACCAACCCACCCCCTGGACACCCCCACCACTCTGGACACCCCCACCCCCTGTAAAGCCCCCCCAACTCCCTGGACACCACCCCACCCCCTAGAAAGCCCCCAGGACACCCCCATCCCCCCGGACACTCCCTACCCCCTTGGACAGCCACCCATACCCTTGAACAGCCCCCCAACCCCCTGAATTCAGAATTGAATATTTTATATACTTCATTAACTTATGAATTATGTGTTAATTGTGTACGAGTATACTTGTTGTATAGGTATACATGGTCTAATTATCTTATGATTTATGTGTTAATTTTTAATTGGTATACATGCTCTAATTAGCTTATTGATATGCTGAATTTTTTTTGCATGTGTTTGGGTGTGCTACTGCAGATTTTTTCTTAGCAGCAGACGGGGCATTTATCAGCGCTTTTTTAGCACTGATAAATGGATCCTTTATCAGTGCTAAAGGAGATCTGATAAAACAAGAATTTATCAGCGCTCTTTTAGCACTGATAAAGGGTTGTTTAATCAGCGCATGTTTAGCACTGATAAAGTCCACCTTTATCAGCGCCTTATTAGCGTTGATAAAGGGTACCCCCCTTTATCAGCACCGAGCTTTGCAACGCTTTTTTAGCACTGATAGAGACCATTTTTGTAGTAGCGGGTAAATCATTAAGAGATAAGAATTCCATATACAGATCTCCAATTCATTAGTAATATAATTACACCACATTACATTACGATTAAATGTGTATTAATGTTAGATATGTAATGTCAAATAGGTTTTGATTTATAATACTCTACCGGAAATAGTTTTTGATTCCAAATATCCTATAGGAATGTGTGGAACCTGACCTAGATACACTCATAAACTGACACCCAACCCCAATCACCACATACCTAAATGGAATTCCCAATCACCAAATGTTGGTGAGTTGCACTCATGAATCAAAAAAACAAAAGAGAAAAATTTCTCACAACCTATAATTAAAAAATGAGTTAATATATACATGAATAGAAGAAATAGTGAATAATTATGAAAGAATATATTTCATAAGAAATCAAAATAACCAAATATATACAACTCAACAGTTTCTAAACAATATCCAAGGTACAAAAAAATATAAAAAATAATCTAAAAATAAAACATATAATCTATGTGATAACATGAAATAAATCCTTCCATATCCCCACCTACTAACAAGAAACAACTAATTGAATCCTCTCTACATTTATGTGGATTCTTCCCTTTCCATACATCAAAAAGGAAAAACGTTATATGTGACACTGAAGGGGACTGAAATGTTTGAGATAATTAGGATCAATATTATCCAACCTAGGTGTTCTATAAAAGGTATTTTTATAAAAATATGAACATTCTCAATAACAGTTAATTAAGGAATGCTAAATAATTAAACTCTTTTTATATCATGAAAATTTATAAAATCCCATTTCACACAATTCCAAATAATCCAGGTAAAAATATTTCAAGGAATATAAAATATATCAAATATTCAAACCAAACCATGTATTTCATACAACATATAATCCAATAAAAATATAAAGAGTCAGTACCATCATGCCAAGGATCAATGCAGGTTAGGATAGATAAGATACTTTTACCTATTCATAGAAAATTGAATCCATCATGTGTCTAGATATATTCCTTGAATCTGTAATGTAGATTAACAACCTAGAACCTGAACGCCCAATTGTCCTAACAAGTCCCCAAATAAATGGACCTATAGAGGAGAGGGAGACTCCATGATTGAACCCCCTAAAAATATCAAAGAGAAATTTAAATTCTCATTTCCATCTAGATTGATTCATCTACTTTTTTTAAAGTGTTGTGCTAAGAAGAGGCCGATAGCGTGTCTAGTGGAGTTTGGATTAAATAATCTATAAGCTGGGAAAATCCATGATGTACAAGAATTATATATCATGAATATGTGTTCAACATCAACTCAAACTAGTTGCATAGAGCGCTCATCAATATGGATCCATCAACTATTAAGAACCATCAACATCATGGATATATCATCAATGTGGTTAGATCATGCATAAAAGATCAACAACATTGTTGGATCAACTACAAGAATGATAAAAAAGCAGAGAACCGACTAAATGACTAAATTGACTGTACAAATATCATTGTGAGAAATTAGGCTACATATGGGGTTTGTTTACATGAGATATTCATCTACATGTGGAATAAAAAAATGTGGTGAATTTGGCTACATGTGGAATTATAATAAATAGAGAATTTCACTGTGTGGATAATTTAGATACATGGGGAATTTGGATATGTATAGAATTTGGTTTCATGGGGAATTCAGTTGCATGGATCCCCAATGAATATATTTCTTTTATTCTCATGAAAATTGAAATAGAGGACTTTTGATAAGGAAAATCATTTGAATTTAAAGTAAATTCATAAAATATAATTACTTCCTTAATATTATGATATGTATGTGGTTGAAAATTGAACCCATGGAATTGATTTTATTGAGAACCATAATAGTTTTTATTGATATTTTGCGATATAGAAATATGATCATCCCATATATATCGAATAAAAAAATGACACTTTCTTTTTTCCCTTGGAGTTTCAGTATCTTAAGACTTGGAATTCTAGAAACCATCACTTAGTATCTTGTAACCCTTTATCTAGTGGCTTGATTACTCTAGCAGTGATCTCGTCATGAACACACCCCATATTTTAGTATTGTGATTCTCGTAGGGCATTGTTCTTCTAGGAAGTTGATTGAACCTTTTAAAATTCACTATAATCCGGTGGAAAACATTTTTCAAACATGATAAACACAAGTGTAATAGTGAACATAAAAACCATTGACACTATTGGGATGTTTCAATTTGGAAACTAATTTAGATTTGATCTGGTAAGTTTCATATTATTTTCAATAAGAATAAAGACCTCTACATGGTCTAGAGTATCATTATAAATTCTACTAAAACTGGTGTTTTTGTATTTTTTGATTTGGATTTCAATTTTAATCTATTTATATAGAAAAAATATCTACTCAAATTTGGATTAGACTTCATGGCCTCAATTGGGGTATTTGAACCAAATGATCCTTGGTGACCTTTCCTCAGGGCTCTGTACTCTAATAAAGATGGAAAATAACACTCTTAATGGTGAGTTATGATTTCATGCTCTTATTATAGTCGGATAAAACACATATAAAATATTTTAATAGGCTCCAAATCTTATTGAAAATGGTGGGAAGTATGAATTTATAGGTGAATATGATTACCCAAATTCTATAATTTGTGTAAAATGGTTTGACACCATATTTCCCACAATAATGTCACTCAAAAAGAAGTAAAGTTCCATAAATAAGATGAATAATCATTGATGGAGGTGGGAAGGTCCAAAAAAATTTGATTAATTTAATTTTGAAAAGGGTGATCTTTTTGGGAATGAAATCACTAATATTGGTTTGGCACCATAATATCCAGTTATAGCTAGAAAAGACTCAACTATTATTTCATATTATATGACTTTCTATAAAAAATCTTCTAGGTTTGATTATAAAGTCACTCTTATAGATTCTAATCCAATTTTTATGTTTAATAGATCCCATAAGACCACGGATTTTTCTAATCTAGTATACTAAAATGATGTTACAGTTCACGGTGTATCTCTTACTAAAGAAGAATGTGTTGGCTTATCAGTGGAAAGAAGTCGAGATTCACTTCCTAATATAGTTGATCCTGGAAATTTAGTTTTTAGAGATGGTATCAGTCCTCTAATATCACAGGCCCTTCCATGTGAGTTAGGGAGGACTTCCATATGTGATGCTTGAACTAATATGCATAAGAATGATTATCCTTTTATAGAATCTCCACTAGACATTTTTATGGATCTGAGTGATCCCATTTAAAGTATCATGTTCCTCATGAGGTGATTTAAATAGTTCAAAACTTGTAAAAAGATGTATTAGTTTTTATTAGTCTTCTATATGTTCCCACTATTTTGGTTGTCCTGGGTAATTAAGCCTACAATGATGGAAATTCTTCTTCTATTCGAGTGGATACTTTGGAGAGTATCGAAAACGAACTATAAATTAATTTTTTTTTGTTCTGAAGGAATTGGATGGTCTAACTCTGTTGAATATATAGTACATAGTGTATCTATGGTTGCAAAATCTGGTCCATAATGGTTCCCCTTCTCAAAAATGGATACCACTTATGAAAAATAACTAAAAGAGAAAAATTATTGAGGATGAATGTGAATATGAGGATTTCCTAACAAATTTTATAACATATTACATTCCTCTTTCAATATATTCTATGGGGCCCTATATTTAGGTTGATTGATAGATCTTCTGCACCCACTCACATGAAATGGATGAGAGTGGTTCTGTCCATAGATTCATACTATAATTTGTACTAGAAAATCCAATACCTACAATAAGTCATCTTGAAAAATAAATATAATGGATAAAAGAAAAATGGAAAACTATAAATCTAAATAAGGGTCTAAATGAATATTTTTTTGTAATTTTTATGGAGTGGACAACTCTAAAATTTCAAAATATATTTATAGGCATTTGGAAATTTATAAATCCATTATCTTGTGTATTTTTGAACCTATGACAAATTAATCTTTTGGATTTACTTATTATAAACAAAGGGATGTCATTTTTTGGGTTTTAGTAGTGGATTTTCCCTGGTCTAATCTCTAGGGGTCTTTTCTCACTTATATGTAGGGAACATCTATGTCTAAAGTATTAAAGTCCAAATGGATACTTGTGATATAAAGCATACCAATCTTATTTTTTTCTAGTTTTTCTATGATAAAAATATATATCATGATCAAAGAGCCTTATTAATGGAAGTAAACAATTTAAGTGGAAGTATTTCTGACACATTGGTGATTCGTTGGGATTTTAATACTATTATTTCTACCTATGAAAAAATAATAGGATTTCACTACTCTTTCTCAATTAGGGAGTTTGGAGATTTCATGTAGTGGAGTTATTTGGATGAAATTAATTTTGTAGTGTAAAATATACCTAGTATAAGAGGAATTTGAATAAAACTCTATCTAATAATCTTGATTGTGCCTTCACCATTATCATGGTTCATGATAGGTGGGAATCCATTTCTTTCATTACTCTTCCTAATATTAATTCTAATCAAAAAACAAATTTTGGTCAGTCTCGTGTGTAGGTATGTTAAATTTCCTTTTCCTTTCCACATTATAACAATTAGGAATCCTATAGATAATGTGAAAATATTATCACGGAGTTCTAGAAATCCAAATATTATAGTAATGATAATGGGGAGGTATCTATTTTAGGCCTCTATGATTTTGTTTAGGCTTCTACACACTTTTTCTCTTAATAAAAAAATTCTCAGTGTTGGATGGAAAATGGGTTTTGTATTACAATATAGATGCTCTTGAAATAAAATCATAAGGGTTTCCATTAGGTAACATTCAGAAACTATGACGAATAAATATCCTTCCTTGAAGACTCTATTCAATTGGTACAAGTGAATAATGAAAACATGGATTTCACTCATGATCAATCTTTAAAGATTTCGTTATCCTCTAACCAAAATTCCTAAATTTCATGGAAAGAAAAAAAATCAAAATGAAACATTCAAAGATAAATGGATAGCATATAGGGATCGAAATTCAATGTTTAACAATTATAATCATAGAACAAACAATTATTTGAGGCCACTTTTATTCTTGATGGTTGATGGTGACATTATTCAAGAAAAAGATCATATTTCTGAACACATTGTTTCCTATTATCATAATCTATTTAATGGATAGTGAACCAAAAGGGCTTTGTTTGAGGGTGTCATCCCAAATAATTTTAGCCCTGATGTTTACTATTTAATGTAAATATCACTGAACATATGATGTAGAAGGTTTATTTGATCTGTTTGATTCTTCAAGATGGACCATGTTCTCTCTCTCTACTGCTTGATAATCCATTTTTTTGTGGTTGCAGCTAATTTGTTAAACTATATTTAGACTGGATGTAATTATTTGATTCACTACAATTCCATTTTTTGTTTTAAATCATCTATTTAAGGTATTATTATTCCAATCTGGTATTCAAGAATTATTCATAACGTTTTTCTCTATAATTATATTCAAGATATTATTTTAAATATCAGAATTCAATTTGCAGGAAATATTGATCCACCATTCTGGTACATTCAATGTTTTCTAGAAGCCCCTATTTAAAACTATATTATGATTAATTCAGATGGTTCCTTGAATGAAAATATTAATCCCTCAATATATGTGTCTATTTTTTTCTCATTGTGGTGGTTTAAAATAATTTTTCCTCATTCATGTAGTCTGGAAACATCGCTTGAAGCTAAAATTCATGGTTTGTTCAATGTTGTCTGGTTTCTTAAATCTAAAAGATATAAAAATATATGGCTCAAAAGTTATTCCATGGATATTTTTTTCAATTGGAAATTATTTGATACATATTTCATTGAAGTTCATAGATTTTTTGTTTGGGTTAATGAATATTCTATTTGGATTTCATTACATCATTACACATTTTTATCAAGAGGTGAATCAGGTGAAAGATCATCTATACAACATATGTATTGAAAAATATCTCAATTGGTTGGATGATATTTCTTCATGTTTGATTTGATTTTTTATAAATATTGTTGTATAATCCCTTCATTCAGACTTATGTAGTTTCATTTTTTTTAAATTAACCTTGTTCAGGTTGGCCTTATTACCCAAATAAAAAATTATATGTTACATATTAGCATGTTCTTTGTATTGTAAATTGGAAAAGATGGTAAACATGGAACTAGTTGATAATTATTTTTCTAGAAAGTAAAAAATGTTGTTTAATAATATAGTCGTTTTTATACTTTGACAATGATCAAATAATTGTTATTATTAATTTTTAATTCAATATGTAATCCAATGTGTTTAAGGAATTGAGTAAATAATTTGAAACATATTCATTATTTTTTATGAAATGAAATAAAAAAATGTTAATGAATTGTAATTTAATAAATTTTCTTGAGAAAACATTATTTAAAGAATAAAATTATTAAATTATTCATTTAATTAATTCAGTTTATTTTTATAGATTGATTCCTAATGTTTCCTGATGTTGGAACATGTGAATAACAAATCGGCTAATTCATGAAGGAAAAAAAATTGTTCATTTGATAAAGATGATTTATATGGACTAGGTTTTATATCTACGTAAGAAGGTGGACTTCTTTGAGTTAGAACATTGAGAGGTCATTTATATATCAAGGATAAATGCCTTGTTTAAGGGGTCATTTTTTCATATTTGTTACACATGTTTTTACTAAAAATATTGTTTTGTGATCTAGATGTGAACATCACTATAAAATGTGATATAGGTATGGAATACCTAGATATTATGGATGATGTTTATTCCTATGATAGATATATGTATTAGGACATGCATGTGATTATATAGTATGATACTATAGGTGACATATTTGTTTGAATCTAGTAATTCCCATTTTGATATGATTTTGAGATGTGGGTTCATCTGTTCTGAAACTATTTAATGGGAAATATTTGGGTTAATATTTTCATCTTTATTATTTTCCCCACTTCTAATGGGAATTGTAGGAGCTTGGGTTCATGAATCTTATTTATGGTATTTTAGAGTGGTTTTCCTTGAGTTCCAGTTTCATGTTGTGATACTAATAATTAATTAGTAATACATAGCACAAGGAGTTGGTAAGGATGGAATGCACATTCTATAAAGATATTAATCATGAGAAACCATGGACTATGTTTGGATTGTGTTTAGAGGGATTGGACTTGGATTGATTTTTAATAATGTAATTGGATTAATGTGGTAAATTAATAATTAATGTATCAATTAATAAATGGAATTGTATTTAATGTATCTCTTCCAATTCCTATGTGTTTAATAGATATCTAGTCATTAGAGTGGTAGTATGTATTATGAGTGATTTTTTTGTAGTTTATTATAATACTTGGATATGATCCTAAGTTAATTGTGATATATATAATATAATGAATATTATATGATTTATTATTCTACCCCACCCATGTTATTTTAGGACTGACCCCCACTGTACTCTGGAACGATGTTTTACCTATTATCCTAGTGGGATGCTGGATGGATGAGTACCTCCACTGGACTCGCCCTCTTCTCTTGGAAGATACTTTTTATAGTATTCATGAAGATTATTATTCCACTTATTTTTTGAAGGGGGATACGATTTCTTGTGTTTATTCACAAACATTTATCTAGTATCCAATGGATTATTATAGTCCTGATGTTTATAGGTTATGATGCAAAGAGGTTCATTACATGATTCATGGGTTATAATGGATTGAGTTATAATACATGATGTATGATACACATCATAGAGGCTATTGTGCCATCCATAATCTTCTTGGAAACTATACTATGATTTTATGATGTTATTATATTATGATGTATTACACAAGGTGCATATTGGGATGGCTTACCCATAAAACTTTGGATAATCTTATTTCATTGAGTGATGGATCGAGATGTGTGATGTTGATGAAGATTGGAAACCCATTGGATAATAGGTAGTGGGGTAACCATGAAGTTTCATTATTATATTATATTATTCCATATATATTTTACTTTTTGGGGTTGACCACAGTTATGATGGGAATATAGTATATCTTTATATGTGATGAGTTTATTTCGTTGTTGTTGTATAAGATTTTGAGTTAGTTATTAATCCTTCTCAATAGAGGTACCTAGGATGATCTGAATTAGTATAATATACATATGAACCAATATATTTAAACTACATTTTATATTAGCTAGATAAGGTTCGAGATCGGGCATGCTATTACAAGCATGTGGTTTTGCGTGTGTTTTTTACAGTTAATGATCATTGTAATCTTCATTTTTGATACTTTTAGTCCCCCATTAAGTTATTTGAGTTATATATGAAATTTCATGTTTGTAATTTGGATTTATATATATATTTTTTAGGGTTTTATAGTTGTATGAATCTTATCTATATGTTCAAGATGTTCTTTTATAGTGTAATTAATCCAATATTTTTATTTATTATACACTTAGTTCTATTTTCCAGTATGTGGTCTATTGGAGGTGGGACTCAAGAACTCACCATCTTCCTTACCTCATTTTTGGCATAGGTTGGTTTCTATTTTGGGGGAGGGGTCATAACATATGAATATTATTACTATGCATTCCTATTAAGTACCCAATGGTTCCCATGTTCTACATTTTCAAAAGCACCTCATGAAATCCATGACTTGAAATCCATTTCATAAATTAATTGCACAATTCATTGAAAATTCCTTATCCATTAACAAAACATGGGGAAACCATATTTCCCAAAAAAAACCCCATTTTCACACACCCAGATATATCATTCCAAATCATTGATAATGCCATTTATAAAAACCGTGGAAAGGATATTCTTCAAACATAGGTCGGAGACGGAACCACCTACCTGAAGCAGAGGTTACAAAATCCCGTTACGAGAACCAATAACATGGAAGAATGAAAATTTATCAATATAGTGCCTATAATTAATACTTACCTCTCAAAATAATTTTAAAAATAAAAATGGTAGTTATAGTAGATAATGAAGAACATGAACCATGAAACTTCAAAACTTCACAACAAACAACACAAAAGTCAACAACAAAAGGAAGATCACTCAACAGATCTAGAATGGATAAAGAAGAATAAACACCACATCACCAACTTATATGAAAATATGATGTCACTGATCTTCTGTTACTAAGGTAAATGATTGAAAATAAATATCAGATAACTTGAGAGACGGATTACAACATCACTGAATACTAATAACTTAATCAAAAAATGTAGATGTATTGAGGGTCCAAAATTTTTTCTAGGAGATCTATAAGATCAGAAAAGAATAATATCCACTCTTAATGAACATTATATCTACATGGATCACCAAAAACGTAATATATTGAAAATTAAATGACATGAATCTCAGGTTCAAAACATAAAATATACAATATTTAGATTCCTAAAAAACATTTCCTTATATAAAATATTAATTTGGTTGACCTCTATATGATGTGAACAAGTTTCATGATGTGTAAATTTATTAGGATCTAAATATATTCATATAATTTGCTCAGAAATAAAAAGCACATCATGTAACCCTTTCATTATGTGAAATTTTTATGTAGGTGGATTCCTTAAACACATTTATAAAAAAGTAGCATGTTGAAAAGATCCCAAAAGAACATTCTCTTAATAATTATTTAAATTTATACCTAAACTCAATCAATTAAAAAAAATACATCCCTAAATAGTAGTTTATTTCTATTGTAAAAGATTCTCCCTCGTTGAGAGTCACAAAACACACCCAAATAAAAAGGGAAATTAAATTAGAGATGATAAAGCCATGAAATGTGGTAATAAGATATTTCAACCTCCCCACCAAAAGATATTTTATCCCATAGATGTCATTTGAAATAATAATATCTAAAAATTGGTGAGGATACCACTCCCCCATAAATTATTTGTACTTCCAAGTATTATGGGAATCAGATTCATGATTCCGTAATACTCTAAAAAATATTATTAAATTAGCATATAATAACATCACATTAGATTAAATTATCTATGTTTGTTTCTCTAAAACAGAAAGGTTTTCTCCAACTAGATATTTTCTGAACTCAAAACAAAGAGCGATCATGATGGTACTTTCAAAGTTGATATATGTGGAAAAAATTATAAATAACATAAAACAAAACTACAAATGAAAATAGATAGGTAAACATCCTAATCTAGTTGTTAATGTTAAATGATCCATCATATCATTGATTCATTGTACATTATTAGAAAGGTCGACAATGACCCAACTAAGGAGAAACTAAAAAAGTCACCAATTAAAAACACAATAAGATAAATCCTCTGATGTGCATATGACTTTTGTTGACTCCGAGATATATCTAGATGCAGATGTATATCCTAAATCCTTTTTCATGTCACTAGAAGAAGATATAATCATATAAAAGATGACTCTCCCACATTTTCCCAACAAATAGGTGACCTTCATTGGTGGACATACAATTCTTTTAAGGGTGACATTTTTATTGATGATGATAACTATTATTAGATAAAAATTCAAACAGTCGAAACTAGGTATCCCATAGTTCACCAAAATCAATGATATAGACACATTTCATATCTTTTAGGATAATAATATCATGCTCTATATAGTTATCTTTCTATTGATGGTAATGTGTACACAATCTGATCTAAGATCACATCTCCTCTTATTGAATCTTCTAGAACCCTAAGATGAACATATTCTTCATGTTTAATGAATGGAAAAGGGTAACCCATGCGTCATCACAACCTCCATTACATATAGCCTATCGAGATCATAAAAATCTTTGGATTCTCTGATTGGAATGAAGTGTGGAAACATTGATAAAATATCAATCACCACCTAGATAGTATTTCTCCCTTAGGGAGTCTATGGTAATCCAACAAAAATATATATCCACACTCATCCCAGTTCTAAAATTACACAGGGAGAGGCTGTAGAATCCCATATGGTTATAAATTATCTTCAATTATCAATTGGATGGTGTAATAGTAGGACACATGATCAGAAATTTCAGACTTTATAACCCGTAACATGAATTATCATACCATGTCATAATACATATTCATATTTTTTCAATGAAAGATCCATGAATAACTATGACATTATAACAAAACTATTCTCCTCAAATAATCATAATTACAATGCAAATCATGAAAAGTTTAATAAAAAATTAATAGATATAACATGGAAAAAGAGTCTCCACGCTATATTGGGTTTCTTGAATTTGATTGAACTCATCACCCTGTTGCTAGTACAGTAGAACAGACTGATGGAGATATGAGGATAAATGAACACTGATCAAAATCACACATCAAAAAACCTGTATATTAGATAGCTGTAACTAAGAAATGGTCCCATAAGGTTCCAATATTCATTTTATTCAATATATTCTTAGGATGTAACTTTCTAACTGAGATAATATGCAATAAAATTCCCCTTCCATATGAATTAGGTGATTTATAATTTTAAAATATCAATGTATTAAACCCACTTATTCTATCTAAGATTCAACTATTTATGAGAAATTATTTATCTATGACTATTTTTTCCTAAATTAACATGAACCTCTCTGTAAAAATATACTATTGAAAAATTTTTGGATCGTGAATAATTTATACAATTTCTAAATATTGAGTGTGTTAATTCGTCTAATGTGGTAGAAGCAGGAGAGATATGTAATCCACAAAATGATCATCCAATAAATGTACAAAAACCAGATATGAATCCTAAGAATCATAGAAAAAATCACACCCCTTAAAAGGATTAGGTAAGATTAGAATAGGGGTTTAGGTTAGATATTGGTTCATCTTGTCGAAGGAAGACTGATAAATTTTTTCTCTTATGTATATATCTACTTTCCAGTTATGATCTATAACAGCATGGATTTCGTACCATCGGGATATAATTTATACATACTAGAAAATTCTATGTGATATTAAACATCTTAGGTGGGTATCTCACCACCATCCCTAGTAGAAAACTATCTCTCAAGATTCCCTTGGGTGGGATGACTTTAATCTCAGATTCTTCAAACATGAGAGTTCTCAAGGATCAGAATAACTATATCTCTGATATACCAATTGTATGGACCCTGCATTAAACATTACAAATACTCTTTATTTGATACTTGAAATAAATTTATTTTCGCATTGAAATATTTTATTTAGTGTTCTATAAAGTTATGTCACAAATATTACATTAAAAACCAATATATATATAATGTGGACAAATCAAATTAATATCCATTTTTCTCACAACATAAAACTCATAAAACAAAACATGTTTTCTTTTCTTGAATAATCTTGAAAAATTTCAACATGACTTATACTTTCCTCATACAAATCTTTAATCATGTGAAAACTATTTTAGGAAAATCTCTATTGTGAAAAAAAATATCTCAGTAAGGGATAAAAAATATGTAATATTTAGTGTAGTTGAAAACATGAAATCCCATAACAACAAATTTCTTAAAACATTTATCTTTAAAAATAAAATTCTTCAATTAAAACTAATTAGAAAAAAAGAAATGTTATTTAGGTTACATGGGTCATCAATTTTTCATATCACACTTTGAGTTGGTATAACCTATATGGTCAACTTTGATCCTTGGAATACAAAATACATTGGATGTTGTAACATGACCACCCATCCTGAGTTTATCATGTAACTATCAATCATTGGTTTATAACATAACCACACAACCTCCATTCCACACAGAGACAACCAAAATTGGATTATAATGGGTCAAACCATCACAACTAATAATTTGTAATAACCATTATATAATTATAATACAAGAAATAATTCATCATATAAACATTCCATGAGGAAAACTTATTTATAGCATTAAAATATCTATTTTTTTTAAAATTTGCGCACATAAAAAGGATTAAATTTACATTGAAAATTATAATATAAAAATTTAAGGTAAACCTCATAGAATTATGGAATCATGATGGTGTGAAAATCATCTCATTCCATATAATATTAAAAAAAATCTTTTTTGACATTTACAAAAATGAAATTGGTTCTTTAAAAAGTAATATTAAATGAAAGGCCTTTACCTTGAGTTAAAATTCTCATGTAATTTATTTATATTAATTAATCATAAAATAAATTTAATATATTTATTTTTTAAGAGTCCATATCATGTTTACTATTCATTTTATATAAATTATTACCATGTTATATAAAATTTATTAATCACTTAATTTCACATTGAACGTTTTGATGACATTTGGTAATTATGTCCAACATAGATTTAGTAAGATGGATATGATTATATATATTACAAATCATTGAAATAGATAATAATAATAAGGAAATATAAAAAAATTATTAATCAATTACAAATTTAAATTGATACCATAAACATTTTAATGAAAAATGAAATACATTATAATCATGGAGATAGTAGGTCGTCCATACGCATGACTAATGTTTCAATTTTTCAACAATCAATATAGAAAGAAGTAAAAAATTATTTTATCATACCACAATGACAATAATATCATCTATATATATATATATTTATAAATTGATATTTTATTAAATATAATTATATATATCTTTCATGTGATGACATGATGACAAACGAATCACTTACATTTGTGGAGGTACTTGTACAAATGTATAGACAAACAACAGAATCATTTTCCATTTCATGGAATGGTAAGAAGTTAAATGACTTATTTTAAATTCATAATGATAAATATTAAATTACTATCTTATATAAAAATTAATTTCAATATTATGATATTTCATTAGATGAAATTGGTGAAAATGAATTTCATAAGCTTGTTAGGTTTTATTAAGCAGTACACACGAATTATGGTTTTGTTTGAAATTTCATTGAATAATATATGGATATATATTTTCTATAATTTAAAAACATTTATTTATATTGATTATTATATTTATTCATCATTATTGATTAATATTTAGGGATTTTGAGAAATAAATAAAAATAAAACATGCAGATAAAAAAATACCAACTTTTTTGGAATACTACATTGTCGTAACACCTTAAGAACTATAAGAATTGTATTTATCCTACAAAAGTCCTCTAGAGTGATGGGATGGATTATAGGATGATTTTTTGGTAGATTTTGTATGACAAAATATATTTTTATGTGAGTATAAATTAAAGGATTATCTTCCCTTTTATAAGAGAGGGTATAGGCACTCTTGGCATGTCTTTAAATATTAAATTAGTATAAATTATTTTTCTTCCTCCAAATTAATAAAAAATGATTTATTTTTAAAATAATATGCTAATGGTTATATATAACATAATAAAATAAATATTATTCATTTTTTACGGTTATTTTACACATTTCCATTGGTTTTAATCCCAATTCAATCCCTTCGAATTTTATAAAGACATCATTGTTTTTTACCCATTGAGGGCTAATATAGAAATTATAAATATAAAATAACCCTTTAAATGGAAAATGGTTATTATTTTAAACCCTATAATAATCACATGTATTATCTTATGTTTTTTGTTGAAATTTTATAATTTAATAAATAATTATTTACTCAAAAATATCAATAATGTCATTTTGTTAAAGAATTCATTATATTAACATTAATAAGATGAAAAGGAATATGAAATTAGAAAAAAAATAGCTAATTATGAGTAAGAAATATATTTTTTATATACTAATAATTTTATTAAATTTTTTAAATTAAACTTTTATAATTTTATTATTTTTAATACTATTTAATTGATTATTTGCAATAACTAAATAGTTACTCCACCGGGATTGTGTATGTATTAATGGAAATTATATTATCATAAAAAATTAGAAGAAAAATGAACGTGAATAATATACCTATTTCATACCTAGAAATAATATTTTTAGTCAATCATATCGCCTTGATATCACCTTTGTAAAATATAATAATCTTATTAAAAATAAATGTGTGATATTTTTGACTTTTCAATATGTAAAACACTATAACATTAATAATCTCATCCAAGTGTCCTCAAAAGGGTATAAATTTTACAATTATAACATTGTTCTATAAATATACTCATTAAATAAGATTGAGGTTAGTGTTTGAGTCATTTTATGGTTCTTATCATTGTATTAGTAACTAAAATTATAATGGTAATAAAATTTCAATGATTACAATTCGTATAACACAAAATATAAAAGATATATATTTTATAAAATTAAAACAATTATTCAAAAAATTGTATCCATATCACCATATTAAAGACATCGACTTTCATGAAGTTAATTTAAAATTAAACTACAAAAACACAATAAAAACCTGTTTATCAAAAAAATAAACTTTTTAATAATAAAATGTCCTTTTTGATAAATTAATATATAAAATTCATTAAACACTCATTTGAATTATTATAAATAAAAACAAAGATATTTAAATATAATATTTTTTAGAAACATAATTTAACCATATAAATACATTAAAAAAGAGACAATTTTTCAAAATAAATAAGTTTTTTTACATTTAAATGGAATATAAACACTTTAAGAAAATTATTAAAAATAAATTATATTATTATACTAAAATTTTGAATTTGAAAATTAAATTAAATTTTCAATTAAATTTCCAAAAAAATCCAGAAATGAAATATAATATTCATTAATAAAAATCAATAATTCCCATTTATGAAAAAAAAATTAATTTTTCAAAAATAAAACAATTTTACTAAAAAGTAATATTATTATTTACAATGAAGAAATTAATAAATTATAAATGATTATAAACATTTTATATTTGATATTTTAAATTCTATAGATCATTTATTTGTATTTTATGATATGGTAATAATGGACACATAACAATAATTTTTTTTCTTCTAACATAGTGAAGAATATATTGTTTACTATGAAACACAATCATTCATCTTGGAGTTAGTAGTCGATATTGAGCTACAAGTAGAGGTATTGGCAGAGATAGGGGACTTGTTAGTGTGGTTAGTGTGTGGTGTGTGGTGCATCACTATAGGGAGGCAAGACATCAAGTAATAAATCATGAGGGTAGGAGCATGCTTTTAAGCTACTAGGGTTAGAGCAGGCTGATGAGATGATGATAGTTTGAGGTGTGTCATAGGCATGTCCTGAGATTTGTTTTATTTTTTTGTGGACCTTGTGCACACATGTATATTTTGGGTTCATGAGGTGCATGAGATGTATCTATGGAATAACAAGATTTTGGTTAATAGGTTGGAATCGATTTAGATGCAGCATATAAATGTGTGAGGTGTATGTAACGTAGATTCATATGAGGTAAAAAATTAATGTGTGGAATCTATGTGGAGTGATTGAATTTGGGAATCAATGTGATGTTTGATCTATGTGAGGTCTGAGGCACCAAGATTTATTTTGAGAATCTGATGAGATGAATTACCTTATAGGTGTCATAACATCAATAGAAATAAGGCATGAATCCGATGGGATTTAGTGAATGATGGTTATAAAGTGTGAAAATGTATAACCCAATGAGGTGTTGGAGTGGGGATGCACCATAGGAGAAATTTTGAGTCCATGGATTGTTGATATACCATCAATTTTGTTTTGATATTTTGGTCTACAAGCGGCCAGGTTAATAAACCCATAATTTCAGGAACACCTTGAGAGATTTTACCTATATCTTGATGCTTATACTAGACCGAGTTACCTTTAATGATATGGGTACATTTGATTCTATATATTCTTTATGATTGATAACTCAGGGATGATCTATGTTATGGTTGAGAGATTTTAACATCCTGATTATTTAGATCAGGTCGATTTCCTTGTATGTTTTAAATTATTAGAGTTTAGTATGTACATTACCTGTTTACTAAATTATCATAACATAATTTTGAGAGTTTCTTTGAGCCATGAAATTTATTTTTGAGGCCTCTTAATGATCAGAACATTGTTTTGGGTTTCGAATTGGTTTCTGGTGAATCAACGGTCAAAATCCAAAACATTTTGGGGTGTGTAGATTGGGGATCATGTTTTAGACAAACTGTATGGCCTCCCATGTCAAACTATGAAACCCTCATAGTCTATTGGAAATGGTAGGTAAAATTGTGCTGGAGGGGGAAGATGGACATATGACACCTCTAAAATTTTTATCCAAGGTGATCCACATAGTTTCTATACTAATAGAACAACCACGTGGATAAACCATGTGAGCCAACTATACACCTCATTAAAGGGGTGAATTTAGCATTTTACCCTCTCCTATATTTACCTCTTTTCAACCTTTTATTCTTCTCATTCATGTTGATAGTAAAAGTAAGCCAGTAAATTCTTCCTACTATAGCTATTGATCCATGTTATTCACCTGAACACTATTCTTTGATCTATTTGTGGAGTTGTCGATATGATCTCGAGTCCTCCGGATTAACTTTTCTGTTGATCTATCTATATGGAGAACTAAATATATTAGAGTTGATTTTCCCTATTTTATGGAGTGCATTTAAAATGGAATTTTATTTCCAATTCAATTGGAGTTAGAGCCTCTAATTGGGCATGAGAGCATATTCCAAAATGAGATTGGTGGTTATTTTCATTATCTATTATATATCAGGGTTATTGGGCAGGTGACTTTGAGATCACAATTCGGTATTTGGGAATGGCCCTACTTAATTAACATATTTTCTTTAAAAAATTTGAGACCACATGGGATGCCTCTAATCATTCCATATCCTTTGTTTCAAAATCCATCTGGATTTGGGGATTCATATCACTTAGTTGGTTTGTCATGTAGTGTTAATTTAATTTAATATAATTGATTTAAATGTATAAATTTCTTTTGATTAACTCTATGGTAACCATATGGGACTGGCCAGAGGTTCGAGGTGGTGAAGACCACCATCGATAAGTGCATGTGACCATTTGGTTGGGTGAGGCATGGATTCCTTGGGTGATGTTAATCCCAACATTTCATCTTGGTCGTTCGGTGTATAAAGTGAGGCCATCATGTTATAAGCAAGGATCATATTATTTTGGATAATATTGATGGTCAGATTGAGAGAAACAATAACATGGTTATGAGGTTCTTGATGATGTGGCTTGGGTACTTTTTAGTGATTACCACTCATAGTGATTAGCTATTTTCCATTTTTAGTCATGTGAATACATAATGAATTCAATGATGAGGTGGGGTTCACCACTCATGTTGGTAGTGGCTTCCATTATATGTGGCATAGGGTGGTGTTTGAAGTTTTATTCCATTGAATATTTTAGGCATACTGAGGGGCCAACTGTTGACAGTGTTGAAACCATCGGTTTGGAGCTGAGGCTCAGTGTACTTGAGGCCTTTGGGCGAGGGCTATTTGGGTGGATGGACACTAGCATTACTCAATAGGTCAACTGTTGATCATATGGTGTTATTATAATATAATAGGTATTGTGGTGCCTTATACGTCATGATTTGAGATTATGGTGTTTCTAAGGAGATGATGATTGAGGTACCAGGTATATATGTTGGGGTGTGATTTAAGGACATAACATATTTGTGGACATAAAGTGTAAGTTGGAAAGAGCATGCAGGTTATTATATTGGAGGAGGAACACATGGGTTCACCTGGTTTTAATTCCATATGAGGATGCCTTCATCTATATGTTATGGATCCTCCCCACTTCGGTGATGCCAACATTGGATGAATTATATGACTTCATCCTTGTGGCTATTGAGCACATGAGAATAAGGTTATATATAATGTACATGTGATGCTTATTTAATTTAGCTAACACAATCATTATCAAATATGTTTGGTAGGAACACGTTCGTGGTGGCCTACTGATATTTATTCTGACACCATATATGGTGCCTTCAGGATGTGTGTAGATTTCATTGATATTATGCCATGTAATGGTTCACGCTTAGGGGCATTATATAAGTTATTTCATCATAAAGTTTTAATCGGATGGATTACAAGGGACCCTGAGTTCCTACATCACCTGGAGTTTCCTTTCTAGTTTTATATTTTTTTTAATAATTCATATATGTCTACGTATTTAGGTCATCCACAAGAGACCCATTTGTTTATATTTTCTATATAAACTAATATGTTTTCATGATAGAAAAATAGTGTTTTTTGAAGTTTTATTCTTCAATTGTAAAGTATTATCTTGTTTATTATTATTCCTTAATCATTCTACATTCATAGGCGGATTTCTGGTTATGATTTTGCTATTTCTATTCTGATACTCTATAAATATAAATTTCAAAATTACTATATCATTTACATAGTGTATAATCTCCACATGATAACCTATTTACACACTCACTGCTAGTTAATAGCCTTTGGTATACAAGGAGGCATGCCTAAAGCCCAGTATTACTTGACCTAAACCACGATTTATATGGCTAAACTAGTTAGGGTGGTACGTGATATGATCTTTGGATGTATATTCCAATGATGTATAATTTGATGTGGTAGGGCGGCCCAAATTTTGTGGGTATATTTGATCCCTCCCATGGAGAGATACATAAGTATATACATGTGGGTGTGGGGGATAAAACTAAATATAGTGTAAGTGTTTGAATCTAGTATTATATGTTGATATGAAAAAGCATGATTCTAACATGAAATGAATCCATTTAATGTATAATTGATGGATTTATCTGCATTCCCTTCCCCCTGTATGGAGTAGTTGAATGTGATTGTTTTCATATTTCATGTTGGTGTTATATTGTGATTGTTTTCCTAGAGCTCATGGATTATGGAATGATGATAGTAATAAATAAATATTTCATAACACCAGAGGTTAATGTAGATGCAATGATAAATTTGTAATGATGTTAATATTAATAAACCATCGAATTGTTTATTTTTATGCATCATTGAAAAATGGATAGATGTAAATTAATGTATCTCTTTTAAATTCTTTTACTCTTATTTGATTTCAAGTCAAAACAATGGAAATTTGGATTCTAAGTTACGTTTGTTGTAGTTTATTCTAAGACAATATTATAACCATAGTGTAGTTGTGAGATATATTATATCTTGTATAATCTATGATTTCATATTTTTCCCAACCCAAGCATGTTAATGAAACTAACACCCATTGTACCATGGGAGTGTTATTTCTCCATCATCCTATTGGGGGGATGGATGGATAAATAACACCTCCTGCCCAAATCACTTGTCTTTATAGTTATATATAGCAGTATGCGATGTGGTTAGTTTTCAAATATATGTTAAGTTAGGGTTATGATATCTTGGGGTTATTTTAGACTCATTTATATATGGATATAGTATCCAAAGGATTATAATTTTTATGGTGTATATATATGATATTTCTACTTAAGGTACTTGGTGCAAGGAATATGATGGGTTGATGTATAATACCCTATAAATGGTACAAATCATTCCAGATTTAGTGCCACTCAGAAAATATTTGGTTACTATATATGTTAAGTAATATGGAATAATGTGATGAATTGATGTTTGAGGTTTATGTAGTGATTCCGGGTGCATGTGTTTACACAGTGCTTTATTTTAGAGGTAGATGCATCTAGACATGTGACGTTGGGGTAGAGTGGAAAACTAGTGGGAAATCTGCAGTGGTGAACCATTAATTATTTATTATTATATTATATTCTCTCGTTTCATATATTGTATGGTGTGACTTAGACATGGTGATTCTAGAATCTTAATCTACTAATTTTAGTGATGAGTTAGTTTCCCTATTTATACTTTTCCCTATCATTCTTTATTTTTCTTTTATATGAGTTTCTCAAGGGAGAGTCAAAATGTGTTTACTATTTTGATCAAAAAACTATATATATAATAATGGTTTTTTTGTTCCACCATAGATGGTTGTATTTCAAATTAGATATTACTATATCATGGTTTCACATGAGGGGTTTGAGTATTGTAGTCTTAACCAATTTCAACATTCAATAAATTTAAATTCCTTTTTATATTTTTTCTTAATTTTTTGAAATTTCATGTTTTCAATTTGGATTTATATAAATATATATTTTTATATTTGAATTATCATGTTTTTATTGATTAATTTATATTTTATCACAATTCTTCATATTCTCTATGAGGTTGATACCTCTAATATGCATATTCATTATAACCTTGGTGCTAGACACCATCCTTTGGCCAACTGGAGGCTAGACTCAGGCAATCACCCTCTACCCTATCTCATTATCGGCCCAAGAGGTGCACAAGTTTGTGGTAGAGGGAACTGAAAATTATTTTAAAGATGTAATTTTGGCATTAAACACCTACAAAATTCTGAATTTTTTATTCATGAACATTTATATGAATTTGTGGTTAAAGCATTCTATAAAATATATCATATCCCTTAATGTCACTATCTAGTATGCACTTTTTAATGGGAATGTGGGTTTTTATGTTATTAGTATGAATGTTCACCATTAATTTATACCTAAATAAAAAAGTTAATAGTGTTTTATGTAATTAAATTTTAAATAATAATATCTTAAATATAGTAACCATGATATAGGGTTTATGTTATTAAAATATTACTTAAAACATAGATCACTCTATAAAAAACATAACAATTTAGTAGTCTCATAAAACATGATACATAAATAAATATTATATTAAATTGAAAAATTATAGTATATCTACCAAATACATGAATATTTATTATTTCTATATAAAATCCTTATGTCCACTGAATTAATTGATGAAAGAAGGCAATTGAAATAGAATAATATGTAATGGGATGAGATTAAATGCTTAGTTTAGGGTCACATATAATTGAATCTAACAACCCTAAGAATAGAAGTAGTAATTTTATAATAATAAATAAATGTCATTACCCATGGAACTATGATTGTAATATAACCATAATCTGTATAAATATAATTAAATGCTTGTATAATAACAAATAATATCATAGTGATGGAAGGAGAAATATGGAATATCATAAATATACCATGAAGATACATTCCCAAATATAATATATAAATATGTAAGGATTGGACCATGTAACCAACTAATTTATATCATGATACCAACCAATACATCAAGGGGATATATAATTTTGGAATAACCTCCTCAAACCACACTCTCAAATTTGTTTCTCATAAACAAATACTTTACATACTGGCATTCATTCTGACTATTTATTAACTAGTATAACTCTCCTATACTTACATGAATTAATGAATAAATTTTATTACATACAATAACAATAACATATTGATTTAATGTATTATAGAATTAGGAAAAATCATAATCTAATATAGCCCATGTATTTATCAAATATAATATAATATTTTCTATTCCACTCAATAATAATGTAATTAATGCACAGTAACACCTCCTCATATCATAAAATCTCAACACATTTTTATTCTATTAGAAATATCAGGTGTAATAATTTTCTTATTATACATGGTAAATAAAAACATGAGAAGGGGTGATAATAAAAAAAATTGATAAAATATATATTTCTTAGGAATCATGAAATAAACATGGTATAAATATTATTTATGGAATCATATATCATTATAAATCCTCAATCAACTGAAATTGAGATAATTGTATATCCATAAATATAAAATAAAATAAATATATCACATGGATAAAAAAACGTAATTCATATTTATTGATTGTATAATGATGGAAATATTTATCCCATTTCCAAATACATGTATATGAAATAATTCAATCCATTATGGTTGTAGAAAATATAGTAGTCTTTTCATCATGATCATAGTTAAGACATCTTTCTGAACTGAGAAGGAATACAAAAAAACCCCAAACATTATTTCTCATGAATCCATCCAATATGTTGAGGGACTATATAATGTGGATTCCCACATTTAAATTGTTTATTTCTAATGCATTCATTGTATGAGATAATGAGTAATCAATTTGAAATAAAAATTATTAAAAATAATCTCCTCTAGAATAACTATATAAAAAAACCATTAGTTTCCCCCATGTTAATAAAGGGAATTATATGATCATAACCCACATTGATAAAGAATGGGGATGTAAAAATAATACATAATAAAATTTCATGATATACCAGTAAAAATAAATATTAGATTAAATTTTTTATATATTCTAAATAGTTCAAAAATTAATAAATGGAATTTTATATTGAAGAATCCCTCAAACTAATGAATTATAGATTAAGGCGTTTATAACTATTTCATTAAATTCTAAAATCAATTAATATATTGATTCTTTGTGAACACCAATTAATAAATGATTAAGAAAACAAGTTATTTTAATTTAATGTAATTAGAAGAAATTCATTTAATATTTAATATGTAATATTGGAAAATACAATGAATGTGACACATATTATCCTTGATAGAAAATAATGATAAATAATAATTTTTTAGAATGATAGTGGATGGTGACATATGAATAATATCCTCAATCAATATTATGATATAAACAAGAAAAATTAAATATATGTTAGGATATTAGAAAAATAACTTTGAAAATTTATAAAAATAATTAATCTTTTAAAAAAATATCTAAAGAATTATTTTAGTAAACAAGGATAATATTATTTTTTTTGGAACCATAAAAATGTAGAATAAAATATTCATAGAGAAACCATTTAATGTTGAATGATATTTCATAATGGGAGAAACCATAAAATGATATATTAGATATCATTTTAACATTATAATAAAAATGAATTTATAGGTCACATTTAGAAGATACTATCAAAATAGATAATTGAAATAATTTGAAACATTTACATTAGAAAAGGAATATTCAATAATGGATCTTTTATAAGACATAAAGACTATCAAACTATTTTTTGGTGAAATATGAATTATTTTAATTTTAATGGATGAAAATCCATTTTTAATATTTTTGATATTTAATTGTTTGAAAATACATTTTAAAAGATGTATTATATTTTAATTTTCAAAATTGGTTAATAAAATTATAAAATTCAGAAAAAAAAATCCAAATTGGGCTTACAAAAAATAGTGGGGAACCATGGTGGGATAGAAAATTTATACAAGTATTAAAATATTCATTTTAATGAAAGGATGTTATTCTTAATGATAGTTTAAATTAATTACAGACTAATTTTTTTTAAATAAGTTGTCAGTGAGGATGAGAAATAATTACAACAGATAATCAAATGAAATACCATATAAAATAGAAAAATGTAAGGATAAAATAAATCATATTATTTACACCTAGGTAATAATATCTATGACATAATGTATAAAATAATTAATTCATTGAAACCATTATTAAATTTGATTTTTTTAATAAAACCCCTTGAGTGATATGATTTCAAATGAAACATAAAATTTAATTAATAATTTGTTAGTAATTTTTAAAAATTATGAACTTTATAGGTGATACATAATTCAATGGAGCACATGATGAATAATAACAATTTTATCTCTTGGATTGAAAATTTGAGATGGGTTACTCTTAAGACATTTCTATCTTTTTACATGAAGTTAATTTAATGAAATAATAAATATGGGTCTTCAAAGCCCATTAATTCAATGAATATAGAAAAATATATCCCTTAGTTAGTAATCGCGCCATGTAAAATAAATCAAGGTGTGTAATATCAATGATTCATCCTAGATTCAAAAATGATGCAAAAAATACCCAACCTAGTCCATTATTCATTCACCATCTCTTCATAAATTGAAGATTAATAAAATTCATTCTATTAGATACACTGTTAGTAACCAAAATAATATATATTTCATTTAATATATAATATTTATTATCTTATGATATTTATTTATTAATTATCTTTTTATTTTTCAATGAAATTTTATTTGGTGTGGACTTATTTCATCAATTTTATTGGTCGTATAATGTATTTTTATAATAAGATAAATAAATAATATTACAATTGAAAGCTATAAAATATAATTATTTAATTATTATCATATAATTATATTAGTATTTAATTTCCCACAGTAATCATTTATAGTGTTTTATATAATTATCTTACTAGGTGGTTTAACCCACCCCAAACAAGAACAGATTATATATTGATGGTGATTATGGTTAAAGAAGTGTGTAATATAATAATAAAATAATAATAATGATATAATTTAGATTCTTTTTATTTAAGGTAGTCATATTTTATGGGTTTCCAATAAATAATTAAAATCATTATGAAAAATAATACGCATTACGTCATTGATGATGTAGTCTACACAACACACGATTAATATTTTTTTAAAATGGATTATACATAATGAATAACGGTATCACGAAAAAAAGAATAATTATTAAGTATAATAATGATTATATGGAATTAATTAAACATGATTTTGGTTGGTTAGTAAGAGAAATATTATTTAGAAAAAGATACGCATTACACAAAAACATGTTTTAACATTGAAACTAATATTGAATATCTCCTTTTAAGTGAAGGGTAAATGATTAAAGATTATACATGACACTCCAGAAAATGGGACAAGATTCCAAAAGGACATACACAGTTTTATTAATAAATTCATGGGAATAATTCTTACATGTGGGGTTTGTAGTGTCGCCTTTTATATATAGTAAAAGGGAACATTGGTAAATACCCATTAATTTTCAGTGAAAATAATAAAATATTTAAGTGTTAATTAATACAAAGGAATTCAAATAATGATTTTCTAGGTGAGATATGTTCTATATATACTCCACCACTAATTTTACCATATGTTTAAAAAAACGAGTTAATCCATTGATAACATGATTTGTATAATTTATCATTTATATTTTTACCTTTGTAACTCTTTTTTACCATAATTGTAACATATCAGATAAATAAGGAATAAGACACTTTTCATAATTATTAATATTTGTGAATTATATATTAATTTTACTTTTAAGGGGACGCTTTGTTCGATGGCGTACCCGGTACGCAACAACGTGTTTCATTAAAATCTGACGTTGCACACTAATAATATAATATTATTATTTTAAATGGTAGTTAACACTTAGCTGTTGTGTTGTAAGGAATGAATATAAATAATTAAAATGTGATTATACATGTTTGTTAAATGTTTTTACATTTATATAATAAAAGTTATTGGCTAAAAATTTGAATGAATCTAATTTTAAGCATAATTTATATTAAATGGTACATTTACCGCCTTTTAATGGAGAACCCTCTTAAATCTAATTTTTGTCACTTTCATATGTTCTATTTGAAAAAATAAAATTCTTCATTAGATTTGGGACATCAAATTTTACTTTGGGTAATTTTTTTGGCATTTTTCTGATAAAGCTCATTTTTTTTAATGAATAGTGAATAATATTTTATTTTAATTAAAAAGTACCTTTTAATCTAATTTATTATATAGTTATATTATCCTTGTAATTTTTTTTAAATTGTAAATAGATTTTATTTTTACCATTTAATCTATTTTTTGTCTTTTGAAGCAATTTCACTTTGAAATTGGACATAATCAACTGTCAATCGTTTGGTAGTTATTGTTTCTTAAAAACACGCTAATTGATTTAACAATGGGAATTAATTTTAAATTAATTAATTCATCTTCTATGTTTTGAATTTGAAAAAAATATGCATCATTTATGAATTCAAAATATCAAATAAATCTTAGGCTGAATTTTTGGTATATTTCTAAAAACGTCATTTTTTGATGAATAGTGAAACCACTTAGTAGTAGTTAAAAAACATACTTTTTCATATAAATGAAATTTTACCACTTCTATAAATTGAATTTTGGAAATATGACATACATGGTTGTAATTAGTAAGTAAAATTTGGTTCAACAAGATGAAAATAATTTTTGGTGAATAGTAACTTTTGACTTTTATTTACAGTGGTTAAAGGTAAATAGGGGAAATCAAGTTAAAATGAATATTATAATAAATCAGAATTACCATAAAACTTTTCCTAAACTTATTGGATGATTAATGACTGACAATGCGCATATTTGGGTAGATTTTGGGACCCCATGGAGTCACTTAGGAGTGATAACGACACTTTAGATTAATTAATTTAAAGTAAATATAAAATTGACATAAACAAAAATAATTTAGTAATTAATTTTTATATGGTGTTATATAAGTAATAATTTTGACTCTAAATATTCATTGGAAATATAA
Organism: Viscum album; assembly: GCA_963277665.1. Classification (NCBI taxonomy): domain Eukaryota; kingdom Viridiplantae; phylum Streptophyta; class Magnoliopsida; order Santalales; family Viscaceae; genus Viscum; species Viscum album. The sequence goes on along the minus strand of OY728160.1, from coordinate 247,165,922 downwards.
AACTTTTTCCTACATCATTATATTTTTTTATAATTTCTAGACATCAAATAAATTAAATTATTTATGACACAATAATGATGCAGTATTTACATCATTAATAAATGATTTAAATAAATAAGATTATAATGATTAAAATTTCATCAAAACCAGATCCAATTATGATTGGATGATTTTATTTCAAATAAAGTCATCTTATCTTTGACTTTAATGATATTTGGACCTTTTTAAACCGAATATCATTATATAATAAAATAATATATTCACACTTTCCTAAAGATCCGTCCTCCCCCTCATAAAAGGAGTCCATTTCTAACCAATTACTCACACCTCTCAAGCCTCTTGGATCATCCAAACTCTACCAAATTAATCTCCATACATCCCTCTCCTCCTCCTAGAAGACTTACATAAGGCATAATGCACTTGAAGAAGTCCTTTTGGTTCAAAACAAAGGAAGTTACCCAAATTTAAGGTAACAGGTCCTCTTAACTTCATTTCATTTATTTTCCTTCACCAACACCTAAACTCTTTTTATTACATTATTTTTTAACAACAATAGTATCCTAAATATACTAGAATTTTTTTATGATAAGGATTCTAACTACACTTACACACACCTCCATCTAATGGATGAAGAACATAATGTTTCGGTGGATGGCAAACTAACGCATCACGAAAGGATGATTGTTAAAATATCTCCAACCACCTCTAATGGTGTCCATTATGATGGAACTATATTTATATATGATATATATTATTTTTATGTTTTCTTTATTCTTCTATAATTTCCATATATAGAATGCCTTTATGGTTTCCATTATGGGTAAATGAGATAATCTCATTAGAGGAAGTGCGGACTACCGTCCCCTCAAAGTGATATGACTCGTTCATGCCTTACGTGGAACATATAAAGTATGGATTTAATGATATTATAAATTATATTATACTAGAATTATAATATAACTTTTTATCATTTAGTTTTAATCCCATTAATATAATAAATAGAAATGGAAGTAGCCTTCATGCGTACGTACGGCTTACCGACTCCATGAACGTTGCATTTCTTTTCTTACCTCTAAATGTTATGTAATATTAAAAATACATGGATATACTGGATATATATATATATATGATATCTACATCATTATTATCATTATGGAGATAATGGATATTTGACTACATTTACAACATGTAATTATAAGAAGTCAATTTTCGACTCATGTACCAAATATCGACAAAATGACCGTTATTAACATAAATGACTATGTAATGTCCATAAAATGGTAAAAAGTGATATAATAGGAATAATATACTTGAAAAAGGTTATTAATCAAGTATAAATTATCTTTAGTTTATTATATAGGAGATTAAAGAACGATCGAGTCAAGTCGGACACGAGGTATGGGACTTCGTCTCAATCTCCTTTCATTGAGAAATATTTTGTTTTTATACACAACTTTCTTTTATACGGTGTATAAACCCCATGGAATTTAACTTTTATTCAAAATGAATCTTTTTTTCTATGAATCATTTTACTAAACTACAAAAGGAATTTTCCTTTTAATGTAAGCGGTGACAATGACCTTTTTCGCTGTCGCAAGTTTTATTTTTTCTTTGGAATCCTCAACAAGGCATAATGTTTTTAAAATAAAATAAATACGATATACTCTTTTAAATATTTTTGTATTTAAAATGGTTTTGACAGCGGTTTCTTTTATGTCAATATATTTAAATTATATTTTGTGATTGAAATCTGGAAATGTTATCATTCCTTTAAATTGTATTTATTTGTTATGATTTTATAATGGTAATTGGACATTTGACGAGTGATTACGTGATAAACCAAATAACAGGTGGTTACATTTTAACCTCCAATTCATTGGGTATGGAAGTTGTCTGTATGGATACTCCATTTAGTGATATTTGTGGATGTCGTTCATATGGTTATTCCATTCAAGTATGTTTATGTCCCAAGTTACCTGTATATGTTATGTGTTCTTTATATGAGTTTTATGGTAATATTTTGGTTACAAAAGGGTAAGTAATGATCTTTTATTCACTGAAGAGTATTTACTACTTTATAAAATTGAAAATTATTACTTATGTTAACGTATTCATGGTTTACATGTTGTTTTGAAAAACTAACAATTTTATTTCTTTGTGTAACCCATACTGAGCATTTTATGTTCATCCAATGTTTTTGAAATGTTTTTCACATGAATTAAATAAGATTAGGGTCAATGATGGGATCATGGAAAATTCATGCTGTCTAAAACAAGGAACTAGACATGAATATTTTTTTCAAAGAGTTTTTATTTTATGAAAAAATGGAAACTGAGTAGAAGTGTCTACTTTGTAATATTTTGCAATGTAATCGTTATGGACTAACACTCTAAAACTCTAAACCTGAAAAGAACCTCAATGTGAATTATTCATTTAATTCAAGATTATGTAATGTTTTAAGGCCAGGTCCTTATAGTTGGTATCAGAGGTCGGTTTAGATAGCATTAGGTGTTAGGGTATTGTTAAATTAATATCCATAAAGTGATTTATGTTATTATTGAAATCATATATCATTTATAGATTTCCATTTTTCTTATCCTAAGATATATCTGTGTTCAGAATGGTTTTCCATAAAGGAAACTAGGAAGCTATATTAGGAAGACATCAAGAGGAACAAAACCTTCCAAATCAGCAAGTGAGAGTTTCAGTTGCAACACATTTCATTCCTTGGTCACATTGTTTAAAAAAATGGCATAACGATTAATCCTGCTAAAAAAAGTTGTTGAAGAATGGACAAGACCCACAAATATAACATTGATTCATAGTTTTCTCTATTTGGTAGGTTATTAAAGGAGGTTTGTTGAAAAGTTGGCATGGTTATCTAGTACAATGACTAAGTTAACTCGAAAAGGTGTTAAGTTTATTTGGAAAAAAGAATGTGATGATTTTTGTTCATGAATTTAAAAGAAGTTTGGTGAATGCTCTTGTTTTGGCACTGCCATCCAGAAATGGTGAGTTTATTATCTACAATGATGCTTCATTGAAAGGACTCAGTTGTGTCCTAATGCAGAATGATCAGGTAATTTCTTATGCTTCACGTTAGTTGAAACCACATGATTTAAATTACTCTACACATGATTTGGAATTAGCCGTTGTTGTTTTTTCTGTAAATATTTGGAGGCAACATTTGTGTGGAGTAAAATGTGAAATATATACTAATCACAAAATATTAAAGTATATATTCAATCAAAAAGAATTTAACATGAGACAGAGAAGATGGCTGGAATTAATCAAGTATTTTGATTGCACGATCCATTACCATCTGGGAAAAGAAAATAAAGTGGTCGATGCTTTGAGTCGAAAAAATAATTCTTCATTAACCATGTTACGTTTGGAATGAGATACTTTGGTTTTTTATTTGATCAGCTTTGGAATAGAAGTTGTTGGTACAGGAAATTATTTTGTTTTGCTTCAGGTATCAAGGAAATCATCTCTATTAGACAGAATAAAGAAAGCATAGAAAGAAAATAGTGAGTTGAAGATAAAGGTATAGTTGGTTCAGAAGGGTAAGTTGCATGATTTTAACATTGATATTGTTTGTGTTTTGAGATTTGGAAAGAGATTATGTTTGCCTTGTGATTCACATTTGATGAATGATTTGTTATGTGAAGCTCATAGTTCCCCGTTTTCAGTTCATCTTGGTAGTACTAAGATATACAGAGACCTTTGGGAGTATTACTGGTGGGATGGAATGAAAATAGAAATTTCTGATTTTACCATGAAGTGTATGACTTGTCAGCAGGTTAAAGTAGAGTGGAAGTTACCGAACGGAATTCTTCAGCCTTTACTGGTGCCAGAGTGGAAATGGGAAAATATATTCCTGGACATCATTGTGGGATTACCAAAGACATCTCAAGGCAATAATTTAATCTGTGTTATTGTTGATCGATTGACTAAATCTACTAATTTCCTTCCTATTGAAGATAGATTGTCTCTAGATCAAATTTCTTGGATGTATGCTAATGAGATAGTTAGGTTGCATAGAGATCCCCTATCCATTGTATCTGATTGTGATACCAGGTTTACTTCTAACTTTTGGAATGGCCTTCAGAATTCATTGGGTACTGAATTAAATTTTAGTATAGTTTTTAATCCTCAATCAGATGGGCAGTCAGAATGAACAATTCAGACCTTGGAGGATATGCTACGCGCTTGTTCACTGGATTATTCGGGAAGTTGGGGCTAACATTGTTCTTTAGTTGAAATTTCATATAATAACAGTTTTCATTCCAGTATACAGATGGCTCCATTTGAGGCATTATATAGAAAGCGTTGTCGAACTATAGCTTTTTGGGATAAAGTAGGAGAAAGGAAGCTTATGGGACTATAATTGGTAGAACAGATGGAAGAGAAAGTTCAGATGATTAAGAAGCACATTATAACGGCTTAGAGCAGACAGAAAAGTTATGTGGATAACTGGAGGAAGGATCTTTCTTTTTAGGTAGGTGATCATGTCTTTCTCAATATTTCTCCATGTAAAAGTGTGATGTGTTTTTGGTAAGAAAGGAATGTTGAGTTCGAGGTTCATTGGACCTTATGAAATCCTGGAGAAAGTTGGATCAGTTGCGTACATAGTGGATTTACCGCCAAGTTTGTCCCAGGTACACAATATTTTTCATGTTTTGGTTTTGAGAAAGTATATACTAAATCCATCTCATGTTTTGATCCCGGAGGTAGTTTTGTTGGAAGAGAATCTCTCTTATGAAGAACAACCAGTTCAGATTCTTGACTTTAGAGAGCATGTATTGTGGAATAAAGTAATTCACCAGGTAATGGTTTTGTGGAAAGACCATATGGTTGATGAGGCAACATGGGAATCGAAAAATGATATGAGGGATAAATACCCATACTTATTTTGATAAGTGAATAGAAATTGTGAGGATGCAATTCCCAAAAGGGGGGAAGGATGTCACATCCCAGATAAATAAGAAATAAGAAACTTTTCATAATTATTAATATTTGTTAATTAAATATTAATTTTACTTTAAAGGGGACGTTGTGTTCGATGGCGTACCTGGTACGTGGCAACAGGTTTCTTTGAAATCTAACGTTGCACACTAATAATATAACATTATTATTTTAAATAGTAGTTAACACCTAGCCATTGTATTGGAAATAATGAATAAAAATAACTAAAATGTGATTATACATGTTTGTTAAATGTTTTTACATTTTTTCAATAAAAGTTAGTGGCTTAACATGTGAATGAATCTAATTTTATGCCTAATTTACATTAAATGTTCGATTTACCACCTTTTAATGGTGAACCCTCATAAATCTAGTTTATTTCACTTTTATATGTTCTATTTGACTAAATAATATTCTTCTTTAGATTTGGGACATCAAATTTTACTTTTGGTAATTTTTTGGTATTTTCTGAAAATGTTCATTTTTTAATGAATAGTGAAAAATATTATATTTTAATTCAAAAGTGCCTTTTAATATAATTTTTTATATGACTATATTATCCTTTTAATTGTTTTTAAAGTGTAAATAGATTATATTTTTAACATTTAATCTTTTCTTGGTTTTTTGAAGCAATTTCACTTTGAAATTGGACATAATCAATTGTCAAACTTTTGATAGTTATTGTTTCTTAAAAACACACTAATTGTTTAAACAATGGGAATTAATTTTAAATTAATTAATTCCACTTCTATGTATTTATTTTGGAAAAATAGTCATCATTTTTGAATTTCGAATATCAAATAATGCTTAGGCTGAATTGTTGGTATTTTTCAGAAAAACTTCATTTTTTGATGAATAGTGATACCACTTAGTAGTTGTTAAAAAACTAACTTTTTCATCTAAATTAAATCATACCACTTATATAAATTTAATTTCAAAAATCTGACATACATGGTTTTTATTAGTAAGTAAAATTTTGTTTAATAAGATGATAATAATTTTTGGTGAATAGTAACTTTTGACATTTATTTTCCGCTGTTAAAAGTAAATATGATAATTCAAGGTAAAAAGAATATTATAATTCATCAAAATTACAATATAACTTGTTCTAACTTTATTTTATGATTAATGTAAAACCATGGGCATCTTCGGGTCGATTTTGAGACCCCATGGAGCCACTTATGAATGATAATGACACTTTAGATTAAATAATTTAAGGTAAAGGCAAAATTGACACCAACAAATATATTTTAGTAATTAATTTTTATATTGTGTTATATAATTAATATTTTTTACTAAAAAAATTATTTGGAAAGCTAAAAAAATTTCCTAAATCATGGTATTTTTTATATTTTTTATAAATCAAATAAATTAAATTATTTATAACATAATAATGATGCAGTATTTACCTCATTAATAAATGATTTAAATAAATAAGATTATATTGATTAAAATATTATTCAAAACATGTCTAATTATGATTGGAAGATTTTATTTATAATATTATTCATCTTATCTTCTACTTTAATATTTTTTGGACCTTTATAAACTGAATATCATTATATAATAAAATAATATTTTCATACTTTCCTAAAGAGCCCCTCCTCCCCCTTATAAAAGGAGACCATTTCTAACCAATTCCTCACACCTAAGCCCTTTGTCTCATCCACAATCAACCCAATTATGCTTTGTACATCCCTCTACTAATCCTAGAAGCCTTAGCTTAAGCATAAGGTACTTCAAGAAGTACTTTTGGTTCAAACCAAAGGAAGTTACCCAAATTAAAGGTAACAGTTTCTGTTAACTTATTTTATTTTATTTTACTTTTCCATCCCCTAAACTCTTTTTATTACATTGTTTTCTAACAAAAAAATATCCTAAATATACTAGGATTTTGTTATGAGATGTATTCTAACTAAAATTACACACACCTCAATCTAAGGGAGAAGAACATAATGTTTCTGTGGATGGTAAACTAACGCCTCACGACACGATGATTGTTCAAATATCATTAACTGCCTCTCATGGTGGACATTATGATTTCACTATATTTATATATTATATATATTATGTTTATGTTTTCTTTATGCTTCTATAATTTCCATTTATACATTCTTTTAGGGTTTCTATTATGGGTAAACGCGATAATATCTTTGGAGGATGTGTGGACTACCGCCCCCTCAAAGTGATATGACTCGTTAACACCTTAAGTGGAACATATAAAAGATTAGGTTAATGATATTATAAATGATATTATACTGGAATTATCATATAACTATGTATCATTATGTTTTAATTCCATTAAAATAATAAATAGAAATGGAAGTAGCGTTCATGCGTACGTACGACTTACCGTCTCCATTAACGATGCATTTCCTTTCATACATCTAAATTTTATGTAATATTATAAATACATATATATAATAGAAATATAATATATATATATGATATCTACATCATGATTATCATTCTATAGATAATGTATATTTTACTACATTTACAACATGTAATTATAAGAAGTCCATTTTCGACTCAAGTAGAATATATCGACAAAACGACCGTTATTAACATTAGTGACTATGAAATGTTTATATCATGGTAATAAGTGATATAAAAGGAATAATAGACTTGAAAAATTGTCTTATTAAATTATAAATTAACTTTTGTTTATTATTTAAGAGATTAAAGAACGATCAAGTCAAGTTGGACATGAGGTAAGTTACTTCGTCTCAGTCTCCTTTCATTGAGGCATATTTTGTTTTTATACACAACATTATTTTATACGGTGTATAAACAACTTTGAATTTTAATTTTATTCAAAAGGAATATTTTTTTCAACAAATCGTTTTACTAAATGACAAAAAGAATGTTCTTTTTAAAGTAAATGGTGACAACGACCTTTTCCATCACCACGAGTATTATTCAATCTTTGGTTTCCTCAATAAGCCGTAATGTTTTTAAAAGAAAATAAATACCATATACTCTATTATGTATTTTTTTATTGAAAATGGTTTGATAAAGGATTCTTTTATGGTAGTATATTTAAATGATATTTTGTGATTGAAATGTGGAAATGTTATTATTCCTTTAAATTGTTTTTATGTGTTATGATTTTGTAATTGTACTTGGACATTTTACGGGTGGTTACGTCATAAACCAAATGACGGGTGGTGCTGTGGGGACCAGGACGGGTGGTTATGTTTGAACCTCCAATGCATTGGTTATGGAATTTAGCCGTATGTCTATTCCATTTAGTAATATGTGTGGACGTTTACCGTATAGTTATTCTATTTATGTATGTTTATGTACCAAGTTACCTTTATTTGTTATGTGTTCTTTATATGGGTTTTATGGTAATATTTTGATTAAAAAAGGGTAAGTAATTATCTTTTATTCAGTGAAAAGTATTTACTACTTCATAGAGGTGAAAAGTGTTAATTATGTTAAAGTATTCATGGTTTACTTGTTTTTTTGAAAAAATAATAGTTTTCTTTCCTTCTGTATCATATACTGATATTTTTATGCTAATCCCATGTTTTTGAAATGTATTTCCCAGGACTTAGAGAAGATTAGGGTCAAGGATGGGATCAGGGAAAAGTTATGTCATCTAAGACATGGAACTAGAAATGACTTGTAAAGACCCCTAAAATTCAAGGGAAATTTTTTCATAATTTCTTTGATATTTTACAAGAACGCAGTTTCTGACGGCACCTGATTCCGAGGGACGGTGTGCCCGGAATCATGTTCCGATGTTTAGCTCGGGTATGTTCAGTGAACAAATGAGCGGGTTTTCCTAACTTTTGATCCGGTGCTCGGAATCGAAATCAGAGGGCACCAATGAAACCGTAACGCCGGTAATTGTTAGGAACACCTTTTCTAGAGTTGTGTTTGCTCGGGTGTGGTTATTTAAAAAAAGGGTTAACTAATGAATAAAATAAAAGTTGTGCAACAATTTTTATTTTATGTTCTAAGTATATTAAACCTACTTATGTATGTTGAGGTGGGACCCACAATATCATAATCCATCTTGATAGGATATTATTGAGGTGGTCCCCACACGAGCCCCACCTTTTCAACATCCTCAAACCCCCATTATTTTTGTAACACACCCACACCCCCCCTTATTAAATACCAAGTCAACTCTCTTAATTAATGAATTGAATTATGTTATTCAATGATATCAATTCTTGAATTCATTTTGAAATTCAAATTAAATGTTGGATTTTGTGTGTTAATAAAATAAGACAATGTCTTATTTCATTAAGGGTTATTTTGTTGTGCGAGAAGATTGGAGAGGAGTTGCTCAAGCCTTGGAATCTTCATCTTCCTCCTTGAAGAACGCGAAGAATGCACCTTCCCCGATGAAGAACGCCAACCTCTGACGAAGGACGATGAATAATGCTAATTCCTCAGAGATCGACGATGCGATGTCGTGTACCACGAAACCCACGGTCCTCTTCTCCGCGACACCGTGTACCGCGACGCCAACGATCCTCCTTCTGAGATGCCGTTTTCCACGACGTCCATTTCCCGCGACAAACCTCGTTCGATGACTTCATTGATGTAGGGGTTTGATTTAGTTCACGAATATTATTTGTCGTTGAAACGTATATTTTTCCTTAGCTTCTTGATATCGGATTAATGTGAGGAGGTCAAACCGCATGAACACGACCGACCCTCCTCCCCCTTTGATGTTGTGTTTGTCGCGACACGATTAAAGGCAGCGCGGTGCAACGGCACCGCGTGGAAACAAAGAAGCAGTGTGGCGCCGTCGCGCCATTGAGGCCAAACAAAGCCGCATTGTCGTTGCACTGTGGCGCCGTCGTGCCACGCTTTTCGGACAAAGCCACGGCCCAAATCCGCGGCGGTGCAAGGCGGGGCGGCCGAAACCGCCGGCCGCCGGCACCTCGGAGGGGCAGGACCGTGGGGTCCCGCGGCGGCAGCACCGGCCGGCTGGACTGGGCCGGCCGTTTCGGAAGGAAGGTCGGGGGTCGTAACCCCCGGTTGGAAAAGGAGCGGCACCACGTGGGGATGCAGTTTCAATAAAGGGGGTCATCCCGCCCCCCCTTTCGCTCGGCTCGCCCAGCGCCGAGCTGGCCACACCGGGCTGCGCCCGCGCCCGGCCAACCGGCCCCCCAGGCCGGACCGGCTGCACCGGATCGGGCCGCGCCCTAATGGTCTGGACCCAGACCTTGTTTGGGTCGAACTGGTTTGGGCCGACCCAGGGGGTCTCGGGCCGAGTCGGTGCGGGCCCAAACCCCCCTAAAACCGGACAGGTTCATTCTTTTGCCCTTATCTTAAACTACGAACCTCCGATCGAGGCACCGTCCATTGCGATGCGATCCCTGGATTGAGACGGTCGTTTCAGTATATTACACTTAAGGTTTTGGAAAACATTGGGTATGGCTGGGTGGGTTCGAACACGAAACCATCCGGGCCCCCAGAGCGGAAACGCTTATAACATGGGCTCCGGACATCCGATTGACGTGTCGTCGACTTTGTTGGATTCCTCTTAGTGAGACGGACCTTTTGGCTTACTCCGCTCAATGTTTGGACATAGTGGGGTGCGGTCGGGTTGGTTTTGACTTAAAAACCAACCGGGCCCCTGAAACGAAAAAGCCAATAACTCTCAGACCGGGCGTCCGATTGACGCGCCGTCTGTCACGTTGAGTTCCTCTTGTCGAGACAGAACCTTGGGATACATCAACTCTAGACTACATGTCAGTTGATGTATCGACCCCATTGGATCGTGGAGTGGACCCTCGGGAATCGAGCATGCTGTGTGCGGGAACCCTAGAGCTGGCTGTGACTACGACGACGATAAAGACTGCACTAAAATCCTCCATGGGTTCGGAAATGATGACGACTACACTGAATTACGCCGTGGGTTCGGCAGCGATGAAGACTTCCCTGAAATCCTCTGTGGGTTCGGCAGTGATAAAGACTACACTGAAATCCTATGTGGGTTCAGGAGCGATGAAGACCGTACTGAAATCCTCCGTGGGGTCGACGACGATAACTATAGTTCTTGTTTCCTACATGGGTCTGGCAGTGTTTGAATCTATTCTTTCTATCCTACGTGGGTCTCGTAGAGTAGCTGGTCTGTATCCTATGTGGGTCAGACAACTTAGCTGGTTTAGTATCCTACATGGGTCCCAGCTTAGATGAATCAGTGGCTTTATCTGATCATCTCTATCACCTTACGAAGAAATTTACCTATGTGATCTGAGTCTTGACATTCAATCATTATCTTAGATATGATTGACTTTCTTTCCTCTGTGGATTGGGTTGTGTTATTCTGTGTTGATTGGGTTGTACTATCATGTGTGGATGTGATCGAACATGGGATCGGATGTTGGAGCCGAATTGGAATTGATGACTTAGGTATATGTATGGGAATATACCTAAGTAGTGTTGGTTCTTACTTCTTGATTGTATCTTTCCTTTGTGGATTATCCTTTGTGGATTCTGGGAGACATTCGGGGGTCTCAGGGTCCCTACTGAGTAGCGTATACTCACCCCTGCAAGGGCTATGCCCACACTACGTTGTGTTGGATGTAGACGACAGACAGCGCTGATCGTGGTTGAGGTTTGTGGAGCAAGTCGGTACCTAGAGGTGGACCACTGGGTGGGACGTACATGGAGTGGACGGCTGGACATGATGAGATGAGGTGGATATCTGTACCCACCCTTCAGGTGGGACTTCCAGTGGATGGCTCGATGTTGCTGCTTTACTTTCAGTTGTTGTACTTCTTTCCAGTTGTACCATACTTTCAGTTTGGGTTTGTATTCTGGCCCATTTACTTTCCGCACTTACTATTTTACCCAGTTTTATTTAGTGATTACTTCTGCTTGCTTACTCTATGGTGTTTGTTTACTTTATAAAGGCAATTCGTTCCTCTTTTTGTCAGGATTTACGCCTTGGTGCTAGTCGCCTACCCCTGGCCTATGGGAGGCGGGCTTGGGGTAGTCACGACATTGGTCCTCAGGATGGGTCGTGACAAATTGGTATCAGAGGAGTTCGGTTCTAACGGAGAACTCAGGACTCTGATCTTTCTTCTATGTGAAGCAATAATGTTAAGGGTATTGAGTGTGTTTATCAGTCCAGGGAGTCCAGTGTTGGTGCGGTGGCCGACGTATCCGTACACCAGGACCCTGACTTCTGATTTCCGACTCAATGCATGAAAAAATTGATTGCATGTGTGTTTCAAAAGTTTTCTTTGTGATTACTTTATGTCAGCTCACCAGGTATATTGTTTGACCATGGCAGACCTGTTTCTTTTCAATATTGCCCCACGATGGCATCTAGCTTGTGTTCCGAGCTTTGTGAGAGACGACAGCCCACCGAGCTACGAGGCCTCGGTGCATGGACCTTTTTCAGCAGAGGCAACAATGGTACCTCTACCCGCCGAGCCATCGATGCTACCAGTCCCAGCCACTAATAGTGCACGTTGCCTTAGTGCACTGCATGAGTATCAGCGTCAGAGACTGCCCGGGTTCTGCAGGGAGACGGACCCTCAGGAAGCCGAGGATTGGCTGGAGGCTGTAGTTCGAGTTTTCAGGTTGGTGGGGACACCAGCTGACCTCATGGTGATCCTTGCAGCGAGCCTCCTGCACGCGACAGCAGACAGATGGTGGAGCTTGAAGCTCTAGGTGCATGACGAGGCATCATTTATATGGACGGACTTTGAGAGCCACTTCTTCTCGGAGATCGTCCCAGCCACCCTCTGTGCGGTGCACATTCAGGAGCTTCTACAGCTATGGCAGGGCAACATAACGGTCGCCTATTGCTCCACGAGATTTAACGATCTCTTGCGCTATTCGACGGAAATGGTTACATGAACCATTCTTCCGGGGCCGAACCTTTGAGCAGGGATTGAGGCATGAGATCAGGGCATCGATGATCTCCCTCAGCATTCCGACAGAGGCAGGAGTACTGGAGATATCCATTCTCATAGAGATCTTTCTTGCTGAGCCTACGCCAGCAGCGAGACCTACCGCAGAGCGGCACGTAGCAGAGTCGTCTGCAGCTAGCAGTCGACGGATGTCACAGGGGTCCAGGCGAACCGGACCATCAGGCAGACCACCTCAGGACACAGGCTCATAGGTGCGGGGCACACGGCATAGAGCCAGCCTTCCGAGGTGCAGGCAGTGCTATGCATGCTATGGTCAGGGCCACATGGCTCATGACTTCCCGACCCATCGTGCAGAGAAGCAACAGATAGTTAAGGGGCCACCCAGGCAGAGGCAGAGGGTTGACCGTGGCGGTCCTCCAAGTGTAGGTGGACGAGGTAGGGGAGCTGGCCGAGCAGCAGGTGGTGGGCGATGCTTTGAGGCTTTACCACCACCAGCAAAAGGTCCACCCCAACCACAGGGATCTAGAGGGTAGAGACAGGCTCAACTTTAGGCAACGGAGGCCTACGACCATGGCGTGCCAGAGATGATTCGAGGTACAATCTATGTCTACCCCACCCTTGCTGCAGTTTTTATATCCACAGGAGTGAGTCATTATTTTATTGCCGCTTCCCTTATTTGGAGCTCGGAGATTCCGATGGAGTCGTTGGCTCGATCGTTACGGCTAGAGACTCCTATGGGAGGAGACTCGACGATTACACACTGGTGCCGGCATTGTGAGCTTACTCTAGGAAGTGAGAGCTTCAGGTGGGATCTTCTTGTAGCGGCGTAGAGGACTTACAACGTCATCTTGGGCATGGATTGGTTATCCACAGTTCATGCTCAGATCGACTGTATTAGGCGCAAGGTGCGGTGTGTTTTCACTAATGGGAGAAGGTTCACCTTCACTAGCGAGAAGGGAGCCTTTTCAGTGTAGGATGGACTCACATAGAGGAGAGGACAACCCATTAATCATAAGTTGTCTAGCCTCATCCTAGGAGCAGTTGATGCGCGGAGTCCTATTTTTCCTGTAGTGGTGGATCAGTATGCGGACGTTTTCCCTGACGACGTTCCAGGACTATCTCCTCACAAATAGGTAGACTTTTATATTGACTTTTACCCCAGGACAACCCCGATATCCACTCCATCATATCGGATGGCCCCCGCTGAGCTTCGAGGGCTACGAGTATAGTTGGAGGACTTGCAGGTCAAGGGATTCATCCGACCTAGTGTTTCACCATGGGCATCCCAGATATTGTTCGCCAAGAAGGCGGACGGGAGCTTGCGACTGTGTGTCGACTATCGTTTCCTGAACCAGGTGACCGTGAGGAACAAGTATCTGCTACCAAGTATTGAATACCTCTTCAATCAACTCAAGGGGGCATGGTGGTTCTCAAAGATAGACCTCAGGTCAGGCTATCATCAACTCAGAGTTTGAGACAAGGATGTGCAGAAGACAGCCTTCAGATGTCGGTATAGCCACTATGAGCTCTTGGTTATGCCTTTCAGCATAACCAACGCTCAAGCAGTGTTAATGGGTCTCATGAACATGATCATTCACCCATACCTCTATCGATTTGTCGTTGTCTTCATCGACGACATATTGATATACTCGACCACTGAGGAGGAGCACGCTTACCACTTGCGGGTTGTACTAGACACATTCTGAGAGAACTAGCTTTATGGAAATATCTCGAAGTGTCAGTTATATTTACGTGAGGTCCACTTCTTGGGACACATCATCTCTGAGGCGGGAGTTGCGGTGGATCCTGCAAAGATCGAGGCAGTGCTAGCTTGGGAGCCACCCAGGAGCATGAAAGAGGTGCGGAGATTCTTGGGTCTAGCTAGGTACTGCTGGAGATTTGTGCCAGACTTTTCCGAAGTTGCGACACCACTCTCAGATTTGAAGAAGAAGGGGAAACCCTTCGTGTGGTCAGACAGATGTCAGCAGAGCTTCCAAGAGCTGAGACAGAGATTGAACAGCACACCTATCTTGAGGCTACGGGAGGAGAGAGTAGGGTACGTAGTCTACTGCGATGCATCCGGGACCGAACTCAGATGTGTCTTGATGTAAGAGAGGGTTGTGATCGCCTATGGATCACATCAGTTGAGGCAGCATGAGAAGAACTACGCTACCCATGACCTGGAGTTAGTAGCAGTGGTCTTCGCTCTGAAGATGTGGCGACACTATCTGATGGGCGAACGCTTTACAGTCTACTCTGACCACCAGAGTCTCATGTACATCTTCTCGCATAAGGAAATGAATCTGAGATAGCGGTGGTGGCTCGAGTTCCTCCAGGACTATGACTTTGAGATAGTCTATACTCATGTAAAGGGGAAAGTAGTAGCCGATTCTCTCAACAGGAGGACGGGCATTCAGCTACTTGGGGAGGCGACAGTGCAGCTAGCTTCTTTGTAAATATCCTTCGTGGATAGAGATGGAGAATGCTTTATTTAGTCACTCAGAGTCACTCCTCCACTTCTTCGGCAGGTCAAGGAGGCACTGTGTGGGGATGTAGACTGTGAGACGCGGCGTGCACAGATATCCTCTGGATAGGAACCTGATGGATTCCTTGTAGGAGGAGAGCACATCGTCCTTTTCAGAAGACGTACCATGGTACCAGCTACTTTACAGGAGGTGGTGTTGAGAGAGTTTCACACTTCCCCTTTAGAAGTACATCCAGGAGTGGCGAAGATGTACTAGGATCTCAGACGACAGCACTGGTGGCTGGGTATGAAGAAGTCTGTGGCAGAGTTCGTTTCTCGATGCCTCACCTGTCAGCAGGTGAAGGTGGAGCACTAGGTGCCAGCAGGCTTGGTACATCCCTTGGAGGTCCCAGAGTGGAAGTGGGATGGGATATCTCTGGACTTTGTGATTGGACATCCACGTACTTCCATAGGTCACGAATACATTTGGGTGATTGTCAACCGACTCACCAAGTCGTCCCACATCTTAACCATCAGAGAGAAGGGCTCAGTGGAGAGCTTGTGACACCTCTACATTCAAAAGATCATACGGCTTCATGGTGTGCCATCTTTTATCGTCTCTAATCGAGATGCTCGCTTTACTTCCCGGCTTTAGAAGGGGTTGCAGGAGGCATTCGGGACACAGATACAGCTGAGCACCGCCTTTCACCCTCAAATGGATGTTCAGATGGAGAGAACCATTCAGAATCTCGAGGACATGCTCTGTGCATGTGTCCTCAACTTTGATCGCAGCTGAGAGGACCACCTACCCTTGGTTGAGTTCGCGTACAACAAAAGCTACCACTCCACCATCAGGATGGCACCATACGAGGAATTGTACGACCGACCATGCAGATCACCTATGTGATGGACAGACCCTGGGGAGTCAGCACTTGTGGGACCAGAAATGGTCTAGGCCATGACAGAGAAGGTCTAGGTCATCCAGGAGCTGATGAGGACAGCTCAGAGATGGCAGAAGTCTTATGCTGATAGGAGGCAGAGGTCACTATAGTTCGAGGATGGCGACCATGTTTTCTTGCGGGTCTCACCTCAACGTGGATTATAGAGATTTGGCCGGGGCGACAAGTTATCTCTGCTCTTCATTGGACTGATCCAGGTTCTCAACAGGATAGGTGAGGTGGATTATCGCCTGGCTCTACCACCTCAGTTGCACCGGGTGCGCGACGTCTTCCACATATCTCAGATGAGGAGATAATTGCATGACCTGACACACATCATCGACCATGGGGAGTTGGACATTGACGATGGGGCGACTTTTTCATAGGTCATAGTGGAGATCGAGGATCGACAGGATCGGGTCCTATGTGGGTGGTCTATTCCTCTAGTGCGCATCAGATGGCATCACAGGAACCTGCAAGAGAGCACTTGTGAGCAGGAGGCTCAGATGCGTTCTCAGTACCCACATTTGCTCCCCTAGTTTATGATGTATCTTTACGGGGATGTAAATCCCTGAGGTGGGAGTAATTAAAAGACCCGTAAAATTCACGAGAAATTTTTTCTTAATTTTCTTTGGGATTTTACAAGAACTCTGTTTCTGACGGCACCTGATTCCAAGACCCAGTGTGCCTGGAATCGTGTTCCGAAGTTTAGATCAGGTACGTTCAGTGAACGAATGAGCGGGTTTTCCTAACTTTTGAACTGGTTCTTGAAATCGAAATCCGAGGGCACCAATGAAACTACAGCTTCAGTAATTGCTTAGGAACACCTTTTCTGGAGTTCCGTTTGCTCAGGTGTGGTTATTTAAAAAAAGGGTTAACTAATGAATAAAATAAAATTTGTGCAACAATTTTTATTTTATGTTCTATGTAGTTTAAACCTACTTATGGAAGTTGAGGTGGGACCCACTATATCCTAACCCCTCTTGATAGGATATTAGTGAGGTGGGCCCCACACGAGCCCCACTTTTTCAACTTCCTCAAACCCCTATTATTTTTATAACACACCCGCACCCCCCTTTTATTAAATACCATTTCAACTCTCTTAATTAATGAATTGAATTATGTTATTCAATGTAATAAATTCTTGAATTCATTTTGAATTTCGAATTAAATGTTGGATTGTGTGTGTTAATTAAATAAGACAAAGTCTTATTTCTTTAAGGGTTATTTCGTTGTCCGAGAAGGTTGGAGAGGAATTGCTCAAGCCTTGGAAAATTCATCTTCATCCTTGAAGAATGCGAAGAACGCACCGTCACCGACGAAGAACGCCGACGTCCGACGAAGGACGACGAATAATGCTGATTCCTCGGAGATCGATGACGTGACTCCGTGTACCGTGACGCCGACAGTCCTTTTCTCCACGATGCCGTGTACCGTGACACCGACGATCCTCCTTCTGTGACGCCATTTTCTGCGATGTCCGATTCCCACGACAAACCTCATTCGACGACTTCATCGAGGTTGGGGTTTGATTTAGTTCATGAATATTCTTTTTCGTCCAAGAATATATTTTTCCTTAGCCGCTTGATATCGGATTAACGGGAGGAGGTCGGACCACACGAACATGGCCAACCCTCCCCCCTTTGATGTTGTGTTTTTCGCGGCATGATTAAAGGCAGCGCGGTGCAACGGCACCGCGCTGAAAAAAAAAGAAGAAGCGCGGCGCCGTTGAGGCCGAAAAAAACCGCGGCGCCGGTGCGCCGCGCCGGAAAACCACGAAGAGGACGCGGCTGGAGTGGGGCCGTAGTGGAGGGGCGCGGAACCGCTGTGCCGTGCCGGTCATTCAAGGCCATAGATCAAAGCTGCGGCGGTGCAAGGCGGGGCAGCCAGAACCGCCGGCCGCTGGCACCTCGGAGGGGCAGGACCGCGGGGTCCCGCGGCGGCAGCACCAGCCGGCCAGACCGGGCCGGACATTTCGGAAGGAATACCGGGGATCATAAACCCTGGTTGGCAGTGGAGTGGCCCCACGTGGGGCCGCAGTTTCAGTCAAGGGGGGCAGCCCTCACCCCCTTTTTGCTCGGTTCGGCCATCGCCGAGCTGGCCACACCGGGATGTGCCTACGCCAGGCCAACCAGGCGCCTAGGCCGGACCGGCCGCACCGGGCCGGGCCAGGCTGCGCCGGTGAGGCTGGGCCACACCGGCTGGGCCGGGCCGTGCCCTAATGAGCCAGACCCAGACCCATACCCAGTTCAGGTCGACCCGGTTTGGGCTGACCCAGGGGTTCTCGGGTCGGGTCGGTCCGGACCCAAAACCCCCTAAAACCGGACGGGTTCGTTCTTTTGCCCATATCTTGGGCTATGGACCTTCGATCGATGCACCATCAGTTGAGATGCGATCCTTGGATTGATATGGTCTTTTAGGTATATTACACTCAAGTTTTCGAAGAACTTTGGCTATGGCCTGGTTGGTTCGAACAAGAAACCAACTGGGCCCTCAGAGTGGAAACACTTATAACTTGAGCTTCGGACGTCCGATTGACGTGCCGTCGACATTGTTGGATTCCTCTTAGTGAGACGGAACTTTTGGCATACTCTGCTCAAGGTTTGAACATAGTTGGATTGCAGTCGGGTTGGTTTTGAATAAAAAACAAACCAGGCCCCAGGAACGAAAAAGCCAATAACTCTCAGACCGGGCGTCCGATTGACGCGCCGTCTGTAACGTTAAGTATCTCTTGTTGAGATGGAACCTTGTGATACATCAACTCCGGACTACATGTCAGTTGATGTATAGACCCCCTTTTCTCGTGCAGCGGACCCTCCCGGAATCGAGCATGCTGTGTGCGGGAACCCTAGAGCTTGTTGTGACTACGACGATGATTCAGACTGCACTGAAATCCTCCGTGGGTTCGGTAGCGATGAGGACTGCACTGAAATCCTCTGTGGGTTCAGTAGCGATGAAGACTACACTGAAATCCTCTGTGGGTTCGGTAGTGATGAATACTGCACTGAAATCCTCCGTGGGTTCGGCAGCGATGAAGACCGTAATGAAATCCTCCGTGGGTTTGACGGTGATGACTAATGTTATTGTATCCTACGTGGTTATGGCAGTGTTTGACTCTGTTCGTGCTATCCTATGTAGTTCTGGCAGAGTAGCTGGTCTGTATCATATGTGGGTCCTACAGCTTAGCCGGTTTAGTATCCTACATGGGTCCCATCTTAGATGAATCACTGGTTATATATGATCATCTCTATCACCTTACGAAGAAGTTTACCTGTGTGAACTGGGTCTTGACTTCCAATCATTATCTCCGATATGATTGACTTTCTTTCCTATGTGGATTGGGTTGTGTTATCCTGTTTGGAATGGGTTGTACTATCCTCTGTGGATGTGATCAAACATGGGCTCGGATGTTGGAGATGAACTGGAATTGATGACTTAGGTATATGTATTTGAATATTCCTAAGTAGTGTTGGTTGTTACTTCGTGATTGTATATTTCCTTTGTGGATTATCCATTGTGGATTCTGGGAGACCATCGGGGGTCTCGGGGTCCCTACTGAGTAGTGTATACTCACCCATGCACGGGTTATGCCCGCACTACATTGTGTTGGATGAAGACGATGGATAGCGCTGATCGTGGTTGAGGTTTGTGGAGCAAGTCGGTACCTGGAGGTGGACCACTGGGCGGGACGTACACGGAGCGGACGGCTGGACCCGAGGTGATGAGGAGGCTATCTGTACCCACCCTTCAGGTGGGACTTCTAGTGGACGGCTCGACATTGCTGCATTACTTTCAGTTGTTGTACTTATTTCCAGTTGTACCTTACTTTCAGTTTGGGTTTGTATTCTGGCCCATTTACTTTCCGCACTTACTATTGTACCAAGTTTTACTTAGTGATTACTTCTTCATGCTTACTCTGTGGTGTTTTTTTACTTTATAAAGGCAATTCCTTCCCCTTTTTTCGGAATTTACACCTTGGTGCTAGTCGCTAGACCCTACCCTATGGGAGGCGGGCTTGGGGTAGTCACGACACGGGTCCAGAGGATGGGTCGTGACATGACTCTTTTTTTCAAAGAGTTTTTATTTTATGAAAAAAATGTAAACTGAGTAGAAGTGTCTAATTTTTAATATTTTTCAATGTAATAGTTATGGCATAACTCTCTGAAACTCTAAACCTGAAAATATCATTAATGTGAATTATTCATTTAATTCAAGATTATGAAATGTTTTAAGGCCAGGCCCTTATACTAATACTTCATATTTTATTAAATATATATATTAACCCATATAGACATATTTCTATAATATAAACAAAAAATTTTCAACCATATATTGTAATTATATTTTTTTAATGATAACACACTTTTCAAATAAAATTTTAAAATATAGAAATATTTTTTTTGTGGAAAGTTACTATTTTTTAATATCAATTATTATGAATCTTTTTTCAAATTTTCTAAACACATAATGGGTGATAATATATTAATATATTAGATTAAAATTTTTATTAATACTATATTTTAGAAGGGGTGAGTTTATTTTGTTATAAAACTTTTATACAATATTTATAAAAAACATTCTAAAAACACAATTTCATCATTATTATGGTCCTTAACTTTAACCATAGTAGTCATCCTTTTTTGCCTAAAATGAATTTTAAAAAATTACACAATGTGATCGTAGTGATCTTAAATATTAAATTCACTTTCATATATTTAATTTCTAAAAGTGATGAAATATTAATCATAATAAAAGAAAATAAAATTATTATTTTTGAGTTAAATATTAATTATGATTCCCAAATGCTGCACATGGAACTAAAAAATTCAATATAATTTTTTTAAAATTACTTATCTAAATTTGTTATTATATATGTTTATATTAATTGTTGTCAAAATAGTTTTTCTCATTCTTTCCTTATAATAGTCTTATAAATGTAATAGTTTTAATAATATCATCATTTTTTTACTATTTACCTAAATATAAACTAAATTAAAAAAACACAAAAAAATAATCATTTGAAATTTTTATTTTATAAATCCATGTTTTTTATTTTTTCAAATTTTTTTTCAAAATGTGGAAAATTTATTTTATATATATATGTAAAAATATAATGAAATCAACTTATATAGGAAAATAAAATTATAAATTATTATCTATTATTATTACTATATCATATCAATTAATAAAAAATTAATGACAATATATCATTTAAATAAAAATTATAGTTTTCCATAATATTTTTATATTCAAAAAATAAAAACATAAAAATAAAATTTTTACAATAATTTTATTTTGATGCATAAATCAGACCTTTAATTTATTTAGATAAATTAATTGAAATATTATTAATATATCTCTATTAATAATGAAATAATTTTTATTTATATGTATATTTTATAATTATATCATATCCATTTTTACCCAACAAATATATAGGTACATTCTAATGGTTTTGTGTTGTTTAATTATAAATAATGGTTTTGTTTTCTATTAGATGTCTTCAAACACATTAGGATTAAAATGAAAAAAATATTATATAATCATTTGTCCAAGGGTGTCACATTCACCCATTTTATTTAATTTAGTCCCCATAAATTTAAATATTCATAAAAATCAATGTAGCTGTGATTATTCATAAAATATATGTCAATTGTGACATAAATTATAATTTCATTTATACCTTACTATATTTGTCTATATCAACATATATATCATTGATAAAAAAACATTAATCATCCCAATTTTTTTTACCCAAGTACGTATATACCCTAATCACATATACAATATAACATATCATCCCAAAACCATTTGATTCTTTTTTGACATTAAACCACCCCATGATTATATATTCCTAAAAAAATTAACTCTATATTTAACACAATAACAGAATAATCACTAATTTATAATGTCAAATGGTAGTCAATACATATCGTAATCCCAAAGATTAGATTAATATTGAAAAGAATATCATGGATGACATTTATATTAAATCAGTAATCAGTTACATGGATATCAATACTCTATAACCCAGAATTCTCAAAATCATTCAACACTCAATGAAAATATTTCCAATTATATATTAATAATATGATTTACCAATATCTGAATCATGTTTTCTTAAATAGTTATCCTAGAAATTGTAAAACCTATTCATAAAGTCTTAGAAAAAGGATATTGTAACCATTGAATAAATATTTTCATGCCACTAATATAGAACCACTAAAAGAGAAATCAATACATGTTTCACATAATCCTTATACCTTTTATAATATACCAAACAATCTATGTTAAAAATCTCACACTAATGAAAGCAGATAAGAATTTCCATGTAGTTGGGGTTTGTCTTAGTGGTAAGCACCTCATAATCTTACATGAAAAATGGGGGTTCAAAACCCATTGGGCGCAGGGACTGTAGCAATACTATAGCGATACTGTAGCAGTGGTGGTACTGTAGATCGGCAGGTACTGTAGTGGCGGCAGGGCACTGTAGCAGCGGCGGTACTGTGCGGGTACTGTAGCAACCGAGTTACTATTGACATAATGGAAATTTGGCCAAAACATTGGGCCTACGGGCTATGTAATGGGATGAAAGCCTACTCGGCCTTCGGGCTATGTAATGGGTCTCCCTCTACCTAGTTAAAAGAGGTCTTTGATTTTCATTAATAATAAAATGAGGCTTCAGACCCAACCTTTTAAAAAAAATTCTATAATTTTTTGACATTAAAATTTGAATCTCAATTCAATTGGTATGACTTGGAAACTGATAATTTAATAAATAATAATAATTTACTAATATTAACATCCATTTTTTATATGACCCCTTATTTTATTGTGTGACATTGCTGTTTCTAGATAAATACCTTTCTGAGCTTCTTTTTTGTCCTCGGTTTTCAACCAAATACTAAAACAAATAATTATATAATATAAATTCATAGTAAATAATTAAATGAATAGGAATTAAAAATAATAATACCTATTCATGAATAATATCACCATTTCTTTCTTTAACACTATAACTTCATTTGACATTTCATTATGTATGCATCACCAATACTTCATAGTCTAATCTAATAAAAAATTATCTTAAAATTGTCATGGAAAATATTGAAATATTTAATACATAAAAACCAATAAAAACTATGTATTTAATGGTTGATTTAAATTTTATCTAAAGAATAACATATCATTTAATATTTACCTTAACTCATAAATAAAAATATTCATATTTAACATTCCCATAGTCAGTACCTATTATTTTATTTATAACAAATATTTCCAAATCCTTCATCAAGATTCATTAGAGAGAATCCGAATTAACAATATCATATACAATATGATTGTAAAACTCGTAATTAGTTGGGCCCTTTTCATCCAATATATTGTTAATGAGTAAAAAACTATCATACCCTTTGCAATTTTATTTTCCATCGGTACAAATTTTCTAGGCCCTCATTCCAAATTCAATATCCAAAATGAACGTAATTTCTAGGATTACTACACAATATTCAGTTTATCAAAGCATTATAATGTTATTCTATAACTATTTTTATACATTATTATATTTACTAAATTCCGTCGATCCTAATGCCTAAAATAAAAAATAATACCTCAGTATCCTGAGTGGTTATAAATACCTTTATAAATATCGTAAACATTATATTATAAAATATTGATGAATTTTAAAGTATGAAATCAACTCCAATTAAAATCATCATAATATACAATGTTATCTAATCAATGCTAAGATATCAACATTAACACCCCATTCTCATACTCTCGAATCCAATGCTCTTAAAGTCATTCATTACATATAATATTCGATCTTAATTATAGATTCCATTACTCCTATATCCAATAATTATATTACATAATGAAAAAATTTTGTTACATAAATTCCATTGATAATGTTTGTTAAGGGATTTAATTGATTTGAAACAAATAATTCCCTTTTATTTCTTGAAAAAATGGATATTTTATTTTTCCCACTATATATGAAACTACTTAATCCATAATATTTCTTCTACATTTCACAAAAACCACCACACAATATATTATATTAGAAATGTAATGTGTAATTTTTTACTAATTTACAAGGGAAAAATAGAAACATAATAAAGGGTGACATAAAATGCTTTGTATGGAAATGGAAGAAATGACCCAATAATGTAATAAACATGGAAAAAATATAAAAAAATGAATAACTAATGATTCTAATTCCAAAATAAAAATAATCCCAGAGAAAAATATATACTTAGACAGAACTAATGATATTTAGATCACATAGATTAAAATTTCATGTTGATGTAATGCATAATTTCGGACTCATGATGTTAATTTCCGGGGCTTAACCAGGACAGCATCGATTCCATCACCTTTAATTCTATGAAACCATTATAGTTTTTCAAACAATAGTTATGAAATATTTTTGAATTTGGAAGGCCTCATCCCAATACCCATACATGTTTTTCCCATTAGACCTAGTGAGGCATTAAGGGTTAGTATAATTTTGTGCCTCAAAAATCAATTTTTACGTCTAATAAAACAATCTTATGAGATAATGCATAAATACTAATTAATGAAATTGGAAATAATTATCCATTTGGAATAAAAATATATGGAGGACTACAATTATACAATAGGGAAATAAATGGGATGATATTATTGTAACCTATCAAGAGATGATATATAGTTAAACAATATATGGTCAACTTTGCTAAGTAATCCATAAACATCCTTACATGAATAAAAAATATACATATTTTTAATTATCTTATAATAAAATAGTGGGATATATTTTTAGGAAAATGTCTCAAAACAAACAATCAATAGAGTTTGGTGTAAAAATTTATGTTAAAAATCATTCTAGATTAATTGACGTACCAAATCTTGGAAATATTCCATCAATAAAAGTAATGTAAATTTGGATATTTAAAATGTAATGGACTTAAATGAAATTTCATTATTATTTATGATGGATGGTTCGAAAAGAAAAATGAAGTGATGAATAGTATCATTGATGGAGAAATATATTACATAATCCATATTTATAAATAAGGTTGATGTCAAAATTTGTAGAGTATACTCAAATAACGATAAAACATTTCAATAGACAATAACTTAAATTAGAAATACAATTTATGTTTTCTTAGAAATGTCACTTTGGAAATAACAAATATCATTTATTTTTGAAAACATTTATAAAGAGATATTTAATAAATATTTGAGAAAAATAATTTATTTTAAGATCATTAAGACATAGAGAAGAAAAATATTATAGCAACCCACCCTAAATTCCACATAATGGTCCCCCGGGATAGTGGTCCATAAGACTTCAAGTGCACCTCCCCCAAATCCAGAGGCTATCGACTATAAATGAACGACTAGGGTGTGTCGTTGGAAATTTTATGACCTTGTAGTTAAAAGTGAAGTGTATATATATATATAATATGAAATATGAGAATAAGGCACTATATTTCTGGGCCAGAAATCCACAGTTGTAAATTCATTATCAACAGATAGATTGTAGTGGAAAAATTTCACATAATACCGAAAGGTAATAAATAATCTTGATGAAGATAAATAAAAAGCTGATATAATATGAATAAGATCATGGTGATGTAGCTATACCAAAATATTCATAGAATCAATGTATACAAACATATACAACATGATATCAAAATATATAAAAATGACAATAAAAAATAGCTAATATTAGAATCCTAAGAATAGTCTTTGTTCTTTTCTCCAAAACTCTAGCGTAGAACAATCAACCATGAATTTGAATTTGGAGACATCACATTGTCAATTATTAAAACCATAATGTCTATTAAGGTACCATGGGTCGACCGAGTTTGGTGAGAGATAATATAACAACAGGTCATGATAAAAAATTTATAGATCTATCCATGTTATGAAATATAAAATCAATATTTTGTAGTTAATTATATATTCAGGATAGAATAACAAAATAGATAAACTGTACTTGGATCTAAAAATAAACCTGGAAATATTAACCTATTTCATCTTATGCTAATGAGTCTAAACCATGAAATCATGAAAAGGTACTGTAAGGGGTATAATTTGAATGAATAAGGAATTTCACCAAGCATGTGATATATATTTATGGACATATCCTGAATTTTTATAAAAAATTAAAATATCTATATTATGTTCTTATTTTAAATAATTCAATCACTTTTTATCTCATTTTAACATATTTCATAAATATTGAGGGTCTCCTAGTTCCCATACATGGAAATTCTAAAAAAAATTAATGTACCCTTCTAGGGTCTCGGTATAATTCATTTCCAATGGATTTAGTTAGAGGTGACTTGATAATGAAATCCCATGTGTTACTAAAGATATGGTGTTACAATAGAAAGATATAACCTATGAGTCTATCACTGGTATCACAAATAGTTTCTTGAGTCTCTCTCATGTCATTGTAAAGCGATCATGCCACAGAACCCATCCATTGATTCACCCCTATGGAACAAATTTCACTCATAGAATGCTAAAATAAAAAATGTTGCACTTATCCCAGATGTATCTAGTATCTCGCTAGTGTCTGTTCAAGTCATTAACAAAATCTATCCAAGGAATGATGAGATAAACCAATGGTTCCTTAAGTCACAACCCATTTTATCACCATCAACACCACGGTGAGATCATTTTATTATGCATTAATGTTATAATAAGAACATTGGACAAGATATTAAATTTATAAAACCATTTATGGTAGGAGGGTAATGTATTAGAAAATAACCAACATACTTAGTCCATCCAATTCATTTACGTCATAGGATGTAAGGTCCATACAGAATGATTATAACCCTAATCCAATCAACATAACATATCATGGTATCTATGATTTGAAAAAACCTATCAATGTGTGTTATTAAATTTAGTACAATGGGAGATTAGGTCACAATGGTGGATCACACCCACGGAGGTGGAATATGTCATGTAGATAAACATGAGGGGTTGATTCTCCACTAACTTGGGTCTCTATAAACAGGATTATGCTTTCCATTTATATTAATTAACAATTTAATTTCATTTAAAGAAAGCTCTTTATATCAGTAAAATTACAAATATTTTAAAATACAAAGAAACGAGAAGAAAAAACCTAAACCTCCAAACATAGCCTTGTTGATCTTCCCACATCGATCATCGACCATTGATTCTATCAAGAATAGAGGATATCAAAAAAATCTTTGAATGATCTGAAAATTCTGAAAACCATCTCGTACCAAGATAGTACAATAGATTAGAAGGAAAAAATGGAAAATAGGGAAGAGGATTGAAGATCTTACCTCAATCTTCATAATGGATTCAATAATGGTAAAAATAGAGGGGAAATGAGGGAGATATCATTATTCCTAGTTCTTGATGGGGGAGAGATCCATGCAATAGGGAGGATGAGGGGTTATCTAGAAAGGAGATAGAGAAAGTAAATTTCAGTTAAAATATTAATGAGGGGAAACCCCATTAATTCACCCACATAGGATGTGGAACATAGTTTTGAAAAATTATTGTATAAACCACGTGCTGACCATGAGACAAGTTCAACTCAGAATGGGAACCCCTTTTTGGGTATGTGCATTTTTTATCTAACCATGTATAGTATGTAGAAGATAGCTCTATCCTAGGTGTCCGAAATTGAGCATGATCGTGCACCTGGGGTCGCACGGTTGTAAAAAAAACCTTTGCATCCCCAACACATCACTCCCTCAAGTAGAACAGTTAGAAAAACTGTGTGGGATGAGAAAAATAGTGTCTACTATCCTTATGGCCTCATTTTACTTTTCAAAATTCTAAACTCTTGGCTCAGAATGATCCCCTTAACACCCCCAAGACCTAATTTTATTCCTTATAAAACATTTTTTGGGCCAATAAAAAATAATAAACAAAAAAATAATTGTTCTATCTTATTAGAAATGTCAATACATTACATCCTCAAAACCTTAATAAAACTCATCCCCAAATTTTCTTTTTTAATGGTGGTAAGAAAATAATTGAGAAAGTTATTTCCATTGTGAATATACATCATCTTTGCATTGAAACACCCCGAAACACGACTCTCATATACTGATAAGTTTATGTTAACATTTTTTTTTGAATTTCATAACAACTAAACAAAACATGCTTCTCATAAGAAAATAATAATGTGGTTTTAATTTTTATTAGAATAAAACCAAGTAAAACACAAAAATGAGAAAAGGGATCTTTCATTTAAATAAGATCCCCATAGTGTTTACAATACACAAAGATTAAAAGGGTAGTCGTGCTAACCAAACATACCTACTAAAAACCCTAACAGAACTACGGGAAGACCACCTAGAAATACAATAAGACATGGTAAATAATGGATATCATTAAAGTCAATGAAAACAAATAACAATACCACCATGATCATGAAAATTGTGCTAAGCATCAACGGTATGGAAAGAACCATACTCTCCTCCTCCTCCACCTTCTTCTTCACTCAATGTTTAGGACACTCTAAAACAAGGTTTTATTTGGCTTCAACTCGACCGTTACCTTGGATGACCGTTGGAAATCCAAATGGCTATAATTATAACCATTAGACTTGTGGTGTTTTTACTAGAGAATAATTGAGTACAACTTTACATTATGAATTGAAAAATTAAAAGATAAACCCTAACTACAATATAATTATTTGAATTATGTTTTAAAACATAAGACATAATTAAAAAAACACTTTTCATACTTTTCAATTGTAATGTAAATAGTTTCATTTCACAAATGATGTTACAAATTATGTTTAAAATATTCAAATCAAATCATGCTTTTAATTAAACTATGTTTTTCTATAATAATAATTATCATAAGTTTTATTAAATCTCAATTTATAACTTTGATGTTAAAAACCTAGTGTTTATGAATATTTGTTTTCTTTTTGAATGAAATTTGAGACAAAGTCCAATTTATGTTCTTTAGCCTTATGATGTTTTTGAGGAATTCTAAAAAGGTAAAATTATTAAGGTTTTAATAAATATATAATTCCTTAAGACTAAAAACCTTTATAAGTTAGGTTTTATAAAAAAAATGGGCTAGCTCAAGCCATCACTTTTAAGGCTGGCCTCAGGGAGGTAGCTCATACGAAGTGTCTTAGCCTAGCCATTATCCCAATCCAAGGTTGGCCCAGGCAAAGGCAGAGCTTCCCTGAAGGGCGCATGGGAGCAGGAGAGCGTGGGCACGCCACAGTGGGCACATGGTCACGGGGAGGGTGTAGGTCGAAGCCTGTCGGGGGAGGCGAGAGCCAGTGTATTATCTAGTGTGTGTTGTGTAATTTATTTTGTTGGGGGAGTCTCAGACTTATAATGTACCACCATATATCTTGAATATTCGACGTGGGACAACAGTTTTCACTTGGGATCAAATCTGGGTCGTCGGATCGCCCCACACACAATCTGCACCATTGATTTTAATCCGAGGGTCGATCCCAAGAATCTGTGAACCCCTCCATGATTTTTTCGTGGACCGACCAATTTGGAATTATTTAATCATGGCCTTTCATGTTTTATTTAAATTACCGTGATGATCGAAAGCCGCCGGATCTCACCTCGGATCAATCCGATTATCCCATCGCTTTTATAAACCACGGTTGTATCTGAACCATAGAATAAATCATATATCCAATCTGGGTCATCCTTTTTTATCCCAATATCACCCCCATTACATCGTCTTCTTCCTTCATGTGGCACGTGTTGCACCGAACCCTACACTTTTGCTCCTTTTTTCTCTTTTCTTCCTCCTTCAAACGAGGTGGACCCTCCATGTCCCCCTTTCCAATAAGTGTTCCCCAACCAATAAATGGGCCGGTTGGACTTAACTCTTCTAAACAGTGGTAATAAAATCTTAGAATATTTTATAAATTTTATATAGTTTATAAAATAGTTTAACCCCTCGGTTTTCCCCTCCCGAAACACTTGTAATCCTCATCCAAGTCTGCCTCGAAGATCTTCTTCTCTTAGGATAGAGGTAAGGCGTTTATGTTTTGTTTTCTCATGAAAAACACTATATACAGATATGTTATTTACATATATAGACGGGAATGTATATGTTCATACTCTCACCCCAATATATATATATATATACCCTCTAAGGTGAATCTTGGTTTTATAAGGGTCCTCAAGCTTTTCTTTCCTTATAACAAATCTTGTATTCACATATTATATATATATATATATATATGAGTATGTATATGTCCATAAATCCACACTAGTTTATATATATAAACACTCACTAAGTTAAATCTGGATTCTCTAAAGGATAAAAATTTTGTATGCACTAATATTTCTAAAGTGGATGAATAATTTTGGGTTCGTTAAAATATGATTTTAGTTCTTTTCAAAACCGAATATACACCTATTGTACTTTTGTACATATACACATATCCCCATCTACTCCTATATTGTGTTTTTAAGGATTTTATATACAATATACAAATAATGATTTAGGGGTGATTAATGTTTTTGAATGAATTTTTTTTAGTATTAAAATTTTTGTTTTTATATATGTATTTTCATGCGTTATATACTCCAAACCAAGCATGAGTGTTGGTTCTCAATCTGATGATGTTAACAAGATGTTTTAAAAACGTGGGGTAGTATTTTAATACACAAGAAATATAATATATGAACTGTAAATATATATATGTATATGTTTGTTGTATGTTCAATTTATGAAAGTATGAAGGCATGTATAGACATACAGATTGGGTGGAAATCCTCAAATACCCAATTCTAGGTCTTTCGTATTGTCAGGTTATACGAACATGGATAACTAATCCCTTTTTCTCATGAAAAATATCTATGTGAAAACCTTTCATGATTATATAGGTATACACGGTCACATGTATCATAAGCTATCATGTTTGGGTTTTTTGACGAATGTGTAATAAATATGTTTTACTAATGCGAAATTATTAAACTTGGTTTACAAGTTGGAAACTCTTGTATATTGTGTATATACGTTTATGGAATCCCACACTTTAATATGTATGGATCATTAGAAATTAATTAATTAAAACATTAAATATTTTTGGACTCCATGAAGGCCAAACCAAGAGGTATTTATGTAATGGTGTTTGTCATAATCTGTAGAAGTATGTCAAACTTGATCAGTTAAAGAGTTATTAAATGATGATTTTATTCTTCAAATGTATTGAATGGTTGACCCTATTGTGTTTTATGATTTTAGAAAATATAAACATAATTTTTTCAATATATATTTAAAGTTTCAAAAGTTGTAATAAACCATGCAACCATGTTATGCACACTTGAGGTTTTATCAACTAATGTTATTGTTGTCAGTTGAGTCATAATTTATTTACTTGGTCACTGAAACTTCACAGAAATGTATTAAATAACATTTAATTCCATTTATCAGAATTATGAATCAAATAGTTATCATTTTCACATCTCATGTGGAAAACCCCTTCCCACCCCACTATGTGATATGCTTTAGTAATGATCATTTGTTCATATAATGTAATGAGCCATGTATGCCTTCGGTGAACTCTTATCAGAATGAAGGCCATATTATGTATTTCTGGTTTAAATTTTTTCATTTTCCATTTTATAGTTGCACTCATTGATGCATGAATATGGCTTAACATGATAATAAGATAAGGAAATAGAATTACTCAAGGTGGTATGGGACACCTTGAGTACACGACCTGATCTGACATATGAGGAATGTATTAAAGTAGTATGTTCTGGGTTGGAGACCGGTAAAAGTGATCTCCTTGGGTTAGAGACCGGTAAAATTAAGCTCTCTGGGATGGGGACAGGTAAAATTAAGCCCTCTAGGATAGGGTCTGGTCACAGTTATCCCTTAGGTGTTGGAACAATGCCCTAACACAGAAGTCCAACATTATACATTCCCTCATTTTGTGTAATATAATCATGTAACCAAATGGATAATCGATGAGTAGAGTATCCATGGTTAAGTTCCAATACTTATGAGTATCAAAAAATTAAATGCTTATGGAATGACATATGTTTAATTGGTATTCAGAGTATATAATTTAAATTATTATCTTTTTGTGTAACTCTGATTATTCTCTTTTTAACCAGTGCTTACATATCCATATGTCAAAAATGTTTCAAAATCCTTTTACTTATTACACAAAATGGTAATGCCTAAATTGAACCATGTATCCTTTTATTTTTTTCTAGCCTATTCTTTTAGTTGATCACTTTTATGATATGTCACATGTGTTATGACATTTCTTTAAAGAAAGTGTTTTATGTATGGTTTAAAGAATATTTTCAAAAGTCATATTGGTTTATTTTAAACACCTTAATGGGAATTCTTGTTCTCACCCTACGTTTATTTTTAAAATAAATTTTCAGGTTTCATCTTGAGCTAAAAGAAGTACGTTAGGAGAGGCTGGTTTCCCAGAACATGAACTGAATTCTATTTTCTGGATGGGACATGATGTGTAATTGATTAGTGCATGTTTTGTTAAAATTTACACATCATGTTTTGTAGGCACTGACTCTGGGTGTTCTGGGGCCAGGTCTTCACAGTTGGTATCAGAGGATTCAGTTTAGATTACTCTGGAAAACCAGAATTTAAACAAAGAGAAATATACTTAGGTATTACTAAATATGAGTTTTTTTCCTAATTTTTAGATGGAGGGATGGAATCAAATCCTGTCACTCCCTACCAAGATATTTGAAACCATCTTGGTCAAAATATGTGAGAGAGAGTACCGAACTTTCCCAATCTTCAAAGAAACGTGAAAGCAATTTTACGAAGTATCAAAAAATCTGATAATTCTCTGTTCCTATCAAGATAATGCCTATATTTACCATGGTAAATCTAATGAACAACTTGTTTTGTATATACGAAGAGGAAAGTACCATGATGGTCTTTTTCTATGTTTCACCCAACCCCAAAACTTCATGTCCATGATGTTGTTTCATGATACTTCCTTGAAAGGGGACCTACGCGCTGCTTACATGTACCAAATCTTGAGCATCAGTATGTATGATCATGTTGATGTCATCAACTTGTTTATATAGGATCCAAAATGGTGAATTCTTAGAGAAATTGTCCATTCAGACATTTCTGAACTCTCCACATATCGAGCCTCTCTTTGGAAGCTCGAGCGCACGGAGCACGAGTTTAACCCGTACTGTCTAAAGTGTGTTTGGGTCCAAGAAATAGAAGAACTAAACACCAATGTGGGTAATTATCTAGCCTTACCTGATGATCCTCAACGATGGGTGTTGTGGTGACGTTTTAAGGGAGAATTTTAGTGAGGTTATGTGAAAGGAATTGCGAGGACAAAATTCTTTGAAGCGGAGAATAATGTAACACCATGAAACTTGACTCTCATATTCTGATAAGTTTATGTTTACATTTTGTTTAAATTTCATAACAACTAAACAAAACATTCTTCTCATAAGAAATTAATAATGTGGTTTTAATTTGTATTAGAATACAACCATGTAAAACACACAAATGAGCACAAGGCTCTTTAATTTAAATAATAACACTATAGATTTTACAAGACATCAATATTAAAAGGGTATCCATGCTGACCAAACATACCTACTAAAAAACCAGAAGAACTATGGGAAGACCCCCTAAAAATACAATGAGACACAGTAAATAAAGGAGATCCTTCAGGTCAACGAAAACAAAGAACAACACCACCATGATCATGAAAATTGTTCTGAGCATCAACGGTATGGAAAGCACTGTCATCTCCTCCTCCTCCTCCTCCTCCTTCTTCTTATATTAAAGTTTAGGACACTGTAAAATAAGGTTTTATATGGTATTAGCTCGACCGTTACCTTGGATGACCCCTGGAAATCCAAATGGATATAATTATAACCGTTAGCCTTGTGGTGTTTTAACTAGAGAACAATTGAGCATAGCTTTAAATTATGAATTCCAAAATTAAAAGATAAACCCTAGTAATGATATAATGCTTTGAATTATGTTTTGAAACATAATAAGGAATTCAAGAAAACACATTTTGGACTTTTCGATTATAATGTTACGAGTTTCATTTCTCAAACGAGGTTACAAAATATGTTTAAAATCATCAAATCAAATCTTTTTTTATTTAAACTATGATTTTCTATAATAAGAATTATCATAAAGGGATATTATGTCTCAATTTATAACTTTTAAGTTAACAACTTAGTGTTTATGAATAATTGTTTTCTTTTTGATAGACGTTTGAGACAAATTCTAATTTATGTTCTTTTTCCTTGTGATGTGTAAGTGGAAGTCTAAAAAATAATCTTTATAAGATTTTAATAAATATATTCTTCATTAAGACTTAAAATCTTTATAAGTTAAGTTTTATAAAAAAAAATGGGCCATCATGGGCCATCCCTTTTAAGGTTGGGCTAAGGGAGGAAACTCACATTAAGTGGCTGAGCCTAGCCCTCAGCCCAAGACAAGGCAGTCCCAAGGCATAGGAAGAGCTTCCCCAAAGGGCACATGGGAGCAGGAGAGTGTGGGCTCTCCACAGTGGGCACAGGGTCACGAGGAGTGGGTAGGACGAAGCCTGTGGGGCGAGGTGGGAGCCCGTGTACAAGGCTCCCTAGTGTGTGTTGTGTTATTTCTTATATTGCGGGAGGCTCAGACTTATAAAGGACCACCAGATCTCTCGCTGATTCGATGTGGGACAAATGTTTTTGCTTGGGATCAAATCTGGGCCGTCGGATCACCCCGCGCATGATCTTCACTGTTGATTTCAATCCGGGGGTCGATCCCTAGAAGCCGTGAACCCCTCTATTTTTTTTGTGGACTGTCTGATCTAGCGCGATTTAATCATAGCCAGTGATATTTTTTTTTAAAATTACCATGACGATCGAGAGCCGCCCGATCTCACCTCGGATCAGTCCGAGTCGTCCATCGCTTTTATAAACCACAGTTGTATCACGACCGTCGGATCAATCAATGATTAAATATTGGCCACCGTTTTTTCTCCCGGTATCACCCCCACTATGCCGTCTTCTTCCTTCCTGTGGCACGCGTTGCTCTAAATCCTACTGTTTTGCACCTTTTTTTCTTTTCTTCCCCCTTCATGCCATTGTGGAAACTCCTTGTCCCCCTTGCCTGTAAGTCTTCCCCATCTAATAAATGGTCTAGTTGGACTCAAAACATCTCAACGGTGGTAATAAAAGCTTAAAATATTTTATATATTTTATTTTGTTTATAAACCGGTTGAACCCCTCGGTTTTCACCTCCCAAAACACTAGTAATCCTCAGCCAAGTCTTCCTGAATGTTCTTCTTCTCCTCGTATAGTGGTAGGGGTTTTATGTTATGTTTTCTCATGATAAATCCTATATAAATATATACAATTTTCATATATATATATGGGCATGTATATGTTCATACTCTCACACCTATATATATACCCTCTAATGTGAATCTGGGTTTTGTAAGGGTCTTCATGCATTTCTTTCCTTATGAAAAATCTCAGATTCACACATTATATATAAATATATATACATGTGTATGTATATGTCCATACATTCACATTGTTTTATATATATTTAAACTTTCTATGGTAAATATGGGTACACTAAAG
Source organism: Viscum album (assembly GCA_963277665.1). Taxonomy (NCBI): domain Eukaryota; kingdom Viridiplantae; phylum Streptophyta; class Magnoliopsida; order Santalales; family Viscaceae; genus Viscum; species Viscum album. The sequence goes on along the minus strand of OY728160.1, from coordinate 247,130,101 downwards.
GTTAAAAATTTTGTATGCGCTAATATTTCTGAAGTGGATGATTATTTTTGGGTTCATTCAAATATGATTTTAGTTCTTCTCAAAACCGAATATAGAACTAGTGTACTTTCGAACATATACACATAGCCCCATATACTCCTATCTTGTGTTATTAAGGATTTTATATACAATCTACAGATAAGGATTTGGGAGTGATTAAAGTTTTAGAATGAATTTTTATTAGTATTCAGAATTTTAGTTTTTATGTATGTATGTTCATGTGTTATATAATCCGAACCAAGTTTGAGAGTTGGTTCTCAATTTGATGATGTTAACAAGAGGTTTTACAAACATGGGGGAGTATTTTAATAAAAATGAATATAATCTATTAAATATATATATATATATATATGTATATTATTTTTGTATGTCGAATTAATGAAAGTATGAAGGCATGTGTAGTCATACAGATTGGGTGGGAATCCTGAAATACCTAATTCTAGGTCCTTTGTACCTTCAGGTTATGAAAACAAGGATAACTAATCCCTTTTTCTCATGAAAATATGTATGTGAAAACCATTCATGATTATATAGGTATACAAGGTGACATATATCATAAGCTATCATGTTTGGGTTTTTTTAATGAAGGCGTAATAAATATGTTTTACTAATGAAAAATTATTAAACTTGGTTTAGAAGTTGGAAACTCATCTATATTGTGTATATATGGGTTTGGCTTTCCACAATTTAATATATATAGATAATTAAAAATGAATTAAGTAAAACATTAAATAATGTTGGTCTCCCTGAAGGTCAAACCAAAGGTATTTACGTAAAGGTGTGTGTCCTATTCCTTATAAGTGTGTCAAACATGTTAAGTTAAATATTTATTAAATGATTATTCGATGCTTCAAAAGTATTTTATTATTGACCCTATCTTGTTTTAAAATTTAAGTAAAGATAAAAATCCTTTTGTCTAATATATATTTAAAGCTTAAAAAGTTGTAATAAACCATGCATCCAGGTTATGCACACTTGAGGTTTTATCAAGTGTAGTGATTGTTGTCAGTTGAGTCATAATTTATTTACATGACACTTCCTAGAAATGTATTGAATGACATTTAATTCCATTTATAAGAATTATTAATTTAATAGTTATCATTTTCACATCTCATGTGTAAAACCCCTTCTCACCAACTATGTGATATGCTTTAGTAATTATCGTTTGTTCACATAATGTAATGAGCCATGTATGCCTTCAGTAAACTCTCACTAGAATGATTGTCATATTATATATTTATAGTTTAAATGGTTTCATTTTTCATTGTATAGTTTCACTCATTGAATCATGCATATGGATTAACATGATAATAAGATAAGGAAATCATATTACTCAAGGTGGAACAGGACACCTTGAGTACACGACCAGATCTGACATATGAGGAATGTATTGGACTAGTATGTTCCGGGTTGGAGACCGATAAAAGTAAGCTCCCCGGGTTAGAGACTGGTAAAATTAATCCCTCCAGGATGGGGACCGGTAAAATTAAGCCCTATGGGAGAGGGTCTGGTGACAGTTACCCCATGGGTCTTGGCACAAAGCCCTGACATAGATGTCCTGCATTATAAATTCACTCATTATGTGTAAGATAATCATTTAAACAAATGGATAATCGATTAGTATACTATCCGTAGTTATGATCCAGTAATTATGAGTCTCCAAAAAGTAAAATCTTAAAGCATGACGTATGTTTAACTGGAAATTAGTTAATGTAATTGCAGTTATTATCTTTTTGCACAACTCTAATAATTTTCTTTTTAACCTGTGCTTACATATCCATATGTCATACATGTTGAAAAATCCTTTTACTTATTACACCAAATGGGAATTCATAAATTGAACCATGTATCCTCTTATTATTTCTAGCAGGTTATTTTAGTTCAACACTTTTAGGATATGTCACATGTGTTATAAATTTTCTTCAAGGAAATTGTTTTATTTAAAAGTTGTATTGGTTTATTTTAAACCCCTTACTGGGCATTCTTGTGCTCACCCTACGTTTCTTTTTAAAATAAATTTTCAGGTTTCAGCTTTAGCTAAAAGCAGTATGATAGGAGAGGTTGGTTTCCTAGAACATGAACCGAATTCGATTCTCTGGATGGGACATGATGTGTAATTCATCAGTGCATGTTTTGTTAAAATGTACACATCATGTTCTAATGTCACTGGATCTGGGTGTTCTGGGGTCGTCTCTTCACACCCACTCCCTTGTATCATATCATATGAGCCTATTCTTCCACAATACCTTGAAAAGAGGAAATGAAATTCTTTAAAGAGCCTTATTTATCCAATAAAAAATATATATCAAATGATTCTAGAAGGACACATTCATCTCCAACAGGATAATATGGGGATGAAATGAGTGGAATAGATTCAGATTATACCTTCAAAGCTATGATATGCTGATGATTCCATTCATGGAATGATACATTTTTGGTAGCTACAACCTATAGGCCACTATCCAAACTCTCAACATTATCTATAGAGTCATGTTTTATCGTTGTGATACCTTTTTCTATCTCCCAATTATTATATGGATGAATTTGAGTGATACATTTAAAAAGACCGATAGTCCCACCACAAAAAAAAGAGGACGTTGATGATGATCAGTATATGACTTCTTAAAAGAATAATCCATAGCCACATGGTTATGAATTAGCTGAACATTCTCTAAAGAATCTTAACCCAAAATATGACTAGTAGAGCTACCTCACCTTACTCTAACCAACATAAATGTGAAAGAAATGGTTTTTCATAAAGGGCCTCATAATGATCTATATAATTCATTTAATGAAATCAATTATTGTAGTAAAAATAAACCAAAGGGATATGCGTTTTTTATGAACCTATGAAATCAACGATGTCTTCATAATGATTATCCCCTAACACCTGTATCATTAGCTTTAAGTGTACTATGTTCTAAAGTACACATGGTTTAATCAAGAGCATATGTGAACCTAGTTCCTTTTGCAACCCATTATAGGAACACAATGTAAAGTTAGTAGCTCTATATGTTATGATAAAATATAGAAAACCATGAAAGATCAACGTCACCAAGATGTAAAGCCTCTCAATCTCATCAACAAAGAAGGTCAATGAGATTTATAAGAAGTGTGAAAACATGGTCATCTTTTTAATGATCACCCATATCAAATCACTACCTTTATGGGATATAGGTAAGTCCATCACAAAATTAATTATGACGTAATTCCTCTTCCAGTTAGGAAAGGAGGGTACCTTTAGAAATCTAGCATGTCATTGGTTATCTCCCATCACCTACTAATACGTGGAGCACCGGTTGATAAATCCATAAATTTTACCCATCATTATTATCCAATGATACAAATGATGTATATCTCTATACCCATTTTTAATCATATGGTTAATTAACTAAAAATGCATGATATGCCTTTATCATCTCTTGAAATATATTAGAAGGCACATAAACAAGCCCATAATAGAGAAATGTATTATTCAAATCAATAACCAGACCAAGGGGTGAGTTATCTCCTATTTTGATCTCCCTCAAAATGATACCGTCATAATCAAATAAATACATCACACAGACCTGCTCCAAAATAAGAAAATGTAATCACCATATTTGTTAATAATAGTTTACCATGTTGTTTGTAAACATCAAGATGCATCCTAGAGAACATATCCATCATTTTTCACTCACTCTTGGAATCCTTAATTTCATCGTTTAGAGTCTTCTAGATCAAGTAATCAACTATGACATTACCCTTTCTAGGTTTTAGTCATCCCCAATGTCGAACAATAGTAGGAATTATACACTATTAAGATACCTTATATACTTGTCTCCATGTGGGGAGAAGTATTTGAGATTTTTGTAGTCTATATAAACATCAAACCAGAAACCAACTGAGAAATTAGTCAAATAAATCATAGTATGGACCACTGAGTCTATCTTTAGGACATCCGTATGGTACTTTCAGTCATGAGGCCCCAACTAGTGGGACTGATACACTACATATAACACCTTGAGATTTTATGAGAAATATTTGTTTTTATGTATTATGTTATACGCAACACCAAAGGAATCTTTCACTACACATAGTACTATCTTGACTTGTGTCACATGCAGGAGAATCCTTCCTCGATAGCTTGTGTTGTATGCAATACCGAGTTTCACTAAACAATGATATGTTATTAGAATATTCTATAAACTAGCCGTTGTAAATAGTAATACCCAATTTTTGAAATTTTATAAATTTTATCTTTCAAATGGACTTCATTTTTGGATTCGCAATATCGAAATTATCCTAGGGTGAATTTTTCGTATTTTTCTGAAAAATTTCAATTTTTGATGAATAGTGAAAAACCCTGAGTTATAGTTTAAAAATGAATTTTTATTTAAATAACTATTTATTGTATTTTAAATTTATTTTAGGTCAAGATAGATACATAATACCTATATAATTTCAATTTAATTCATGGGAGTCATTTTACAACAATTATATATATATATATTTTTTTTATTGAATTTTTTACCGTCTTTTACCCACCTACTAAAAAAATATCAAATTTACATAAATCATAATTTTACAACTTTTATGAGTGGAATTTTCAAAATACGAGAGACACGGATAATATCAAGGAGTAAAATGTCATTCAATAAGATAAAAACATTTTTTGGTGAATAGTAACTTTTAACTTTTATTTACCACGGTTAAAAGTAAATCGGGTAATTAAGGGTAAAAATGATATTATTATTACCCTAACACATGTCCTAATTCTATTGGATAATTGTAATTCTACCAAAAACAAACATAGGAATAAAATATGACCATTTAGGTCCACTTGGATTAGATTAGACATTTATTATTATTTAATTCAAAGAAGAGTTAAAAGAATTAAAATCAAAGATTAGTAAGTAAAACATTTTTAATATAGGGTTATACATAAGATAAATTCAACTATAAATATTCCGTTGAAATCAAAAAATATTTCCAATATAATGGTATTTTATTAATAATTTTTAAACATTAAATATTTTAATTTATTTATGACACAATGATGATGTAGTAATTACCTTATTAATGAAATATTAACATAATTGATATTATAAATACCCAAATAAATGCAATTTGAGACTTTTTATGAATTACACTAAATTTATAGGTTAATATAACATATTAGGGTTGGCTATATGAATTCTTTTTTAAGAAATATTGATGTTATGAATTTAGAAAAAACAAAATACCAAATAGTGTCAAAACTGACATAAAAGAGTTTTTAGTAGAAATATTAAATTATTAATTAATATTATATTCTTAAAAATCTATGTTTTGGAAAAAAGACCTATATAATAATATATATGAAATAAATTAACCAATTTGGGTTTGATTTTCAGTTTATAGTATGTTTATTAACCATATAGTGTAAGAATACTAGAAGACACTGTAAAAGTTAAATTATTTACCTTATAGTTAAATCTAAATGATAAGTCTAAAATGGTAACCTAAACATGTCTAAAAACTATTGGTTGTGAGGATTTCAACCCATCCCCACCCTATTCTAGAAATAAATCACTTTGGAGCAATTATAAACCGAATATGATTTTATTATAAAATAATATTTTATGTTTTTCCTACGGTTCCCCTCACCCCTCTTTAAAAGGGAACTCCCCCTTCTCTTTAATCCACTCCTCCAAAGCCATTTGGCTCGGCCAAACCCTACCCAAATACCCTCCAAACTTTCCTCCCTTCATCCTAGAGGCCTTACATTAGTCAGAAAACCATCCTAAACAGCCATTTTGATCAAATCCAAAGAAAGAACATGAGGAAGAGGTAAATATCTCAGCACCTATTTCAATATCCTTTCTTCTTCCACTTACTCCTTCTTTTTTTGTTTCCATTATAAAATAAAAACTCCAGTATATTCTATATACTGTTATGTTATTATAAATGGTACCACAATATTAGCTATTTCATCCATCCTATGAATGAAAAAGTCCCCACATATGCGTACGTACGGCTTACCGTCTCCACGTCATGGTGTAGTTTGTTATTCAAACATTTCATCATTTGGAGGGGTATGATAACGAGTATAAATGATATAAATAATAAATATAACTTTATTATGATTCTTTATTTATGATATACCATCCAATTATATACGATTTTAATATCAAAAGAATGATATCATCGCTCGTGCATACGTACGGCCTATCGTCTCCACGAAGTGATGCGACTCATTCTACATTATCTTCATTGAATAATGATTATATAAACGAATTTAATGAATAAATATGATATATATTACACTAATAACATTCTATAAATGAGGTATTTATAACCTAAAAAGAGGAATAAGAATATATTCGACAAAACATACATAAGAACATAAAGCAATGAACACCTGAATAACGAGTAGAAATGAAATATTACTGATAAGAAGATAAGAATATGGCCATACATGATATCATAACAATGAATATGATTCTGTAATAAGTCAATGAAATTATTTAAATCATTATATATGAGGTTCGGATATGTACGAAGTATATCGGACCTATGGTAATGGAAAATCAGACAATCTCATTTTTATCCGAGTTTGTTTTTACATCAAAATTTACTAGGGCATATTTATCATCCACATCTATGTTTCATCAATATATAATATTATTTATATCCTCCTACAATTTTTTAAATTCAATTTTACCTATTAGGTAATTTTTAGTAAAAGATATGAAAGGAATATTTTGTCGTTTTCAGTACGAGGTACTTTTGACTTTTCATGTCAAAGTAAGAGAAGAGTGTTTTTTTAACTTATATGGAGTGAATGGATTTTTATGATTTCATAGAACATTATTTACATGAAGCCTCCTTTACATGTTTTCAAGTTTATTTTTAATTAACTTCTTTTAGTTTAAACTTTTATGACATGTTAAGAAAGGGAAAATGTTTTTGAAGTAGAAATGATATTTTCCTCAAGAATGGAGTTCAAGTGTTTTATCAAAATTATTTACCATATAAAATAATATAGGGCTCTTTTTCTATCCATATTTTTACATTTATTTGATTATTTTATGATGGAGTTTTTTTATGAAGTCCTTTTATCTTATATGGATTATGTTATGAAGGCGTGATGTTTAAGAATCCCATTTTTATTACATGGGTTATGCTATGATATATGATATATGATTTAGTGGCACACATAAGAATGGAATCATTATAATATGGGTGGGACCTATATCTCCCTTCAATTAATTGGGTAAATATTTATATCTCATGAGATAGACATGGATGGAACAACAAGTTAATCTGGTTTAGTGATATATGACTAGAACGAGGAATGAACTCGGTTTAGAAATGGACTTTTTCCTCTATGATAGTCTTGGAAATGAGTCTTGACTAACATAAGATTATTTTCTATGATTATGTGTATATGCCACAAAGTTTCATGTTATATGTTATCATCATTGGGATTAAATATCACTACTATGATTTATCCCATGTAATGATATTATGATCTCTTTTACAGGTTATGATCTTCAAAATTTTATATTCTTATGAATGTGATATGATTGATATTTCCTTTTTTTACCCTTACTGATAATTTGATCTCACTATTTTGTATGTTTTCTTTTCCCCATGTTAGGAAGAAGATTATTAAGTAGGATATTCCAAAAGGGACTCTATATATGATGAAATAAACGGGAGACAATGTAGATGATTTATGAACCAGTTATTTATGTTTCCCAGGTTCTAAAGACACTATACCTATACGGTCCTATCATGGTTTTGTTATATGTTGTAATAAGTTTGATTCAATTATGACGTAATAACAATATATGTAAAGTATGGGTCATTATAGTTGGTATCAGAGGAAAGGTATAGTCATCCTTTGGAAACAAGGATGTGAAAGCCTTAGTGAGAACCCTAAGGATATGTATAAGCATAAAACACAATATAAGTGTTTTATAAATGGTCATGAATAACCTATGATAATACCTATAGTGTGAAATTTTATTCTTGATTGGGTGGTTTTCCTATTATGATTATTTTTTATCACACTATGCTTATTGGTTTCAGTCAATGGATGGAACTTGAAGGACCCGTGATAATGCTGAATGTGACAGGAAATGAAATGATTGTCCCCATGATCTACCAAAAGTTATTGGATATGGGATGAAAAATCTTATAGCCATGATCACACAACTTTCTCAAGCTCTAAATCATGTAGGACTTCCAAATGAGCAAAGGAAGTAGTAACATTCTGTTGAATCCTTCATGAGGCATCTTTCACGTTCATTCAGCGAGTCTACTGATCCATTAGTGGATGAACAATGGATTAGTACAACAGAAAAGATATTTTTAGATCTTCAATGTTCTATACATGTTAAAGTCATCTTTGAATTATATTGTTTGGAAGGTGAAGCTGATCAATGGTAGAATCTTTTAAGGAATACGAGGCAAAGAGATGAAACTGAGTCCATGGAATGGGAAAAGTTCAAGAACATATTTTTCTAATAACTTCTTCCCTCGTATTATTCGAACAAAGATTGAGAAGGAGTTTGTTGAACTAAAGAAAAAGGATGATGAATCTGTTGGTACCTACGAATAAAATTTTACAAGACATTCAAGGTATACTTCCAGAACTATTGTCCAACATGAGAGTATGATTCATTGATTCTTTAGTGGATTAAAACCAACTCCTTAAAGGGCGTTATCCATAAGGGACTTCAATAGCTACATGGAAATTTTTCGATGTGATCTCAAGGTTGATATGGAGATTGGAGTAATAAATCAGTCATATGGATTTGATAAGAAGAGGAAAATGGAATTCAAAGAAAAATCTAATGACCACACTGAAAAGAAGATGATTTTTCCCTTATGCTCAAAGATTGGAAATAAACATAGAGGGAATTGTTTTAAAGGGACATGTAAATGTTTTAAATGTGGAAAAGAAGGTTATCGAGCATTTGAATGGTGAAATGATGAAAAAATGATGTCTAGTGATGCGAACATAGAGAAGGCTACATTGAATTCACCTCCTACACTTCATGTTACAAGCGCAAGTAAATGGGGAATTTTGCTAATCAGTGCCCTAATCCAAGGGTTGTTGATGATGATCGATGTCAAAAAACTCTTAAGCCCAAAGACAAAGGAAAGTCACATGAAATTTCTATCAGAGATGTGGAGTATGATAACGAAGTGGTGAAAGGTACACTGACCATCAACTCTAAAGTAGAAAATGTTTTATTTGATTCTGGATCCACCCACTCTTTTATTTTTGAATTATTTTCCAAGGTTATCATCATACTAGCATATTAATTAGCTATTGAGTTAGCTGTGACAACTCCTAATGGAACAAAGGTTGCATCAAAGGTTTATAATTCTTCTCCAATGGACATTTGTTGGAAAGTGATTCCAGAAAATCTTGTGATCATTCCTATATTGGAATTTTATGTGATTCATGGAATGGACTGGCTTTCCTAATATGGAGCTCATATCTATATCCAAAGAAGGGAAGTCACATTTCATATTCCAAATCAATAAATGATCATCTATCAATGCAAGTATGAATATAACCTTGTAGTGGAATTTCTTCCATCTTATGGGTCTTGATTCCAATAAATCATGGTTATTTATCTCAAATGGTTGGATAAAAACTCAGAATTAAGAATATTCCCATTGTATGAGAGTTTGATGATGTCTTTCCAGAGGAATTTCTAGGTCTTCCACCAAATCGTGAAGTTGAGTTTTCAATAGAACTCATACCAGGTGCTATTCCCATTTCAAATACACCTTATAGAATGGCCCCAATAGAGTTGTAGGAATTGAAGAAGGAACTCCAAGAGAATCTTGACAAGGGATTCATAAGTCCTAGTGCATCACCTTAAGAAGAAACTGTTCCGTTTGTAAAGAAAAAAGATGGATCAATGAGACTCTGCATTGATTATAGAGAACTTAACAATATCACTATCAAGAACAAATACCCTCTCCCACACATTGATTAATTATTTGACCAACTACGCGAAGCTCAATACTTTTCCAATATTGGTCTTCATTCTGGGTATCAACAATTAAGGGTAAAAAGGAGGATATAGCAATGATGGCTTTTCGTACAATGTATGGACACTATGAATTTATAGTGATTCTATTGGGTCTTACTAATTCCCATGCTATCTTCATGGATCTAATGAATAGAGTCTTAAGATACTATATTAATCAGTTTTTGGTAGTCTTTAAAACGATATTCTTGTCTATTCAAAGAGAAAGAATGAACATGATAATCAATTGGGAATTGTATTAAAGACCCTAAGAAAGGATAAGCTTTATTTCCAATTTACCAAGTGTGAATTTTGGCTTAAAAAGGTTTCATTTTTAGGATACATAATCTCAAAAGAGGGGATATATGTGGATGTAGAAAAAACAGAGGTTATCGGAAGATGGTCGATACCAACAACAGTAACTGAGATCCAACGTTTTCTTGGATTGTCTGGATATTATCGAAATTTTCTAAAAGATTTTTCACGATTATATAATCCACTCACCAGGTTGACTCGAAAAAGTGTTATGTTCATCTGGATGTAGGAGTGTGAAGAGAATTTCAAGGAGTTAAAAAAAGGTTATCTAGTGCACCTGTGCTCACACTTCCTTGTAGTGGAGAAAGGTTTGAGATCTATAGTGATGCATCCAAGAAGGGATTGGGTTGTGTTATCATGAAAAACAATATGGTGATAGCTTATGCCTCACGACAGTTGAAAATTCATGAGAAAAATTACCCAACTCATGATTTGGAATTATCTTCATTAATCTTTGCATTAATGATTTGGAGGAAATATCTTTATGGTGAAAGATGTGATATTTATACTGATCATAAAAGTTTAAAGTATTTTTTCACACAAAATGAGATGAATATGCGCCAAAGAAGATGGTTGGAGATGATTAAGGATTACGACTGCTCAATTAATTACCACCATGGGAAAGCAAACAAGGTGGCAGACGTTGTAAGTCGACAAAACCCTGCTAGCTTATCCATGATGAGGATCACAAAAGATCCAATATTTCTGGATTTATAAAGGATGGATCTTGGAATTATAATGGAAGGGGAAAAATATTATCTTTCTCAAATAAATGTTCAACTATTTATACATGTGAAGATTAAAGATGTATAGAAAGAAGATGTAGAGATACAAAAAATGTTGAGAAATGTTCCTGAATTTCATATTGATTGTGATAAAATAATATGGTTTAGGAATCAGGTTTGTGTTCCTCACATCACAAAATTAAATAAGGAAATATTGGATGAAGCTCATAGTTCTTAATTCTCTATTCACCCTAGAAGCACGAAGATGTATAGGGACTTGAAGGAGTACTTCTTATGGGATGGCATGAAAAGGGATGTTGCTGAATATGTCTCTCGATGCTTGGTTTGTCATCATGTTAATGCTGAGAGAGAGAAGTCTAAGGGGATGTTATAACCATTACCCATACCATAATGGAAATAGAAAAACATCACTATGGACATTGTCACTAGAATTACTAAAACATCCAAAGGCAATAATTCTATCTGGGTTATAGTTGGTCGCCATACGTTGTCGTCACACTTCATTGCTATTAGAGAATATTTCTCTCTTGATAAGAATTCTAGTATATACGTGAAGGAAGTGGTAAGATTGCATGGAGTACCACTTTCCATTATATCTGATTGTGATCTGAGGTTTACCTCGAAGTTTTAACAAATTCTTTAGCACACTCTAGATACAGAGTTGGGTTTCAACACTGCTTATCATCCTCCGATAGATGGTTTTTCTGAGAGGAAAATTCAAACTCTAGAATACATGTTGAGAGGTTGCTCTATGGATTTAAAAGGTGGTTGGGAGCAACACATACCTTTGGTGGAATTTTCTAATAATAATAGCTTTCACTCCTGTATTTAGATGGCTCCTTATGAAGCTCTCAATGGAAAGAAATACAGAACTCCAACTTACTGGGATGAAGTTGGGGAAATAAAGCTATTTGGACCTGATTTTGTTGACGATATAGAAGAAAAGGTGAGATATTTTCAACAAAACATAAGAGCAGCTTAGATTCAACAAAAAAGTTATTCCGAAAACTGAAGAAAAGACCTAGAGTTTGAAATGGATGATAAAGTGTTCTTACAAATATCTCCTTAAAAGACTGTAATGAGATTTGGAAAGAAGGGAAAGCTGAGCCCTAGGTATATTGGTCCTTTCGAAATACTGGATCGTGTTGGGAATGTAGCTCATCGATTGGCGCTTCCACCGAATCTCTCTCAAGTTCATGATATGTCCCATGTCTCTCTCCTGATAAATTACATACCCAATCCTTCACATGTACTAATCTCAGAAGTTGTACCGCAGGAGCAATAACGTTCTAATGAAGAATAGCCAATAGAGATTCTGGGTCGTAGAAAAAAAGTTCTACGAAACAAGACCACTCGCTCAGATAATGTTATATTGAGGAACCACCAATTAGATGAAGCTACATGGGAAGTTGAGGATATAATTTTGGAGAGGTACCCTCATCTGTTTTTTACGAAGTGACGAATTTTGAGGGCGAAATTCTTTTTAAGGGGGTAGAATGTAACACCCTGAGATTTTATGAGAAATATTTTATTTTTATGTATTATGTTATACGCAACCCCAAAGGAATCATTCAATACACACAACACTGTCTTGGATTGCGTCACACGCTAGAGAAACCTTCCTTGATAGCTTGCATTGTACGCAATATCGTGTTTCAGTAAACAACGATATGTTGTTAAAATATTATACAAACTAGTCGTTATGAATAGTAATACACAATTTTTGAAATTTTATAAATTTTATCTTTCAAATGGACTTCATTTTTTGATTTGGAATATCGAAATTAGCCAAGGGTGAATTTTTGGTATTTTTATGAAATCATTCAATTTTTGATGAATAGTGAAAAACACTGAGTTATTGTTTAAAACAAATTTTTAGTTAAATATTTATTTATTTTATTTAAATTTATTTTATCTCAAAATAGAAATATAATATCTATATAAGTACAATTTATTTCATTAGAGTCATTTTACTATAATTTTAGATATGTAAAAATTTTATTGAACTTTTTACCGTCTTTTACCCACCTCCTAGAAGAATTTGAACATTTACATAAAACATAATTTTACCACTTTTGTGAGTAGAATTTAAGAAATCCAAGAGACACGATTAATATCAAGGAGTAAAATTTTGTTCAATAAGATAAAAATATTTTATGGTGAATAGTAACTTTTTACTTTTATTTACCATGGTTAATAGTAAATAGGGTAATTAAGGGTAAAAATGGTATTATTATTACCCTAACACATGTACTAATTCTTTTTGATAAGTGTAATTAAACCAAAAACAACCTTAGGAATAAAATATGACCATTTAGTTCCACTTGGATTAGATTAGGACATTTATTATTATTTAATTCAAAGAAGAGTTAAAAGAATTAAAATAAAAGTTTAACAAGTAATTTTTTTAAATATAGGGTAATACATAAGATAAATTAAACTATAAATATTCATTAGAATGATAAAAATATTTTCTACATAATGGTATTTTATTTATAATTTTTAAACATTATATAATTTAATTTATTTATGAGACAATGATGATGCAGTAATTACCTTATTGATGAAATATTAACATAAGTGATATTATAAATACCAAAATAAATGAAATTTGAGACTTTTTATAAATTAAACTAATTTTATAGGTTAATATAACATATTAGTTTTTTTTAGATTAATTTTTTCGAAGTAATAATGTAGTTATGAATTTAGAAAAAATAAAATACCAAATAGTGTCAAAACTGACATAAAAGAGTTTTTAAAACAAAAATTTAATTATTAATTGATATTCTATTCCTAAAAATCTATGGTTTTGAAATAATACTTATATAATAATATATATTACATTAATGAACCAATTTCGGTTCTATGGGCAGTTTATAGTAACTTTATTAACCATATAGTGTAAGAATACAAGAAGACACGGTAAAAGTTAAAATTTAAACCTTAGAGTTAAATCTAAATGATAAGGTAAAAATGGTAACATAAATTGATTGAGAGGATTTCGACCCATCCCCACTCTATCCTCGAAATAAATTACTTTTTATCCATTATAAACCGGATATGAATTTATTATAAAATATTATTTTATGTTTTTCCTAAGGTTCCTCTCACCCCTCTTATAAAACGACACTCCCCTTCTCTCTAATTCACACCTACAAAGCCATTTGGGTCGGCCAAAACCTACCCAAATACCCTATCAACTGTCCTCACTTAATCCTAGAGTCCTTCCTTTAGTCATAAATCCATCCTAAGAAGCCCTTTTGATCAAATCAAAAGGAATTACACGAGGAAGAGGTAAATATCTCACCGCCTATTTCAAGATCCTTTCTTCTTCCACTTCCTACTTCATTGTTGTTTCCATTATAAAATAATAACTTCAGTATATTCTATATAATGTGATGTTATTATAAATGGTACATCCATATTAGTTATTTTATCCATCCTATGAATGAAAAATTCACCACATGTGCGTATGTACAGTTTACCGTCTCCATGTCGTGGTGTAGTTTGTTATTCAAACATTTCATCATTTGGATTGGTATGATAATTAGTATAAATGATATAAATAATAAATATAACATTATTATTATTATTTATATATGATATATCATCCAATTATAGATTATTTTATTATCAAAAGAATGATATCATCGCTCGTGCATACGTAAGGCCTACCTCCTCCACGATGTGTCGCGACTCGTTCTACATGACCTTCATTGAATAATGATTATATAAATGAATTTAATGAATAAATATGATATATGTTACACTAATACCATTCTTTAAATTAGGTATCTATAACCTAAAAAGTGGAATAATAATTTATTCGACAAAACATCCATAAGAACATAAATCAATGGACACCCGAATAACAAGTACCAGTGAAATATTACTAATAAGAAGATAATAATATGACTATATATGATATCATAACAATGAATATGATTTTGTAATATGTCAATGACTTTATTTAAGTAATTATACAGGAGTTTTAGATACATACGAAGCATATCGGCCCTAAGGTAATGAAAAATCTCACAATCTCATTTTTATCCGAGATTGTTTATACTTCAGAATTTACTAAGGCATATTTATCATCCACATCCATGTTTCCTCAATATGTAATATTATTTATATCCTCCTAAAATATTTTAAATTCAATTTTACCTATTAAGGAATTTTTATTTAAAGATATGAAAGGAAACTTTTGTTGTTTTCAGTATGAGATACTTTCGAATTTTCCGGCCAAAGTAAGAGAAGAATGTTTTTTAATTTATACAGAATGAATGGATTTTTAGGATTTCATAGAACATTATTTCCATGAATCCACATTTAAAATTTTTCAAGTATATTTTTAATTAACTTATTTTAGTTTAAAATTGTATGACATATCAATAAATGAAAAATGTATTTGAAGTAGAAAGGATATTTTCCTCAAGAATGGAGTTCAAGTGTTTTATCAAAATTATTTACTATCTAATATAATATAGGGATCTATTTTTATCCAAATTTTTACATTTATTTGATTATTTTATGATGGAATTATTTTTAGAAAGTCCTTTTATCTTATATGGATTATGTTATGAAGGAATGATGTTTAAGATTCCCATTTTTATTACATGGGTTATGCTATGATATATGATTTATGATTTTGTGGCTCACATAAGAATGGTATCAATATAAGATGGGTGGGACCTATATCTCCCTCCAATGCATTGGGTAATGATTTATATCTCATGAGATAGACATGTCTAGAACGACAAGTTAATCCGGTTAAGTGATACAGGACTGGAACGAGGAATGAACTCAAATCAGATATGGACTTTGTCCACTATGATAGTCTAGGAAATGAATCTGGACTAATAAGAAATGATTTTCTATGATTACGTGTGTATGCCAAAAATTTTCATGTTATATGTTATGATCATTGGGATTAAATTTCACAACAATGATTTATCCCATTTTATGATATTATGATCTCTTTTTCATGTTAATATTTTCAAAATGTTATGTTCTTATAAATATGTTATGATTGATATTTTCTTTGTTTACCCTTACTGAGCATTTGAGCCCACCCTTTTGTATGATTTCTTTTCCCCGGGTAAAGAAGAAGGGTATTAAGTAGGATATTCCAAAAGGGACTCTAGATCTGATGAAATAAATGGGAGACAATGTAAATGATTTAGGAACAAGTTATTTATGTTTCCCAGTTTCTAAAGACACTATACCTATACAGTCCTATCATGGTTTAATTATATGTTGTAATAAGTTGCTTCAATTATGATGTAATAACAATTTATGTAAAGTATGGGTCATTATACTACAAACTAATCACCCTTAATTAGAAATTTTCCAAGATCAATTCAAAAAATTTCATCATAAATAGTATTTATTTCTCACATCTTAGAAAAAAAATTTGAATAATCACAAAATCCAATCTCCATTTCATCTCCTTAAAATCCTTCTCACAATATTTAGTCTAATTGAAATTCAAAACCTTTTTGGCCAACCTCATAATTGGCACTTCTAGGTGTGATTCTTCTTAGATAAATCACATCTAATAGCTATCCAGACCTATGAATCTACATATATCAAATAAATTATTATGATTCTCCAAATAATCCCTGGATTTCATCCAATTTGGGTGAAATTTTATTTCCTATTCATTTATGATATGACCAATGAAGGGAACATTGATGATCTGAAAGTATAATTTGATGAGATTTGTTTGTAACTAGTACTATCTCATTGTATTTAGTATGATATCATGATTGTTGTCTTGGCCATGTTAGGTGGGAGAATACACTAAGATATATTGTATAAATACCACCATAAAGGAATCAAGAATTAGGTGGGAAACCAGATTCATTACAGCTATGAAAACAAACGACACATTCTTTAGAACCAACGACATGACTAGATACTCATATATGTTGTACCAGATCTACAACATTGTTCATGGTATGTCAAATCTCACTACATGATTCTAATGGAACACCTAACTCAAAATGATCCTGGAGAAACCCATTTCTCCTCAGATTTGGTCTATGTGGTTTTATATCCAAGGAAGTGTATAAATGGTCTTCACCATGATTCTAATCAATCTAAAATAATTCACACTCAATATAAGTTTATCATCCACATACTTGGGTAAATTACAAGTGGAGTGTATAGTGATGTGTTGGGTTGGAAAATACCCTTAACCTATATCAAATTAATATTCTTCCTGAGTTACTTGATCTCTGTAGGTCACATCCTATATGACAGAATGAAAACCAATGCCACACATAGAAAAATCATTATGGTGAACTCAACCTCTCACTTATGTGGTAAGATGGAGAAATCGTTAGGGATTTTGTCCCAAAAATTTTCTAAAACTAGAGGTAATTCAACAAAATACATTATTAGCTCACACATAAGGATATTTTCCATTTGGGATTCCACTCCACCCATCCCTGTATGTATGAGTACATCTTGACAGGACTGAAGATCCCATTCTCCATTAAGGATACACATACTACTTAAAATTAGTATAATCACAAAATCCAATATCTATTTCGTCTCCTTAAAATCCATCTCACAATATTTAGTCCAATTAAAATTTAAAACCTTCATGGTAAACCTCATAATTGGCGCTTCTAGGAGTGATTTTTATTAGATAAATCACATCTAACTGCTAGCCAGATCTATGAATCTCCATATATCAAATAAACTATTGGGATACTCCCTAGAACCCATGGATTTCATCCAATTTGGGGGAAATTATATTCCCTATTCATATATGATGTGACCAATGAAGGGAACATTGATGATATGAAAGTGGAATATGATGAGACTTGTTTGTAACTAGTTCTCTCTCATTGTATTTATTACGATATCATGATTGTTGTCTTGGATATGTCAGGAGGGAGAATACACTAATATATAGTCTAAAAATACCACCACAAAGGTATCAAGATTTAGGTGGAAATCTAGATGCATTACAGCAATGAAAACAAACGACACATTCTTTAAAACCAACGACATGACTAGATACTCATACTTGTCATACCAGATCTGGAACATTGTTCATGGTATGTCAAATCCCCCTACATGATTCTAATGGAATACTGAACTCAAAATGAACTTGGAGAAAACCATTTCTCCTCATATTTGGTCTATGTGGTATTATATCCATGGAAGTTTAATAATGGTCTTCACCATGATTCTGATCAGTCAAAAATAATACACACTCAATATAAGTGTATCATTCACATACTTGGGGAAAGGACATGTGGAGACCATGGTGATGTGTTGGGTTTGAAAATAACCTTAACCTCTATCAAAATCATTTTTTTCTTGGGTTACCTGATCTCTGTTGGTTACATCCTATATAACAGAATGAAAACTCATTCCACTCTTAGAAAAATCATTATGGTGAACTCAACCTCTCACTTATGTGGTAATCTAGAGATATTTTTAGGGATGTTGTCCCAAAAATTATCCCAAACTAGAGGAAATTCAACAAACTACATTAACATCTCACCCATAGAGATATTTTCTACTTGTGATTCCACTCCACCCATCCCAGTATGATTGAGTACATCTTGACAGGACCGATGACCCCATTATCCATTATGGATACACATACTACCCTCGGGTGATGTGAATGATAGATGACCATTATAGGAATCTAGTCATGCTCGATATGGAAAAAGATATCACATTATGAGATTGAAGTCATAGTCAGTTATCTCAAGTATCAATAAACTCGAAAGAAAATATTACCGCCCATTTCTAGGGGAACTCCTTTCACTGACATATACCATCTTATTGAATAACCAATGGTGTTTCAAAAGTGATTATTCCAATAGAGTACTCTATCACTAATTCCAAACATCCAATAGTTGGGATGATAGGGAATATTATGATGCACATGAACCATAAAAGGTAGATAATGAGGTAGAGGCTACAAAAATATTACCATTAACTATATAAATCCCTGGACTCGGTTGCTCTAGCTTAGGATATACTGCATATATATGTCCTGAATCATGAAATTGAGATGATACCTGAGTGACCAGAGCAGGTCCACTCCACTACCACTAAAATTATGTGTCTTGGTAGGAACAACCATTACCAAATTCTCATCTCGAATGACCTAAAAAGTCCAAATCTCTACCTCATGATGATTTCTTAATCCTATACCTACATGAGATGGTTGAAAAGACACCTTTTTACTGGATACATAAGTAAAATATTGATAAAAACACTAGAGGTGACCCATATTTCCACAAATTTCTAATGGGGATTGTATTTAGAACATTTATAATGACTCAATATAGTGCTCAAACACCCATGGATCAAATAAACCTGCTCCATTGTCTCTCAAACCAAACTCTAACCATCCAAGGACCAGTCTCCCGAATATTACATGCAAAAGGAATATTGAAATGGACAACTATAAAATCCTAAAATGGATCTATCATTATTTATTCCTGGAAACAATTTATAAAGTTAGTCTCGTCCAAAGGAAAATCCATATCCCATGATCCATCGAAATAAAACACCCAATGTGGGATTATATCCTCAATAACCTGGAAATCCATCTTTGTCTATCTAATATCTTCAAATGATAAGATATTCTTAATTTCAACAAGGAACACATTTCATCATTCTAAAAATTCTAGAATATGGATGCGAACATTGAGTCCCTATCAGAAATAACCACCAATGAAACACTATGAAATATTAAAATATGTCAAACATAGAATTTCCCAAGATGTTCCACTTTCATCATTTCCATTATTTTGATGAAAATTACTGATTTAGTAAGTATTCCAGTAGTCACCCAAATCATATCCCTAACACTAGGGTTATGAGGTAAACCAATTATAAAATCCTTAAAAATATCTTCTCACATCCATACATGAATAGGTAATGTCTACAAAAAACCTTAAGAGAACTATTGCTCCGTCTAAACTCATTGATAAGTGAGACACCATGGTACAATGTTTGCAACTAACCTCCTCATTCTCATCCATCAATATAAAATTTTCAATTTGTTGTACATCGTTTTCTCCACATGTGAACATACCAATAAGACTAGGGTTAACTATCTATCCTCTATTAACACAAAAGAAAAAACCACCAACCAACCATGAAAGCACAATGATCTAATGGGATACTGAGACCACTCACTAGAGTCCTCCTTCTATTCAATATTTCTCTAAAGTGTTAGATCTCACTGAATTTCATCTTATCAAGTAGAAAATTCTAAAAAACAGATGATTCGAAAATTATTTTTTCAAATATCACCTTCCCACAACCTCCTTCACACCAAAACTCATCTTATCAAACAAACTCATCAGAGAACACTTCCAAACAAATTCCTTAACTTATTTCGTCGGAAATTTTCGTATCATTGAATGAGAAATGAAATTTCCCTCCCTATGGGTATATATTGTATTAAAATTTAATATCTAAAGTTACTCATCCAAGAATATCTATACCATGTTCAGAAATCTCTTTGTAAAAATATATTTTAGGATATCATGATCAGAATATAACATAAACCACTCTATAAATAGATAATGATGTGTTGTTTTGATTTGATTTATAACACCTTTCAACTCAATATGAAAGGTTGGGTACTTCCTCTCCCTAGTACATATCTGGGGAGATCCATTATCTATAACATGTTTTCCCTCCATCAAGACACATCCCAATCCCATAATAGAGGCATCACAATAAACATAATAACCCAAAAATTGTACCAAAAGAATCAAAATGGGTGCTGATGTCAATCTCATATTCTTCCCACACAAATATCTCTATCACATTTAATTCCATTCATACATTAAACCCTTACATTTTATATTTATCATTAATGATACAATCTTGGAGAAGTCTAGAACAAACCATCTATAATAACAATCCAAACACAAGAATATTCAGATATCAAACACTTTTCTGGGATTCTCCCAAAACATACATTACTATACCCTTTCAGTGTCCACTATTATACCCCTCTCATATATCACATGTCCAAGAAAACATCACATACTGAATCCAAAACACTCTCTTAGAATGAATACCAAATAGATGATATTCCCCCAAGGGTCAAAAATGATATAAAAATGATCTATATTATCATACTCTTTTTTTTATTACACCACGATATCATCTACAAACACAAAAACAAAAGATTTCATGAGCCGATGAAATATTTATTTCATCAAATCCATTATCACTAGCGGAGGGTTGTTGAAACAGTTTGGAATGAATACAATCTCAAAATTACTATATCAACTCTAGAATGTTGACTTTGGTATGCCCACTTATCAAACTCTCATCTGATGTTAACCCAAACATAGTTCAATCAATGGAATACATCAGCCCCCTCTATTTTTATCAATGTTAAGATCAATTATGGATGAAGGAAACATATTCTTAACGGTCGACATGTTTTACCTTTTGATAGTCAATTCTAATACCAAGACATTTATTTTTCTTCTTAAAAAGGAGTATAGGTGAGCCCCATGGAAATATGAAAGAAAGAATATATCCTTACTCCCATAGGCCCACAAGATGTGCCTTATGTTCCACCAATATAATAATTTCTATTCAATGGGATGGTATAAACATGGGAATCATTTTAGGGAGTAGTTCAACAGTAAACTCAACCTCTCTCTCTAATAGTAGACTAAAAAAATTATCCATAATGAATTCAATGTACACACACAGAGTAGAATGAAGATAACTACAAAATCATTGGTAAACTAAAATAGGAAAAATTTATAACAACTGGAATGAGATTATACTAGTATAAGGGAAAACAAGTCATTCCCATCTAGATCTAGATTTCCTCTCAACTTGGAAAACATGAGTTAGCCCATCATTAGATACGAACAAAACCTAATGGGGACAACATTATAACTATGTATTCACACTAATTATGCAATCTATAATAATAATCAGGTTGAAGACATCATGGAAATTCACAAAAAAAATCCCCAACAACCACAATGTTGGCTATATCCACCCGATGTGCAGTGCATGTGAAACATGTTTTAGATCTCTTTCCCAATGGCAAGGAAATATCTAAAAAGAACAACATAATATCCTTGTCAAAACTAAACACTCCACCCATTTTTTTAGATATAGAATATTGAGTAGAACCTGTATAAAATAAAGCTATCACCATAGAATAAAAAATAATAATTATACCTGTTATAATAGATAGACCAACTTCATATACCTTTGGAACATAATATATCAAATAAATTCGCCCGAATATAGCCACATAGACATCCCCATTTTCTTAATAATGATACCCACATCCCTTAAGAGCATCGATGTAAACCTATGATGACTTTTTTTAAGTCGATACCTCCTTAATAACTTGAGAAATATTATCTCATAAATGTTTCACATAGATAGATTTCCCAGAAGGATGAATTATCTAAGAATCCTTATTACATTGACTCCTGGTATGCCCAACCCTCCAACACAGGTTGAAAATAAAATGTTTCTTCACTGATGTATCCCCAAAAACTAGTCCTGTAGAAAACCAATGACTCTTTCACTTCATTTTTTGACAAGAAGAATCACCCTGACTAAATTCTTCTCCTTCTGAAGCTCCACCCAAATATTTACTTCAAGCTATGTCTACCTCTTCCAAAACAATAATACCCACTACATCAACAATGGTTAGAATTCATAAATTAATTGTCATCGACCATATATCGGACCACATCCCCATATTCAATCATCGAGACATATAGAAATATTTCAGGAAAGGATCTTGTGAAAAATATACCAACTCATAAAAATGGGAGGGATACTACAAAATGGTATGATTCCCTTACTCCGACGTATGAATCTCTTTGGTTATATACACATGTTATGTGTCAGAATGAATAAAATGATGAAATATATTCTTCAATGAAACCCATGTAATACATTTTTGTAACATATATTGAACTATAGAGTCCCACCATCTCCATTTTACTCGCTCGCGCATATACATAGAAAAAACCACATGGGAATATTCTAGATTATTCAAAAAGATAAATATACTCTCAATAAATTCTCTCCAAACCTATGGTCCTTGTGACCGTTTATCACATAATAATATATGTGGCTATTTCTTGGTAAATTCTAAATAATGAACCACTTCTCAACCTAGGTTTATTATGCCCATTTTCTCTAGAGTATAAATGGTATGGATCATTACATCAACTAAAGAATAGTCCTTTTGAGGATCCACCTATGGAACCTCCCTCATAGTTTCCACCCTCATATTTAGAAGAGATCATCCAAGAGGAATTTTATATTAATCACAAGACATTTTCCTATCAATCATGCAAAAATTAGAGAACCACATAAACATCATATAGAATCCAAAACAATTATTCAAAATGTTAATGATTTAAAGGAATTATGAATTATATCACAAAAGAGAAATAACCTTTTTATGGAATGAGACAATCTAAATAAATTTCCTAGTTAGTTTTTTCAAAATGACCTCACACACACAATGTCCTAAAACATTTTACATAGGATAATATAATCAAATTTTCAATACAATTAATTTAAATGAACCAAAATACTAGGTCTTGGACTTTGTAATAATTTTCTGACCACCCATGGAAACTCAGGTCCAGTCACGAGACTGAGCTAGACATACCCCCTTTTCACTCCTCTCTAAATTGCAATGATCCAAATCCTTTCTACCCATGAAAAAAGCCAAATAAAGTAGTAATTACACAAATCAAGATCATTATCTCCTTTGATACCAAATTGTAATAGACCCAACATGTTCAACCAAACCAGTCACCTATATCAACCCATTATGGGGTGACATAACAAAATGGTAACATGAAAATTATATAAAATCATAAAAATAAGGCATAAAAAAGTTTACAATTTGTATCCAAGTAGAGATACATTTGATCAAAAAATCATAAACTAGAATGTATGACATGTATAGAAAAAATATTATCCATGTGACCAATAGTCACCACAAAACCATAGAAAACAAAAGTAGTAAAATAAAGGGGATCCTCCATTTTATATTATTCCCATCCCTTTACCATATCCTAAAAAACAAGGTAAATATCCTTCCAAAACAATAATTTGGGTGTGAGAAACATAAACCAACAAGTAACAACCAAAGAATATATACATGTTTTCATAACAGGAATAAAATGGTTCATATTTTAGAAAAGGAATGTTTTATGATGATTTTTGTTATATAAAATTTTAAAAACATTTCCCAATCATTCCTTGATTTTCACAAATTTAATATCATATTTTTGAAATTTATAAACATTAAAAATATTAAAAACAAAGATCATGATAAATAAATACAAATAAACATGTGAGACAATGTCCATGAAATAATCTATCATGAAATATACATTAATAAAAACCATGCATGATTGTAATTGGTCTATAGCCTCTTTGACGATATGCATAAGTCACTCACAAGCCCAAAAAGGGAAATTTTTAGATCCAAATAATTTTGAGTCCTTACACAATCCATCGAAATACAAGTGGTTACCTCATAGTGGTGTCACACATAGTAATTATGTCCATGTATATTTATTGATGAACCCGTTGTTCTCAAATTGGAATACTTTTCAAATGTTGTTTTAAAATCCATGATCACTTTTTTATAAAACCATTTCTATGTGATGATAATCTTCCTCCTGGTTTGAAACCCCATTTTCCATTTCATATCATGAAAATTATGCTCTCAATGAAAAAAATACCTTTATTACGTGAACCCATTCACTTTTCACTTTCAACTCATGAAATCTCATTTAAAATATCAAAAAATCAATTAGAATGATACGAAATTCCTGAAATTGGAAAACCTGAACAGATCCACCTACCTTAAGGACATTGAAAACCTATCCCCCTTTGACAATAAGGATTTATAACCACATGATCTACCATCTGAAAACAAGGCATGAAAATAAAATAAAAATTATTGATAGAAAACACAATATTATTACAAAACCATATCCAATTAAAATACAAACCCAAAACCTATGAAGATATCAAAGGAACTCTTACCAGTGTGAACCAATATATCCAAAAGGGTGATCATTTTCTGAATGAAGAAATATGGATGGAAATAATTTACCCAAAATTTCCTAGGTATGTTTCCCAGTTTATAGAAGAGGGTTCCACTAAAAATTAATGAGACATATCACTAGTATTATTTACTAAAACCAAATTTTTTAAATTTAGATGGTGTTTAACCTAGTGAAATGTTGTGTAATCCTTGGGGTTATTATACAGTGCAAAAATATCTCATTTTTATTTAAAACCTTATTTTCATATATATAAAGTGTATAACTATTACACAGCATGAAAAAATTTCACACCATGCCCCCAGTTCACAGTTTATTCCTAGAAAACATTACATAGTTTGTCCATCACATGTGTAGTGTACATGTTCCCAACGAACAACAAAAATATCAGGTTTTATGATAAAACAACAAAAAATTACAGACTTCATCATTACATATATACTCCCAATTAAAATCTAGAATCACTTATAAAATAATAATGTATTCCAACATCATAGATTATAACTTAACTGATATAAAGATAACTGGAAAATAGAAAATCATTATACCAACTCAATAATATTTCCTAAGAAATCAATAAAAACCAAAATTAAAAACATTATTGTCAAGGGATTTTATCACAGACACCATGAAATTTGAAAATATTTTTAAATAGTTCAAAATTTTACCTATGTAAATCAATGAAAAATAAATATATCAGAAGGGTTGAATAATCCATTTTATCATTATGTTATTTTTCCAAAGATTTATAACAATAAAATATTTAACTGAAGTACTCCCGCTGAATAATTTTACATAATAATTCTAAAAAAAATGCAATCACTCATTTCAAAATAGATAGATCTACAACATGAATAAAACTCATATGAATCTATCTACTATACTATGATATTGTTCCCTTTGGTAGGCAGTAAAATTCTCGGATGGTTCTAAAATGTTTCATAATATAACACATCATGATGTTGGAAATAATTCTCTTCTATTAACATGTGTGAGGTAAAAACATGTCCTATAAAAAAATTAACTATAATAATAATCTTTATAACCATGAAATTTGTTAATAATTCCCATGAAAAAATAAAAATATTAATATGTGGGGTGTAATACCATCATCATAAATTTTTCTAATTTTCAAAAAAACATCCCTTTTATTTCCTAATTCTTGTGATAATTATTTTAGTGTAGGTGGTTGATTTCATCAATACATTCAATCCACAACACAAAATAATCCATCTTAAAACAATAACCACATATCTCAGAAACCTCACATCACTACAATTTCTCAACATGTCCATACTCCCAAACTCACTAACAAATTAATACATCCACCAAAAATTTAACTTATATACATCACCTCAACACCTTACCATAAACAGTAAACCACCCGTTTCATATAAAAACCTACTATATATCTTCAAATAAATTTCACCAAAAACTTATCACTACTATCATAACCCATAAAAAATTTAATAAAAAATCAATTAATTACATAACCCATGTGAATATATTATCTATTTTGTGTGGAAATTAATATCATACATGATTTTATTCATTTCAATGTAAAATGAGTACTGATTAGGGATCTATTTCCCACATCTTCATAGGTTTTATGATTTTAAATCATGCATGGAAAACTAAAACACAATAAGATCAACCATACATAGCTATAAGAAATTTCCCTTACCACAATTATTTTGGGGGAATAAATTACATCTCCTCTTTATTTAACATTTTTATTCTATAAATATTAAAATTTTACAAAGAAAACCATTTAGTTGACCATAAATAATTTATTTTTTGAGATAAATTAATCCATAACATAATGGATCTAATAATACTTGATAATCAATGTGAAATAAAGGTTTTCATAAGACGTTATTTTCATGAGTTCACATCAATATTTCAATGAAATGAATTCAATGGAACCAAAAAACATACTGATCATTTAAAAGTAATATATAATGAACCACCATGCCACACATTTAAAATACTCAAATATGTGACCATGTTGAAGAAGTTGATTTTAAAGACCCGGAATTTCTGCAGAATTTTTTTTCATAAATACGTGGGAATTTTACGATTCTGCAATTTCTAACATTGCTTGATTCCGAGACCCTGTGTGCCAATAATCGATTTCTAAAGATTTTTTTGGGTACGTTCAGCAAATGTACGTATGAGATTTTATTACTTTTGAACCGGTGCTCTGAATTAAAATATGAGGGCACCGTTGAACTCGCAGCATCAGTGATTTCTTTGTGAGACCTTCACCGTAGTTGCGTTCTAAGGAGAGTGGAAGATAGATTTTGAGGGTTTTTAATTATAGTAAATAAAAATAAGGGTTAACTTATTTTTATTCCTTGGTGGTTAAAACCTCCATGAGGAGGTTAGTGGTGAGGCCCCCCCGCACATAACCTCTATTGGGATGATATTATTAGGTGGGGCCCACATAAGCTTCAAACCCCCTAAACCCCCCATTTATGTTGGATGAAACCCTTAAACATCCCTTGAGTAAATGAATCCAACCATCTCTTAATTTATTTGTAATTTTCCACCTTCCCTCATAAGTGTGCCAAACCACAAATTAATTAATGAAATTAATTAATTGATTTGAAGTCATTTGAATTCTTTTGGCCAATAATTAAACAATGGGTTATCATAACCCATTATTTTGGTTGGCACATTAGTTTGGAGGATCCTTGGAATAACTTGGAGAACTTTATTCTCCCAACAAAGAATTCCCTTCTCCAACGAATACAGATAGAAATCTCTCTCTCCCTCTTCAACCAGGGCAAGAAGAGGAAACACCGTCGTCCTTGAAGAATGCTGACGACGTCAACTTCTTCATCTTCTTCTGATATCAATGGAACGACGTCCTCCTTACAGTGAATTCATCAACGAATATCGTTATACAAGGAGGGGGATTTGAATTATTTTATATATGAGTATAAACCTCCATTCTTCATCATTCAAATTTCAGGATTATGGTATTCCAAATGTTATCTCCATGATGAAGATGTCTCGTACTGCTCAAACACAGCCCGACCCTCCCCCTTTGGTTGTTCTTTTTTTGACGATGGAGGAAGACCGTGAAGAAGCTGGCGACACAAGTCTGCCGGGTCGCCACAAGGGCATGGCACCACCGTGCCACATAGAGAACCGAGCCATGGCTAGGTGGGCCGCGGAGGTGCCAGAGGGGCACAGTGTCGACGCACAACACCGAAATAAAGATCCACATCCAGGAGGGCCGTGGAAGTTCGATGATGAGTGTGGCGTCGTCGCACCACATGGAGAAGCTAGAGGACATGTCTAGGTCGGGCTGCGGTGGAGGTGGCACGGCGCTGTCGCGCCCCGTGGAGGCCAGCTGAATCACGACGTCGTCACGCTGCGGTGGAAGAGCTAGGGGTGGCAGGCTGAGCCGGCCACCTGTGTGCAATACAGGCGGGACCCCTCGTGTCCCGCGGTTCACCGAACTAGTGCCTAACACTAGTTACATCGAATGCCAGGGGCGCCGAAGCCCCCCATACGTGGCTAGCCGACCATGCAATCCCACTGGCCGGCCATGCGGGCCAGCCAACCAGCCACGCGAGCCTGTCGGCCGGGATGCCCTCGGGCAGGACCACTCGGGTCGGGCCGCCTCTTTGGGTCGGGCCTCCCCCTCAATCTAGGTTGCACACTCGGGTTGGGTCGGAACCGCGGACCGGGTTGGTTCGACTGGGTCGGACTGGACCCAGACCTGTTTGGCCAGTTTACAATTTTTCCCCTATCCTGGGCTATGGGTGTTTGATCGACGAACTGTCTACGGTGACATAAATCTTAGAGGGATATGGTTCTTTTGGCATACCCCACATGAGGATTGTACATAGTTGGAGTATGGTCAGGTTGGTTTAAACCTAAAAACCAACCGTGTACCTGAAACGGAAATGCCAATAACTCACCGACCAGGCGTCCAATTGACGAACCGTCTATCGCGTTGTAACCCTTACGACATGGAAGTCTTTTGGGTTACTCATTTGTGGAGCTTAGTGGTGTTCTAGGTACAACCGATATCTCAAGGATAGATTCTATGGAAATCGAGTGCACCGGGTCCGAGGAATCTAGTGGATGATAGGGAGGTGGAGGTTAGAGATAGATCAAACGGAGGTCAGCACTCAGTGATCCTTTGTGGTTCAATGCATAATGATCCAATGTGGGTCAGATCCTGTGTGGGTCAGTGCTCAGTGATCCTCTGTGGGTCAGTGCATACCGGTCTTATGTGGTTCAGATCCTATGTGGGTCATTGCGGGGGTCAGTGCCTATCGATCTTGTGTGGGTCAGACTCCGTATGGTCAGAAGCAGTGCCTCTTGTCAGAATAAGATGATCTAGCTTCGAGACTAATAATATGCACTTCTATGATACACTAACAAAATCATGGTTTGATCTGAGTCAATGACCTTTGTGTTTCCGCATGATTGAGATGGGTTACTAGATAACATAGGTATAAGTATGGGCATATACCTAAGTATGGGTTATCAATTTTTTGTACTTTTTGGTTTATCCTTGTTGGATATTGTGAGATCTTGAGGGTCTAGGAGTCCCTACTAAGTATCATTATACTCACCCCTATATGGGCTATGCGCACACCTCGTTGTGTTGGATGAAGACGATGAACATCACTGACCGAGGTGGAGTGTACGAGGACTGGAAGGTACCCGGAGGTGGACCTCAGGACGAGTTGTTACCCAGAGGATATGGAAGGACATGGAGCGTTGAGGAGGCTATCAGTACCTACCCTTCCGGTAGGATCCGTGGGGGATGTTCCATGAGCTTCTAGACATCTTCCAGCTATTTGTCTTTTTAGTTGAACATGTTTTGTCTTTTCCTTGCACTTTACTGTTGGGATTGTATTTCCGACCCCTTTTTCTTTCCAGCACATCTTTTGTATACAATTTCTACATAGTGTTTTGCTTCTATTTGTGTACTCTATTGTGTGTGATTAATTTTATAAAGGAAATCCCTTCCTGGCTTAGGGATTTATGCCTTTGGTGCTAGTTTCTAGCCCCTCGCCTATGGAAGGCGGGCCTTGCGTAGTCACGGCACGGGTCCCAAGAATGGGTCATGACAAATTGGTATCAAAGGAGTTAGTTCTACCAATGAACATAGGACTCTGATCATTATTTTCTATGAAGCACTAGTGTTAAGAATACCATGTTTGGTTTTCAGTTCAGGGAGTCCTGTATTGGTACGGAAACCGATATATCCATACACCAGGACCCTAACTTTTGATTTCCGACTCAGTGCACAAAAACACTGATTGTGTGTGGGTTTTCAAAAGTTTTCTTTTAGTCAGCTCAACCAGGTCAGCTCACCAGGTAAATCGTTTGACCGTGTTTCATCTGTTACTTTTAGGATGCCTCCCTGCGGATGACTAGTTAGAGCCCCGAGAGTCGTACGCTCTGATAAACCACCGAGCGATGAGGCCTCGGTGTAGGGCCCTTTACCAACAGAGGCACTAGTGGTACCACTACCCATTGGTCCATCGATGCCACCATCCCCAATAGCAGAAGATACATTCCACTTGAGTGAATTTCATGGGTCCCATCAATAGAGGCCTCTGAGGTTTCTAGGTGAGATAGATTTTCAGACAGCTCGGTGTTGGCTGGAGTTTGTAGCCCATGTTTTCCACATAGTTTGGACACCCGCTGACTTGATGGGGCACCTAGATATTAGTCTATTTCAAGGAGTAGCTGAGAGTTGGTGGGGATTGTTGCTCCAGTTTTATAATAAGGCAACCCTCACCTGGGGAAACTTCAAGGGTCTTTTCATGGAAGAGTTTGTAAGAGTGAGTTTATGCACTATTCATGCTCAGGAGCTACTGTACTTTTCGTAGGGCATTTTGACAGTAGATGATTCATCTGTAGTAGGCAGTAGATAGATGACATTGGGGAACAAGTGGTTTAGATTTACTATTGGATGACCCCAAGATGTGGCATCGGGGGTGCGGGGCATCCGAGGCCGAGGGAACTTTGAACGGAGAATGGTCTTTTTTCCTATAGGGGACAGGGTCACAGAGCGCGTGACTATCCGACTCCCTGCACAGTTGATCAGTAGGTGTTAGAGGGTCCACCAAGACATAGGCAGTTGTAGGAGCATGAGCATCAGCCAAGCAGTGGACAAGGCAGTGGAGCAGGTCCTTCAGCTGATGGTGGTCAGAGTCATCGAGCACTACTACCACCACCCCTAAACGGTTCACCTCGAGCTCCAGGAGTAGGTGGAAAGAAGAGGGACTAGCTCAAGTCACAGAGACTTTTTTCATGATTTTTCTGGATTTGTTGATGTCTTTGTTAATGGTTTCTTTGTGTCTTTGTACTTTTAGATACAGTAATAAAAGACACTTTTCCTTGTGACATTTGTTTTCCTTCCTTTTTTGTGGTTGATACTAAGAGGATCTGGTTAAAACCGTGGACTTGACCCTCACATTTGAGATTCCTAATGGAGGGGACCCAGTGACCACACACTGATTCCGACAATGTGAATTAACCCTTGGAGGAAAGGGTAATGGTTGGATCTCTTGGTTGTAGCGTCGAGGCCTTACGATGTCATCCATGGAATGAATTAGTACCATTCATGTCATGACTCACTGTATTAGGAAAATTATCTGGTTCATCCAGGGGATGAGACCGGATTTATCTTTTTAGCAAAGGAGAAATCATAGAAGCTCTAGTAGTATGTAGGTGAAGAATGGTGTAGTAGAGTTCTTAACAATTGTCTAGTCTCACCCATAGTTCGTTGAGAGAACGCTTTACTGTATACTCGAATCACAAGAGTCTCAATTATATCTTCTCTCAGAAGGACCTAAACCTGAGACAACGGCGATGGATTGAGTTCCTCCAGGACTATGACTTTGAGATAGTCTATACTCATGGGAAGGGGAATGTAGTTGCCGATGTGCTCTGTAGGAGGACTGGTATTGTTAGGTCTACAAGGAAGAATACCCTGAGAGGGGGGTGAATCAGGGTATGGCTAATTAAAAACTATAGCCCGTTCTGATCTTGTTTCGCTGTTAAGAAAAACAATCTTCTCTCCCTTTCCCGCTGCACAATATAAATAGAAAGTAAATCATGCACAAACCACAAAAAATTTTACTTGGTTCACCCTCACTGGGCTACGTCCATGGAGCATACAACGGCGATGAGATGATGTACCAAATTCACTAAAGCACACTACTATTTACAAGGTTCGGGCTAGATCACTTCTATGCCCAGGCTCAGTGCCTTTACAAGATTTAGGGTCAGCTCGCTTCTTTCCCATGGGTAACTCCTCGTCTCTCTCTCTCTGGCTCACTACCAGTGGAGAGGATCACCTTCTTCCACTTCCTTCGCTCACTGCTCCATAAAGGATCCACTCATAGTTTATAGACCTGTAGGTCTCTTCATTATCACAAATGAATACATCCTCTCTTGTATGTATATGCCTTGTTGAAGCTCAACCTTCACCTGTAGATGAATTTCTCTTTTCACCGAAGGTATCGGGCAATCCCCTAGCTTCCACGCAGCCCTGAATCACTGCCAGAAATC
Source organism: Viscum album (assembly GCA_963277665.1). Classification (NCBI taxonomy): domain Eukaryota; kingdom Viridiplantae; phylum Streptophyta; class Magnoliopsida; order Santalales; family Viscaceae; genus Viscum; species Viscum album. The sequence continues at coordinate 247,097,341 of OY728160.1, read as the reverse complement.
AACCTTACTTGGATCCCTTCTCTAAGGTGGTGTGCATGTCTTAGCGCCCAAGTCAACACTGGCGCGCAAGTATTTATTAACACTTGCGTGACTCAAGAATAAGCTTCTCCAAGCTTGCGCGACACACTTCATTTGCTTCCCAAACCACCTTAGGCGCACAACAAATAGATGGTGCACATCTTCATCACTGGCACGCAAGTCCCTACTTGCGCGACCAAACACCACTTGCATGACTTCCACACCTACGTGATAGGAGATTTGAGTTTTCTAAGTATTGAACTCCGTGGGAAATGAGGAGAGGTGGTCTAGTATTTATAATAATTTGAACTACCTACATGACGGCGTGCAAGTCCTCCTCCGGCGCGCAAGTCTCGGTACGCAGCTCAACCTCCCTAGCCTCTACCGCGCTACTCACTTGTGCGACCGAACCAATACTTGCATGACCCACCTTAATTTTCCGTGTTTTGATGTTCTGATCCTGAAAAACAACAGGCGCGCAAGTTCACAAGCCTCCTAAGCACCGGCGCGCAAGTCTCTTCACGGCGCGCAAGTCACTTGCGCGACAAAATCAATACTTGTGCGACCCTTGTCCCATTGCCATATTTTGATGATCTGATCTTGAAAAAAATATGGCATGCAAGTTTCCATTTTTTCAAGTACATGACGAGCAAGTCCCTTTTCCAAAACCACTTTTCTTCATTTGTCGATTTTCAGGCCCAAAAATTTGGCAAACACTAGAAAATGGTGCCACCTTGTATCTGTTCTTTTTATGCCACCTCCAGATCATCCATTCTTTTGTCGACGTTCTTGAATCAAACATGGATCATTGATCACAGCTCTTGAACTCAACATTTCTCCATGAAATCCCCTTTGTCAACAAATTTTTATGTCATGGTTTTCTTTGTCAACAATCACAGCACAATTGTCTACTTTGTCAACAAACACAATCACCTCAAAAATGCTTCAATGATACCTTAAGGTATTTTTGCCCAACAATCTTCCCCTTTGGGCTTTTTGACAACTCTTACATAGAAAGATACATCATTAATTCTTCATCCACCATTCGCCTATGGTGATTCCAAAACATATCAAGGATTTACTGAACACATACTCTATGCCCAGATGAGAAATGCTCAGTGTGAGAAACAAGAGTAAATGAAAATTTCATCAATGCATCACTTCATCTTTTACACCCACTGTTGACACCAAATTGATACCAATTTGTTGATACCAAACCGATACCAATTGTTGCAAATACCTTTACCACATTCCAACACAACTCTTCTACTTTTATCATGATCCTCAACTATCGTGATATCTATTCTTTGATCAATCACTTCTAGAATCATCATATTTAAAACGCTCCCCCATTCTCAATGCTCCCCCTATCTCACTGCTCCACCTGTCAGCTTCTCCCCATAGCATCCATGATTTATCCAATAGCCACACTGTCTCCCCCTTGAACAATCACTATTTTCTCCCCCTTTGTCAATGAACCCAAAGGGAACTCCTTCATGGTCTGTAACAGAGTAGAGAAAGAATATCAGTACGTTATAGAAAAACATATTATACCTTGGGGAGAGGGGGTTTCCACATCCACACAATTTCAAGTGTGTGGAGTCAACTAAACTCCCAGAGCCAGTCGATGTCTCTCAAAAGCTTCCTTGGGAAAGGCCTTTGTCATAATGTCTGCAACCTGTAGCTCTGTAGGCACATACTCTAACTTCACAATGCCTTGCTCCACCTTATCCTTGATGAAATGATATTTGATCTCAATGTGCTTTGTCCTTGAGTGATGAACTCGATTTTTTCTATGATTGATAGAACTTGATCTATCACACTGGATTCCGATCGGAGACTTCACTTTAACTCTCATATCTTCAAGCTATTGTTTCATCCACAATAACTGTGTGCATGCTTGAGTGGCCGAAATATACTCAGATTCGGCGGTGCTTAATGAAATGCAATCCTGCTTCTTGCTTAAACAAGAAATATATAGTCCACCAAGATAGAATGCACCTCCAGATGTTGATTTCCGGTTATCCGCCGAACTAGCCCAATCAACATCAGTATATCCCAATAACTCTATCTGAGATTTGTCATTATATGTCAACCCCAAGTCCATCGAGCCCTTGATATACCGAAGTATTCTTCTCACTGGAAGCATGTGGCTTTCCTTGGGATTACTCTGATATCTTACTGCTTTGCATGTGGCGAAAAAAATGTCAGGCCTTGTCGCGTTCAAGTACCACAAGCTTCCAATAATTTTCTTGTATTCTGTGATATTAACTGCTTTTCATTCCTCGTCTTTTGATAATTTCATCTGGGTAGCAACCAGAGTCTTCATCTCTTTGAAATTATCCATTCCAAACCTTCTTAGAACCTCCTTGGAATATTTGGATTGAGAAATGAATGTTCGATTCCTTCCTTGAGTCACTTGTAGACCAAGGAAAAATGTTATCTCTCTAATCATTGATATCTCAAACTCATTTTTCATGAATTCAGAAAACTGTCTGCACTGAGCTTCATCTGATCCGCCAAAAATTATGTCATCGACATAAACCAACACCATAGTCCTTTGATTACTGTCATTACTGAATTAGAGATTGTAATCAACTCCACCATGTTGTAAACCTAGCTTCTTCAAATACTGGTCAAGCCTTGAGTACCATGCTCTTGGTTCTGGTTTCATCCCATACATCACCTTCTTCATTCGAAAAACTTTACTCTAATCTTCATGAATGAGAAAACCATCTGGCTACTCAATATACACTTCTTATTCAAGACCCCCATTCAGGAATGCATATTTTATGTCCATCTAGAAGACTTTGAACTTCCGTTGCACTACAATGGAAAAAAAATAATCTGATTGTCTCCAGCCTTGAAACCGGTGCAAATGTCTCATCAACATCAATTCCCTCTATCTGGAAGTACCCTTTTCACACTAGACATGCTTTGTTGTGAACTATTTCACCATCTTCATTCATCTTGTCATGATAGGCCCATTTAGTTCTGATGACATTCTTATCTCTAGGTCTCGAAACAATCTCCAACATCTAGTTCTTCTCAATCTGATCAAGCTCTTCATTCATAGACTGATCCCAGTGCTCATATTCAACTGCATCGGAAAAAAATTTCAGCTCCACCTGAGATAAAAACAATGTTTACTGTATTGATTTCATTCTTAGAGTTTGAACTGGAGCTGTCTGATCACCAATGATATTTTTCCTGTAAATATCAGCTTGAATCTTTGGATTCTTATCAGATTCAGATTTTTTTTCTCTTGTTCATCATAAGTATCTTCTTTTGAGTTAGCCTCTTCCACTTCTACTCCCCCTATGTTTCTTATCTCCTCATCACTTTTATCTAAAAACTGGTCACTGGATCGTTGAATATTTTGTTCATTTTCAACAATAGTGGCATTATTTCTCTCAACAATTTTTCCCAGCCTTTTGTTGAAGCATTTATATGCTTTTCTCTTCCCTGAGTATCCAAGGAATATTCCCTCATCTCCTCGTGGCTCAAGCTTCCTGTGATTTTATTTGTTGATAATGAAACACATACTTACAAAGATATGAAAGTATTTCAATGTTCTCTTCTTTCCATACCACATTTCATTTAGAGTATTCCCTCGCTTCGGACACAACAGAGACCTGTTCAAAACATATACCGATGTAAAAATTGCTTCCTTCTAAAATTTCTCTGGTAGGTCCATATCATTAAGCATTGTTCTGGACATGTTGTTGATGATCTGATTTCTCCTTTCAACTAATCCATTCTGTTGTGGAGTTCTCACTAATGAAACTTGATGCCTTATCCCGTGTTTCTCAAGATAGTTTTCAACTTGAATATTTCTGAATTATGTACCGTTATCATTACAGAACTTCTGAATCTTCTTCCCAAGCATCCTTTCCGACTCCCGCCTATACTACTTTATGCTTCTATACACCTCTGTCATATGGGTATTGACAAATACCCAGTCCATTCAGCTATAATCATCAATGAAAAATACATAGTACCTTTGTCCATTTATGGCTCATGGTGAGATTGGTCCACAAACATCTGCATGTACTCGTTCGAGCACTCTGGTTTATTTCTGTTCCTTTGGCCTGTATGCCTTCCTGATGATCTTCCCTTGTTTACATGCATCACATGTGTGAGTATGAGCATGTGATAGTTTGGGAAGGTCTCTAGCAACATCACACTTTACTAGATATTCCGTGGATGGTTGGCATAGATGGCCAAGTCGCTTATGCCACAACTGGTTTTCCTCCTCTCTGGATAAAAAGAACATATTTTCTTCCCCACTTACAAGGCAACGATTTCCCTTTATCCTTTTTCCCTGTAGAACAACTGCTCCATATTTTCCTTTCACAACACACATTTTATTGGTAAATCAGATAGGGTTCCAAGAGTCAGATAGTTGACTGACACTGAGTATGTTATGACTGAGGCCATCTACAACCAAGACCTCAGCACGTCTCATTTATTTTCCCCCAAATTTGGCCTTTCCAGATCCAACAATCAGCAGCCCTTCATCGTTCCCAAACCTGACAACTCCTTGTTGTCATATTTTATGTCTGTAATGAGATCCTTGTTCTCTATCAAATGGGATGTGCAACCACTATCAAGGATCCATACTCCTGAACGATCTGAAGAATTAAGGGAAATTTCCACAACAACTGCCTTCTCATCCATTTTCTTTTTGATCCATGTCTTCGACTTCACACTCAGTGTGGTTTGGGGAACTTGATCTTCCATAGAGCGTGATGGACCAGCTTCATCTTGTAACACTGCAAATCTATTTTGAACTCTTAACTCACTTGTTGGTTTATTGATTTACTTCATGTGACCATTTTGATTTTTCTTTGGGACATTCCTCTGTATGGTTGAAGTGCAATATCTAGCCATGTGTCCAAATCCTCCACACCAGAAGCAGTGTCCTTTGAAATATGTTCTGGAGAACCGTTCTATATTTGACTCCCACCTTTTTTCTTGTTCCTTTTGATATCTGTTGGCTTTGTAACAGACATACTATGAATGTCCCATCTTTACAAAACAATAACACCTGATAAAGGGTGCATTCCACCATGGTACTTTTGCACAATGAGTTTCCCCTTGAGATCTCTGCATATTCTGATTTTTCCTTGTGCCTAAATCAACCTTTAATCTTGGGACTGGTTCTTGCGGTCTGACTTCAACTGTCACATATTTTTGTTTCAAATTAAGCCCTGAAGTAGCCTCAATCTCTGAGCTCAATTGATGCTTATTTCCTAGTGAACTACTAGGCTCCTCTTTTATCTTTTCAGTCTTCGTAATGATATGCTTTCCCAAGAATGTGTTAGGAATCAAATGTTTCTCCTGGTCTTTAACTTTTCTCTTCAGACCGACAACTTCTTTTTCAAGTTCTTTGATATGGTTGACATGGTCTTTCACTTTTCCATTCAGTCCATCGATCTCCCTTTTCTGTTCTTCTATCTTGAGTTTATACTCACTAACGGATTCTGAGTTCTCTAGTGTTGATGACTTGAGTTTCTCAATTTCTTCCATCAACTGAGACTTCTCTTCTTCTTGTTGCTGCATCTAGAGTTTGGCATCGTGAACAACATTGTTATCTTTCATTATTTTGGCTCTGCAAACATCTATCTCCTCAAAAGCTGCTTCTAATTCAGCTTCCATGTCAACTCTCCCTTCAATTTCTTCTTCTTCATCAGCGTCTGTTTATCTCTTTTCTTGTGCACTACTGACAACAGCCACCATTGCATTTTTCCTACAATCATTAAAATTTTCAAACTCCTCAACCTCTTCATCCTCAGACTCAACTGAACTCTCTATTTCTTGTTAAATAAGATTTTTCTTCTTGAAGAAATTTTTCTTGAATTGCTTCTTCCCTTTCACATTGGCTGAAGATTTCTTCTTGGGATTTCCAACTTCATCTTCCTCATTTTCTTCTTGAAACTTTTTGGGGCATCTTGTAGCAAGATGACCAACTTTTCTACATCTAAAGAAAGCGAGTGGAAGTTTCCTTTTGAACTTTCCTTTTCCTCTTTGAAGATTTGAGGAAAGGAATGACATAACCTCATTTGTCTCTTCTTCTTCCTGAGAATCTTCAATGGTGAGATTTCTCATGGACTTAAATGCCATATGTTTGGAATTTCCCTTTTCCACAGCCTCGTTTTCATCATTCCTCATCTCATATGAAACCAAGGTACTGTGAAAGTTGTCCAGTGTCAGCTCTTTTGGATCTTTATCTTCTAGTATAGAAACATTCGGATTGAACCAAGGTGGAAGCATCCTCAGGATGCGCTTTGCGATCTTTATGTCTTCAATGAATTCACCAAGACCATGCATATCTTCTACAACAATATTTACCCTGTCAAAGAATGCATCAACAAACTCATTCGGGTTCATCTTCAGATATTCATACTTATTCCACAACACTTGCAGCTTTGCCTCCCTGACCTTTGTATCTCCTTCATATATATTCAATAGCTTTTCTCACATGGCACGTGACGTTTTACATGACATCACCATTGTATAGATAGGATTGGATAGGGCTCCCCCTAAGGCATTAATTGATTTGGAATCTGCATCCAAATCTCTATGTTCATCTTCTAATAATGCGCCACTATAAATATCAGTTGTTATGCCATGCATTAATGCTGTGAATACATCCATTCCCAATGATCGGAAGTAGAATTGCATCTGATTCTTCCATATCTGAAAGTTGTTCATGTCTAATATCAGAATCCCTTTATGATTAGTGACCTCCATTGAGAGAAGAACTGATATCAACCTTTCTCTCTGATACCATTTGTTAGGTCCACAAGGCTGAATACCATGAGAGGGGAGGGGGTGAATCAGGGTATTGCTAATTAAAAATTATAGCATGTTCTGATCATGTTTAGTTGTTAAGAAGAACACCCTACTCTCTCTTTCCAACTGCACAATATAAATATAAATTAAATCATGCACAACACACAGTAATTTTTACTTGGTTCACCCTCAATGGGCTACGTCCAGGTAGCATACAACGACGATGAGCCGATGTACCAAATTCACTAAAGCACACTACTGTTTACAAGGTTTGGGCTAGATCACTTATATGCTGAGGCTCACTGACTTTACAAGATTTAGGGTTAGATCACTGCTTTCCCAAGGGTCACTCCTTGTCTCTCTCTCTCTCTCTCTGGCTCACTGACGGTGGAGAGGATCACCTTATTCCTCTTCCATTACTCACTACTTCGGAAAGGATCCACTCATAGTTTATAGACCTCTTGGTCTCTTCATTGTCACAAATGAATACATCCTCTCTTGTATGTAGATGCTCTGTTGAAGCACAGCTTTCACCTGTAGATGAATTTCTCTTTGCACCGAAGGTATCGGGCAACCCCTCAGCTTCTACGCAGCCCTGAATCACTACTATAAATCAACCTTATTAGCACCCTTCTCTAAGGCGGTGTGCAATTCTAGATGTGCAAGTCTCCGTGCGCATTTCAACACTGGCGTGCAAGTATTTATTAACACTTGCGCGACTCAAGAACAATATTCTCCAAACTTGAATGACACACTTCCTTTTCTTCCCAAACCACCTTAGGTGCACAACAAATAGATGGCGCACAACTTCAAAACTGGCACGCAAGTCCCTACTTGGGTAACCACACACCATTTGCGTGACTTCTACACCCGCGCGACTGGAGCTCTTATTTTTCAATGTATTGAACTCCGTGAGAAATGAGGAGGGGTGGTCCAATATTTATAGGCATTTGAACTACCTGTGTGACGATGTAAATTCCCCCTCCGGCACGCAAGTCTCGGCGCGCAGCTCAACCGCCCTAGCCTTTGTCGCGCTACTCACTTGCGCGACCAAACCAATACTTGCATGAACCACATTCCTTCGTATTTTGATGTTCTGATCCTAAAAAACAACAGGAGCGCAAGTTACCGAGCCTCCTAAGCACCGGCGCACAAGTCTCTTCACAGCGCGCAAGTCACTTGCGTGACCAACTCAATACTTGTGCGACCCGTGTCCCTTTTCCATATTTTGATGATCTGATCTTGAAAAACATATGGCGCACAAGTTTCCAAGCCTTCAAGTACACTGCACGCAAGTCCCTTTTCTAAAACCACTTTTCTCCATTTGTCGATTTTCAGGCCCAAAAATTTGGCATACACTAGAAAATGGCGCCACCATGTATCTGTTCTTTTTATGCCACCTCCAGATCATCCAATCCTTTGTTGAAGTTCATGAATCAAACATGGATTGTTGATCATAGCTCTTGAACTCAAAATTCCGCCATGAAATCCCCTTTTTCAACAAATTTGTATGTCATGGTTTTCTTTTTCAACAATCACAACACAATTGTCTACTTTGTCAACAAACACAATCACCTCAAAAATGCTTCAATGATACCTTGAGGGATTTTTTCCAAATAGGTATTCAGCTACTAGGAGAGGTGATAGAGCAGCTGGTGGCTTTACAAATATCCTTTGTGGATAGTGATGGATCAGCCTATCTACAGTCTCTTACAGTCACTCCCCCACTTCTCCAGCAAGTTAGGGAGGCACAACGTGGAGTCACTGACTATGAGACGCGACGTGTTTGGATATCCACAGGGCAGGCACCTGTTGGATTTTCTGAAGGTGGGGAGCATGTCATCCTCTTCAGAAGACGTACTATGATACTAGTTTCAATTCAGGAGGAAGTGTGGAGGGAGTTACACACTTCCCTTTTAGTGGTACAAGTAGGAGTGGTGAAGATGTACCAGGATCTAAGATGACAACATTGGTGGACAGGTATGAAGAAGGTGGTAGAAGAGTTTGTCTCACGGTGCCTCACTTGTCAGTAAGTGAAGGCAGAATACCAGGTACCAACAGGATTGGTTCAGCCCTTAGAGGTCCTAGAGTGGAAGTGGGATGGGATATCCATGGACATCATGATGGGTCTTCCACGTACATCCAGGAGTCACGACTCGATTTGGGTGATCGTCGATCGACTCACCAAGCCGGCCTACTTCCTGCAGATCAGAGAGCAGGACTCAGAAGAGAGCTTAGGACGCCTCTATGTGCAAGATATTTTTCTATTTACATGGAGTACATTCTTCTATTGACTTTGACCGTGATGCATGATTTACTTCCCATCTATGGAAAGGGTTACAGGATGGTTTTGGAATGTAGCTTTGTTTGAGCACCGCCTTCCATCCTCAGACGGATGGTCAGACAGAGCGGACCTTTCAGACCCTCGAGGACATGCTGCGAGCTTTTGTCCTCAACTTCAGTTGCAGTTGGGAGGCCCACCTACCATTGGTGGAGTTTTCCTACAACATCAGCTATCACTCCACCATATGGATGACACCTTTTGAGGCGGTGTATGGGCGACCTTGCAGATCACCATTGTGCTGGACAGACCCTAGGTAGTAAACACTAGTAGGACCTGAGATGGTACGAGCTTCCATAGAGAAGGTGCAGATCATCCAAGAGTAGATGAAGATTTCACAGAGCAGACAGAAGTCATATGCTGATAGGATACGGAGGCCTCTGGAGTTCTAGGATGGCGACCACATATTTCTACGGGTCTCACCTCGACGAGGTCTACAGAGATTTGGCCAAGGCAGTAAGTAATCTGTGAAATTCATTAGACCTTTTAAAGGTCCTTAGCAGAGTTGGGGATGTGGCTTACCTCTTAGCTCTTTCACCTTGGTTGCACTGGGTTCACGACGTCTTCCACGTATCTCAGCTGAGGATATACCTGCACGAACCGTCCGACATCATCAACCATGAGGAGCTAGACATCGATGATGGGGTGAATTTCATGGAGGTTCCATTAGAGATTGAGGATCGATAGGAGAGGGTCCAATGTGGATGGTCGATACCTTTGTTGTGCGTTCATTGGCAGCATGTGAACCTCCAGGAGAGCACATGGGAGGGGAAGGCTTAGATTGGAGCTCAGTACCCTCATCTGTTCCCTTAGTTCGGGTTATAGCTTACGGGGGCGTAAAGCCCTGAAGTGGGGAAAATGTAAAGACCTGGAATTTCTGTGTAAATTTGTTTTCATAAATACATGGGAATTTTACAAGTCCCCAGTTTCTGAGGGAGCTTGATTCTGAGGACCGGTGTTCTAGGAATCAATTTATGAAGTTTTTTTTCTGGTATGTTCAGTAAACCTACGTACGGGATTTTATAAATTTTGAACTGGTGCTCGTAATTGAAATGTGATGGCACCGTTGAACTTGCAGCATCAGTGATTGATTAGTGATACCTTCACATAGTTGTGTTCTAAAGAGAGTGGAAGTAAGATTTTGAGGGATTTTAATTAAGTTTTAAAAAATAATGGTTAACTTATTTTTATTCCTTGGTGGATAAAACCTCCAAGAGGAGGCAAGTTGTGGCGCCAACCCGCACATAACCTCCCATGGTAAAAATATTATTAATTGGGTCCCACACAAGCTTCAAACCCCCTAACCACCCCATTTATGGGGGATGAAACCCTGAAACATCCCTTGAGTTAATGAAGCCATCCCTATCTTCATTTATTTGTGACTTTCCACCTTCCCTCATAAGTGTACCAAACCACAAATTAATTAATGACATTAATTATTTAATTTTAAATCGTTTGAATTTTTTTGGACAACAATTAAATAATGGATTAGCATTACCCATTATTTTGGTTGGAACATTATTTTGGAGGAGCATTGGGAGAACTTGGAGAACTTTATTCTCCCAGCAAAGAACGCCCCTCTCCAACGAAGAACGACGTACATCTCTCTCTCCCTCTTCAACCAAGGTAAGAAGATGAAAAACCACAATCCCTGAAGAACGCCGACGACATAATATTTTTTGTCATATTCTGAGGTCAAAGGAATCATTTCCTCCTTACCGCAACTTCCTCAACGAATATCGTTATACAAGGTAGGGGGATTTGATTTATTTTATAAATGAGTATAAACCTCCATTGTTCGTCGGACAAATTTCTAGATTATGGTATGCCAAATGTTATTGCCATGAAGAGGAGGGATCAGACCACACGAACATGGCCCAACCCTCCCCCATTGGTTGTTCTTATTTGTTGACATCAGAGGCGGACCGTGAAGAAGCCGGCGGTGCAAGGCTGCTGGTTCACCATAAGGGCACGAGACCGCCGCGCCCCGTAGAGAACCTAGCCACGACTAGGTTGGTCGTGCCGGTGCCAGAGGAGCATAGTGCCATCACACCGTGCAGGAAGGTAGAGCTGAAACCATAAGGGATGTAGTGGTTAGATGATGAGCACGACATCGTCATGCTGGGAAGAGGAGTTGGAGGCCACGACCAGGACGGGCCGCGACGGAGGCGGCGCGACGCCGTCTCGCTACGTAGAGGCCAGAGGAAACGCGGCACCGCCGCACCGTGTTGGTGGATCCAAGGACGGCCGGCTGAGCCGGCCGCCGGTGTGCACTATAGGTGGGACCCCTCAGGTCCCACGATTCACCGAAGCGACACCCAGCGCTAGTGCTTTTGGAAGCATGTGGGGGCACCACACCCCCCCCCCCCATGTGTGACCAGTCAGCCACGCGGGTCGGCAGGCTGGCCTCGGCCGGGCCGCCCTCAGCAGGACCACTTGGGTTGGGGTGCCTCTTTGGGCCGGGCTGCTGCCTCGGGCCAAGCCACACCCTCGGTCTGGGTCGGACCCACGGACCGGGTCGGACCAACTAGGTCGGAGTGGACCCAGACCCGTTTGGCCAGTTTACACCATTTTGCCCATATCCTGGGCTATGGGTGTCCGATCAACGAACCGTCTGTGGCGATGAAAATCTTAGAGCGAGATGGTTCTGTTGGAATACCCCAAATGAGGATTGGACATAGTTGGAGTATGGTAGGGTTGGTTTAAACCTAAAAACCAACTAGTTCCCTTGAACGGAAATGCCAATAACTCACAGACCGGGCATCCGATTGACGCACCGTCTGTCATGTTGGAACCCTTATGACATTGCAGTCCATTGGGTTACTACTTTTTGGAGTCTCGTGGTGGTTGAGGTACGACCGATATATCAAGGGATGATTCTATGGAACTCGAGTGCACTGGGTGCGAGGAATCCAGTGGTTGATAGTGAGGTAGAGGTTGGAGACAGATCATATGGAGGTTAGCACTCAGCGATCCTGTGTGGGTCAGAGCATACCAATCCAATGTGGGTCAGACCCTGTGTGGGTCAGCGCTCCACGATCCTCTGTGAGTCAGCGCATACCGATCCTGTGTGGGTTAGATCTTGTGTGGGTCATTGCGGGGGTTAGTACCTATCGATCCTGTGTGGGTAAGACTCTGTATGGTCATAATTAGTGCCTCATTTCAGAATAATTTGATCTTGATTCGTGACTAATCATTTTCACATCTATGATACACTAAAAAAATTCTGGTTTGAGCTGAGTCAATGACCTTTTTGTTTCCTCGTGATTGAGATGGGTTACTAGATAACTTAGGTATATGTATGGGCATATACCTAAGTATAGGATATCCATTTTTTTGTACATTGTGGTTTATCCTTGTTGGATATTGTGAGACCATGAGGGTCTCGGGTTCCCTACTGAGTATTGTTATACTCACCCTTGCATGGGCTATTCCCTCACCTCATTGTGTTGGATGCAGTCTATGCACATAATTGATCGAGGTGGAGTGTACGAGGACTGGACGGTACCCAGAGGTGGACCTCATGATGAGTCGGTACCCGGAGGAGACAGACAGACGTGGAGCGCTGAGGAGGATATCTGTACCTACCCATCAGGTAGGATCTGTGGTGGACAATCCAAGAGCTTCTAGACACCTTAAACCTATTTTTCTTTTTAGTTATACCTCTTTTGTCTTTTCCTTGTACTTTACTATTTGTATTGTATTTCCGAGCCCTTTTTCTTTCCAGTACATCTTTTGTATACAGTTTCTAATTAGAGTTTTGCTTCGAGTTCTGTACTCTACTGTGTGTGTTTACTTTTATAAAGTGAATGCCTCTCCATCTTAGGGATTTACACCTTTTGTGCTAGTCGCCAACCCTTGGACTATGGAAGGCGGTCTTGGGGTAGTCACAGCACGGGTCCCGAGGACGGGTCATGACAATGATGCACACAAATAATGTCACACATCATGTTTAATATGTTTTAAAATAAATTCTATGATCTAATTGTTTTCAAGGAAATACACATCCAGATTCATTTGAAAATTGAAAATGTCAGGATGTTAAGATAAATTCAAAAATATAATGGAAACTTATTTGGCTACATATATTTTAAATAGAAATAGTATAATATTAATTACATAAAATAATAAATCCATGGTAGTACCATATAATTATAGCGTCTTTATAAAATGGGAAACATAAAAAATTAGTTTACAAATCATCAAAATCATTTCCATCTTATTCCTTCGTAAATAGAACACCATTTTGACACAAATTTGTTAATACCATTATTCATATGATAGAGAAAATAAAAATAATAAAGGGTGATCTGAGATGGTTAGAAATGGTAAACAAGGGAGATATCATTCATATCATATTCAATTGAAATAATAAATTAATAAAAAAATTTGTGAATTATATCCTGCATATCAAAGATCGTGATGTTGGAAAAAATCTTAATTCACATAAAGAACATATTTCAATAGATCATAACATATGACATAAAATTTGGGAAGACACATAATACTATAAAATATTTTCAATATTAGACAAGGCTCATTTCAAAGACCATTATAGGGAAAAATAACTTTTATTGAACCGAGTTCACTCTTCATTATAGAGTTTTGTAACTGAACCAGGTTTTCATCCCATTCCAGCTCTATATAACCAAACTGATATCATTTTCCATTCCGGTTATTTTTCTCATGAAATATAAATAATTTTTCTATGCATTGGAGGGAGTTGTAGCTTCCCATGTACACATAATGAAAAATATACATATGTGTTCCACGTGATCATGTATCATTCACCAAATCGAAACCAATGGAATGAAATGGTTTTTATATAGGTCAATCAATAATTACACAACCCATAGAAAATAAATGGGATTCATAAATACCATTCCATCATAAACTTAAACCTAAAATATGAGTAATAGGGAAAATATCCATGAATAATATACTCATTAATTTATATGTAACATAAAATAATGTCATTATAGATGGATATGTTATATTATATAACACGTGAAAGTAATTCTATAGGAAAATATTAATCTTATTTTAAATATAAATATTTTTTAAAAATTCTATGTAATTTATAAAGAAACAATTTTCTTTGAAAAAAACCTTCTAAGATTGTAATGGCAGATTCAGTGAACATAGATGACCTGAAAGCCAAAAAATCTGCTCATTCCATACATGCTCAAAAATAAAATATCAAGTAACTTTTTATAGAAATCTCACAAATTACTTTGTTATGAAAATGAAAAAATATTCCATTCATACTGTTTAGTAAACATTAATACAAGGATAAAAAATGACATTAAGAATTATAGATGAATATTGAAAATATTCAAGAAAACAATTTTATTTAACATAGATACGGATTATAAATTTTACGTAGTAAATACTTAAATAAAAATAATAATAAAAATATTGAGATTTTGGAATTAACCTTTACCTTAGGTTTAATTTCCATTGTATGTATCATGAAATTTGGTATAATATATTAAAGAATGTTATCAACTTATTTAAGAACTACATTTTAATTTATGATATCATATATGATCATAATTTCACCAATATGTTAAAAATATTTCATTATTACTCATCCTTCGGGGGTTAAATGACTCATTTTCTTATGCATGTTTTGTCCTATAAGTCCCAATTATTTTTCATATGATATAGTCCCTTCATTTCAAAAAAAATTAAGGTAATATATATATATATATATATATATATTTTTTTTTATTTTTTCATTTTATGCATTAATATAAACATTCATTAATATTGAATATTGAAAATGAATCACATCGCATCGTGTAGATGGTACGTTGTATGTATACCCGAGCGATGGTATCATTCCCTTAATTATAAAATGGTAAGAAAGTAGATAGTATAAATTTTGGTCTAGTGTCAATATCATTAAATAAATTATATATATATATATATATTATTTAAATAATTATACCCATTCAAAATAAATTTGTGTTGAAAAATTGATTCCACCACATCATGTAAACAGTAATCCACACTTACACACACATTGTGATTTTGTTTTTCGTAGAATGAATAAAAGGTCAATTGTGGTTGTTCCATAATCATAATCACATCACAAAAACTAGTTTATATTTTAAATATTACATTATAATGGAATAAACCTATTATGAGTTGTAGATGAAGAAATAAGTTTAAAGACTCAGTTAAAGATATTCCCTCTTCTTCAGCGAGATCATTCTAGATATTGTATTAGGGACTATAGAGTTAGACTTTTGAGAATACCCAAACCTATATAATGTTACTAGGGACTTTGATAATGTAAATTATATTTGTATGGTTTTTATGGAAGGTTTACTGTAATTGGATAAAGTGAGGGAAGATATTCCCTTTATAAATGATCCAGGGGCACTTTTGGAATTTTTAAAAACATTAATTTATAATAAATTCAATATCAATCCAAATTTCAAAAAATTCCATTTATTTCAAAATAAAATGAGATAAATATGAAATATTATCAACCAATATATTTTCCACTTTTTCTAATTTTTTAAACCATATCATTTTGATTAACCCTTAAATAATAAATTTAAATTTTAAATATTGTAACAAATATTTCAATATTAAATGTGTGTAGTTTTATACTAATTTCAGGTCAATTAGATAATAAAATACAAATTTAAAACATTTAAACCCATAGTATAATTATTTGGTAATTATAAAGTAGTTTTATGATTTTTATATACATTAATAAAACATTATTTTGATAAAATATTAATACTTTCAAATTTGAAGAAATTTATATAATGGTTTTTAAAATTTTATCAATACAGATTAACATAAAAAATATTTTATTATATCCCTAAAATTTCATTGTAACATAAATAAATAGTTTTCTACATTAAATATCTAATATTATATTTAAGTTAATTTTTTTATAATTTGTAAGATATATATATTAATAAAATAATTACAGAAATAATGTTGTGTAATTATTTAATATAATTTTTTATTCAATAAAAAATAAAAATATTTAATATGATAAAGATATATATTTTATATTTCAGAATATTAAGACTCATTTAATAATTATAATTTCTATCCCTATATTAATGATGATATATTATTTAAATCATGAATCTAATATCTATAAATTTTTATTAACTAAAATATTATAAATATTATAATTTTTTCTAAATAATTCAAAACATCAAAAATAATTTTATTATTTCAAAAAATTATACTTATATTCTTTCATAAAATTAATTTGTCCCCATGTAGACACATAAGATGTATTAAAGAAAAATAAAATGGCAATTTGCGCATTTTGTTGATTTGAATAATGTATAAGTTATTTTTAGGGAAATGAGTCCATTAAATGACTTAATTTAAATCCTTAAGTGTAAATGGTCGAATATAAATCATTAAATAAATTCTACTCATTTGTTAGGGCTATTTAATAGTAATTTTATTTTTATTTATAACCAAAATTTTCTACATTACCTTTTATAGTGTAGTATGATTTTCTATTGTTACTATTCATATTGGAAAAAATAAATGGACATAATTATTAAATATGGGATGTATGAATCAATATTTTATATCCAATTTCCAAAATTAAAATCATAAAAGTTGTGGAAATTAATTTAATACAAAGACAGTAAATTACAAGAAAAACCTATTTTTGGAAATTTTAGAATTTAAATTATAAAATGTTGTAATAATATGTTCATTATTAAATACTTTTCATCAGACATAATTAATTTATATTAAAACAAAATTAACTAATTAAATTTTAAAACTATTACAAAACATAATTTGAATATGTAAAGACACTAAAAAACCCTTTTGAAAAAATTTATTCATTCACTATTCTGTAAAAAAAATTTCATAAAGAACCAATTTTTAAATTATATTGACATGATAATTTATACAAAATAAAATATTTTTTAACCCATTTTATCAAATAAAAAAATTACCTTTTTTATGAATATTTATAAATTCATTTTACTAAAAAATTATTTATTATTTTTTAAGAAATTGGAAATACATTCTAATTCAGTTATAACATTATATTTAATAATTTTGTAATTATTATTTATTCTCATCAATAGAGGATTCTACTGATGATCAGTATATGACTTGTTATTATACTAATCAATAGCCACATGCTTATGAATCAGCTGAACATTCTCCAAAGAATCCTAAACAAAAAGATGATCTAGTAGAGCTACCTCACCTTACTCTAACCCACATAAAGGTGAAAGAAATGACATTTCATAAAGGGCCTCATAATGATCTATATAAATCATTTAATGAAATCTATTTATTTAGGAAAAATAAATAAAAGGGATATGCTTTTCCTATGAACCTATGAAATCAAGGATGTATTGCTAATCAATAACCCCAAACACTTGTATCATCGGCTCAGAATGTTTTATGTTCTAATGTTCAAATGGTTTAATCAAGATCTTATGTGAACCTAGTGCCTTTTTCAACAATTTATAGGAACACAGTGTAATGCAAGTGACTCTATTTGTTCTGATAATATATAGAAAACCATGAATGTTCAATGTCAACAAGATGTAAATCCTCCCAATCTCATCAACAAAGAAGGTCAATAAGATTGATAAGAAGTGTGAAACCTTGGTCAACATTTCAATGATCACCCATATCGAATCACTACCTTTATGGGATATAGGTAATTCCATCAAAAAATTAATTATGACGTAATTCCTTTTCCACTCAGGAATGGAGTGTACTTGTATAATTCCAGTATGTTATTGTTTATCTCCCTTCACCTAATAATACATGGAGCACCGAGTGATAGGGCCATAAATTTTACTCTTAATTATTGTCCAATGATACAAATGATGTATATCTCTATTCATATATTTAATCCTGCCGTTAATTAACAAAAAATTCATGATATTCTTTCATCAACTCTTGAAATATATTAGAAGGCACACAAACATGCCCACAATAGAGAAATGTATTATTCAAATCAATAACCAGACCAAGAGTTGATTTATCTTTTATGATGTTATCCCTAAAAATGAGACCCTCAAAATCAGATAACAACATCATACAGACCTACTCAAAAATAGAAAAATGTAATAACCATAGTTGTTAAGACTGGTTTACCATGTTGTTTTTAAACCTCAAGATGCATCCTAGAGAACATATCCATCATTTTCCACTCACTCTTGGAATCCTTGATTTTATCTTTTTGAGTATTCTGGATCAAGTAATCAACTATGAAATTACCCTTTCTGGGTTTGTTTTCATCCTCAATGTCGAACAATTTTAGGAATTCTACCCTATTAAGATACTATATATTCTTGTCTCTATGTGGAGAGATGTATTTGAGATTGTTATAGTCCATATAAACATAAAACCACAAACCGACTGAGTAATTTCTCAAATAAATCATAGTACGGACCAATAATTCTATCTTTAGGACATCCGTAGGGTACTTCCAATCATGAGGCCACAACTAGTGGGACACATACACTACAACATAATCACCATTAATTAGAAATTTTTCAATCTCAATTCCTAAAGTATCATCATAAATAGTATTTATTTCTCATATCTTAGAAAAAATTAGTATAATCACAAAATCCAATTTCTATTTCATCTCTTTAAAATCCATCTCACAATATTTAGTCCAATTGAAATTGACAACCTTCTTGGTCAACCTCATAATTTTCACTTCTAGGAGTGATTTTTCCTAAATAAATCACATCTAACAGCTAGCCAGAACTATGAATCTACATATATGAAATAAATTATTGGGATACTCCCTAGAACCCATGGATTTCATCCAATATGGGGGAAATTATATTCCCTATTCATATATGATATGACCAATGAAGGTAACATTGATGATATGAAAGTGGAATATGATGAAAATTGATTGTAACAAGTTCTCTCTCATTGTATTTAGTATGATATCATGATTGTTGTCTTGGCCATGTCAGGAGGGAGAATACACTAATATGTAGTCTAAAATACCACCACAAAGGAATCAAGATTTATGTGGAAAACCTGATGCATTACAGCTATGAAAAAAATGACACATTTTTCAGAACCAACAACATTAATAGATACTCATACATGTAATACAAGATTTGGAACATTTTTCACGGTATGTAAAATCCCCCTACTTGATTCTAATGGAATATTGAACTCAAAATGATCTTGGAGAAAACCATTTCTCCTCAGATTTGGTCTATGTGGTCTTATATCCAAGGAATTGTATAAATGGTTTTCATCATGATTCTAATCAGTCAAAAATAATCCACACTCAATATAAGTGTACCATTCACATACTTGGGGAAAGTACATGTGGAGCCCATGGTGATGTGTTGTGTTGGAAAATAACCTTAGCCTCTATCAAATCCATATTATTCTTTCGTTACTTGATCTCTATAGGTTACATCCTATATGACAGAATGAAAATTCATGCCACACTTAGAAAAATCATTATGGTGAACTCAACCTCTCACTTATGTGGCAATCTGGAGAAATTATTAGGGATTTTGTCCCAAAATTTATCCCAAACTAGAGTTAATTCAACAAACTACATTATCAGCTCACTCATAAAGTTATTTTATATTTTTGATTCCACTCCACCCATCCGAGTATGATTGAGTAAATCTTGACAGGACTGATGATCCCATTCTCCATTATGGATACACATACTACCCTCAGGTGATGTGAATGATACATGACAGTGATAAGAATATAGTTATTCTCGACAGGGAAAAAGATATCCCATTATGAGATTGAATTCAAAGTCATTTATCTCAAGGATTAAGAAACTCAAAAGAAGTTATAACCGCCCATTTCAAGGGGCACTCCTTTCACTGAAATATACCTTCTTATTGAACAGCCAATAGTGTTTCAAAAGTTATAATTTCAATAGAGTACTCTATCACTAATTCCAAACATCCAACAGTTGGGATGATAGGAAATAATATGATTCACATGTACCATAACAGTTATATAATGAGGTAGAGGCTAAAAAAATATTACCTCTAACTATAGATATCCCCAGACTCGGTTTCTTTAGATTAGGCTATACTGCATATATATGTCCTGAATCATGAAATTGATATGATACCTGAGTGGCCAGAGTAGGTCCACTCTACTAAAACTAAAATTATGGGGCTTGGATGGCTTAACCATTACCAACTACTCATCTCGAACGACCTATAGAAATAAAAACCCCAACCTGATGAGGATTTCTTAATCGTACACCTAAATGTGATGGTGGAAAAAAACTTTTTAATTGGATACATAACTAAAATATTAAAAGAAACACTAGAGGTGACCTATCCTTCTACAAATGTATAATGAGGATTGTCTTTAGAACATTTATAATGACTCTCTATAGTGCTCAAACACCCATGGATCAACTACACCAGCTCCATTGTCTCTCCAACCAAACTCGGCCCATCCAAGGACCACTCTCCCAAATACTACAAACAAAAGGAATATTTAAATGGACACCTTTAAAATCCTAAATTGGATCTAGGCTTATTGATTCCTAGAAACAATTTCTAAAGGTAGTCTCATCCAAAGAAAAATCCATATCCCATGATCCATCAAAATAAAACACACAATCTAGGATTATATCCTAAATAACCTAGAAATCCATCTTTGTTTGTCTATATATCTTCAAATGATATGATATGCTAAATTTCAACTAGGAACACATTTCCTCATTTTAAAAAGTCTAGAATACGGATACGAACCATGAGTCCCTATCAGAAACAACCACCAATGAATCACTATAAAATCTCATAATCTCTCAAACATAGAATTTCCCAAGATTTTCCACTTTCATCATTTACATTATGGTGATGAAAATTACTGATTTAGTGAGTATATAAATAATCACCCAGATCACATCTTTAACAGTTGGGTTATCTAGTAAACCATTTTCAAAATTCATGAAAATATCTTCCCACGTCCATACACGAGGAGGTAAAGTCTACAAAAAACCATAATAGACCTATCGTTCCCTCTAAAATCATTGATATGTGAGACACCATGGTACAATGTCTACAAATGAAATCCTCATTCTCATCTGTCAATATAAAATTCTCAAATTCTTGTACATCTTTTTCATGCCATGTGAACATACCAATAAGACTAGGGTTCACTATCTATCATCTCCAGACATAAAGAAAAAAAACCACCAACCAACTTAGAAACACAATGATCTAATGGGAGACTAAGACCACCCACTAGAGGCCCCCTTCTATTCAGGATTTATCTAATGTCTCAGATCTCACTTAATTACATCTTATCAAGTAAAACATTCTAAAAACTGATGATTCAAAAATTATTGATTCAACGATCACCTAACCACCAACCTCCTTCACTCCAAAACTCATCTCATCAAACAAACTCATCAGATAACACTTCCCAACTAATTACATGACTTATTTCATCAGATAATTTCTTATCATTGAATGAGAAACTACTTTTCCCACTCAAGGGGTATATATTATATAAAATCTAATGTCTAAAGATACTCAACCTAGCATCTCTATCCCAAGATCAGAACTGTCTTTGTAAAAATATATTTTAGGATCTCATGATCAGAATATACCATAAACCACTGTACAAATAAATAATGAGGTGATGTTTTTATTGGATTTATAACAACATAAACCCCAATATCAAAGGCGGGGTAGTTCTTATCACTAGTACATAACTTGTGAGATCCATTATCCATAACATGTTTCCCCTATATCAAGACACATCCCAATCCCATAACAGATGCATCACAAAAAACATAATAACCCAAAAATGGTTCAAGAAGAATCCAAATGGGAGCTGATGTCAACCTCGTATTCTTCCCATACAAATATCTCTATCACATTTAATTCCATTCATACATTAAAACCATACAATTTATAGTTATCATTAATAATACAATCATGGAGATGTCCTGAAAAAACCGTATATAGTATCTATCCAAACACATGAATATTCAGATATCAAACACTTTTCTGGGATGCTCCCAATACATACATTACAATACCCTTTCAGTATCAACTATTATGCCCCTTTAATATATCACATGTCCTAGAAAACATCACATCCTGAATCAAAAAAAAACCCTTGGAATGAATACCAAATAGAATATGTTCCCTCAATGCTCAAGAATGATATCCAAATGATCTATCTTATCATCCTCTATTTTTATTACACCATGATATCATCTACAAACACAAAAACAAAATATTCCATGATCTGATTAAATATTTAATTCATCAATTCCATAATCACTATCGGAGGGTTATTGACACTTTATGGAATGAATAAAATCTCAAAATTCCCATATCGACTCTAGAATGTTGGATATGGTATGCCCACTAATCAAACTCTCAACTGATGGTGACCCAAACATAGTTCAATCAGTGGAAAACATCAATCCCCTCTTTTTTATCAAAGTGAGGATCAATTATGGATGAAGGAAACATGTTCTTAACAGTCAACAAGTTTTACCTTTTGTTAGTCAATTCAAATACCAATACATTTTTTTTATTATTAGAAAGGAGCATAGGTGAGACCCATGGAGACATGAAAGGAAGAATAAATCCTTAATCCTATAGGTCCCCAAGATGTGCCTTATGTTCCACCAATAAAATAAGTTCTATTCAATAGGATGGCATAAACATGGGAATCATTTTAGGGAGTATTTCAATAGTAGACTCAACCTCTATCTCTTGCAGTAGACTAAAAAAATTATCCAGAATGAATTCAAGGTACACACATAGAGTATAAGGAAGAAAACTAAAAAATCATGGGTAAACTAAAATAAAAAACATTTATAACAATTGGATTGATATTATACTAGTATAAGATACAACAAGTCCTTCCCATCCAGATCTAGAGTTCCTCTCAACTTGGAAAACATGAGTTATCCCATCGTTAGATATGAACATAACATAATGGTTACAACATTATATCTATGTATTCATACTAATTATTCAATATATTCTTATAATCATGTTGAAGACATCCTGGAAATTCACAAAAAAAATCCCAAAAAAGTTCAATGTTGGCTATATCCTCCAGATGTGCAGTGTATGTGAAACGTTTTTCAGATCTCTTTCCCAATGGTGAGGAAATATCTAATAATAAAAACATAATATCCACTTGAAAACTAAACACCCCATCCATCATTTATGTTATAGAATATTGAGTATCACCTTTATCAAATAAATATAGCACCATAGAATAAAAAATAATAATTATACCTCTAATAGTAGATAGACCTACTTCAGATACCTTTGGAACATAATATATAAAATAAAGTCGCCTGAATATAGCCACTTGGACATCCCCCTTTTCTTAATAATGATACCCGCTTCCCTTATGAGCATCAATGAGAACCTATGATGTCTTTTCTTAAAGTCGATACCTCCTTACTACCTTGAGAAATTTTATATCATAAACATTTCAGATTGACAGATTGACCACAAGGATGACTTATCTAAGGATCCTGATTAAAATAAGGTCTAGTATGCCCAACCCTCCAACACAGGTAGAAAATACCATGTTTCATCACTGATGTAGCACCAGAAACTATTCCTATATAAAACTAATGACTCTTTAACATCATTTTTTTACAAGAAGAATCACCCTAACTAAATTCTTCCCCTACTAAAGCTCCACCCAAACATGTACTTCTAGATATGTCTACCTCTTCCAAAACTATAATACCTACTACCTCAACAATGGTTAGAAATCATAAATTAATTTTCATCGACCATATATAGGACCTCATCCCCATATTCAATCTTCATGATGTTAAGAAATCATTCATGAAATGATCTAGTTACAGATGTACTAACTCAGAAAAATGGCGGACTACTATAAAATTCTACGATTACCTTACTCCAATGTATGAATCTCTTTGGTTATTTTGACATGTTATGTGTTAGCATTAATAAAATGATGAAATATATTCTTCAATGAAACCCATTTAATACCTTTTTGTACCATATACTGAACTCCAAAGTCCCACCATCTCCATTCTATATGCTCGCGTATATACATAAAAAAACCACATGAGAATATTCCAAATTATTCAGAAAGATGAATATATTCTTAACAAATTCTATCTAATAATATCGTCTTTGTAATCATTTTTAACATAATAATATAGGTGCCTATTTCAAGGTAAATTTAGAATAATGAACCACTAATCATTCCTGGTTCACTGTGCCCATTTTCACTAGATTCTAAATGGTATGGATCATTGCATCAACTGAAGAATAGTCATTTGGAGGATCCACCTATGGGACCTCCCTCATAGTTTGCACCCTCTTATTTAGAAGATATCATATCAGAGGCATTGTATTTTAATCAGACGACATTATCCTCTCAATCATGATAAAATTAGAGAACCACATAAACATCATATAGAATCTAAAACAATTATTCAAAATGTTAATTATTTAAAGAAATTATGAATTATATCACAAAAGATAAATAACCTTTTTAAGGAATGATACAATCTAAATAAATTTCTTAGTTAGTTTTTTCAAAATGGATTCACACACACAAAGTCCTAAAACTTTTTATATGGATAATATAAAAAAATTTAATACAATTCATTTAAATTAACCAAAATAATAGGTCTTGGACTTTGTAATTATTTTCTACCCACCCAAGGAAACTTAGGTCCATCCACGAGACTGAGCTAGACATAGCCCCTTTTCACAGCTTCTCTCTAAATTCCAATGGTCCAACAACTTTCAACCCATGAATAAAATTCAAATAAAGTAGTTATGACACAAATCAAGACCATTATCTCCTATGATACCAAATTGTAACAGACCCAATGTGTTCCAACAAACCAGTGACCTATATCAACCCATTATGGGGTGACGTAACAAAATGGTAACCTAAAAATTATATAAATTCATAAAAAAGGTATTAAAAAGATTATAATATGTAACCATATAGAGATATATTTGATCCAAAAATCATAAACTAGAATGTACGACATGTATAGACAAACTAGTATCCATGTGACTAATAGTCACCTCAAAACCATAGAAAAAAGCAGTAAAATAAAGGGAAACCTCAATTATATATAATTCCTATCCCTTTACACATATCATAAAAATCAAGGTAAATATCCATCCAAAGTAATAATTTGGGTGTGAGAAACATAACCCAACAAGTAAAAACCAAATAATATGTACATGTTTTCATAACAGGAATGAAATGTTTCATATTTTAAAACAAAAAATGTTTTATGATCATTTTTGTTATATAAAAAGGTTCGATTAATCCATTTTATGAATATGTTATTTTTACAAATATTTATAACAATAAACTAATTAATAGAAGTACTCCCGTTGAATAATTTTACATAATATTTCCCAAAAAATTTAATTAATCATTTCAAAATTGATCAATCTATGACATGCAAAAAACTAAGAGGAATCCATCTATTATACTATGATTTTGTTCCCTTTGGTAGGCATTAAAATTGTTGGATGGTTCTAAAATGTGTCGTAATATAACACATCATGATGCTGGAAATAATTCCCCTCTATTAACATGTGTGAGGTAAAAACATTCCCTAAAATAATTAACTTTTATAACAATCCCTAGTAGTAATAAATTTCTTAAAAATTTCAATAAAATAATAAAAATATTAATGTGTGGGATGTAATACCATATTCAATAATTTCTATAATTTTAAAAATAACATCCCTTTTATTACCCAATTTATGTGATTAACATTTTATTGGAGGTGGTTGATTTCATAATCACATTAAAACCACAACACAATATAATCCATATGACAAAAATAACCAAATATCTCATATACCTCACATCACTACCATTTCTCAACATTTCCACACTCCCAAACTCATTAACAAATTAAAACATCCAACATGAATTTAACTTAAATACATCACCACAACATCTTACCATAAACAGTAAACCACCCTTTTCAAATAAACACCTACATTATATCACCATCTAAATTTCACCAAAGAATTATCACTACTATCATCACTCATAAAATATCTAATAAAAAATCAATTAACTACATAACCCATGTGAAGATATTATAATTTTTTTGTGGAACTTAATATCCTGCATGATTTTAACTGTTTTAATGTTTAATGATTACTGATTAGGGATCTATTTTCCTATCATCATATGTTTTATGATTTTCAATCATGCATAGAACACTAAAACACTATATGATCAACCACACAATGTTATATGAAATTTCACCTACCATAATTATTTTGGTGAATACATTACATCACCTCTTTAATTAACATGTTAATTCTATATAAATTAAATTTTTACAATGGCAACCATTTAGTTAAGCATAAATAATTTATTTTTTGAGATAAACGAATGAATCACATAAAGGATATAATAATACTTGATAATCAATGTGAAATAATTGTTTTCATAAACCATTATTTTCATGAGTTCATAACAATTGTTCAATGAAATTAATTCAATGGAAACAAAAAACTTACTAATAATTTCAAAGTAATATATAATGAACCACCAAACCATAGATTTAAAATACTAAAATATGTAACCATGTTGAAGATGGTGATGCACCCAAATAATGTCACACATCTTTTTTGATATGTTTTAAAAGAAATTATATGATCTAATTATTATCAAGGAAATACACAACAAGATTCATTTGAAAATAAAAAAATGTTAGGATGTTAGGATCAATTTAAAAATAAAATAGAAAATTATTTTGTTACACATATATTACATATAAATAGTATAATATTAATTACATAAAATAATATATCCATGGTAGTACCATATAAGTATAGAGTCTTTATAAAAATGGAAACATAAATAATTGGTTCATAAATCATCTAAATCATTTCAATCTTATTCCTTCATAAATAGAACACCATTTTGACAAAAATTTGTTAATATCGTAATTCCTATCATGGAGAAAATAAAAATAATAAATGGTGATCTCAGATGCTCAGTAATGGTAAAAAATAGAGATATAAATCATATCATATTAAATGGATATAAGAAATTAAGAAAAACATTTGAGAATTATATCCTTCATATCAAAGATCATGATGTTGGAAAGAATCTTAAATTCTCATAAAGAACATATTTCAATAGATCATAACATATGACATAAAATTGTGGCAGACACATAATCCTATAAAATAAGTTCAATATTAGAAAAGTATCATTTCAAAGGCCAGTATGGGGGGAAATGCATTTTATTGAACTGAGATCACTCTTCATTGTAGAATTTTGTTACTGATCCAGGTTTTCATCCCATTATAGCTCCATATTACCAAACTGATATCATTTTCCATTCTGTTTTTCTTTCTCATGAGATATAAACCATTTTTCCATGCATTGGAGGCTGATGTAGCTCCCCATGGCCACATAATGAAAAATATACAAATGTGTTCCACGTGATCATTAATAATTCCCTAAAATGAAAACCTATGGAATTAAATGGTTTCCATAATGATCTATCAATAATTACATAACCCATAGAAAAAATGCATTCATAAATATCATTCCATCATAATATTAGGCTAAAAATTGGAGTAATAGGAAAATATCCATGAATAATATCATCATTAATTTATATGTAACATCAAATAATGTTATTATAGATGGAAATTTTATATGATATAACACATGAATGTAATTCTATAAGAAAATATCAATTCTATTTAGAATAAAAAATCTTTTTTTAAAATTCCATGTATTTTAGAAAGAACAAATTTTCATTGAAAAAAACCTTGTTAGCTTGTAATGGAAGATTCTGTGAACATAGGTGACCTGAAAGCCTCAAAATCTGCTCATTTCATATATTCTCAAAAATAAAATATCTAGTAACTTTTTTATAGAAATATCACAAATTACATTGTTAAGAAAATGACAAAAATATTCCTTTCATACTATTTAGTAAACATTAATACAAGGATAAAAATGACATTAAAAACTATAGATAAATATTAAAAATAATCAAGAAAAAAAATTTATGTAACATGGATACAAATTATAAATGTTACCTAGTAAATACTTACATACAAACAATCATAAAAAAATGATATTTTGACATTAACCATTACTTAAGGTTTAATTTCTGTTGTATGTATTAGGAAATTTGGTATATTTGATTAAAGAATGTTATCAACATATTGAAGAACTAAAGTTTTATTTATGATATCATATGTGATCATAATATAACCCATATGTTAAAAATATTTCATTATTACTCTTCCTTTAGGGGTTAAATGATTTATTTTCTTATGCATGTTTTTTCGTATAAGTCCCAATTATTGTTCATATGATATAATCCCTTCATTTCCAAAAAAATAATGGTAATATATATATATATATATATATATATATATATATATTATTTTTATCATTTTATAAATTAATATAATAATTATTGAATATTGAATATTGAAAATTAATCGCATCGTGTCGTACGGATGGTACGTTGTATGTATGCCAGAGAGATGGTATCATTCCCTTAATTATAAAATGGTACGAAAGTGGATAGTATAAATTTTTTTCTAGTATCAATGTCATTAAATAAATTATATATATATATATATATATTATTTTTATAATTATACCCTTCCAAATAAAGTTTTCTTGAAAAAATGATTCCACCGCATCATGTAAACAGTTAGTGATACTTACGCACATGTGGTGATTTCATTTTTTGTAGAGCGGATAAAATGTCAATTATGGTTGTTCCAAAATAATAATTACATCACATAAAATATTTTCAAATGTAAATGTTACATTATAATTGAAAAAACATATTTTGAGTTGTACAAGAAGAAATAATGTTTAAAGACTCGATTAATGATATTCCCTCTTCTTCAGCAAGATCATTGTAGATATACTTTTAGGGGCTATAGATTTGGACTTTTGAGAATACCAAAACCTCAATAATGTTACCAGGGACATTGATAATGTAAATTAGATGTTTATGGACAATATGGAAGGTTTAATGTAATTGGATGAAGTGAGGGAAGATCTGCCCTTTATAATTGATCTAGGGGCACTTTTGGAATTTTTATAAATATTAATTTATAATAAATCCAATATCAATAAAAATTCCTAAAAAATCCATTTATTTGAAGATAAAATGAGATCAATATGAAATATTATCAACCAATATATTTTCCGACATTTATTAATTTTTTTAAACCATATCATTTTGATTAACCCTTACATAATAAATTTTAATTTTAAATAATGTAACAAATATTTTGATATTAAATGTTTGTAGTTTTATACTTATTTCAAGTCAATTAAATATAAAAATATAAATTTAAGACATTTAAACCCATAATATAATTTTTTTAGTAATTATAAAGCAGTTTTATGATTTTTAAATATTTTAATAAAATATTTTTTAGATAAAATATTAATACTGTCAGATTTGATGATATTTATATAATGGTTTTTAAAATTTGAACAATACACATTAATATATTAAATATTTTAGTATATCCCTATAATTTCAATGAAATATAAAAAAACTTTTCTACATTAAATATCTAACATTATATTTATGTTAATTTTTTTAATATTTATATGATATATATATTAATAAAATATCTACGACATTAAGGTTGTATAATTTTTTAATATACTTTTTTATTCAATAAAAATAAAAAAAATTAACATGATTGATATATATATTTCATATTTTATAATAATAAGTATAATTTAATATTTATAATTTCTATCCCAATATTAAGGATGATATATTATTTAAAACATGAATGTAATATCTATTAATTTTTATTAAATATAATATTATAAATATTATAATTTTGTCCAACTAGATCAAAACATGAAAAATAATTTTATCAAGTGGAACATTAATACTTATATCCCTTCATAAAATTAATTTGTAACCATGTAGACACATAAGATGTATTAAAGAAAAATTAAATGGTAATTTGTGCCTTTCTTTGATTTAAATACTTTATAAGTTATTTTTAGGGACATGTATCCATTAAATGACACAATTTCAATCCTTAAGTGTTAATGGTCCAATATAAATCATTAAATAAATTATTCTCATTTGTTAAGGCCATATAATAGTATTTTTAATTTTATTTTTAACCTCAATTTTCAAATTTACCCATTATATTGAAATAAGATTTTCTATTGTTACTATTCATTTTGGAGAAAAATAAAATGGAAATAATTCATAAATATGGAATGTATGAATAAATATTTCACATTCAATTTTCAAAATAAAAAACATAGAAGTTGTGGAAATTAATTTAACACAAAGCCATTAAATTACAAGGAAAACCTATTTTTGAAAAATTTTCATTTTAAATTATAAAAGGTTGTAATAATATATTCATTATAAAATAATTTTCAACAACACTAATTAATTTATTAATAAAATTATATAATTAAAATTTAAAACTATTTCAAAACATAATGTGACTTTGTAAAGACACCAAAAAAAATATTTGGGAAAAAAAAATTTCTTTTCACTATTCTATATAAAAAATATTTTCATAAAGAAATTTTTTTTACATTATATTGACATGATAATTTCTAAAAATTAAATTATTTTTTAACCCCTTTTCTCAGATAAAAATATTACATTTTTGAAAAATATTTTTAAATTCATTTTAATAAATAATTATTGATTATTTTTTAAGCAATTACAAATACATTCTAATTTAGTTATAACATTATAATTAATAATTTTTTAATTATTATTTATTCTCAACAATAGAGGATGCTGGTGATGATCTGTATATGAATTCTTATTAGACTAATCCATAGCCACATACTTATGAATCATCTGAACATTCTCCAAAGAATCCTGAACAAAAAGATGATCTAGTAGAGCTACATCACCTTACCCTAACCAACATAAAGGTGAAAGAAATGGTTTTCCATAAATGGACTCATAAAGATCTATATAAATCATATAATGATATATATTATTGTAGGAAAAATAAACCAAAGGGATATGCTTTTCCTATGATCCTATGAAATCAAAGATGTATTCCTTATAAATACCCCCTAACAACTTTATCAACAGCTCAGAATGTCCTATGTTATAAAGTTCACATGGTTTAATCAAGAGCATGTGTGAACCTAGTGACTTTTTCAACCCTTTATAGGAACACAATGTAAAGTATGTGACTCTATATGTTATGATAAAATATAGAAAAACCAGGAAAGTTCAATGTCACAAAGATGTAAAGAATCCCAATCTCATTAAAAAATAAGGTCAATAAGATTGATAAGAAGTGTGAAACCTTGTTCAACTTTTCAATGATCAACCATATCGAATCACTACCATTAGGGGATATAAGTAACTCCATCACAAAATTAATTATGATGTAATTCCTTTTCCACTGAGGAAAGGAGGGTACTTGTAGAAGTCCAGTATGTCGTTGGTTATCTCCCTTCACCTACGAATATGTGGATAACTGAGTTATAAGGCTATAAATGTTACTCTTAATTATTTTCCAATGATACAAATGATGTATATCACTATAAATTTTTTTAATCCTCTTCTTAATTAACACAAAATTCATGATATTCCTTCATTAACTATTGAAATAAGTTAGAAGGCACACAAACGTGCCCATAATAGAGAAATGTATTATTCAAATCAATAACTAGATCAATAGGTGAGTTATCTCCTATGATGGTCTCCCCCAAAATGAGACCCTAAAATTCAGATAACTACATCATATAGACCCACTCCAAAATAAGAAAATGTAATAACCATAGTTGTTATGATTAGTCTACCATGTTGTTTGTAAACCTCAAGATGCATCATAGAGAACATATCCATCATTTCTACTCACTATTAGAATCCTTTATTTCATCTTTTTGAGTCTTCTAGATAAAGTAATCAACTATGAAATTACCCTTTATGGGTTTGTAGTTGTACTCAATGTCAAAAAATTGTTGGAATTCTACCCTATTAAGATACCATATATTCTTGTCTCTATGTGGGGAGATGTATTAGATATTTTTATAGTCTATATAAACATAGAACCCCAAACCAACTGAGTAATTCCTCAAATAAATCATAGTATGGACCACTATGTCTATCATTAGGACATCTATACGGTACTTCCAATCAGGAGGCCTCAACTAGTAGGACTCATACACGCCAACCTAATCACCGTTAATTAGAAATTCTCATAGGTGAATTCCAAAAGAGTCATCAAAAATAGTATTTATTTCTCACATCTTTCAAAAAATTAATATAATCACAAAATCGAATCTCCATTTCATCTCCTTAAAATCGTTCTCACAATATTTAGTCCAATTGAAATTCATAAACTTCTAGGTAAATCTCATAATTGGCACTTCTAGGTGTGATTTTTCATTGAAAATCACATCTAACACCTAACCAGACCTATGAATCTACATATATCAAATAAATTCTTGTGAGGCTCCCTAGAATCCATGGATTTAATCCAATTTGGGTGAAATTATATTCCCTATTCATATATGATATGACCAATGAAGGGAACATTGATGATCTGTAAGTGGAATTTGATGAGATTTGTTTGTAACTAGTTCTCTCTCTTTATATATAGTATGATATCATGATTGTTTTCTTGGACATGTCAGGTGGGAGAATACACTACGATGTATTCTATAAATAAAACCACAAAAGAATAAAAGATTTAGGAGGAAAACATTATTCATTACTGTTGTTAAACCAAAATACACATTCATTTGAACCCAAAACATGACTACATACTCATACATGTCATACCAGATATGGAACATTGTTCATGGTATGTCAAATCCCCCAATATAATTCTAATGGAAGACCGAACTCAAAATGATCTTGGAGAAAACCATTTCTCCTTATATTTGGTCTATGTGGTCTTATATCCACGGAAGTGTATAAATGGTCATCACCATGATTCGAATCAATCAAAAATAATCCACACTCAATATAAGTTTACCATTCACATACTTGGGGAAAGGACAGGCAGAGCCCATGGTGATGTGTTGGGTTGGAAAATACCCTTCGCCTCTATCAAATTCATATTCTTCTTGAGTTACTTGATCTCTATAGGTTACATCCTATATGACAGAATGAAAAATCATGCCACACATAGAAAAATCATTATGGTGAACTCATCCTATCACTTATGTGGTAAGATAGAGAAATCGTTAGGGATGTAGTCCCAAAAATTATCACAAACTTGATTGATGTGAATGATACATGATAGTGATAGAATCATGTCATGGTCAATACAGATAAAGATATCCCATTCTAGGAATGAAGTCAAAGTGAGTTATGTCAAGGATGAATAAACTCAAAAGAAAATATTACCGCCCATTTCAAGGGGCACACCTTTCACTAACATATACCATCTTATTAATTAGACAACAATGCTTCAAAAGTGATAATTCCAATAGAGTACTCTATATCTAATTCCAAACATCCAATAGTTGGAAAGATAATAAATATTGTGATGCACATGTACCATAAACGATATATAATGAGGTATAGGATACAAAATGATTACCTCTAACTATAGATATCCCAGGACTCAATTGCTCTATCTTAGGCTATAATTCATAGATAAGTCCTGAATTATGAAACTGAGATGATACCTGAGTTTCCAAAGCAGGTCCACTACGCTAGCAACAAAATTATGGGGCTCAGATGGCTCAACCATTACCAACTACTCATCTCAAACGACCTATAGATGTCCAAATACCTACTTGATGAGAATTTCTTAATCCTACACCTAAATGTGATAGTGAAAATGAAACCTTTTTACTGGATACATATGTAAAATATTGATAGAAACACTAGAGGTGACACATACATCCACAAACATCTAATGAGGATTTTCTTTAAAAAATATATAATGACTCTATATAGTGCTCAAACACCCATGGATCAACTACACCAGCTCCATTGTCTCTCAAACCATACTCGACCCATCCATGGACCACTCTCCAAAATATTAAATGAAATAAAAATATTGAATTGGAAACCAATAAAATCATAAATGCATCTATCCTTATTGATTACAAGAAAAAATTTCTAAATGTAGTATCATCCAAAGGAAAATCCATATCCCATGATGCATTGAAATATAACACACACACTAGGATTATATCCTTAATAACTTAGAAATCCATATTTTTCTGTCTATATATCTTCAAATGATAAGATATGCTCAATTTCAACTAGGAACACATTTCCTCCTTCTAAAAATTCTAGAATATGGATGCAAACCTTTTGTCCCTATCAGAAACAACCACCAATGAAACACTATGAAATATCAAAATCTATCAAATATAGAATTTACCAAGATGTTCCACTTTCATCATTTACATTATTGTGATGAAAATTACTGATTTTACGAGTATAACAATAATCATCCAGATCAAATCCTTATCATTAGGGTTATGTGGTAAACCAATTTAAAAAATCCCTACAAATATCATCCCACATCCATACATTAATAGATATATTCTGAAACAAACCTTAAGATAACTATTGTTCCTTTTAAACTCATTGATAAGTGTGAAACCATGGTACATTGTCCACAACTAACCTCCTCATTTTCATCCATCAATATCAAATTATCAAATTTTTGTACATCTTTTTCTCCCCATGTGAATAAACCAATAGGACTAGGGTTCACTATCTATCATCTCTTGAAACAAAGAAAAAAACCACAAGACAACTTAGAAAGCACAATGACCTAATGGGAGACTGGTACCACTCACTAGAGGCCCCCTTCTATTTAGGATTTATCCAAAGTGTCAGATCTCGCTAAATTTCATCTTATCAAGTAGAACATTCTAAAAATCTAATGATTCAAAAATTATTGATTCAAAGATCACCTTCCCACAAACCTCTTTTACTCCAAATCTCATCTCATCAAACAAATTCATTAGAGAACACTTCCCAACTAATTCGTTGGCTTATTTCATCGGAAATTTTCTTATCATTGAATGAGAAACTACATATCCCTCCCTAGGGATATATATTATATTAAAATCTAATGTCTGAAGATACTCAACCTAGCATCTCTATCCCAATTTCAGAACTCTCTTTGTAAAAATATATTTTAGGATCTCATAATCAGAATATAGCATAAATTACTCTACAAATAGATAATGATGTGATGTTTGGATTGTATTTAAAACATATTCCAACTCAATATCATAGGTATGGTAGTTCTTCTCACTAGTACATAACTGGTGATATCCATTATCCATAACATGTTTCCCCTATATCAAGACACATCCCAATCCAATAAAATATGCATAAAAAACATAATAACCAAAAAATGGTTCTAGAAGAATAAAAAATGGGTGCTGATGTCAACCTCATATTCTTATTACACAGATATCTCGATCAATTTTAATTCTGTTCATACATTAAACCCTTACAATTTATAGTTATCATTAATGATGCAATCTTGGAGATGTCCCGAACAAATTTTCTATATAAACTAGCCAAACACATGAATATTCAGATATCAAACACTTTTCTGGGATTCTCCAAATACAAACATTACTATACCCTTTCAACATCCTCTATTATGCCCCTCTCATATATCACATGTCCTAGAAAACATCACATCCTAAATCCAAAACACACTCTTAAAATGAATACCAAATATATAATGTTACCTAAAGGCTCAAAAATGATATCAAAATGATCTATCTTATCATCCCCTTTTTTTATTACTCCCTGATATCATCTACAATCATGAAAACAAAAGATTCCATGAACTGATGAAATATTTAATTCATCAAATCCATAATCACTATCAGAGGGTTATTGACACTATATGAAATGAATACAATCTAAAAATTCCCATATCGAATTTAGAATATTGACTTTGGTATGTCCACTTATCAATATCTCAACAGATGGTAACCCAAACATAGTTCAATCATTGAAAAACATCAATCCCCTCTATTTTTATCAAAGAGAAGATCAATTCTGGATGAAGGAAACAAGTTTTTAATAGTCAACATGTTTTAACTTTTTATAGTCAATAAAAATATCAAGATATCCATTTTCCTTCTAAGAAAGGAGCACGGGTGAAACCCTTGGAGACGTGAAAGGAAGAATAAATCCTTACTCCGATCGGTAACAAAGATGTGACTTATGTTCCACTAATTTAATAAGTTCTATTCAATAGGACATCATAAAAATGGGAATCATTTTAGGGAGAAGTTCAAGAGTAAACTCAACCTATTTCTCTAGCAGTAGACTAAAAAATTTATCCAGAATGAATTCAAGGTACTCAGATAGAGTTGAAGGAAGCTAAAAACAAAATAATGGGTGAACTAAAATAGAAAACATTTATAACAACTGGAATGAGATTATACTTGTATAAGGGATAACAAGTCCTTCCTATCCAGATCTACAGTTCCCCTCAACTTGGAAAAGATGACTTAGCCCATCATTAGATATGAACATAAAATAATGGTGACAACATTATATCTATGTCTTTACACTATTTATGCAATATATGTTTATAATCATGTTGAATATATCATGAAAATTCAAAAAAAAATCCCCAACAACCTCAATGTTGGCTATATCCTCCCGATGTGCAGTGCATGTGAAACGTTTTTTAGATCTATTTCCTAATGGTGAGGAAATATCTAACAAGAACAATATAACATCCAAGTGAAAACTAAAAACTCCATCCATCATTTATGATATAGAAGATTTATTGGCACCTATATCAAATAAAGCTAGCACCATATAATACAAAATAATAATTATACCTCTAATAGTAGATAGAACGACTTCCAATACATTTGGAACATAATATATCAAATAAAGTTTCCTGAATATAGACACATGGACATCCCACTTTTGTTAATAATGAGACCCACATCCCTTAGGAGCATCAATAAAATCCTATGATGACTTTTTTAAATTCTATACCTCCTTACTACCTTGAGAAATATTATCTCATAAATATATCAGATAGACATATTACCCACAAAGATGACTAGTCTAAGGATCCTTATTACAATGAGGCCTTGAATGGAAAACCCACCAACATAGGTAGAAAATACCATGTTGCTTCACATATGTAGCCCCAAAAACAAGTCACGTAGAAAACTAATGACTCTTTCACTTCATTTTTTGACAAGATGAATCACCCGGACCAAATTCTTCCCATAATGATGCTCCACCCAATCATGTACTTCTAGATATGTCTACCTCTTCCAAAAATATAATACCCACTACCTCAAAAATGTTTAGAATTATTAAATTAATTGTCATAGAACGTATATCGGACCTCATCCCCATATTCAATCTTTGATAAATTTAGAAATATTTCATGAAAATATCTAGTGACAAATGTACCAACTCAGAAAAATGGGCGGAATACTACAAAACGGTACGATTCCCTTACTCCAATGTATGAATCTCGTTGGTTATTTAAACATGTTATGTGTTAGTATGATTAAAATGTTGAAATATATTCTTCAATGAAACCCATGTAATACCTTTTTGTAACATATATTGAACTATAAAGTCCCAACATCTCCATTCTATCCGGTCGCGTATATACATAGAACAAATCACATGAGATTATTCCAAATTTTTCGAAAAGATAAATATACTATCAATAAATTCTAGGAAATCATATGGTCCTTGTGACAGTTTTTCACATAATAATATAGGTGGCCATTTCCTGGTAAATTTGGAATAAGGAACCACTACTCATCCCAAGTTCACTGTGCCCATTTTCTCTAGAGTCAAAATGGAATGGATCATTGAATCAACTAAAGAATAGTCCTTTGGAGGATCCACCTATGGAACCAACCTCATTGTTTCTACCCTTTTATTTAGAAGATATCATCTCAAATGAATTGTCTGTCAATCATAAGACATTATCCTCTAACTCATGATAATATTCTAGAACCACATAAACATCATATAGAATCCTAAACAATTATTCAAAATGTTAATGATTTCAAGAAATTATGAATTATATCACAAAATAGAAACAACCTTTTTACGGAATGAGACAATCTAAAAAAATTTCCTAGTTAGTTTTTTCAAAATGACCTCACACACACAATTTCCTAAAACTTTTTATGTAGGATAGTATAAACCAATTTTCAATATGATTCACTTAAATGAACCAAAATACTAGGTCTTGGAATTTGTAATGATTTTCTAACCACCCATGGAAACATAGATCTAGTCATAAGACTGAGCTAGACATACCCACTTTTCACACCTTCTCTCTAAACTTCAATGATCCACCTTGTTTCAACCCATGAAAAAAGGAAAAATAAAGTAGTTGTGACACAAATCAAGATCATTATCTCCTATGATACCAAATTTTAATAGACCTAATGTGTTCAACCAAACCAGTCACCTATATTAACACATTATGGGGTGAGGTAACAAAATGGTAACATGAAAATTCTATAAAATCATAAAAACAATGTATAAAAAATATTACAATGTGTAACCAAATAGAGATACATTTGATCCAAAAATCATAAACAAGAATGTACAACATATATAAAAAACTAGTATCCATGTGACTAATAGTCACCTCAATACCATAGAAGACAAAAGCAATAAAATAAAGGGGAACCTCCATTGTTAATAATTCCCATCCCTTTACCCATATCCTAAAAAAACAAGGTAAATATCCCTAAAAATGAATAATTTTGGTGTGAGAAACATAACCTAACAAGTAATAACTAAAGAATATGTACATGTTTTCATAATATGAATGAACTGGTTCATATTTTAAAGCAAAAATTTTTTATGATCATTTTTATTATATAAAATTTTAAAAACATTTCTCAATCATTCCTTGATTTTAAAAATTTTAATATAAAATTTTTGAAATTTATAAACCTTAAAAATATAAAAAAAATGCTCAAGAAAAATAAATTCAAATACACATGTGAGACAATTTCCATGAAATAATCTATCATGAAATATACATTAATAAAAACCATGCTAGATTCTAATTGATCTCTACCCTCTTTTACGATATGCACAAGACACTCACAAGACCAAAAAGAGAAATATTTAGAAATAAATAATATTGAGTCCTTCCACAATCCATTGATATACGGGTGGTTACCTCATAGTGGTGTCACAAATAGTAATTATGTCCATGTCTATTTATTGATGAACCCATGGTTCTCACATTGGAATATTTCTCAAATTTTGTCTTAAAAACCATGATCACTATTTTATAAAACCATTTATATGTGATGATAATATTCCTTTGGGTTTAAAACCCCATTTCCATTTCATAACATGAAAATTATGTTTTAAATGAAACAAAATAGCTTTAATACATGAACACATTCCATTTTGAATTCCAACTCATGAAATCTCATTTAAATTATCAAGAAATCAATAATAATGTTACAAATTAATGAAATTGGAAAACCTGAACAGATCCATATACCTTAAGGACATTGAAAACCTAACCTCCTTTGACCATAAGGATTTATAACCACATGATATACCATCAGAAAACAAGGCATGATAATAAATTTAGAATTATTGATAGAAAACACAATCCTATTACAAAAACATATCCAATTAAAATATATACCAAAAAACTATGAAGAACTAAAAGGAAATCTTACTAGTGTGAAGAAATCTATCCATAATGGAGATCATTTTCTGAATTAATCAATCTAGATGGAAAATATTTACCCAAAATTTCATAGGTATGTTTCCGAGTTTATAGAGGAGGGTTTACCAAAAATGAATGAATCATATCACTAGTATGATTTACTAAAAAATAATTTTTTTCATTTAAATGGTGTGTAACCTAGTGAAATTTCGTGTATTCCTGGGGGTTATTATACACTAAAAAAATATCTCATTTTTATTTAAAACCAAAATTTTATATATACAAAGTGTATACCTATTACACATCATGAAAAAATTTCACTCCATGCACCCAGTTCATAGTTTCTACATTGAATAAATTACTTAGTGTATACATCACATTTTTAATGTACATGTTCCCAATGAACAACAAAAATATCGGGTTTGTGATAAAACATCTACAAATTGATGACATCATCATTACAAATATACTGCCAATTAAAATCTAGAATCACTCATACAATGAAATATTATTCCAAAATCATAGATTATAACATACCTAAAAGAATGTTAACTGGGAAATAGAAAATCATTATATCAACTAAGTAATATTTCCTAAGAAATAAAAAAACAAATATTAAAAACAATCTTGTCAAGGGAATTTATCACAGACACCATGCAATTTGAAACTATTTTTAAGTAGATAAAAATTTTACCTATGAAATTCAATGTAAAATAAATATATCAGAAGGGTCAAATAATCCATTTTATCAATATGTAATTTTTCCAAAGATTTATAACAATAAAATAATTAACAGAAGTACTCCCGTTGAATAATTTTACATAATATTTCTCAAAAAATTCTATTACCCATTTCAAAATCAATAGATCTACAATATGCCTAAAAATATGAG
Organism: Viscum album; assembly: GCA_963277665.1. Lineage (NCBI taxonomy): Eukaryota > Viridiplantae > Streptophyta > Magnoliopsida > Santalales > Viscaceae > Viscum > Viscum album. Next base: position 247,056,630 of record OY728160.1, on the reverse strand, counting down.
GATTCCATCTATTATACTTTTATATTGTTCCCTTTTGTAGGTAGTAATATTCTTAGGTGGTTCTAAAATGTGTCGTAATATAAAACATAATGATGCTAGAAATAATTCCCCTCTATTAAAATGTGTGAGGAAAAAACATGTCCTATTAAAAAATTATCTGTTATAATAATCCTTGGAAGCAAGAAATTTTTTAATCATTACCATAAAATAATAAAAATATTAATGTGTGGGATGTAATACCATCTTCATCAATTTTTCTAATTTTCAAAAAAACATTTGTTTTATTACCTAATTTGTGTGATTAACATTTTAGTTGAGGTGGTTGATTTCACAATGACATTCAAACCACAACACAAAATAATACATTTGACAATAATAACCACATATCTCAGATACATCACATCACACCCATTTCTCAACATGGCCACACTCCCAAAATCACTATCAAATTAAAACATCCACGAGGAATTTAACATAAATACGTCACCTCAACACCTTACCATAAACTGTAAACCACCCTTTTCAAATAAACACATACTATATATCATCATCTAAATTTCACCAAAATATTATCAGTACTATCATAACCCTTAAAATATCTGAAAAATAATAAATTAATTACATAACCCATGTGAAGATATTATCTCTTTTGTGTGGAACTTTATATCCTACATGATTCTAGTCGTCTCAATGTATAATGATTACTAATTAGGGATCTATTTCTCCCATATTCATAGATTTTATGATTTTAAATCATGCATAGTACACTAAAACACAATAAGATCAACCACACATAGCTATAAAAAAATTCACCTACCGCAATAATTTGGGAGAAATACATTACATCACCTCTTTATTTAACATGGTTATTCTATATAAATTAAAATTTTACAATGGAAACCATTTAGTTAACCATATATAATTTATTTTTTGAGATAAAATAATCCATCACATAATGGATAAAATAATAATTGATAATAAATATGAAATAATGGTTTTCATAAACCGTTATTTTCTTGTGTTCATATCAATAGTTCAATGAAATGAATTCAATGGAACCAAAAAACTTACTAATAATTTCGATGTAATATATAATTAACCACTATGCCACAGATTTAATATACTCAAATATATGACCATGTTGAAGATGATGATTCACACAAATAATGTCACACATCATGTTTAATATTTTTTAAAAGACATTCTACGGTCTAATTGTTATCAAGGAAATACACATATAGATTAATTTAAAAATCTAAAATGTTAGGATATTAGGATCAAATCAAAAATATAATGGAAAATTATTTTTTTACATATATATTACATATAAATATGATAATATTAATTACATAAAATAATAAATCCATTGTAGTACCATATAAGTAAAGTATCTTTATAAAATAGGAAACATAAACAGTCGGTTCAAAAACCATCTAAATCATTTCCATCTTATTCCATCATAAATGGAACACCATTTTGACAAAAATTTTGTTAATACCATTATTCATATCATGTAGAAAATGAAAATAATAAATGGTGATCTCATATGCTCAGTAATGGTAAACAGGGGAGATATCATTCATATCATCATCAATGGACATAATATATTACGAAAAACATTTGAGAATTAATCATTTTTATCCAAGATCATGATATTGGAAAAAATATTAAATTCAAATAAAGAACATATTTCAATAGATCATTATATATGAAATAAAATTGTTACAGAAACATAATTCTATAAAATAATTTCAATATTATACAAGACTCATTTCAAAGACCATTATAGGAGAAAATGTATTTTATTGAACCGAGTTCACTCTTCAATGTATAATTTTGTTACTGTGCCAGGTTTTCATCACATTCTAGCTCTATATTACCAAAGTGATAAGATTTTCTATTCTAATTTTTTTTCTCATGAGATATAATTCATTTTTTCATGCATTGGAGGGAGATGTATCTCCCAATGGCCACATAATGAAAAATATACATATGTGTTCCACGTGATCATTAATCATTCCCCAAATCAAAAACTTTGGAAAGAAATGGTTTTCATAAAGATCAATTAATAATTACATAACCCATAGAAAAGAAATGAGATTCATAAATATCATTCAATCATAAACTTAATCCAAAAAATATGAGTAATAGGGAAAATATCCATGAATAATATCCTCATTAATTTATATGTAAAATCAAATAATGTTATTATAGATGGAAATTTTATATGATATAACACATAAAAGTAATTCTACAGGAAAATATCAATCCTATTTAGAAAAAAATATTTTTTAAAAATTCCATGTAATATAGAAAGAACAAATTTTCTTTGAAAAAAACATTGTAATCTTGTAATGGTAGATTCTACGAACATAAGTGACGTGAAAGCCTAAAAATCTTATCATTCCATATTAGCTAAAAAATATAATATCCAGTAACTTTTTTCTAGAAATCTCACAAATTACTTTGTTAGGAAAATGACAAAAATATTCCTTTCATACTGTTTAGTAAAATTTAATACAAGTATAAAAATTTACATTATAAATTATAGATGAATATTAGAAAAATTCAAGAAAACAATTTTATATAACATTGATACGAATTATAAATGTTACCTAGTAAATAATTACATTCAAATAATCATAAAAAAATAATGAGATTTTTATATTAACCCATATCTTAGGTTTTATTTCCATTGTATATATTAGGAAATTTGGTATAATTGATTAAAGAATGATATCAACATATTGAAAAACTAGATTTTTAATTATGATATCATATATGATCATAATATCACCCATATGTTAAAAATATTTCATTATTACTCTTCCTACAAGAGTTAAATGATTCATTTTCTTATTCATGTTTTGTCATATAAGTCCCAATTATTGTTCATGTGATATAGTCCCTTCATTTCCAAAAACAAATTAGATAATATATATATATATATGTATATTGTATTTTTTTATTTTATACATTAATATAATCATTCTTTAATATTGAATATTGAAAATTAATCGCATTGTGTCGTGTAGATTGTATGTTGTATTTATGCCCGAGCGATGGTATTATTCCCTTAATTGTAAAATGGTAAGAAAGTGGATGATATAAATTTTTTGTATAGTATCAATATCATTAAATAAATTATATATATATTTATATTATTTAGATAATAATACCAATACAAATAAATTTGTGTTGAAAAATTTACTCTACCACATCATATAAATAGTATGCCATACTTACGCACACGTGGTGAGTTCTTTTTTCATAGAACAGATAAAAGGTCAATTATGGTTATTCCATAATCATAATCACATCACATAAAATAGTTTATATTGAAAATATTACTTTATAATGGGAAAACCTTTTATGAGTTTTAGAAGAAGAAATAATGTTTAAAGACCCGGTTAAAGATAATTCATCTACTTCGGTGAGAACATTCTAGATATACTCTTAGGGATTATAGAGTTAGACTTTTGAGAATACCAAAACCTCTATAATGGTACTAGGGACTTTGATCATGTAAGTTAGATGTGAATGGTCTACATGGAAGGTTTAATGTAATTGGATTAAGTAAGGGAATATGTTCCCTTTATAATTGATCCAGTGGCACTTTTGGAATTTTTAAAAATATTAATTTATAATAAATCCAATATCAATCCAATATCAATCCAAATTCCTAAAAAATTCCATTTATTTGAAGATAAAATGAGATCAATATGAAATATTACCATCCGATATATTTTCCACTTTTTCTAATTTCTTTAAACCATATCATTTTGATTAACCCTTACATAATTAATTTTATTTTTAAATAATGTAACAAATATTTCAATATTAAATGTTTGTAGTTTTATACTTATTTCTGTTCAATTAGATAATAAAATATAAATTTTAAACCATTAAACCCATATTATAATTATTTAGTAATTATGAAGCAGTTTTAGGATTTTTAAATACATTAATAAAACATTATTTTGATAAAATATTAATACTATCAAATTTAAAGATATTTATAAAATGGTTTTTAAAATTTAAACAACACATTAACATAAAAAATATTTTATTAAATCCCTAAAATTTCAATGTAATATAAAAACATAGTTTTCTATTTTAAATATATAATATTATATTAATGTTAATTTTTTTAATATTTATATGATATATATATTAATAAAATAATTACAACATTAATGATGTTTAATTATTTAATATACATTTTTATTCAAAAAAAATTAAAAAAATTAATCTTATAAAGATATATATATATATCATATTTTAGAATAATAAGAATAATTTAATATTCATATTTTTTATCCCAATATTAATGATGATATATTATTTAAAACATTATTGTAATATCTATAAATTTTTATTAAATAAATTATCATAAATATCATAATATTTTCCAAGTAGCTCAAAACATCCAAAATTATTTTATTAAATGGAAAATATATACTTATATTCCTTCATAAAAGTAATTTGTCACTATATAGGCACATAAGATGTATTAAAGAAAAATTAAAAGGCAATTTGGGGCTTTCTTTGATTTAAATACTATATAAGTTATTTTTAGGGACATGTTTCCATTAAATGACTTAATTTAAATCCTTAAGTGTTAATGGTCGATCATAAATAACTAAATAAATACTTGTCATTTTTTAGGGCCATTTAATAGTATTTTTAATTTTATTTTTAACCTAAATTATCTAATTTACCATTTATATTGTTATAAGATTTTTTAATATTACTATTTGTATTGGAAAAAAAATAAAATGGACATAAATATTAAATATGGGATGTATGAATCAATATTTAACATCCTATTTGAAAAATTATAATCATAGAGGTTGTAGAAATTAATTTAATAAAAATCCAGTAAATTACATGGAAAACCTATTTTTTAAGAATTTACATTTTAAATTATAAAATTTTGTAATAATATGTTCAATATAAAATAGTTTTCAACAAATATAATTCATTTATATTAAATAAAAATTAACTAATTAAAATTTTAAAATATTCCAAAACAAAATTTTACTTTGTAAAGATACCAAAAATGCACTTTTGAAAAAAAATTAATCATTCACTATTCTGTAAAAAAATTTCATAAAGAAAAAAAATGTATGTTATATTTGCATGATAATTTCAAAAAAATAAAATATTTTTTAACCCATTTTTTCAAATAAAAAAAATTATATTTTTGAAGAAGATTTATAAATTCATTTTACTAAAAAATTATTGATTATTTTCTAAACAACTACAAATAAATTATAATTCAGTTATAACATTATATTTAAAAATTTTGTAATTATTATTTTTTGTCAAAAATTTAACAGTAGGTTTATAAAAATAATTTTAGACAAAAAGTTTTCCAATTATATTAAACTTATGCTTTTCTACAACACATGCTATTGAAGAATTAAAATTATTTAAAAGAAAATATTTCATAAAAATATAAGAGTGTTACATTTTTTCCATCATGAAATGAATATCTCCCTCAAAATTCATCACTTGGATACAAATAGATAATGATATATATACCTCATCACATCGTCAGGTTCCCATATAGCATACTCGAATTTTTTCTTCTACCAAAAAACAATAACCTTGCGAGTGGATTTGTTTTGTTGAATATTATCTATATGATCATAAATCTCTATCAGTTGTACTTTAAAAGAAATATCATTCTTTAGTGGTATGTATTATGATTTTATTACATATGATAGATCATTTTTGTACATTCTCATGAGATATACATCAAACAGATCATGAAATTGGGAGATATTCAGTTGAAGTTTCAATTGATATGCTAACTTCCCAATATGATCCATAATTTCAAAAGAACCGACATTACTAGGGAATAGATTTCCATTCTGTCTAAATCCCATGAATATATTCTTGGGAGATACTCATAGAAATACAAGGTCACCGACTTCAAACTGTATATATTTTTATCAATTTTATGTATAACCAGTTTTTACTCTCTTATGAACTTCATTATTGTTCAATAGAGTTGACCTTCTACATCATTTCCTCAAAAAGATCAGGTCCTAAAAGTTTTATTTCCCCAATGTTATTCTGACATTTTGGATTCCATTAATTAATACCATATAGGTATTTATAAAGAGCCATTTGAATATTAGTGTGTATTATAATTTATAATAAATCTCAACCAAATGAAGTTATTGATATCAACCACCTTTTAAAAACATAGAGTAATCTCTCAACATGTCTTATGGAGATTGAATTATCCTCTTAGAATTTCTGTCTATCTAAAGATGATAAATTGTGCAAAAACATAACTCAGTAACGAAATACTCGTAAAGAATTCTCAAAACATCAAGGAGAACATCAGATCCTGATCAGATATAATGGAAAGTGGTACTCCATGAAATCCTACCATGTCCTTTATATATATCCTCTAAAGTTGATCACGGTAGAAATATTATCTTACCACAATTAAGTTTGTGGAATTTGTAAGGAATTCAACTATAAACCATATAAAATTATGGAGTTTAAATGTTTTGGGAAGTACAACAACATATTATATGGCTATTTTAATAAAATATTTGCTGGTTTGAGTATTGTTTGTAACATCGCCTTAGAATTTTGTCTCTTAACCTTCACTTTTTGACAAACCAAGCACCACAAAACATATTTTGCAATATATTTCTCAATTCCATCCCATGAGAAAAATTGTTTAGGGTTTGTATTCATCTATTTACATTTAGAATGAATAACGAATGATTACCCATGTGACAAATCCAATATCCCCTTCATTAAATCTGGTATGAGAGGAATGAAAATATGGTTTCAGAAGATTATTATTCTATCAAAATCAATGTTGAACTCATGATCATTTCTCACCTTCTTTTGTAGCTCTAAATATTCCTTTTCAAACTCCTTGATCATCACTTTTATATATTGTTGAAAATTCATTTGAGAAAGATAAGATATCTTCTATTTCTTTATGATATGTAGATCCATCATTTCAAAATCCATAAATATTGGATCATTTGTGATCCTCATAATTGATAGATTATCATGGTCCATTATATTTAATAAATCTTCTAGATTATTCACATTCCTATTGTAGTAATTTATTGTGTAGTCAAAAGTCAATAATCAACTCCAGACATCTAATTTGGTGCATATTCATCTCCTTTTTTTCTGAAAATATACATTAAAATTTTATGATATATACACATATCACACCTTTCTCTACAAAGATAATTTGTTGATATCATTAAAAAAAGGCTATTGTAGCTCACTCCAAATCATGAGTTGGGTAATTTATCTCCTGGATTATCAAATAACACGAGGCATAATAAATTACTATATAATTTTCCATGAGAACATATTCTAACCCCTTCATGGATGCATCACTATAGATCAAAGAACATTCTCCACGATAGGGTATTGTGAGCATGATTGAACTCACTAGCCTTCATTTATACTTTGTGAAAAAATTTACACATTCTTCCATCCATTTGAACATAACTCATTTCTATGTTAACATGGTTATTGGATTAAATAATTTTGATAAATAATTCATAAAATATCTATAATATCTATAAAAATAATAAAAAATGTAATTTCAGTTACCTCTATTAGTCTTGGTCAAGGTTTAATTACTTTCTTCATTGTTGGATCCACATGTATTCTCTCTCTTGAGATCAAGTTACTCCAAAATAAAACATTATAATTCCAAAATTCAGACATGGTAATTTTTCGATAACACTTATCCTTTCTCAGGGACATTGGTATAATCCTCAATTTACCTTAATGTTATTCCTTTATCATTTAATATACAAGAATATAATATATAAAGGCTTCCAAAAACTAAATAATATAGTCTTTAAAGAGTCTATTCATTAAATCCATGAAGATAATATGCAGAATTAGTAAGGAAAAAAGGAATCATTATAAATTCAGAGTGTCTATATTTTTTGTGGAATGTTTTCTTGGTTATATCCCCCTTCCTGTCACAAAATTTATGATATCTATAATTAAGATCAACAATAGATAATTATTTAACCTCGCATATTTGGTCAAATAATTCATCAATAAAGGGATGAGGGATCTGTTCTTGATAGTTATCTTTCTGTGTTCTCGATAATCAATGTAGAATATCATTGATCCATTTTTTTCATAAAAAATAGAATTGGGGAACCCCAAGGTGATACACTGTGGTCTTTGAATACCTTTTCAATATTCTCTACATGTTTATTTATCAATTTATGTAACTAAATTTGGTTATTTCTGTAATTATTCTTTGAAAATGGTATATCACCCGATATGAGTACTGTTGAAAAAATAACTTCATTATTAGGTTGAATACCTCAAAATTATTCTATAAATACATAAATAAACTCACATAAAATAGGTTTATCTTTAATAGTGTGTTTCCACCCAACCATGCGATATAGATTACCATCCATCCTAGGAATTACTACGCATTAGATGGAAGTAATTTCCACTAGAAGTTCATGTTAATCCTTGCATCGATAGAAGATAATAGATTCATTAAGAATTTGTAATGTTACATCCCTAACCTGGAAACAGACATGTGATCCATATAGATAATTGATGTCTATGCCAATAATCACATCGAATTCAACTAATATATGGATCACACAATTTTAAGGAAGTACATCTCCACAAATATAAACCAGGGATTTATTATAAACATTTGATGAGATTGTATTGAAATTAAGAGTTTTCACAACTAAAAAAGAATGAAATTGTTATGGTAAAAGGGAGATACTAATTGAATTTTTTTATAAATAAAAGAGTTAGAGTTTCCAAAATAAAATAATACAATTTTCACTTTAGAGTGGATAATATCTCTTTTACCTCATCATTAACATACCAACATTACCAATAGTGGTCACCTTAAATTTTCCTTTATCTTTGGCCATAAGAGGAATTTGATGTCAATCATAATTGATAACTGTTGAATTGGGTAATTGGTTATAATAACTCCCATTTTATTTTTTATAAGTAATATTGAAGATTGGGTGAATAGATTTGTCATTGCATCACTAGTTATCTTTTTTCCATCACATCGATAGTAAACTACCTGATGACCTTACTTCCAAAACATAATGAATTTAATAGTTGCCTTAATATTATTTCCTCCATGTTTCATTCCAAAAAATGGAAATAATGGAAATCTTATATTAGTTTCAATACATTTCATATATTTTCCAATAAATTCAATTTTTCTCATTTTATCAATCTTATAAAATTGATGGGTAAATCGAATATCTATACAACCATGAGATCACATGAAGTGATTTAATCATAGCTACAATTGTATCGTATGTGTAGTTACTTTTAATTAAAATGTTTTATGCCACATAAAGATCTATTAATATTATATTAATATTAAATTATAATTCAAGAATAATAGATTTCATTAATTGAAAACGTTTCTTAATAGGTACCAATGGATTTATTAAATTTTTTCTTAAGCTCAAGACACTTATTCTATATATTTTAATGGGTAATAAGAAGAAATTATATAAAAATTATTTTATTTAACTCATACTATTCCATAGATTAAATTTCATCTAATTTCCTTGTATTCTAGATAATATTCCACCATTTATATGCTTTATCTTCAAAAATATCGACTACCAAGATGACTTTATAGTGTTTTGAACATTTTATAATTGAAAATATATTTTCCATGGTACTGATCAATTTTTCATCCACTAGTGGATCAGAACACCCACTGAAAAATTCTGCATGATACCTCATGAAAGACTCAATCAAATATTGTTCCCTGCTTTGACCATTTGGAGGTCATAAATGATTCTTGGATTGTGAAAATTGTGGGAGGATAGAAACAAGATTTATATTTCCTACTCACTTAATATTCAGTTTCTGGGAAAAAAATCATTGCATTTCCCATCACATTCACCATTAACATGGTTCCTTCGGGTTCTATCCATTGACTAAAAACACAAAGCATAGTCTGAGAAACCTCAATCATAATTAGAAAACTAATCAAGAGAAATTACTTATAAAATTTCTTTCCAGGGCACCATTGATTTTATACTATGTTTTTTTACATTCATCGGTCTTCTGGTATTGTAAATGTATATAGAATTATCTATATGGTCCTTACTAAGGTTTTCTTATCCTAATTTCTGAAGCTTATCTAAAAATAATCTAAAAAGAAGTATAATGGATCACACTTTTCATAAATAGAGATTATGTTAAAATAGAATAATTTTCATCATATAGTATAAAAGTCTATGCCAACACTATATACGTTTAGTGAGTTTGGAAACTATGAATCATAAAAAGTTGTTAGTAAAACATTTACATCATATCCGGCTTAAACATTCAAAATAGAAACCCATTTTTAACATATATTACTTAATAAACATATTCATATTCAAGATAAATTATATTCAAGGTAGCGTAAGCTCATATTTTGAGTAAGGTTAAATAAGTTCCCTGTCAATCATATCATTATCCTGGGACATAAAACATAAGAAAAAATTTAAAAATTATAACCTCCATATCAACGACATAATGCCATGAAAATTCAGAAAAGTTCTTAAGGAACATATTTCATGCTATCGTAACATATGTCATAAAATTATGGAATAAACATAATAATAAAAAATAATTTCTAAATTAGTCATTTATCATTACAAATACCTTCATAGTGGAAAAATACTTTTGCTGATCCAAGTTCACTACTCATTCCAACCTTGTGTTACTGAACCTGGTATTTTTCCAGTTCTTTCCATATATTAGTAAACTAAGATCATTTCCTCTTACATTCATGTCTATCTCAGAAGATATAAATCTTTACACAATGCATTTTAGGGAGATATAGGTACCACATGTCACATATTGAAAACAATATGCACGTGTTCCATAAGAACATAAATATTTGTTCATATCAAAACCAATTGAATGAAATGGGTTTCATAAACATCATTCAATAATAATATAACTCATGGAAATGAAATGAGTTTTATAAATATCATTATATCATAAATATAGACCAACCATAGAAATATTATTTATATTTATAATGAAAAATATACCCGCTGAATTATACAGGACATAAATGAATTTTATTATATATGGAAAATAAGTTTTCAGGAAAACTAGAAGATTATTTTGAGGAAAATATCCTTTTTTATTTGAAGTCGTTTTCTATTAAAATGATTTACTACTTTAAAAGATTTTTTTTTTTAAAATAACCGTGAATGATTGTAAATAAAGATTCAGGGAATTAAGTAACCATGAAAGAGGAAAAATATGTTTATGTATTATAAGTTACAATAACAAATAGACTAGTCCTTTTTCCAAAAATGTCAAAAAGTACATTGTTTTTAATACAAATAAAGATTTATTTCATAATGTTTAGTAAAATATTATACATGGGTAAAAATTACATTAAAATTTGTAGAATAAAATTTAAAATGTTCTGAATATCAATTTCCAGATAAATTGGTATGGATTATAAATGTTCCAAGGTAAATACATAGGTATAAACTGACTCAAAATATAATGAAATTGTGAAATTAACTCATAATGTAAGTTTGATTTCTTTGTAAATATCATAATTTCTTATATAATGGATTAGTGAATTTTATTAACTTGTTCTGTAAATATATTTATATTAATGATATCATATATGATCATATTATCACACATTTGTTAGTAATATTTCATTATTATTCTTCTTTCACGTGTTAACTGCTTTATTTTTTTATTTGTGATTTGACATATATGTCCCAATTCATGTTTATATAATATAGTTACATAATATCCAGAATTATATTAAGGTATTATCTATATCATGTTTATTTATTATGTACATTTATATAGTTATTCTTGAATGGTGAATATATAAAATGAATCGCATCGCATCGTGGAGACGGTTGGATCTACCTATGCACGAGCGGTAATATCATTCCCTTAATATTAAAAAGTTAAGAAATTTGATGGTATATATTTTCTTCAATAATAAATAACATGTTATAATTAGTATATATATTTAAATATATTATTTTCATCATTATTCACAAAAATAAATTTTTAGTGAAAAATAGATTAAACCATAGTGTGAAGAGAGTAAATAATATGTACGCACACATGAAACATTGAGTTTTCATAGGATGTATTAAAGATATAATATGGTTGTTCAATAATCATAATAAAATATAATTATATTTTCTTTATTTTATATATTACTTTAGGATAGAAAAAACATATTAAAAGAAAGTTTTTGAAGAAATAATCTTGACATATTCAGTAAAGTATAATACATTAACTTTGGTGAGATCCCTCTAGGTCACCTATAAAGGAAATATTGACATATTTATTAAAGTGTAATTCCTCATCATCGGTGAGATCCCTTTATATAACCTCTTAGGGAAACTATATTTGGGATTTTTAAAATCATCGCACCTATAGAATGATTCTATAGAAGTTGGGAAGGTAAATGGTTATGGTATTACGTATCTTGAAAGTGCATACTTATGTGAAGAAGTGAGTGAGGAGGTTTCCTTTTATAATTAAGGTGTGAAACACTATTTGAATTGAAAAAAATATTAATTAATAAAAAATTTATAACAAATAAAATACCTCTAAAAGGACATATATTCTTATATAAGAAGAGATACTTTTTAAATCTCAAACAAAAAATTATATTTTTAATGAGTTTTGGAATTGTTTAAACATTTTCATATTTATTCACCCTTACATAACAAATTTTAATTTTAACTAATGTACCAATTTTTTAAATATTAAAAGGATTTAAATATTTACTAATGTGATGTGAGTTAGACCATAAATGAAAAATTTATAACTTTTTGTACGATATAAAAATTATTTGGTATTTTTTAAAAAATGTAGACATTATCATAATTTTCAATATAATTATTTTGATAAAATATCAATTGTTTCCACTTCGATGGTATTTATTTATTGGATTCTTAAAAAACATTAATAAAAGAAGTTATGATTGAAAACAATATTTTATTATATCCCGTAATTGTCAAGGACACCTAGAAAATTTGTTTTCTACATTATGTATCTCACGTTGATATTATTTTAAATTTTTTAATATATTTCATTGGTAATTGAATTAATAAAATGATTACTACATTATTAATGTGTAATTGTTTAATATTCATTTGGGTTCACTAAAAATTAAAAATTAATTACTATTATGAAGATATATCTTTTATCTTTAAAATTAATATTTATAGTTCATTATAAATATTTTTCATCCTGATATTAAAGATGATATATAATTTAAAACATGAATATGATATATTCAAATTTTTCTAAATAAAATCTTATTCAAATCATAACTTCATCTAATTGGCTCAAAACATCAAAAATAAATATATATCAAGAAAATATATTTACTATGATATAAATTAATATTTATATTTTTTTCATAACATTCATTTTCCCCATGTGGTAGAATAAGAGATATTAAATATGGAACTTATGAATCAAAATTTCACATCCAATTTTCAAAATTAATGTCATAGATATTATAGAAATTAATTTAATATAAAGCCAGTATATTACAGTGAAAACCTGTTTTTGGAAAATTTCTATTTTAAATTATATAATGTTATTATAATGTTTTAATTATTAAATAATTCATAAATAACATAATTTGTTTATATTAAATCAAAATTAACTAATTAATTTTTAAAAATATTCCAAAACCTGATTAGAAATTTTCAATACATTAAAAAATACACTGTTGAAATAAAAATTATTTTTTTCACTATTCTATAAAAAATAATTCGTTTCATAAGGAAAAATATTTTAGATTGTTTTGACATGACAATTTCAAAAAATGAAATTATTTTTTAATACATTTTCTAGAATAAAAAATCATTTTTGAAGAAGATTTATAATGTAATTTTACTAAAAAATGAGCAATTATTTTCTATGAAATTAAAAGAAATTTCTAATGAGTTTATAAAATTATATTTAATAATTATGTAATTATTATTTATTCTCATCAATTTAATAGCCGATTTATATTTTTAATTTTAAAGAAATAGTTTCTCAATTTAGTTAAACTTATGGTTTTATGAAACACAAGCTATTGAAGAATTAAAATTATTTAAATAAATTTATTTCATAAAAATATACGACTCTTACATTATACCCATCATGAAATGAATTTCTCCCTCTTAATTTGTCACTTGGATACCAATAGATAAGGATACATATACCTAATCACATCTTCAAGTTACTATATAGCTTCCTCAAATTGGAGGTTCTGCCACAAAACAATAACCATGCACTTGGTTTTGTTTTATCGAAGATTTCCTATATGATCCTAAATATCTGTTGGTTGTAATTTAAAAGAAATATAATTATATAATGGTATGAATTATGATTTAAGTACTTTTGATAAATCAGATATGTACATTATCATGAGATATACATCAAACATCATTAATTTGAGAGATATTCAATTGATGTTTCAATTTATATGCTACCTTACCAACACGATCCATAATTTCAAAAGAACCGCCAAAACTAGGGATTAACTTTCGATTCTATCGAAATCCCATAAATCAATTATTTGGATATAATCATAGAAAAAAATGTCACCAATTGAAAACTATTGATATTTTTATATATTTTTAGTATAACATTTTATTTAATTTCTTATGCTCTTATTTGTTTTTGAATAGAGTTGACATACTATATAATTTCCTTGAGAACATTATGTCCTAAAAGAATTATTTCCCTAAACTCAATCTGACATGTTGGATTCCATCATTTTTCTCCATATTGGTCTCCATACCAAGCCATATGAATACTAACTTGAGTTATATTTTGGTAATAAAACTAAACCAAAGAAGTTATTTATCTCAACCACCTTCGAAATCCATCAAGTAATCTCTCAACATGTATTCTAGTGTTTGAATTATCCTCTCAGACATAATGTATATCTAAGGATGATACGTTTTTCTAAAATATAACTTTCTATCCAGATCCTTCTGAAGATTTCTTAGAATATCAAGGAGAACATTGGATCCTGATCAGATATAAGGGAAAGTGGTACTCCATGAAACCTTTCCATATCTTTTATATATATTCTCAAAAGATGATCATGATTGAAAAATTATCTTTCTGCATTGAATTGTGCTATATTTTTAAGGCAATCAACTATAACCCATATAAAATTATGGAGTTTAGATGTTTTGGGAAGTTTAATGACAAATTATATGGCTATTTTACCAATATCCATTATAGTATGAGTATTGTTTTTAATATCGCCTTATAATTTTGTCTCTCAACCTTCTCATTTTGACAATCCAAGCACCATGAAATATATTCTGAAATATATTTCGTAATTCCATCCCATCAAAATCACTCTTTATAGTATATATTCATCTTTTTTACATCTAGGATGAATAGATAATGATAACCTTTGGACACGTCCAATAGCTCCTCCATTAATTCTGTTATGGGAGGAATGAAACTATGGTTCTTGAACTTTATTGTTATATTAGAGTCAATGTTGAACCCATGTTCATTTCCCATATTTTTTTATAGCTCTACATATTCATTTTCAAACTACATAATCTTCACTTTTATATATGGTTGAACAATCATTTGAGAAAGATATGATATCACCAATTCCTTTATGATATGCAAATCAATCATTTCAAAATCCATAAATATTGGATCATTTGTGATCCTCTTCATAGATAGATTATTATGGTCGTTTGGATTCAATAAATCTTCCAGATTTTTCCCATTCATATTGTGGTAATTTATTTTGAATTCAAAAAACATTAATCAACTCCAAACATCTCTTTTAGTGCATAGTCATCTCCTTTTTAGTGAAAATATACATTAAAAGTTTATGATCTGTACACATATCACACCATTCTCTATAAAGATATTTTGTTGATATATTTAATTAAAATACTACTGGAAGTCACATTAAATCATGAGCTGGGTAATTTAGATTATGTATTTCTAATTTCCACAAGGCATAAAATATAAATATATAATATTCCATGAGAACCTATTCTACCCCCTTCATGGATGAATCACTATATATCCCAAAACAATCTCAATTTTAGTGTAGTGTGAGCCCCGGTTTACTCACTAGCCTTTATTTCAACATTTTAAAATTTTCTTCGCATTCTTTCATCCATGTGAACTTAACTCCTTTCTGAGTAAAATTGATTTTTAGATTAAATAACTTTGAGAAATATTTGACAAAATATCAATAATATCTAGAAAACTAATAAAACATTGGATTTACGTTACCTCTCTTAGTCTATGAAAAAGTTCAATAACATTCTTCGTTTTTGGATCCACATATATTCTCACGGTTGAATCAAGTGTCCCAAAAATGAAACATTATAATGCCAATATTCCCACATGGTAAATTTTTGATAATGCATATCATTTTTCAGGGGCTTAGTGCAATCCTTAAGTTATCATAATGATATTACTTTCTCATTTAATATACAATAATATCATCTATAAATACTTCCAAAATCTAAATAATATAGTCTTAGAATACCCTATTCCTTAAATCAATGAAGATAATGAGGGAATTTGTATAGACAAAAGGAATCCCAATAATTTTAGAGTTTCTATAATTTATGTGGAATGATGTCTTTGGTATATCCTCCTTCATGACACTAAATTTATAATATCTATAATTAAAATCAATCTTAGATAAGTATTGAACCCCGCATATTTGGTCAAATAATTCATCAATAAAGGGAAGAGGGGTATGTTCTTGATAGTTATCTTTCTATGTTCTCGATAATCAATATTGAGTCTCATTGATCCATTTTTTCATAAAAAAATTTTGGTGAAACCCAAGGTGACACACTAAGTTCTATGGATACCTTTTCAATACTCTCTTCGTGTTTCTTATTCAATTTATGTAACTAAATTTGTGTTATTCTATAAGGAGTCTTTGAAATAGGTATAGTACTCGCTATGAGATCTATTGAAAACATTACTTCATTATTAGGTTGAATACCTATGTATTATTATATGTAAACATAAAAAACTCACATACAATATGAGTATCTTTAATGGTGTGTTTCTTCCCAACTATGTGAGATAAATAATCATCCATACAAGGAATTACTACCCATAATATGGAAGCAATTTCTACTAGAAGTTCATATTTATCCTTGCATCAATAGAATATCATAGATTAATTAATAATTTGAAATGTTACAACCCTTCCATGGAATTGGATATGAGATCAATACAAATAAAGATAGTCCATGTCAATAATCACATTGAATTAAACTAATATAGGGATCACACAATTTTATGCAAATAAATCCCCAAAAACTTCAACCAGAGAATTATTTAGAAATTTTGATGTGATTTTAGTGAAATTTACAATTTTCAAAACTAACTAAGAATCTAATTATTGAGCCAATATGGAGATACTCTTAAAAAAAATTACAAATAAAATTTAGGGTGGATTCAAAATAAAATATATCAATTTACTCTTTAGAGAGGATAGTAAGTATCTCTTTCACCCCATCATTATCGTACTAACATTACCAATAGTGATCGCATGTAATTTTACTTTGTATTTGGCCTCAAGTGGTTGTTGATGTCAATCATCATCGATAATTGTTTGATTTAAAAATTGGTTACAATATTTCCCATTTTCATTTTAAGTATCATCGATGTTTGGGTAGATAGTTTTTAGGTTTTATCATTAGTTACCTGTTTCCTATCACATCGATAGTAAATTTCCGGATGAACATATTTCCCAAGTATAATTTACTAGTCCCCTTAACATAGTTTCCTCCATGTTTCCTTCCACAATATGAATATAATGAAAATCTCATCTTATTTTCACTATGGTCCTTTTATTTTCCATTAAATTCCATTTTTCTCTTTTTATCAATCCCATAAAATCAATGGATGAATTCAATATCCATAAGAAACATTAGATCACATCGAGAAATTTCATCATAGCTAATAGTGTACCTTATGGGAAATTCTTTTCACTGAATAGGTTTTATGCCACTAAATAATATATTTATCCTATACTAAGCTAAAATTATAATTGAAGAATAATATATTGTTTGTATTGGAATTTTTTTTTAGGTACCAATGGATCATCATAATTTTTCTTAATCTCAAGAAACTAATTATCTATATTTCTATGGTGAATGTGAGGAAATTACTTAAAAAGTATGTTTTTGAACTCATCCCACTAAATAGAGTAAATTTTATCTCCTTTACTTATATTCTTGACAAGATTCCACCATTGATCTGATTTATCATTCAGAAGATCTATTATGATGATAACATTGTAGTGTTATGAACATAGGAAAATTGAAAATATATTATCAATGGTACTGATCAAATTTTTATCCACTACTGGATCAGAATACCCATTGTAAAATGGTGGGTGATACCTCATAAAAAAATTAGTCGAATAATGTTCCATCCATTGATCATGTGGAGGTCCTAAATGATTCATGGATTGAGAAGATTGTGTGAGGATAGCAACATGATTTTGATTTCTTTCTCCCATAATAATCAATTTCATGTGAATACAATCCTTGAATTTCCCATCGCATTCACCATTAACGTGGTTTCTTCAGGTTCTATCCATTGATTAAAACCACATAGCATATTCTGAGCAACATTAATCATAATCATAAAACTAATCAAGGTAAATTACATATAAAATTTCATTCCTGGGCAACATTATTTTTATACTAGGTTATTTTTTACCATAATCAATCCTATAGGATTGTAACATTTATATAGACATATCTCTATGGTCCTTACTAAGGTTTTCTCATCCTGATTTTTGAAGCCAAACTAAAATTATCGACTAACAATAATATTTGAACACACTTTTCATACATAAATATTCTCTAAGAATATAATTATTTTTATTATATAGTATAACAAAACCATTCCAACATTGTATAGGTTTAGTGATTTTGGAAACTGGGAATCATAGAAACAAAGTTCTAAAAACATTTACGTCATCTCTTGTTTTTTGTTCAAAACAAAAACCCAATTTAACACATCTTACATAATAAACTTATTTATATTCAGGGGAAATGATACCTAAGTTAATGTTAGCTCATATTTTGATTAAGGTTTACTAAGGTATATTTCAATCGTATCACATTCATGGGACATAAAATGTAAGAAATTTCATTATAAATAATAACGTGCATATCGAGAACATAATTCCATGAAAAATCATAAAAGTTTATAAGCAATATGTTTCGTGATATAATAACATAAGAAATAAAATTATTGAATAAACATAATAATAAAAAATAATTTCAATATTAGTCACGGCTTATTAAAAATGCCTTTATAGTTGAAAAAGTTTTTTACAGAACTAAGTTCACTACTCATTCCGGCCTTGTGTTACTGAACCTGGTAGTTTTCTAGTCCTTGCCATATATTACTGAACTGCGATCATTTACTCTTACAGTCATGTCTATCTCAGTAGATATAAATCATTACCCGATTAATTTTAGGGAGATATAGGTCTCACTCGACACATAATGAAATCCATATACATGTGTTGCATAAGAAAAAAAATCTTTTATCATATCTGAACCAATGGAATGAAATGGTTTTCATAAAAATCATTCAATCATAACATAACCCATGGAAAGGAAATGTGTTTTATAAATATCATTACTTAATAAATATGGACCAAACATAGGAATATTATTGATAATTAACATGAAAAAACATTCCCCTTAAATTATACAGAACATCAATGAATTTTATTATATATGTTAAATAATTTGGATATAACACATGATGTTAATTTTTGAGGAAAATATCCTTTTTGATTTGATGAATTTTTATTTTGTTAAAATGATGCACAATTTTATAAGTCTTTTTTTTCATTGAAAATAACAATATATGATTGAAAATGAATATTCATGGAATTAAGGCATAATGAAAGAGGAAAAATATGTTCATGTATTACATGTTACAATAAAAAATATCCAAGTACTTTTCCCAAAAATGATAAGAAGCACCTCATTTCGAATATGAAAAAAATATTCATTTCATACCATTTAGTAAAAAATCATACATGGGTATAAATGGACATAAAAAATTATATAATAATATTAAAAATATTCTGAATTTAAATTTTTTGTTAAATGGATATAGATGATAAATGATCCCCAGTAAATGCATAGATATATACTGACTTGAAATATAATGAGATTTTTAAATTATCTTATACAGTAGGTTTGATTACCTTTGTGCTAATCATAAATTATTTTATAATCTAATATTGAATTTTATTAACTTATTCTATAAACATATTCCTATTACTGATTTCATATATGATCTTATTGTCACCCATTTGTTAGTAATATTTTATTCTTCTTCTTCTTTCAAGCGTTAACTACTTCATTTTCTTAAGTGTGATTTGTCATATAAGTCCCAGTTCATGCTCTAATAGTATAGATAAAAAATATCCAAAATTATATTAAGGTATTATATATATCATATTTATTAATTATTTACATTTATATAGTTATTCATGAATGGTGAATATGTAAAATGAATCGCATCACTTTGTGGAGACGGTAAGATCTACCTACGGACGAGCGATAATATCATTCCCTTAATAGTAAAGTGGTATGAATGTGGATGGTATATATTTTGTTCAATAATAAATAACATGTTATAATTATTATATATATATATATTGTTATCATCACTATACACACAAATAAATTTGTGATGAAAAATAGACTACACCATAGTATGCAGACAGTAAACAATGCGTACGCACAGGTTGAACTTTAATTTTTCATAGGATATATGAAATGTAGAATATGGTTGGTCCATAATCATAATAAAATATAATTATATATTTTAGACTATATTAATTAATTTTGGATATAAAAACCATATTAAAAGAAAGTGTGTGAGGAAATAATATTGACATATTCCGTAAAGGGTAATATATCACATTCGGTGTGATCCATATAGATCTCCTCTTATGAACACAAGGGTTGGGATTTTGAAAATCACTGCACCTATAGAATGTTTTTAAATAATCTTGGAAGGTAAATGGGTATGGTATTATGGAGCTTGAATGCGCATATTTATGTGAAGAATTGATAGAGGAGGTTACATTTTATAATTAATGTGTGGGAAACATTTGGAATTGATAAAAATTATTAATTTATAATAAATTATTTCAAAAATTAAATACCTGTAAAATTTCATGTATTCTTATAGAAGAAGACATAATATTTGAACGTCAACAAAAATTATATGTGTTACATGTTTTGGAATTCCTTTAAACATTATCATTTTGATTCTTCCTTATTTAACCAATTTTAATTTCAACTAATGTAATATTTTTTTAAATATTAGAAGATTTTTAATATTTACTTATGTGATGTTATATAGACCATAAATGAAAAATTTATAATATTTTATAACATATTATACTTATTTGGTATTTAAGAAAAATGTTGTATGACTTTATCATAATTTTATAAATAAATATTTTGATAAAATATCAATAGTTTCAACAACAACGCTATTTATTTATTGGATTCATAAAAAACATTAATATAACAAGTAAAAATTGAAAAAAATATTTTATTATAACCCATAATTGTAAAGGACACCTTGAAAATTAGTTTTCTACTTAATTTATCTCACATTGAAAATATTTTAAAATTTAAAAAATATTTCATTGATAATTCCATTAATAAAATATTTACTACATTAGTGTAGTGTAATTATTTAATAGTCATTTGGGTTCACTATAATTAAAAATAAATTAATATTATAAAGATATATATTCTATCTTTAAAAAAAATTTCCAGTCCATTATATATATTTTATATCCGTATATTAAAGTTGATATGTTATTTATAACATGAATATGGTATTTTTAAATTTATATTAAATAAAATATTATTCAAATTATAATTTCATCCAATTTTCTCAAAATATCAAAAATAAATTTAAATCTTCAAAATATATTTACTATAATAGATGTTTAAGTTTAAATTTTTTTTATAACATTCATTTTTCCCTATGTTGTAGAATTTGAGATATTAAAGATATTGAAATGAAATTTTATGTCTTTCATTTATTTAAATATTATATAAGAAATCTCCAAATAAAATATTCAATTAAATGACATAATATTGATCCGTAACTGTTAATGGTCGAATTTAATTCATCTAATATTTTTTTATTTTTTGGGTCATTTTGTTGTGTTTGTAATTCGATTTTCAACTTAATTTACCTAATTTTCCATTTATAGTGGTAAAACCAATTACCATGGTTTCTTCTCATTTTGGCCAAAAAATAAAAGGGAACTATATTCTAAATTTGGACCTTTTGAATCCCAATTTTACGTCATTTTTTTAAATTCCAACCATAAAATTTATTAAATTTAATTTAACATAATAGTATTATATTTCTACAAAAATATTTTTTTATAGAAAACTGACCTTTTAAAAAACAAATGTTTTTTATAATAAGATCTTGTATAAAATAATTTAAAAAATAATAATTTAATTTTTAATTAAAATGAACTAATTTAAATGTAAATCGAATAAAAAACATAATTTTACCATGTAAATATATTAAAAATCATTTTTTCAATAAAATTTGTATTTTCACAATTCCATTTAAAATAAATGTTTTCATAAAGAAAAAATTTAAGATAACTTTGAAATTATGAATTGAAAAATTAATTTTTTTTGAATCCATTGTCTAGAACATGAAAAAATTAATTTTTTTTAATAATATATAAAATGTTATTTTACTAAAAATTATGTGATTATTTTATAATAATTTAATAATAAATTCAATTTATGTAAGGGAATTATATTTCATATATTAGTTATTAATATTTAATCACTGAAATTTTACAACCAACTAATAATAGTCATTTTATAGTAATAGCATCTTTTGGCTTGTTTTAACTCACAGATGCATGCAACACAAGCTAGTGAATAATTAAAATTATGTAAAGTTGAAAATTTCCTAAAATTGTTTAAGTGTTACAAATTACCCCATTATAGACACTAAATTCTTTTAGAATAAAAAAATAGTTTTTCAAACCACAAAACTAAAACCTCATATGGTTTGTTGATATGTTTCATCCTTTATCATGCTCAAACTAATCATTTTAATAAATAATTTCATTTTTTAGGAAAACATACCTATATAGTATAATTTGGATAACATGATTAAACATCCATTTTTAATATAGAATTTTAAATATGTTTTATGGTCACATACAACATTCTAGACAAGCCATTGTTAAAACACAAATTTTTTCATCTTTGGACATGCTTCCCATAACAAACTAGTCGTGTCTTAACAAGTGACAGAATGTTAATAAATCACTAATGAAATACTTATCAGCCATAAAAGAAATAATATTAATCGTTTTTATAATTAGAAGTCTCAAAAGGTCACTACAAATAATGATTATAATTTTCTAAAATTTTGAAATAAATTTCACAGCAACATCAATCCAAACACATGCCCATGATATATTGATATATCAATATTCTATAAATATTTTAATTCCCAAATAATGAGGAATTTATTCTTTTCAAGGCTTCAAAATTCAATATAATTATCAATAACCAAGTCAAATATTTTCTGACACATCATATTTAAAATTTCAAAAACAATGTGTTCTAATAAGCCTATAACACACGTTTGAGAAAAATTAAAAATTAAAAGAATGACATGGAATACTAACTCAAAACAAAATAGAATAATAATTTTCCTAGTTTCAAAATAATTTATTTTACCAATCCAATGTGAAATATGTTAAAGGTAACAAGCTTCAAATAGTTTTTCAAAATTTAATAGTTGTCAAAATAAATATAGTAATCGTGTTTTTTATCAATTTAAAATATTTTGGAAACCAAAATTTAATGTTAGTCATTTTTATAAAAGAAAGAAAAAATAATTCAATAATAATCATTCTATATAAAAAAAGAATCACCATATTCAAGACCCAAGGAGGTTATAAATAAGTATCTAGCGACAATTATCCATTATTTTACACATTAAATTCATGTTATTTGAATAACTCAGAAGATAATAAAAATTCATTAGACATTATAGAATGGGAAAATTCTAAGAAACACAAAATTAATTTCCTAATTTTTTAATTAATTTCCTTAACATCTCAAAACAACCTCATTTAATCAAATTCACAATCAATCACGATGAATATACCTTAGGTATGCCACATTTTATAATTTAATTTGATCAGAGACTGTGTACTAGATCACAAGTGGCCCTAAAATACCATGTCCTAATGGTTCTCCATGAGATATGTCATGCATGAAACTGATCACTCACTGTTTTCCTACAAACACATAAAATCCTAAATATTCGAAACACTACAACTCCATCAAATCTGTCATCCACCAGTATATATATCACTCTTTAATGGCCCCTATATTCCAAGGTAACCCTCAATGTCATGAAATAAAGGATGTGTTTTTGTTTACCTTGAGTCCTGCCTCTATTTGGCCATAGGTTTGCAAGTAGATATGATATCAATGATAAATTGAATCAATGAGATTTATATGATAAAGACTCATAAAATAACCCATAATAATTCATAAGTTATTATATTCAGATAAATATTTTCAAAATAAATCCAAAAAAAATCATAGGCAGCGATACAACAACATATCCAAAGGTCAGATAAAGTACTTTCCATCGTGACACATGATTTCAACCTATAAAAATTAAAATATGCTTATATGTCCATGGGGTGAGAATATGAATATACTCACTGGGATATCTAATTTCTCTCATGCACATGTGGAGAGAGAATATGAATGAACTAGTTATAAAATAGTAGAGCGAACATCACATAAACTGGTATACTAACAAAACAAATCCTAAAATTGCCATTATTACCAAAAAATGCATCCAAGTATTATATCATATTAATAATCATATTGAAAATAGGTACCCTAAACCACTTTACCACTTGTTACCTATTGTCACACCATAATGACATACATCATGATGCTCCAACCAAATTTTTATGACATATTATTACATTGCATCACATCCCACCCACATACACCTAGGCCATCACATCACACCCCCTTTCATAAAATTAGGTTATGAACTCATAGTTAAAACTAGAATTGTAAGATATAATGAGCAAGAATGGCATAAATATAGTTTTAACCTCCTTATATGAATTCCCCTCGATAATATATCTCATCATCTTACCCAAAAATATTAGGATCCACACATCACACCTCACCCAAATACAGCTAGGAATCCACATGACCTACAAAATTTTTATGTCCATTTTTTACTTATTTATATCACAACAGATGCATATCATAGTCACCTAGAAGAGGGTGTATGTATGAGTTTGTGTCTATCCATCCATACTCACTGCCATGATGTTAGTAAAAACTCCCCAAAACTATTGGGTGTCAACACTATCTAATTAAAATCAGATGGGCAAGTATATTAATTAAAAAGGATATATAATAAATATAGATATAAAATAATTTTATAAAATCCTAAACTATGGGTTAATGATAAGAATAATATCCCAATTCATAATATTTCCACATCACCTTGGGAACTACCTTATTTTTTATGCAGTCACTAAATGAATAGGATGTCACAAGAAAAAAGTTCTCATTTCATCATCTTTCTAAATTAAATCATTTATTTAATATTTCACATTACTAGTTAGTTCCCATAAAAATTGACCATTTATTTAAAATTAGTAGACACCTTATTTTATATTTTCTATCCCATTAAATCATGTATAAAAACTACCCATTTATACAACACATTGCACCTCAATTTTCTAGTTCATTATTCATTTCAAACCATATTCCAAACCATATTCCAAACCAGATTAAACTATTTCGATTTCAATGTTACCATTTGTTTAATTCCAATATTTCTTAGGCATTTATAATAGTATAACCCATTTCCATCACATCTTCATCATATCACAATCTCACATCATAACCAAACAACACAGTCGCACCACAAAACATCACAAAAACATTACATTTTTTATATTGAAGAAAAGGGGGATTTAATCAAATTACACTTCTTTATTTAATGACTTTTTCACACAATCCATAATCTTGGGGATTTAATTTTCTTAACTAAATTTATGTTATTTCCAACTTCAATTAAAATTGATTCCTAAAAACACATCAATAATGGTTTGAAAATACATATCAAAATAGAATAATAAAATGCTCCCAATAGACATCATTTTTATTGAGGAATCAATGTTGTATAATAATAATATCAAAATAATAATGAAATATTTAAAAATAAGAGATTCAAACTTGTTCTCCTTCAAATTTAATTAAATTTCAAATTTATTTTTATTATGTCAAATATAATACATAGCAATGATAAATAAAATAATATCCCATTTTGTATGATAAACCATGTTTGACAAGAAGGATCCCTTAAATCTATTTGAATAAAAAACTTTACTGAGAAACAATGTTCATAAGACCATACATGAAGCTACAATTTCTCAATTATCTATCTTCAATAATTTTAATTTAAAAATATGATTTAGTTAAATATATATATTAGTACTTTATTGGTATTAAAAAATTCTATTACATTATACACCTCAATAAGTTACAAAATTTTCATATGGAAAATCAATATGAATATTATTGTGGGAGTTTTGGTATAGAAAAATTGAGGAAAATGGTATTTTTTGTTCTCTATTTTTACCTCTCCCATAGCACCTATCTCTATGATTCTTGTCCCTTATATCATTAAAATCCGTTAATTTACCCTAAACACTCACATTTATTTTTCCAATTATTATAATTATCAATATTTCAATTAATTTCACACCTTTTCTTTAAATTATATTAGTTCAACACCACAAGCATCTATCTATCTTTATTTCCGCATTTTTTTTACTTTTTCATTTAATTATCCAATAATTTAATTTCAATCTCCTATGAAAATTCTAATATGAATTTTACCATATTCATTTCCATTCAATGTCCCCATTATTTCCATTATTTTTTTAATTTTATATTTATCTATTTATTATTCTATCTCTCTAATTTATTTTAAAGGGTTTATCTTATGCTTTTTTCATTTATTTTTTTTCTTATACATTCCACTCTCCACTCTCCTCTCCCTTCTATTTCTATTTATTTTTTTTCAACATTCCACATTCATTAAACACCTCAACCTATCTTTTAACATTTCATATTCATTTATATCATTTTTAATTTCATATGATTTTTTATTTTCATTAATTCTCACATCATTTTTTAACACCATATATACATACAAAATATATATATATAGATCACCTTTTTTAATAAAATTAAATATATATATATATAAATTAAATACACACCAAACCATTTATATATTTATATATATATATACATTAATAAATATTTATGTGTATGTGTGTGTGCCTATGACAATAAGCACACATTTATATGTATGACATATTAGAATATACAAAATGTAACGTCCCAGTTCTGGGTGCCACTCAACGGGTGCCTCTAAACCCGGTTCACCACGTGACCTCAACCACATTTCCCCAAATGGCATAGGCTTCTGAAAAGCAGTGAGGGCCTATGTCTGATAGTGGGGAAACTATGCCCTCATTTTCCAAAGTGTACCGTAGCGAAATTAAATAAAACATACAATAACAGTGGAAGCAATAAACCATACACAACTGAAATAAACAACTGAATTAGATATAACATACCAGTACATAATGAGTGGTGGAACATGCCTCAAATTCTTAGAAAACAGTCAGGACATGTTACACAGCAGTACAATACAATACATGGAACAACAAAGAAAAATGAAACATGCGGCAGTATCGCGAGCCTGAGCTCGGTCCCATGCTCCCCTAATCCTCAGCAAATATCATGTACCTGTACAAGGGCCCTTGACCTTATCTACACCGGAAGAAACGTAATCTGTTTGGGCCGAAAAGCATGACCCAAACAGGGTGTGATAAATAATTCCTAGTAGGTACCCACCAAAGGCTCGTGCTCAACGGTGTGTAAACATGCAACAATAGTGTGCAGTAGTAAATGCAATAACCTAATAAGTACTCAAAATTAACTAACATAACCAGCTATATTGTCATTTTAATTATTCATTTAACCATTTAATGTTAAGAAAACACCACAGTGAATTTCTATATAACAGTCAGTGTCCTCAGACATGAAAACCCTCACCCCAGGTAATCAGAATCTAACCCGCAGGTAATTGCCCTCAGGCATAACAGAATCTCACCCTAAGGCATAATAGAATCTCATCCTCAGGAATAGACCTTAGGTGTATCAGAATCTCTCCCTCAGGCATACGAAGTGTCACCCTCAGGCACAGAAGTCAATCCCTCAGGAATGAAAAGTTTCCCTCAGGCGAAATAGAACGTTGCCCTCAGGCTAATACAGTCACGCCCTCAGGCTATAGTAAAACACCACCATCAGGCATAAGTAACTAGGCCATTCCCAACATATAAACATGAAATTTACATACAATTACTATCAAGGAAAAAGTAATGCATAATTTAAACATGGCATACCCTCGGGTATCCTGGCCAAATGGCTAAACAGAGGAACGCACCCCCGGGGTGGTCCTGAATCCAAGCACTGATCCCAACAACAATTTTACAATTTTACTTAATTACCTATACAATTCTAGGTAGTTAAAATAGCCACGTACTCAGCCACATGACACCCCAAATATGGGTTCGTAGCTCAAAAACACCAAATGCACAATAGTTGGAAATAAACATCAAGCCACCTACCTTATACTCCCCTGAACGGTATACGCGAACGACGACCCATGATTCGTCCTAGAACAACGTATATCTGAGGTAGAAGAAAACCTCTTTCAAACATAAATAACATCCCTTAGAGGAAGAATTGGTACGAACTATACAAAGTGATGGGAGGGCTTACCCATGTGGTTCCATGGAGATCGACGGTGCAGAAAACGGATTCCCAAAGTGCGCTCAGTGGATCTCCAAAGATCTGGCATCCCTCTACCTTTCCTTATTCCCATTCTAAGACTTTCCTGTGAACAGGGGAGGATACTTCCAATTTTAAGTGAAAAAAACAAATTACACGGTGTTTATTTCCAAGTACATGGTGTGTACATCCCATTTTTTAACTGTTCCTCTGGCTGCTTCCATCCAGCGTGACACTGTTCACCTGCCAACATGACTACACTACATGTCTGCATGAGTACACGACGTGTGCTGTCGCACAGCTGGCCACCACCTTACTATTTTCCTACCGACTAACTACACGGCGTGTAAAGGACCACTACACGGCGTGTAGTCGGTTGCTACACCCTTCATCACCGACATGGCCACATGCCTCGTGTACTCATCCCACATGGCCAAAAGTACACGGCATGTGGAAAATTACACGGCATGTACATCTAAAATTTTGGGATTTTCCCCCAGGTATCCTTATTTTCTAAAAAACACTTTCGGATAAAAGAAAAAACGAAACTCGTACCTCAAAAATAAGAACTGGGTTCTTAAAAACTTCCCCCTTTAAAGAAATTCATCCCTGAATTTCCCTTCCAAGGGTGGTGAAGATATAGCCGTGAAAAACTCCGGCAACTGACCTTGTACATCGGTCTCCCGCTCTTAGGTTTCGTCTTGCACTCGTCTATGCTGCCATAGCACTCGTACGAGAGGAACTGACTAGCCTCGGAGAACCATCATGCTCCTATCAACGATATGAATCAGATACTCCTCAAAGGACGCATCTTCCTCAAGCTCAACCTCCTTTGGCTGAAAGATGTGAGACTGGTCTGAATGATAGAAGCACAGCTGAGATACATGGAAGACGTCGTGTGTGGCTTGGTACCTCTGTGGTAACTGTATCTGATAGGCGACCAGCCCGACTCTCTCTAGAATCTCAAACGGCCCGACATACCTCAGTGAATGTTTACCCTATCACTAAATCCGTCTGTGTCCCAGCCTCAGCAAAACACGCAAGAAAACATGATCCCCGACCACGAACACCAAAGGTCGTCTGCGGCAATCAACATAAGATTTCTGAAAAGACTGTGCAGTAGCCATCCGCTTCTGAATCAACTGGAACTGCTCAGAAGTCTCTTTCACGAGCTGTGGTCCTAGTAAAGTTGCCTCACCTACCTCTGACCAACACAAAGGTCAACAGTATGGCCTACTATATAAAGACTCGTAAGGTGTCATCTCAATAGTTTCTTGTAAACTATTATTATAGGAAAACTTGACTAGGGGTATATGCTTATCCCAAGAGCCCCCAAAGTCTAGGACGCATGCACGCAGCATGTCCTCAACCACCTGTATGGTACGCTCTGACTGGCCATCAATCTGAGGGTGGTAAGCTGTGCTCAAAAGCACTTGTGTACCCAGTGCCCTCGGAAAACGCAACCAGAAATGAGACGTAAAATGAGCGTCCCTGTCTGAAACGATAAAACGTGAAACCCCATGAAGACGTATGACCTCTCGGATATTCAACTTTCCGTGTTCGTCAACACCGAAGGTATCCTTGATCGGAACAAAGTGAGCTACCTTCATGAGTCTGTCCACAACAACCCACACGGCATCATTGCCTCTAGGTGACCTCGGCAACCCAGTCACAAAGTCCATCGCGACATCATCCCATTTCAACTGCAGAATGGGTAACTGCTGTAACAGTTCGGCTGGCCTCTGATGCTCCGCCTTCACCTGCAGATAGGTGGAACACCTTATAACAAAACCAGTTACATCCCTCTTCATACCTGGCCGCCAATACTGCTATCTCAAGTCACCGTACATCTTGGTAATTCTTGGATGAACTACCCAAGATAAATCATGAAACTCTCGCATCATCTCCACGCATATATCCCCTGGAACCCATACTCGTCCATGGAAATGCAGAATTTCATCATCTCATGTCTTCCAACTAGGAGGAGGGCCCTCACTTGCCACCGACTCCCATATAACTAGTCCTTCTGAAACAGATAGTTGTTTGATCCTTACTCTATCCAGGATGGTAGAAGTTGCAACTAGAGATGAAAGATAGTTCTGCCCCTAACTGTCGTGCACCTCTAAATGCATCTCAGAGAACAATTCCATAAGCTTCCATTCATCACTGGTCTCCTGCACAACCTATATCAGAGTCCTCCTACTTAGTGCTTCAGCTACTGCATTACCTTTTCCTAGTGTATAAGAAAGCTCAAAATCAAAGGACTATAGGTACTCGACCCACCATCACTTCCTCATATTCAAGTCACTCTGATTAAAGATATACTTGAGACTTTTGTGGTTGGTGAAAACCACAAAATGATCTCCACATAGATAATGTCTCCAACAGCGTAACACATACACAACTGCAGCCAACTTGAGATCATGCATCAGGTAATTCCTCTCATGTGACCTCAATTGCCGAAACTCGTACGCAATAACTCAATCACCATGCATCAACAATGCTCCCAGACCAATACCTGATGCATCAAAGTAAACTATATAGCTCTTCCCTTGCTATAGAAGTATCAGGACTGGTGCTGATGTCAACCTTTATTTCAGGTCATGAAAATCTATCTCTCAAGCATCCGACCAAATGAACTTCACACCATTCTTAGTCAAACCCTTCAACGGTGCTGCTAAGCGGGAGAAGTCCTGTATGAAGCATCTGTAGTAACTAGCCAGCCCTAAGAAACTCCATATCTCAAACACGTACTTAGGATGTTCCCAGAAATCTACTGCTATCACCTTCTCTAGGTCTACTGCAACTCCTGACTCTGAGATGATATGACCCAGGAAGTGAATCGGGTCAATCCAGAAGTGGTACTTTGAGAGCTTAGCATATAGATGATGATCTCTCAGTTTACTCAATACGATATAAAGATGGGTGTAATTGTCGTGTCGAGTGTGAGAGTACACTAAGATGTCATCCACGAATACTACCACTAAAGAATCAAGATACGGATGGAACACACAATTCATCAGATCCATGAAAACTGACGGAACGTTCGTGAGTCCGAACGGAATAACCATGTACTCATATAGACCATACCTACCCCTGAAGGTGGTAAGCAGTATATTCGATGGTCTCAGGCGCAGCTGGTGATATCATGATCCCAAGTCGATCTTGTAGAAAACTTGCGCTCCTTGAAGTTGATCAATAAGATCATCTATCCTTGGCAAAGGATATCAGTTCTTGACCGTCAACTTGTTCAACTTCCGATAATCCACACAGAGTCTGAGGGTATCGTCTGCCTTCTTCTCAAAAAGGACCGGAGAACCCCACAGAGAAGTACTGGGTCTGATAAATCCCTTTGCCTGTAAAACTTCTAACTGCCTCTTGAGCTCCTGCAACTCTGGTGTATCCATCATATAAGGAGTAATGGACATCAGTGCTTCTCCTGGAACAATCTCAATAGACAAATCCACCTCAATCTCTAGAGGTAGACACAAAAAGTCATCCAGGAAGACATCCCTGAAACGATCAACCACTGGAGGGAAATCTGTGTGACAAGTCCCCTGATCATCCAGATATAAACTCACAATCTGGACTGTAACTCCACCACACCCATGATGCTCTGGTCCAGCGCGACTCGCCTAAACATCCCACTCACCCTTATATAGAAACTCTCCTCCCTCTAGTGACGTGAAACTCACCCTACGACTATAGCAATCTACAAAGTCTATAAAGGGAACCAGCCAGTCCATTCTGTGAATGGCATCATAAGATGTCATCCCTAATACATAGAGGTCCCAAAGGAAGTGACACACACCAACCTTAAGGGGGAACTCCTTACACTGATGCACACCTTCTGTTCTAGTCCCCAACGGAGTGTCTAGCATCATGATACTAGAAGAAGAAGAAACACAGAGCCCAAGGCTCTCCACAATGGGTATAGATATGAAACTATATGTAGAACTCGTATCGAAATGTACTGAAGATAAGACAGAAGCTATTAGAATAGTACCTCTGACTGTAGAAGGTCCTGGATCCTGCTCCTACTGGGTATGTTTCACTGCATATGCCTACCCAGTGTCGCGGCCCTGCGACACAGCCTGGCTACCCTGAGATGTCCCACACTTCTACCTCTGAGATCTTGGTGTCTGGCTACCACAGCCATGACCACCATCTCTACCTACACACCCTGACGTGTTCCAGTTTCCCAATTGGTAAGAAGCCACTGGTCCTGCTCCCGCACGCGGAGTCTGCATAGAACCCCTCTCACTAGCCACTAGTAGAAACGCCCGACAAAAGCGCTACAGATGACCCATATTGCCTCAATCTTGGCACTCCACTAGATCATGTGGATATTGTGGTCTCTTGTGCCCCTCTTTACCACACTGGTAGCACCTGATCGGGCCAACTGAAGAAACTTCATGCCTGGTACTGCCACCCTGAGAGAAATCCATCTTTCTTTTACTCTTGCCAATAGAAATAGTACCAGTAACTGTTGTTGAACCGACCTGGCCCACACCACTTGCTTCCCATAGGTTCCCCTCTGTAATCAGTGCCTGGTTCACAATATCATGTACTGAAGGCATCCTGAAAGCATTCACCAGTGCTCGAATGTCAAAACAAAGACCATCCTCAAAATGTCTGGCTATCAACGTCTCATCCCCCACCAGCACGGGTGAAAAACGTTGAAGCTTGGTAAAACGAGCAGAATAATCCATCACTGGCATAGCACCCTGCTGCAAATTCCTGAAATATCACGCTCTATCTGCTCTCAGTGTCTCTGGAAAGAATAAGTCATAAATGACTACCTGAAAATATCCCCACACCATGTCCATGTGATGCTCTGACTAGGTGGTAACATCCCACCACCACTTGGTGGTATCACGCAACATATACGTCATGAGCCTGACCCTCTGCCCAGGAGGCGTCTCAAGATGTTCAAAAATTGTCTGCATCGATTCCAGCCAAAACTCCACAGCCTGTGGTCCGCCACCCCCTGAGAACATAGGAAGATGCTGCTGCTGGAAGATACGTGTCAGCTCGGCGATCGATGTAGTAGCCAGCGGTGCTCCCTGAAAGGTCTGCATGAACCGCATGAAGCCTTCACAGAACTGCGCATATGCTCCTGTGTCTGGTATAACAGTCGGCGCCGCATCTTGCTCTACTTGAGGATCCACTAGTAGCCCATGGCCCACCATCTCTGGAGTATAATCATTGTTGATCTCCTGGTGAACAACGCGTGGTCATCTCGGCGGAATATCTCTACAAGGTCAAACACACACCTTAGATCAAGATTTATCAAAGACTGAAGCGAAGGAACCAAATGGGGAACAGAAGGAAGAAGGCATTTTAGGATTTTCAAAACAAGACTACACGTCGTGTATTCTGACTACACGGCGTGTACCTGACTTCTCTTCCCCTACCCGGGTCCTTCTACACGGCTTAGCCACATGGCTCCCGTTAAACAAAAAGACACAGTGTGTATATAATCTACACGGCGTGTACGATGTAATTTTCCAACTGCCCGTGTAGTTTGTGACACGGCCGACTACTCTGCATGACACTTCACGGCGTGTTACACCCGAACACGGCATGTACACCACTCTGTTTCCCCGCCACACAGCTAAATACACACAGTATGTCCTCGGATGAGACTACACGGTGTGTCCCAAAGGCACACGACGTGTACTAGACATGCTCTGCCGACCCGTGTTGATAATTACACGGCCGGATACAAATCACCAACTACACGGCGTGTTCAGAAAACACATGGAATGTAACTGAATGGGTTTCACCGACTCGTGTTGTTAGTTACAAGGTCGTATCCCATGTCAGACTACACGGCCTGTTCCATAGTAGACATGGCATGTATGGCTTACGGTCTCTTCCGTCAGTGTTGTTAGTTACACACGCAGACTCTGGGTCAACACTACACGGCATGTACATCTGGTAAATGGCCTTTTTTCCCCAAGCATTTCCCTTACCCATGTCCCCACCCACACGGTCTATGACACATGAGGGGACTACATGGCGTGTACTTAGGGTACACGGCGTGTACTCAAAAAATTTTCTTTTCTTCCCAAACAGAAGATCATACACGGCATGTTTAAGGTACTACATGTCATGTATACTGGGTTTCTAGACAGTATGCCTCAGAAACTTCCATGGAACCCTGAAAATACTGAAAAACAACACCTAAGTATCAAATTCTGATCCGTGAGGGCCAATACTCCCCACGAATCAAATTTTGACATCTTATATGTGTTATAACAAAATAAATAGTCAATGATCCACCAAATTCCAGTCAATGGGGGCCCATACTCCCCAAAAACCAAGTTTTAGTTTCCATTCTATAAACCGGATCACACGAAAATACCCTATCACACAGCAGGTATTTATCAAAGAAGCCATCACAATAGCATGTTTTTCTAGCACAGTAACTATCACAACAACATGCACTTTCTAATGCACCTACATGGCATGGAACTATGCATGGAATGTGATTTTTAGCATGTTCCCAAATGATGCATGAGATGGCATACCCTCATCTCATCGAGTTGCAACTAAATAGAACCCATAGATAAAATATAACAGCACAATCACAAGTGCGCCCCCCAACGATGAAAATCAATTCAACTGTAAAATGTGAAAAATCAAAAAAAAAATATGAGGTAGACTAGATTTTCCCTATACATGGGCTACCTATGCCCGGGCACAGCTTATTACTGACTACTATTCGTCATATCCATGACTATGGCTCCAAACAGTAAGTCAAAGAAAAGAAAACCCCTCTGATACCACTTTGTAACGTCCCAGTTCCGGGTTCCACTCAACGGGTGCCCCGAACCGAGTTCTCCACGTAACCTCAAGCACATTTCCTCAAACGCTAGAGGCTGCTGACTAGAAGCGAGGGCCTAGGTCTGATAGTGGGGAAACTATGCCCTCATTTTCCAAAGTGTAGTGTAGTGGAATTAAATAAAACCTACAATAATAGTGAAAGCATTAAACCATACACAACTGAAATAAACAACTGTAGTAGATATAACAAACCAGTACATAAATATTGGTGAAACATGCCTCAAATTCTATGAAAACAGCCATGACATGTTACACAGCAGTATAAGACAATACATGGTACCACAATGAAAAATGAAACAGCAGGCAGTATCGCGAGCCTGAGCTCGGTCCCATGCTCCCCTACTCCTCAACAACAATCATGTACCTGTATAAGGGCCTTTTCCCTTATCTACACCTGCAGAAATGTAATCAGTTTGGGCTGAAAAGAATGAAAAAAATAGGGTGTGAGAAATAATTCCCAGTAGGCACCCACCAAAGGCCCGTGATCAACTTTGTATAAACATGCATCAACAGTGTGCATTAGTAAATTCGATAACCTAAGCAGTACTCAAAAGTAAATAACTTAACCAGTTCTATTTCCATTTTAATTATTCATTTAACCATTTAATGTTATGAAAACACCATAGTGAATTTCTATATAACAGTCAATGTCCTCAGACACTCAAACCCTCACAACCAGGTAATCAGAATCCAACCTGCAGGTAATTTCCCTCAGGCGTAACAGAATATCGCCCTCAGGAATAATAGAATCTCTCCCTCAGGAATTTCCCTCATGCATATCAGAATCTCACCCTCAGGAATATGAAGTGTCTCCCTCAGGCACAGAAGTCAAGCCCTCAAGCACTAAAGGTTGCCCATAGGCGAAATAGAATGTTGCCCTCAGGCTAATACAGTCATGCTCTCAGGCTATAGTAAAACACCGACCTCAGGCATATGTAATCGGGCCATGCCCAACATATAAACATGCAATTTACATATAATTTTTCTCAAGGAAAAAGTAATGCATAATTTAAACATGGCATACCCTCGAGTATCCTGGACAAACGGCTAAAAAGAGGAATGCACCCCCGGGGTGGTCCTGGATCCATGCACTGATCCCAATAACAATTCTACAATTTTAATTAATTACCTATAAAATTATAGGTAGTTAAAATAGCCATGGCCTCATCCACACGACACCCCAAATATGGGTTCATAGCTCAAAAACACCAAACGCACAATAGTTGGAAGTAAACACCAAGCCACCTACCTTATACGCCCCTGAATGGTATATGCAAACGACGACCCACGATTTGTCCTGGAAAGACGTATATCTGAGGTGGAAGAAAACCTCGTTCAAATTTAAATAACTTCCCTTAGAGTAATAATTTTCAAGAACTACACAAGGAGATGGGAGGGCGTACCCGTGCCATTCCAGGGAGATTGACGGTGCAAAAAACGGATTCCTGAAGTGCGCTCGGTGGATCTCTAAAGCTCCGGCCTCCCTCTCTGATTCCTTCTTCCCATTATAAGCCTTCCCTGTGAACAGGGGAGGCTACTGCCCATTTTAAGTGAAAAAAACAAATTACACAGCGTGTATTTCCAAGTAAACGAAGTGTACTTCCCATTTCGTAACTGTTCCTCTGGCAGCTTCCCACCAATGTGTCACTATTCACCTGCTAACATGACTACACGGTGTGTCTGGATGAGTACATGGCATGTGATGTCGCACAGCTGGCCAGCGCCTTACTATTCGACTGCCGACAAACTACACGACGTGTAGTCGGTTTCTACACCCTTCATCGCCGACATAGCCACACGCCTTGTGTACTCATCCCACATGGCCAAAAGTACATGACGTGTGGAAAAATACATGGCGTGTACTTCTAAAATTTTGTGATTTTCCCCCAGTTTTCCTTTTTTTCTCAAAAACACTTAAGGAAAAAAGAAAAAACGAAACTCGTACCTCAAAAATAAGAACCGGGTTCTTACACAAAAACAAAGACACACACACACAAACATATTCATAGTTTGAATCTCTAAAACAAAAATAGGTATTTATATAGAAATTTAGTGAATATAAATAAAATCTATAACATAATTATTTTGAAACATTTAATTACAACATGATTCCTGTAAATTAACATATTTAAACATGTGTATAATATATTTTATAATAAATAATAAATATTATGTGAATACAATTTTTATATACATATTTAAATTTAAAAACATTTATTTTATTATAATTATAAAAATATTTCTAAAATAAATTACATTAAAGAATCCAATATATGTTTCTAAATATCAAAATTACTATCACAAATTTATGAAAACTTTTTTAACCACATTTAATTTTTTTTTTAAATCACCCTGGTAATAAATATGAGATCCTCAAGATTGGAAGAGGAATACTCAATATTCTTACAAACCTCTAAAGGAATTCCAGTATAAATTTATATTCTATTATTATCCACTTCTTTATAGGCATAGATATATGTTTTATGGTAATTATTATTTTGTTTCCTCTAAAAAAATACTTTTTAGAAAACCAATCATTTTAACAGGTAGTATATATTTTCCTAGATAGTTTTTTCTTAATATAATATATATACATTACGTATTAGATCTATTAGTATGTTTAATGAATATTGATCTATGATATTCCTCTATTAGTTCCCTTTTTATCTCTGGTGCTGATTGAATACATTGTCTCTTTCGAAATATCAACACACCATATTTATAGATAAATTCTATCAATCTCCCATATTTCATGTAATTTTTTCTCATACAAAAAACATTCATATTTTTGTGACCAATTTATCATATCCACTAAGTATGGCTGGTAAATTACTTTGAAAATGAATGATTCTTATCTTTTTATATTAATTTTCATATCCAACATCACTTTATCAAGGATAAATGGTTCCATATATAAATATATATATATATATATATAGAACTCCATGATTCTTCATACCTAATGAAACTACCACATCAATAAACATAACTTGGAAATCATGAGATTCAGGTTATAAATATGAAATATATACTGATTCCAAAATATTGAATCATATATTTAATCAAAATGAGAAATATATGAGGAAAATAAAATGTTTTATGAAATAAATATAAAGAACTCACTAATTTTTTAAGAGTATACACCCCTGCCCTTTTTTTGATGCCTCTCTAAAAATTAAAATTACCTCTTTTCTCGATGGTAATGTTAGTATCGATGCATTGAAAATGTCACGACCCACCCTCGGGGTCCGTGCCGTGACTACCCCAAGCCCACCTTCCATAGGCCAGGGGCTGGCGACTAGCACCAAGGCGTAAATCCTGGTAAAAAGGGAAGGCATTGCCTTTGTAAAGTAAACAAACACCACAGAGTAAGCAAGCGGAAAGTAAACACTAAGTAAAAAAAGTGTACAACTGAAAGTGCGGAAAAGTAAATGGGCCAGTATACAAACCCAAACTGAAAGTAAAGTATAACTCGAAAGGGAAAACAGCAACTGTAAAGTAAAAGCCGCTACTCCAAGCTGTCCACTGGAAATCCCACCTGAAGGGTGAGTACAGATAGATCCACTGCTCCTCGGGTCCTGCCGTCCACTCCGAGTACGTCCCGCCCAGTGGTCCACCTCCAGGTACCGTCCTGCTCTGCAAGCCTCAGCCAAGATCGACGCTGTCCGTCGTCTGCAACCAACACAACGTAGTGCGGGCATAGCCCGTGCAGGGGTGAGTATAAGCTACTCAGTAGAGACCCCGAGACCCCTGACGGTCTCCCAAAATCCACAAAGGATAAACCACAAAGGTGAGATACAAACACGAAGTATCAACCGACACTACTTAGGTATATGCCCATACTTATACCTAAGTCATCAATTTCAACACGCTCCATCCTCCGAGCCCAAGTACAACTCAGTCCACACAGGAAAGTAAACGTATTCCACACAGGAAAGCAAAACGAAATCCACACAGGATAGCACAACACAATCCACACAGGAAAGCAACTGGATTCATCTCACACAGGTATACTTCTTCAAAGGACGATAAAGATGATCCCTGATCCATCTAAGTCGTCGGACCCACGAAGGATCGATAGGTAACTAACCCCCGCAAGACCCACACAGGATCGGGCCCACACAGGACCTATAGGCGCTGGTTCACACAGGACCGCTGAGCGCAAAGACCCACACAGGATCGGACCCACACAGGATCGGGCCCACACAGGACCTGTAGCACTGATCCACGTAGGATCACTGAGTGTTGTAGTCGTCGTCGTCGAATCCACACAGGATCTCTGTACTGTCGTCGTCGCAGTCACAATAGCAGTAGCAGTAGTAGTCACAGTAACAGTCGCAGCCAGCACTAGGGTTCCCGCACACAACAAACTCGTACAGGAGGGTCCGCTCCACGAGCCGAGACGCTGATACATCAACTATCACAAAGTCCATAGTTGATGTATCCAAAAGTTCTGTATCGTCAACAGGAACTCAACGCAACAGATGGCGCGTCGATCGGACGCCCGGTCTGAGAGTTATTGGCTTTTTCGTCCCAGGGGCCCGGTTGGTTTTTAAGTCAAAACCAACCCGACCGTACTCCACTTGCGTCCAAACCTCGGGCGGAGTATGCCAAAAGATCCGTCTCACTAAGAGGAACACAACAAAGCTGACGACACGTCAATCAGACGTCCGTAGCTCAAGATATGAGCGTTTC
This sequence comes from Viscum album, assembly GCA_963277665.1. Classification (NCBI taxonomy): domain Eukaryota; kingdom Viridiplantae; phylum Streptophyta; class Magnoliopsida; order Santalales; family Viscaceae; genus Viscum; species Viscum album. The sequence continues at coordinate 247,016,065 of OY728160.1, read as the reverse complement.
CGCTCCGAAGGCCCGATTGGTTTCGTGAACGAACCAACCCGGCCGAACTCAAAGTATTCTGAAACTTTGAATGCGATATACCTAATCGACCGTCTCGATCCAAGGATCGCGTAGCCGCTGACGGTTCGTCAATCGGAGGTCCATGGCTCAAGTTATGGCCAAAAGACCGAAATCATCTCGAAAACGGGGGGTCCGGGTCCGGGCCGACCCAGCCCGGCCGGCGGCGCGGTCCGGCGCGGCGGCGCAGACCAGCGCAGCGGCGCGGTCTGGCGCGGCGGCGTGGCCCGGGCAGCGGCGGCGCGGCCTGGCGCCGCTGGGTGCCTCGCGCGGGGGGCATGGCCCCCGCTTCCAGCTGGCGGCGCGGCTTAAGCCGCACCTCTTTGGAGAACCGGCCCCCTTCGTGGGGGCCTGCTTTGAGGGAAACCGGGGGGCCGCCTACCCCCCTTAATGAAACCCCCCCCCCCCCCTCTCATAAATGGGGGGGCATTTGACTTGGCCGGGGGAATTAAATTCCCCCGGTCTTTGACCTTCCGGCCGGCCCACCTGGCCGGCCGGTTTTTCTTCAACGGGACCGGCAAAGCCGATCCCCCTTCCGGTTTCCAATGCTGGCGGCCCGGCGAGCCGCCGGTCCTCTCGTCCCGCCGTGGCCCGGAACCGGCCGCAGTGTTCATCGTCCGGCGCGGTACGACGGCACCGCGCCTCTCCTCCGTGGCCCCGCTCCGGCCGCGGCGCCTTCGGTTCCCTTTGACGCGGCGCGACGGCGTCGCGTTCATGATAATCCATCCATGGCACGACGCGACGGCATCGCGTAAATAAGCCGGGCGATTTCCGCGTGGTGCGACGACACCACGCCTTCTCGTTCATCCACAAGATTATATAAATAACCAAGAAAAAAGGAGGGGGAATTGAGCCGTGTTTATGCGGTCCGACCCCCCTCTCGTTAGATGATAACTCTTAAATATTTAATCACAAGATTATCATTCTAGAACCAAGAATGAGAGTAAAGAAATAAACCACAACAAACCCCTACCTTGGGTTCAAGATCGAAGATCGACAATGACCCGCGGAAGACAACGTCGCGGAGTTCGGGCGTCGCGGTAATCATTCGTCAAATCCGATGACGAAGAGGTACGTCCGAAAAGGTACGTCGTTGGCGAATCTTCGTAAGCCGATGAAGGAAGTCCGAGGAGGAAGCGGCGTTCCCTTTCGTTGACATGGAAGGCGTCGTCGATCTTCGGATACAATCGGCTACGAAGAAGAGAGGAGCGGCATTCTTCGTCGGAGCTCGAAGGTTCTTTGCGTTTTTCGTCATACTTGAAGAAGTAGAAGAAGAAGAAGGAGAAGGAGAAGGCTTCAAAACTCTCAAGGGGCTAGAGAATTCTAACCAAATAAAATAAGCTAAGAGCTTATTTTATTTACTCAACCAAACCTGTTTGAATTTCAAAGGTTTGAAAAAGTTTAAACATCTCAACCCAATTAATAAGCTACGTTGTCAATTACATTTAAAAGGGGAGTTAAGGGAGTTTTGAGAGGAGATGGAAAGTTGGGTTCCGTGTGGCCCCCACCACACTTAATCCTCCCAAGGGAGGTTAAGTGGATGTGGGTCCCACCTTTAACTTCCTTTGAGAGGAGTTAACCAACAAGTAAGAAAAATAAAAAGTGTTCCACATTTTTATTCAACTTTTTATAATTCTCCCAAAAACTAACTTTCGTCCCGCAATAAAAGCAACTTCGGAAAAGGTCTCCTTAAGAGAATATCGGCACTGCGAGTTCATCGGTGTCCTCGGATTTCAATCCCGAGCACCGGATTAAAAGTTAGAAATTCACGCTCGTTCGTTCACTGAACGTACCCGAGCCAAACTTCGGAAATTGATTCCGGGCACTCCGGGCCTCGGAATCAGGTGTCGTCAGAAACCACGCTCTTGTAAAATTCCAAAGAAAATTCAGAAAAAATTTCCCTTGAATTTTACGGGTCTTTACATTACTCTTACCTCAGGGATTTACGTCCCCGTAAAGATACATCAAAAACTAGGGAAACAAATGAGGGTACTGAGCATGCATCTGAGCCTCCCGCTCCCATGTGCTCTCCTGGAGGTTCCCGTGCTGCCATCTGATTCGCACAAGAGGAATCGATCGCCCACATAGGACCCGCTCCTGTCGATCCTCTATCTCCACCGGGACCTCCGTAAAAGTCGCCCCATCGTCAACATCAAGCTCCCCATGGTCAATGATGTGCGTCGAGTCGTGCACGTATCTCCTCAGCTGAGACACGTGGAAGACGTCATGCACCCGGTGCAACTGAGGTGGTAGAGCCAGGCGATAAGCCACCTCGCCAACCCTGCTGAGGACCTGGAAGGGTCCGATGAAGCGCGGAGATAACTTGTCGCCTCAGCCAAATCTCCGAATACCACGTCGAGGTGAGACCTACAAGAAGACATGGTTTCCATCCTCGAACTCAAGTGGCCTCCGCCTCCTGTCAGCGTATGACTTCTGCCGGCTCTGAGCTGTCCTCATCCGCTCCTGGATGACCTTGACCTTCTCTGTCGTGTCCTGGACCATCTCCGGTCCCACCAGTGCTGACTCCCCAGGGTCTGTCCATCACAAAGGAGATCTACAAGGTCGGTTGTACAATGCCTCATACGGTGCCATCCTGATGGTGGAGTGGTAGCTGTTGTTGTACGCAAACTCCACCAAGGGTAGGTGGTCCTCCCAGCTACGACCAAAGTCGAGGACACATGCGCGGAGCATGTCCTCGATAGTCTGAATGGTCCTCTCCGTCTGACCATCCGTCTGAGGGTGAAAGGCTGTGCTCAGACGTAGCTGTGTCCCGAACGCCTCCTGTAACCCCTTCCAAAGCTGGGAAGTAAAGCGAGCATCTCGATCGGAGACAATAGATGATGGCACGCCGTGGAGCCGCACAATCTTCTGAACGTAGAGACGTCCCAAGCTCTCCACTGAGCCCTGCTCTCTAATGGGTAAGAAGTGTGTTGACTTGGTGAGTCGGTCAACAATCACCCAGATGGAGTCGTGACCTCTGGAAGTGCGTGGAATTCCAGTCACGAAGTCCATAGATATGTCATCCCACTTCCACTCCGGGACCTCCAAGGGTTGTACCAAGCCTGCTGGTACCTGATGCTCTGCCTTCACCTGCTGGTAGGTGAGGCATCAGGAAACGAACTCTGCTACTACCTTCTTCATGCCTGGCCACCAGTGCTGTCGTCTGAGGTCCTGGTACATTTTCGCCACTCCAGGATGTACCGCCAAAGGAGAAGTGTGAAACTCTCTCAGAACCTCCTCTCGCAAAGCGACTGGTACCATGGTACGTCCTCTGAAAAGGATTTCGTGCTCTGCTCCAAGGGAGAAACCATCAGGTGTCTGTCCCGAGGATATCTGTGCACGCCGTGTCTCACAGTCAGCGTCCTCACGCTGTGCCTCTCTGACCCGCTGCCGTAGTGGAGGGGTGACTGTGAGAGACTGGAGGAAGGCTGATCCATCTCTATCCACGAAGGATATCTGCAAAGAGGCTAGCTGCTCTGTAGCCTCCTCAAGTAGCTGAATGCTCGTCCTCCTGCTGAGGGCATCGGCTACTACGTTCCCCTTCCCAGGAGTATAGACTATCTCAAAGTCATAGTCCTGGAGGAACTCGAGCCATCGCCACTGTCTCAAGTTCAGGTCTTTCTACGAGAAGATATACCTGAGACTCTGATGATCGGAAAAGACTGTAAAGCACTCGCCCATCAGATAGTGTCGCCATGTCTTCAGAGCGAAGACCACTGCTGCTAACTCCAGGTCATGGGTAGCATAGTTCTGCTCATGCGGCCTCAACTGACGTGATCCATAAGCGATCAGTGCCCGATCCTGCATCAGAACACATCTGAGTCCGGTCCCTGATGCATCGCAGTAGATTACGTACCCTACTCCCTCCTCAGGCAACCTCAAGATAGGTGCGTTGGTCAATCTCTGTCTCAGCTCCTGGAAGCTCTGATGACATCTATCTGACCACATGAAGGGTTTCCCCTTCTTCTTCAAAGCTTTGAGTGGTTCTGCAACTCTAGATAAGTCCGACACGAATCTCCGATAGTATCCAGCTAGTCTCAAGAAACTCCGAACCTCAGTCACGCTCCTGGGTGGCTCCCATGCTAACACAGCCTCGATCTTCGCAGGATCCACTGCAACTCCCGCCTCAGAGATAACGTGTCCCAAGAAGTGGACCTCACGTATCCAGAACTGGCACTTCGAGAGCTTACCATAAAGCTGGTGCTCTCGGAGTGTGTCTAGTACAACTCGCAAGTGATAGGCGTGCTCCTCCTCAGTCGTAGAGTAAATAAGAATGTCGTCGATGAAGACTACGACAAACCGATCAAGGTATGGCTGAAAGATCCTGTTCATGAGGGCCATGAACACTGCTGGAGCATTGGTTATGCCGAAAGGCATAACCAAGAACTCATAGTGGCCATACCGACATCTGAAGGCCGTCTTCTGCACATCCTCGTCTCTGAATCTGAGCTGATGATAGCCTGACCTGAGGTCTATCTTCGAGAACCACCGTGCTCCCTTGAGCTTATCAAAGAGGTCATCAATCCTCGGAAGCGGATACTTGTTCCTCACTGTCACCTGGTTCAGGCGACGATAGTCAACACAAAGACGCAAGCTCCCGTCTTCCTTCTTGGCGAACAAAATCGGGGAAGCCCAGGGTGAAACACTGGGTCGGATGAACCCCTTGCCCTGCAAGTCCTCCAACTATACCCGTAGCTCTCGAAGCTCGGCGGGGGCCATCCGATATGCTGGAGTGGATATCGGGGCAGTCCTGGGGTACAAGTCAATATAAAATTCTACCTCTCTGCGAGGAGGTAGCCCTGGAACGTCGTCGGGAAAAACGTCCGCAAACTGATCCACCACTGCAGGAAAACCAAGACTCTGCACGTCAACTGCTCCAAGGATGAGGCTAGCCATCTGATGAGTGATGGGCTGTCCTCTCCTCCGCGGAAGTCCATCCTGTGCTGCTAAGGCTCCCTTCTCGCCGGTGAAGGTGAACCTGCTCCCGTTGGTGCGTACACATCGCACCTTGCGCCTAAAATAGTCAATCTGTGCATGGAACGTAGATAGCCAATCCATGCCCAAGATGACGTCGTAAGGCCTCGATGCTGCTACAAGAAGATCCCAGCCAAAGCTCTCACCTCCTAGAGTAAGCTCACACTACCGGCACCAGTGCGTAATCATCGAGTCTGCTCCCGTAGGAGTCTCTAGCCGTAAGGATCAAGCCAACGGCTCTGTCGGAATCTCTGAGCTCCGAACAAGGGCAGCGGCTATGAAAGAGTGACTCGCTCCTGTGTCTATAAGAACTGCAGAAAGGGTGGAATAGACACAGATAGTACCTCAAATCATCTCGGGTGCGCCGTGGTCGTAGGCCTCTGCTGCCTGGAGCTGTGCCTGTCTCTGCCCGCCAGCTCCCTGTGGTCGGGGTGGACCTCCTGGTGGTGGTGGTGGCAGAGCCTCAAAGCGTCGCCCACCATCGGCTGCTCGTCCAGCTCCTCTTCCTCGTCCGCCTCCTCCCTGCGGACCGCCACGGTCGACCCTCTGCCTCTGCCTCGTTGGTCCCTCAACTGACTGCTGCTCCTCGGCACGGTGGGTCGGGCAGTCACGAGCCATGTGGCCCTGCCCGCCGCACGAGTAGCACTATCTGCCTCTCGAAAGAATGGCTCCGCGCTGTGTGCCCAGCACTGCTGAGCCAGTGTCCTGAGGTCGTCTGCCCGAAGGTCTGGTCTGCCTGAACCCCTGAGTCATCCATCGATTGCCTGCTGCAGATGACTCTGCCACGTGCCGCCCTGCGGTGGGTCTCGGTGCTGGTGTAGACTCAGCAAGGAAACTCTCGATCAAAAGGGCCCACTCCAGTACTCCTGTCTGAGTCGGTATGCTGAGGGAGATCAGCGATGCCCTGATCTCGTGTCTCAAACCCTACTCGAAGGTCTGGTCCCGGAAGAACGGGTCCCGTACCATGTCGGTCGAGTAGCGCGAGAGATCGGTAAATCTCGCCGAGTACTGAGCGACCGTCATGCTGCCCTGCCGCAGCTGAAGAAGCTCCTGGATACACACCGCACGAAGGGTGGCTGGGACGAACTCTGAGCGGAAGATGCTCTCAAAGTCTGTCCATAGAAGAGATGCCTCATCGTGCACCTAGAGGATCAAGCTCCACCATCGTCCTGCTGCTGCGTGTAGTTGGCTCGCAGTGGGGATCACCATGAGGTCTGCTGGTGTCCTCAATAGCCTAAACACACGTACCACTGCCTCCATCTAGTCCTCGGCTGCCTGGGGATCCGTCTCCCCATGAAACCTGGGTGGTCGCTGGCGCTGAAACTCATGCAGTGCGCTGAGGCGACGTGCATCGTCAGCAGCTGGTGCTGGAAGCATCGGTGGCTCGGCGGGTAGAGCTACCTCCGGTGCCACTGCTGACAAAGGGCCCTGCACCGAGGCCTCGTCGCTCGGTGGGCTGTCGTCACACTCGACTCTCGGAACCCTAGTTGGCTACCATCGTGGGGTCATCCTGAAAAGGAAACAGGTGTGCCACGATCAGAACAGTATACCTGGTGAGCTGATATAAGTAATCACAAAGAAACTTTGAAACACACACGCAATCAATGTTTTCGTGCATTAAGTCGGAAATCAGAAGTTAGGGTCCTGGTGTACGGATACGTCGGCCGCCGCACCAACACTGGACTCCCTGGACTGAGAACCACACTCAATATGCTACACATTATTGCTTCACATAAAAAAGATCAGAGTTCACGGTAGAACCGAACTCCTTTGATACCAATTTATCACGACCCACCCTCGGGGTCCGTGCCGTGACTACCCCAAGCCCGCCTTCCATAGGCCAGGGGCTGGCGACTAGCACCAAGGCGTAAATCCCTGTAAAAAGGGAAGGCATTGCCTTTGAAAAGTAAACAAACACCACAGAGTAAGCAAGCTAAAAGTAAACACTAAGTAAAAACATAGTACAACTGAAAGTGAGGAAAAGTAAATGGGCCAGTATACAAACCCAAACTGAAAGTAAAGTACAACTCGAAAGGGAAAACAGCAACTGTAAAGTAAAAACCGCTACTCCGAGCTGTCCACTGGAAATCCCACCTAAAGGGTGAGTACAGATAGCTCCACTGCTCCTCGGGTCCCGCCGTCCACTCCGAGTACGTCCCGCCCAGTGGTCCACCTCCAGGTACCGTCCTGCTCTGCAAGCCTCAGCCAAGATCAACGATGTCCATCGTCTGCAACCAACACAACGTAGTGCGGGCATAGCCCGTGCAGGGGTGAGTATAAGCTACTCAGTAGGGACCCCGAGACCCCTGAAGGTCTCCCAAAATCCTCAAAGGATAAACCACAAAGGTGAGATACAAACACGAAGTATCAACCGAAACTGCTTAGGTATATGCCCATACTTATACCTAAGTCATCAATTCCAACACGCTCCATCCTCCGAGCCCAAGTACAACTCAGTCCACACAGGAAAGTAAATGTATTCCACACAGGAAAGCAAAACGAAATCCACACAGGATAGCACAACACAATCCACACAGGAAAGCAGCTGGATTCAGCTCACACAGGTATACTTCTTCAAAGGACGATAAAGATGATCCCTGATCCATCTAAGTCGTCGGACCCACGAAGGATCGATAGGTAACTAACCCCCGCAAGACCCACACAGGATCGGGCCCACACAGGACCTGTAGGCGCTGGTTCACACAGGACCGCTGAGCGCAAAGACCCACACAGGATCGGACCCACACAGGATCGGGCCCACACAGGACCTGTAGCACTGATCCACGTAGGATCGCTCAGTGCTGTAGTCATCATCGTCGAATCCACACAGGATCTCTGTACTGTCGTCGTCGCAGTCACAGTAGCAGTAGCAGTAGTAGTCACAGTAACAGTCGCAGCCAGCACTAGGTTTCACGCACACAGCAAGCTAGTACAGGAGGGTCCGCTCCACGAGCCGAGAGGCTGATACATCAACTGTCACAAAGTCCAGAGTTGATGTATCCAAAAGTTCCGTATCGTCAACAGGAACTCAACGCAACAGACGGCGCGTCGATCGGATGCCCGGTCTCAGAGTTATTGGCTTTTTCGTCCGAGAGGCCCGGTTGGTTTTTAAGGAAAAACCAACCCGACCGTACTCCACTTGCGTCCAAACCTCAGGTGGAGTATGCCAAAATATCCGTCTCACTAAGAGGAACACAACAAAGCTGACGGCACGTCAATCGGACGTCCGTAGCTCAAGATATGAGTGTTTCCGCTCCGAAGGCCCGGTTGGTTTTGTGAACGAACCAACCTGGCCGAACTCAAAGTATTCAGAAACTTTGAGTGCGATATACCGAATCGACCGTCTCGATCCAAGGATCGCGTAGCCGCTGACGGTTCGTCAATCGGAGGTCCGTGGCTCATGTTATGGCCATAGACCGAAATCGTCTGGAAAACGGGGGGTCCGGGTCCGGGCCGACCCGGCCCGACCCCCCCTGGGTCGGCCCAAACAGGGTCAACCCGAAACGGGTCGACCCGACCCGGCCCGGCCGGCGGCGGTCCGGCGGGGCGGCGCGGACCGGCGCGGCGGCGCGGCCTAGCGCCGCTGGGTGCCACGCGCGGGGGGCATGGCCCCCGCTTCTAGCTGGCGGCGCGGCTTAAGCCGCACCTCTTTGGAGAACTGGCCCCCTTCGTGGGGGCCTTCTTTGAGGGAAACCGGGGGGCCGGCTGCCCCCCTTAATGAAACCCCCCCCCCCCCCTCATAAATGGGGGGGCATTTGACTTGGCCGGGGGAATTAAATTCCCCCGGTCTTTGACCTTCCGTCCGGCCCACCTGGCTGGCCGGTTTTTCTTCAACGGGACCGGCAAAGCCGGTCCCCCTTCCGGTTTTCGACGCCGGCGGCCCGGCGAGCCGCCGGTCCTCTCGTCCCGCTGCGGCCGGGAACCGGCCGCGGTGTTCGTCATCCGGCGTGGTGCGACGGCACCGCGCCTCTCCGCCGCGGCCCCGCTCCGGCCGCGGCGCCTTCGGATCCCTTTGACGCGGCGCGACGATGTCACGTTCATGATAATCCATCCACGGCGCGACGCGACGACGTCGCGTAAATAAGCCGGGCGATTTCCGCGTGGTGCGACGGCACCACGCCTTCTCGTTCATCCACAAGATTATATAAATAACCAAGAACAAAGGAGGGGGAATTTAGCCGTGTTTGTGCGGTCCGACCCCCCTCTCATTAGATGACAACTCTTAAATATTTAATCACAAGATTATCATTCTAGAACCAAGAACGGGAGTAAATAAATAAACCACAACAAACCCCTACCTTGGGATCAAGTTCGAAGATCGACAATGACCCGCGGAAGACAACGTCGCGGAGGTCGGGCGTCGCGGTAATCGTTCGTCAAATCCGATGACGAAGAGGTACATCCGAAAAGGTACGTCATTGGCGAATCTTTGTAAGCCGACGAAGGAAGTCCGAGGAGGAAGCGGTGTTCCCTTTCATTGACACGGAATGCGTCATCGATCTTCGGATACAATCGGCTACGAAGAAGAGAGGAGTGGCGTTCTTCGTCGGAGCTCGAAGGTTCTTCGCGTTCTTCGTCAAGCTTGAAGAAGAAGAAGAAGAATAAGGAGAAGGGGAAGGCTTCAAAACTCTCAAGAGGCTAGAGAATTCTAACCAAATAAAATAATCTAAGAGCTTATTTTATTTACTCAACCAAACCTTTTTGAATTTCAAAGGTTTGAAAAAGTTTAAACATCTCAACCCAATTAATAAGCTAAGTTGTCAATTACATTTAAAAGGGGAGTTAAGGGAGTTTTGAGAGGAGATGGAAAGTTGGGTTTCGTGTGGGCCCCACCACACTTAATCCTCCCAAGGGAGGTTAAGTGGATGTGGGTCCCACCTTTAACTTCCTTTGAGAGGAGTTAACCAACAAGTAAGAAAAATAAAATGTGTTCCACATTTTTATTCAACTTTTTATAATTCTCCCAAAAACTAACTTTCGTCCCGCAATAAACGCAACTTCGAAAAAAGTCTCCTTAAGCGAATATCAGCGCTGCGAGTTCATCGGTGTCCTCAGATTTCAATTCTGAGCAACGGATCAAAAGTTTGAAATTCCCGCTCGTTCGTTCACTGAACGTACCCGAGCCAATCTTCGTAAATTGATTCCGGGCACTCCGGGCCTCGGAATCAGGTGCCGTCAGAAACCGCGCTCTTGTAAAATTCCAAATAAAATTAAGAAAAACTTTCCCTTGAATTTTACGGGTCTTTACAGAAAAATATTTTCTATAAGTATTAAATTAATTCTCCACATTCTTTTGATCATGTTTTTATCCCATTATCTATCTTAGTAGTTACTAGATCAAATATTTTTAAAATTATTCAACAGATCACTAATTTTTACCAGCTAAACCAATTAAATTATGTATTTTAGTTTTACATACTATTTTATTCCATTTAATAGAATCCATAGTATTTTCATGGTTGAATCATATACTTTTTGCGGAAACAATATCGATATGAATGTAAATATTCTAAAACAAATATTTACATTTTTTAAATTTACCACATAGCTTATTATCATGTTGAGCCATAAGGATAATCTAAAAATGGTCTTCATGATTATTATAGAACATTTATTATATGAACATATAATTAATAGCAACTATATATATTTTTCAATATCATAAGTTAATAGTATATTAATTATATTGATGATCATTGAGAGTGTACTTGTTAACAAAAAAGGATATTTACATGAAATGATAATACGCAATCAATTTATTAAAATTCATCTTTTAAATTTCATCGTTATAGGCTTAAAATTACAAATAACTAGAAGATAGATAAATGATTGTTAATTATTTTCCCCCATGAAGTTGATCAAATAGATCATCAATTTTAATTCTAAGATACTTTATCATTCTAAAATGATATTGATATATATTAATATATCTATAACCACATAGACTAAAAGTTATTTTTTAAAAATAAGAAATGTGATCACCCAAGGTGAAATAATATGTCATGTGAATCTATTCTCATATAACTCAGTTATGTTTATATTTATTACAAAAAATTCCACCAGCGCAATGCTATAGGGATTCTTAGGTATTGGTTTTTCATGAAGGATAAGGTATATATTGAATTTAATATCATGGTTCTATCATGATATATATAAATTATAGATAAATACATTAATATATACCCTCTCAAATTGAACATCCTCTATTTAATAGATATCATTCTAGTTTATTATTTCATCTTTATAGAGAATTTTCCTAAGATGAATCACATGATGTTATTCTAAAAAGACTATGGAATTATGATATATCACCAAAAAATAATCACTTCTATTCCATCACAAAATATTATAATATCATTCTCATAAATATAAATTTATGTGTTTAACTATGAGATAAAATCTGTAATAAGACATGTATCAATTTTTACCACTTGTAATACCACTAATCATGAATCCAATGAACCTCTATTCCTTTCAATATAGAAATAATAATATACTATAACTACGTTAATATTTATGATATGATATTTAAATAATAACACATTCATTAAAGTAATAATTTGAGATTTTATTTTCATAGGAAACATGAAATATATAACTAAATTTATAAAATTCAAATCAAATATTGTAATATCTATTATTTATATTATGATCAACGTAACCAATATAATGTTATTTGGGATATCAACCTAAATTTTTGTGTTTTCATACTCCCAATAATTAATTCTTTGAATTTTTTCATATATATTCATTTTATTCGTTGGGAATTGATAATTATTTTATATCTTATCTATATAAGTAAATCATTAGATGTTACTTTCCAATATATTACACTTTCATTCATGATATTTTTAATCATTATCTCCATACATATAGTATATTATCATTCCAATCCATCAATCCTTGGTTTTTTTCTTTCTATTTTCATTTCGTTTAAATAATTTCATTATTTCCTTCATATCTTTAGAAAACATTATTTAAATATAGTGCTCAACCACTAACTTATTGTTTTTGTTTCCATCGAAAGTAAAAGTGCATCAAAATTTATATTTAGTATTGGTGGAACGTTGTAAAATATCCTCATATGAGTGAAATGTTAGAGATACTAATACCTTCCAAATTCTGGGAATAAACCTATCAATGAAGCTATCAATCATTTTTAAAATATTATTTATATATTTAATATAATGTCATTATAATCTTCTAATTGTATCTTTATAATAAAAAACATCTACTTCTTTGTTTTTCATTAAATTCAATAACTTTATTTCCATGTCAACAAATTTCATATGGGGAATTTAATTTTTTAACATAAATATTATCCTAAAAATACATATAATCATTATTTCCAACCTTATCTTCACTATTGGTGTTATAAATCAAACACTTAAATTGAAAAGCAGAACCACATAGATGATAAAAAAATCATAACATTATCCCTTAAACTAAATAACAGTTAATGGAATAAAAACTCTTAGGAAATTATCCATTGTTAAAATACTTATATATTTAGGGTTCTGTTGACGGATATAGGATTCTGCATCATGAAGTGTTCAAACAATATTTCACTATCGGTAAATTAACAATTTGTTCCACGTGGGAATAATTTTTGGCCATCACATATCCAAAAATACATTTTATAGTTCTAATATTCTATACTAAAATTATATTCCAAAAATACCTTCCCTAAAGAAACCCAAAAATTTATTAAAGGTGGTGACATGTTTTACATTCCATACATTATACAGTACAGATAAACAATGCAAAAAAATAAATTATTTTATAAATAAAAATATTAATTATAAATAAAGGTATAATAATACTATTCAATTATAGAAATTATATTTCATGTAATCAAGAATTATTTTCAGAATATCCTAAATGTTTTATAAGATTTATATTTAATAACTATGTTCTTAAGAACCTATTTCTTAATGATTCTATAAAACATTCAATGATACTACAATTTACTATAAGTTGGTGGTTATATTATTACAATGACACACAATAAATTTTTCAAAATAAAAATAACCCAAAAGGTAATGTGTCTTTGGATATAAATTAAAATTAGATTCCATTGAAAACATTATGTATATCAACTCAATACATTCAAAATTATTATTTCTAATTGAAAATATATAATATAGTTAATGTAATCTTTATGGTTTACTAAGATAATGAGAGACAATATAATGAGGTGAAATCATATACTCAACAGGGGTTAGAATATAGGGTAATATATTATAAATAAGAATTTAATCAATTACATGAAAATAATATTTAAATTTCATTATAACATGAATTATGTAAGTAAAATATCCATAGACTACATAACCTAAGTAAATTTAGTAGAATGTATAATTGATCTCACAGTGACATAAAAAATAATATTAGTCATCTTAAATATAAATTGTATTGTCCATGTCAAAACATTATATATATACATGTAAGTATTATAACAAATACACAACTCATTTACCTCATGAGACCTACCAATGGATCAAGGAACAATATAATTATTTTCCCCACCCAAAACATGAATAATCCAATATAGACATCTTATGATTATAATGGATAAACCATATGTATCATAATATTCTCTAGGAACCTTATACTGTAATCAATGATATTTAGTAAATATATATTGACTTAAGAAATTGGAATATATATATATATATATTATCAATTAGTACTATGTTTGATATATTTCATCACATGGAACATTAAATCAAAAGTATTTTTGATGTGTTAATTGTTATGATAATATAAGAATAAGAAATCATGTAGTACATAAAAAATATTCTAATTTTTAAAAATATTTATATAATATATGATTAATAACACTTTTTTATTGAAAATTTATTTTTCAAGAAAAGTAAATATATTGTATATATTTATTTCTTATTTCCAAGAAATTTTTATAATTTTTAAAAAATGATATTTAGAAAATGAAATCCATATATGAATTCAAAATATTTAAATAATTATATGATTAATGTTTTTAGTTTTTCTAACTAATTATTTTTGTTAAATAGGAAAATAATAGTGAATTTCTAAGAGATTTAATATTTTCACATTTACATAAAACAGGATTGAGATAAAATCTCATAAATGAATTTTTATAATAAAATATATATTTACAATTTAAAATAAATCATTAATGGAAATAAATATTGAATTTATAAATCCTATGTTTTACATTTGGGAAGATTATGTAATATTTTATTTTACAGAATGTTATTTCTCTAATATAAAATACTAGAAATCATTAATTTTATAAAATAAACATAAAAAGTAATTATAATGTTTCTACAAAAAATTTACAATTATTTAGTTTTTTAGTTTTCATTTATCTATATATATGTACGATTACTATGAGTAATGTTAATGACCACGCTAATGGTAAAGCAATTACATTCAATTTAATGTCTTATTAATATTTTCTAATTTAATGAATTGAAATAACTTAATAACTAATCAAAAATGAATTTAAAATTATTTTTAAACCTATATATAAATATATTATTACTTAATTAATTTATAATCATTACTGTATAAAACATAAGAAAATTAATGGTAAAACAAAATCTTTTCTGCAAAATTGTAATTGTATATGTAAAATGTCATAATTTAAGTAATAACATTAAATATATTTAGAAATTTAATTTTATTACATAGAGGGTAAATTTATGTTCACGAATCAATAATTTTGTAATAAAGGTAATTTTATATTTTTAGTTAAATATATAATACTTAGTTAAAAATAGATATATAAGAAAATAATAGAACCATAAAACGTATAAACAAAGGGTAATTCACATGGAACATGGTTAAAACTTGTGTACAAATGATAGTAAGAGTATTTTTCAACCCTTTCCTATAGAAATCTACATTATTTCTCACATATAGTTCCTTTTATAATAGAATAGTGTCATTCTGATATTTAAACATAAGGGATGTCCTATTTTTTTTCTTTTCCACAATTATAATAATGAAACCCTTCCACCACATTATAAAACACCTATTAAATCGAATTTATTAATGAATCCCAACCTTTTATATAATCCTATGATCTATTGTACTATTAAAATATAATGGTCTCAATTAGTAAATTTAATCACTTTATTTCAAAGGATAGTTTCAAGAGAAATTATAATGTTCCAAATTGTGTATTAAAAAAATGATACTTATTCTAAATTATTCACTTAATTTAATCCATAACATAGTAATATATTTTTATAAGTATCATTAATATAAGTGTTATTATATAAATGTAATTAATATTATTACATCATTTAAATGCACTTATAGAAAAATTTCAGGCGCTTTTATGAACTACCATGTCCACAAAGAAACTTTTTTATTTTCTTCCTTGCATTTATTCATTATTAAATCCCATTAAAAAATATTTTATAAAATTAAAATCATATAAATATTATTATTATTCATATTTTATGTTGATATTATTTTGAAATAAAAAAATTAATATCCATTCTTACGCATCATATTTTGGTATATTCATGTTTAGTCCCTACTAACCACATACATTAACAATAATATAAAACACTAACATGGTTAAATTTGATAACATGAATAAGAATAGTTTTATATATTATAATTTAATGTTTGCTTTTTTTTTCTAGAATTGATAAATTATTTATTTAACTTATTATTAAAATTGTAACAAACCGAATCCAGAGCCACTCAACTGGTGCCCTGTACCCTGTTCACCACATGACCTCAAGCACATTTCCCTAAATACCTGAGACTGCCGACTAGCAGCGAGGGCCTTGGTGAGTCATTAGGGAAACTATGACCTCATTTGGTAATGTATACTAGGGGAAGGAAATAACAGTTAATAGCATATATAGTATACAACATACAATAACTGAAACTAAACAGCAGAAGCAATTAATATATAGTAATGATGATAATGATGTAGCAGGTAAAAGTATCTAAGGAAAGCTTCAAACACAACAACGTGCTGAAATACAACTGAGAAACAATGTACGAAAGGTAAACAGTAACTCCAGCAGCATCACAAGCCTAAGCTTGGTCTTATGCTCTCTATCTCCAACCAGAAATCATGTACCTGAAGTAGAAGTGCCACAATCCCTATCCACACCTACAACCATATAACCAATTTGGGATGAAAAGAAGGACCCAAACTGGGTGTGAGACTCACCCCAGTAGGCAACCACCACAAAATCTATGCCCTACTATCAGTGAGTAATATAAAAAAAGTAATTTAAGTAAATGTAGTAATGAACTAGGAGTACACAAGTAAAAAATCCTACCAATTACCACTCACATTCATTTGAAAATTAATTTTATCATTTAATTGAACAACCATGGAATCTAGAAAACTTCTATATTCCAAGATAAACCAATAACACAGCAGGCATCAAAAGACTACCAAAACAAAAAAGTAGGACAATAGATCCATGATTGTGCATTTTCTTGAAAGACTCATCTAAACCAACCAAACAATACACATTCACCCTAACTCTCTGGGTTGCTCAAACTAGTATACCCATGTAGTCAAGTAAACATACAAAGGAACAGACACTCTAGGAAGCACTCATGTCGATTCCCATACAGTCTAGAAATGATAGCTACAAAATCTCTGAGGAAGATCTTACGTATAATTAATCATGTGTTCTTGATACGTGCATAAACTAGGGACACTATTAGGAATCTCAAAGTCTAATTCCCATAGGTCCTACGTACGAAACTAATTCCAACAGACCCCCTAGGGAAGCACTTAATAATATATTCCCTCTTTGGTCTCCCGCACCAGGTTCTCACAGCCCTTAGCAGTCCAATCGTGCGTAATCAACTATCATCTGCCCTAAGTAAGTTTAGAAACTACTTGGATAAAATCTAAAAGGAATCAAAATCATTAAAATAGTAGGCAACACATGCAATGAGTTATAACCAGCAAACTAGAAATTTCAATAGGGTTTGTTATGCCGGAAAATTTTTCCAAACAGATATAAACTTCCAAACAGGGATATCCCCCATGGGGGGATCCTCAATCATCCAAAAAAGAATATTTTATTATCAATTAACCTTAAGATAATAAGAAATATAATTCAATTAAACAATAAGACCAAAATCCTTAACCCGGGATACCTGAAACATGGGAATCCGACACTTTTGCACAAAAACTTAAAGACATTCTACGTAAGGAAACAAACCACCTACCTAGATCCTTGGAGATCGATATACTTGAACCTCATCCCGTGAGTCTTCCTCGAATAGATTAGATTTTCAAAAACGAACAAAATTTTCAACCTATGATAACTCTCATAAGAGAAAGAATCAGGAATCATGGCCAAAGAAGAACCAAGAACTCACCACTGCGATTCTATTGCAACCGATAGAGTTCGATTAGGATAACCGGTGACAGATTGGCTTCTCTGAGATGATACAGCCTCCTCAGATGTTCTGGACACAATTAGGAAAATAAGAAGATAGAAATAAGGATTTGACGCGACCCCAGTCCATTTAATGAAATAAAAACAAAGTACACAACGTGTATTTCTGGAGTACACAGCGTGTACTTGACTTTTCCTTACTCCGCTTTAGGTGGCCTCCACGTCTCCCTTACACGGTCGTGTGTGTGACCATGACACCACCAGCACATGACATCCAGTGGCATCGATACACACGGCATGTACTCCAAAAATTTCTATATTTTCCCCTTTTTCTCAAAAATTAACAGAAAAGGAAAACAAACCGGAAAAGAAGATCCAGGTTCTTAAAAATTTCCCCCCTTAAAGAAATTGACCCCCAAATTTCCCTAACAAGGTGGTGAAGAAGACACCTTGAACAACTCTAGCCATTGTGATTGCATATTGGCATCCCTCTCCCAAGCCTCGTCCTATACACGGTCGGGCAACCATATCACCTGTACTAGAGGAACAGATCGTCCATGGAGTTCCTTTGCACTATGATAAAAAAAACCTTGATAATATGCTCCTCGAATGATGAATACTACTCCAGATCAACCTCCTTGGGTTGAAAAATATGAGATGGGTCCGAGAAATAACATCGATGCTGAGAAACATAGAAGATTTCGTGTGTAGCATGGTAACTCGGAGGTAACTAAAACCTATAAGAAACCATCCCGACTATCTCCAGAACCTCAAATGGCCCAACGTATCTTGGTTAATGCTTACCCTATCTCCTGATCCTTTTGTTTCCCAACCTCGGAGTAACACGTAGGAAAACCTGATCTCCAACCTTGAACTCGAAAGGTCATCTCCGCTGATCAGCATAAGATTTCTGCCGAGACTGTGCAACAGCCATCCTTTTCCAAATCAACTCCAATTTTCTGTGGTCTCCTGAATAAGACGATGTCCGAACATATCTGCCTCTCCTGCCTCTAGCGAACACAAGGGTGATCGGAAATTCCTACCATACAAAGCTTCATAAGGTGCCTATCTAAATAGTTGTTTGAAAACTATTATTGTTAGAAAAATCCACTAGAGGTATATGTCTCTCCAAATAACCTTTAAAATCAAGGACGCGTGCTCATAGAATGCCCTCTAGCACCTGAATCATGCGCTCTGACTGGCCATCTATCTGGGGATGGTAAGTTGTACTCAGAAGTACCTATGTACCTAATGTCCTCTGTATCCCTTTCCAGAAATGTGACTTAAAGTGGGTGTCCCTATCTGAAATTATTGTACTCGGAACCCCATGCAAGAGTACAATCTCACGGATATACAACAGTTTAAGATCATCAACACCGAAGGTCTCCTTAATAAGAAAGAAGTGAGAAACCTTCATGAGCCTATGAATGACAACCCATACCGCATCATTCCCTCTAGGAGATCTCAGTAACCCTGTCACGAAGTCCATCTCGACATCCTTCCACTTCCACGTGGGAATGGGTAGCTGCTATAAAATCCATGCTGGTCGTTGGTGATCTGCCTTCACCTGCTGACAGGTGGAACACCTCATGAAAAAACCAGCAACATCTCTCTTCATACCTGGCCACCAATACTGGAGGTGTAGATCACGATAAATCTTTGAGACGCTAGTTTTCACTGCCCAAACTGAGGAATGAATGTCTCGCATCAGCACCTTGCGTATATCTACTAGCACCCATACGCATCCCTGGAAATGAAAGATCTCACCCTCACCTACAGTCCATCCTAAAAGAGGGTCCTCTCCTAATACACTTTCCTGTAGGACTGGGCCTTTAGAATCTGATAGCTACCTCATTTTAACTTAGTCAAGAAGGGTAGAGGTAACAGCTACAGAAGAAAGAAAAGCCTGACCCTGTCTGTCGAGCACCTCCAAATGAATTTCAGAAAACAGAGCCATAAACTACCACTCACTGCTGGCCTCCTGAACTACCTGTATCTATGTCCTCCTTCTTAGTGCATCTGCCACATCATTTCCTTTCTCATGCATATAATCAATCTTGAAATCAGAAGACTGTAGGTACTCAATCCACCTCCGCTGCCTTAGATTCAAGTCACGCTGCGTGAAGATATACTTGAGGCTCTTGTGGTTAGTATGTACCACAAAATTCTCTCCCAGAAGATAATGCCTCCAACAACGCAAAGCAAGAACAACTATATCCCACTCCATGTCATGCATAAGATAGTTCCACTCATGTGGCCTCAACTACCAAGATCCATATACAACAACATGATCCTTTTGCATAAGCACTGCACCAAGCCCGATGCCAGATGCATCACAGAAAACTGTATAACTCTTGCCAGGCTCCATAAAAACTAGAATCGGTGCTGATGTCATTTTCCCCTTCAGCTCCTGAAAGGCTTAATCGTAGTCTTCTGAGCATACATAATTCACCCCCTTCTTAGACAATCCCATCAACAGCGCTGCTATGCATGAGAAGTCTTGTATAAACCGTCTGTACTAACTAGCCAGCCCTAAGAAACTTCAAACCTCGAATAAAGTCTTCGGCTGCTCCCAGGTAACTACTTCTCTCACCATCTATGGGTCTAATGATACTCCCATATCTGAGATTACATAACCCAGGAAGTGAATCTTGTCTATCCAAAATTTCAATTTTTAGAGCTTAGCGTATAACTGATGTTTCCTCAGTGTACTCAAAACGATCCCAAGATGGGTAGCATGGTCGTGTCGAGTGTGAGAGTACACCAAGATATCATCCATGAAAACCACCATGAAAGAATCCAAGTGAGGATGGAAAACTCCGTTCATCAGCGCCATAAAAACTTCTGGTGCATTTGTGAGACCCAACGGCATAACCAAATACTCATCCAAACAATACTTGCTCCGGAAGGCTGTAAGAGGTATATCAGATTGTCTGACACGCAACTGATGATATCCGGATCTCAAGTCAATCTTTGAAAACACCATGGCTCCTATAAGATGATCATATAGGTCATCTATCCATGGAAAGGGATATAATTACATGACCATCAATTGGTTCAGCTTTTGATAATACACACAAAGCCTTCGGGTTTCATCTTCCCTCTTCACAAACAGGACACGCAGACCCCAAGGATAAGTACTGGGTCAAATGAAACCATTTTCCTATAAATCCTCCAACTTCTTCTTGAGATCTTGTAACTCTGGTGTATCCATCCAATATGGAGGAATGGACACCGGTCCCGCTCCTGGAACAAGGTCAATGGAAAATTCTATATCATGCTTCAGAGGAGAACCTGAAAAGTCTTCTCGAAATTCATCTGGAAAGTGATCAACCATTAAAGGAAAATCTATCTGAGAAGTCCTCTGGTCATCCAGATATAAGCTAGCAATATGGGCCATAACACTGCCTATCCCATGATGCTCTGGTCCATCTCTGCTCACCTGGAGTTCCTATTCACCCATGTGAAGAAAATATCTTCCCCCTGGTGATTTGAAACTCACCCTACAACGATAGCAATTGACAAAGGCCTGGAAGGAAACTAACTAGTCCATCCCGAGAATGACATCATATCCTGTTTTCTCTAAAACATAGATATTCCACACAAAAAAGACACCCAAAAACTTCAAGGGGGTAGTCCAAGCATTGACACACAGTAGCATTTCTAATACCCAAGGGAGTGTATAGCATCATAATATCGTCAGAAGTATAAACAATAAGTCTAAGGCTATCTATAGTATGAATAT
This sequence comes from Viscum album, assembly GCA_963277665.1. Lineage (NCBI taxonomy): Eukaryota > Viridiplantae > Streptophyta > Magnoliopsida > Santalales > Viscaceae > Viscum > Viscum album. Next base: position 246,994,909 of record OY728160.1, on the reverse strand, counting down.
AAATAAAGCTATGATACGATCCTACATCAAAAGGTGCAGAGGATAAAACTGAGGCTACCAAAATCGTACCTAGAACTGTAGAAAGTCCAGGATCCTGCTCCTAATGAATCGGCTCTACCGTAAAAGTCTGGCCTGCACTGCGGCCCTATGTAGTAGCTTCAGATCCCTGAGCTGGCCCTCCCCGAACCTGACCACTGCATCCATGGCCTATACTCTGGCCTGAACGAACTGATGAACTCTATCCTCCAGTCTGCTGTAGAACTAGTAATCATGCTCTAGTACACGGAGTCGGAACTGATCCTCTTTCACAAACCGCTAGAAGAAAAACCTTGCAGAAACAGTGCAGATGACCCATCTTGCCGCATGATCAGCACTCCATTGGGTCTATTGGGAACTGAGGCTTCTTATTCATGCTTTTTCCACATTGATAGAAAACCACTTGGTTGTCATAAGGAATATCTCTTTAACCATAAGGAATACCTCGATTCCTTAAGTCACCTCGTGTAGACTCTCGGTGGTGCTTCCTACTGTCTATCTGAAATGAATCAGCCCTAGATGCTAATCCACCATGGTTCAAAACTCTAGTCTCCCTCAAATTTCTCTCCGTGATAAATGCCTGGTTGACTATCAATGTAATGGAATTCAACTAAAAGGCATTCACATGTGATCTGATGTCTGATCTGAGGCCTTCCTCAAACTTCCTCGCTAAAAACAGCTCATCATTCCTCAGAACGGGAGTGAAATTTTGTAGGTCTGTGAAGCGAGAGGAATACTACATAACTGTGAGAGTACCCTGTTATAGGTTCATGAAATATCTGGCTCTGTTGGCCCTTAGCATCACAGAGTAGAAGTAGTTATAGAACATACGCTGAAACTCGTCCCAAGACATAGCCTATTGGGGCCCTACCTATGAAACCAAAACCCACCATCTCTTAGTGAAATCTCGCAACATATAAGTCGTAAGCTTCACTCTCATCTCTGGAGGAATATCCTAGTGATCGAAGATGGATTTTATGGATTCTAGACATGACTCCGTAGCCTGTGGTCCTCCATCCCTTATGAACATGGGAGGATGATGCTGCTGAAAAACCCGTGTTTGCTCTTCCATAGACGGGGAAGGATGTTGAGCTTTCTAGAAGATCTACATGAATCTCTTGAAACCCTCTCTGAACTGAGCATCAACACCAGTGTCTAGAATCACTACAGGTTCCATGTCTAGACCGATAGGCAGAACTACTGGTAGTCCATGATCTGCCTTGTCAGGTGTACGGTCAATGCATTGTTCTTGATGTGCAACAGGAGGATGTCTTGGCGGCATGATTCTGCAAGGTTACTAGCACACCTTTATTAATGACAAAACACAGTTTCAACTTAAGAGATTAAAATTGAACATGAGATAAAAACACTAAAAGTTGGGTAAAACTTGACTACACATTGTGTAGTACCACTATAAAGCATGTTTCCTGAAATTTTACCCTGGGCGTGTACCTTGTCCATACATGGCTATGTAATCCACCCAGCTACACAGCGTGTTCTCAAACTACACAGCGTGTACTAACCCTTTTTCTCCCTGCCCGGTTACTTTTAAACTGTTAATCCACACGACTCCTCTAAGACAAAACTATACGACATGTTCAAGGAAGACATGGCCTATACTAGACATGTCTTACCTGGACCGTGTTGTTAGCAACACATCCTGACACACGACCGACACTACACAGCATGTTCCAGACGGACACAGCGTGTACGAGGAAGGGTAACACTAACTTGTGTTGTTCATGACAAGGCTAGGTACCTAGATCAAACAACATAGCTTGTAAGATTCATACATGATATTAATGTGAAAAGATAACAAGACCTATGTTGTTCGTCACACGGATGGGGTACCTATTTCAAACTACACGGCGTGCTAAACTAGTACCCGGCGTGTTCTTACATAATTTTTTAGAACCTCATGTTTCTTCTCACACAGTAGGTGACATAGTTTAAACAATACATGACATGTATTAATAAAATGAACGTCGTGTATTCTAGGATTTTTCAGGTAGTAGCTCAGAAACTGCTCTGAAGCCCAGAAACACAGACAACAATAGTTAAGGTGCCAAATTCTGATCCGTGAGGGCCCATACTCCCCGCGAATCAACTCTTGGCATCCTTGTAAAAGAATATCCAACAAACGATACCCTATAAACATAGTTGGTATTCTATCATAGTAGCTATCACAACAACATGCATAGTCTATTAGAAATTCTATCAGAACAGCATGCAATTTCTATTGCATTTTAGATGGAATATAAATACACATGACATGTGATTTTCTAACAAGTGCCTATATGATGCATGAGATGGCATACCATCATCTCATCAGGTTTCAAAAAAATAGAACCACAATCATATAAATAGTAATAGAACAACACAAGTCCAACACCCAATAATGATGTCATTTGAACGGTAACATTTGCAAAACTAGAAAATTGCAATATTCGAGGTAACCTGGCCTTTTCCCTATACACGGGTTATAGAACTCCCGGGCACAACTATATACCATTTACCTATTCCTTCCTATCCCTGTATAATGTCTCTAAATAATAAGTCAATAAAAAAGAAAATAAACCTCCTTTGATACCACTTTGTAACGACCCGCATCCGGAGCCACTCAGTTGGTGCCCTATACCAGATTCGCCACATGACCTCACGCGCATTTTCCCAAATGCCAGAGGTGGCTTACTAGCAGCGCGGGCCAAGGTGATTCATTGGGGAAACTATGCCCTCATTTGGTAAAGTATACAAGGGGAAGGAAATAACAGTCAATAGAAGAAGCAGTAAACAACATCAAATAACTAAAACTAAACAGTGGAAGAAATGAATATATAGTAACGATGATAATGATGCAGCATGTACAAGTATCTATGGAAAGAAGAAAACACCACAACGTGCTGAAATACAACTGAGAAACAAAGTACAAAAGGTAAACAGGAACTCCCGCAGCATTTCAAGCCTATGCTCAGTCTGATGCCCTCCTGCTCCATCCAGCAATCATATACTTGAAATAGAAGGGACACAATCCCTATCCACACCTGCAACCATATAACCTGTTTGGGCTGAAAAGATGGTCCCAAATAGGGTGTGAGACTAATCCCAGTAGGTAACCACCACAAGATCTGTGGCCTACTATCATTGAGTAATATAGAAGATGTGATGAAAGTAAATGTAGTAATAAAATAGGCATACACAAGTAAAAAATCCTACCAATTACCATTCACATTCATTTAACAATCTATTTAATCACTTAATTAAACAACCAAGGAATCTAGAAATGCTCTATTTTCCATGATAAACAGGTAACAATGGAGGCATCAAAAGACTACCTAAACAAACAAGAATTACAATAGATCCATTCTTGTGATATGGCTTGGTAGACTCATATAAACCAACTAAACAATCCACATTCTTACTAACTCTTTGGGTGGCTCAGACTAGCATACCCCTATAATCAAGTAAACATACAAATGCACAGACACTCTAGGAAGCACTCACGTCGATTACCATGTGGTCTTGCAATGATAGCTACAGACTCTCTGAGGAAGCTCTTACATCAAATTACTCATATGTTCTCGATACGTGTGTAAACTAGGGACACTCTTAGGAAGCATAAAGTCCAATTCCCATAGGTCCGGCATAAGAAATTAATTCCGAAAGACCCCCCTAGGGAAGCACTTAATCTTCTATTTCCTCTTTGGTCTCTCCCACCAAGTACTCACAGCCCTGAGCATTCCAGTCGTGTGTAATAGACTATAAACATCCCTAAGTAAGTTTAGAAACTACTTGGGTAAAAGATACAATGTGTCAAAAGCATTAAAACAGCAGGCAACACATGCAATCAGTTATAACATACAAACTAGCAATTGCAATAGGGTTTGGCTTGCAGGAAAACTATGCCAAACGGTGACAAATAGCCAAATTGGGATAACCCCCATGGGGTGATCTACAATCATGAAAACAAGCATATTTTATTATCAATTAACCATAATCTAAAAAGAAATCAAAGGAAATTAAAGAATAGGACCAAAATCCCTAACCCGAGATACCTGAAAAATTGGAATCCAGTACTTTTGCACAAAAACTCAAAGACATTCAATGTAACGCAATAAACCACCTACCTCAATCCTAGGAGATCGATTTACTTGAACCTCAGCCCATGAATCGTCCTGTCATGGATTAGATCTTCAAAAACATCCAAAACATTCAACCTACTATAACTCTCATAAAAGAATGAATCAGGAAACGTGGCCAATGAATAACCAATAACTCACCGCTGTGATTCTATTGAAACTGGTGGTGTTCGATTTGGATAATCGGTGACAGATTGGTGTCTTAGAGAAGATTCGGCCTCCTCGGATGCTCTTGACAGAATTAGGCAGAGAAGAAGATGGAAATAAGGATTAGACGCGACCCCGACCCGTTTAATGAAATAAAAAGAATGTACACGACATGTAGTTCTGGAGTACATGGTGTGTACTTTCCTTTTACAGAATCTTTTTTAGGCGGCCTCTATGTCACCCTTACATATCCGTTTGTGTGGCCATGACCCGACCATCACGCAGCTTGCAGTGGCATCGAAGTAAACAATGTGTACTCATAATGTTCATGGTGTGTACTCTGAAAATTTCTAGATTTTCCTCTTTTTCTCAAAAACTACCAGATAAGGAAAAACATACCTGAAAAGTAGATCCTGGTTCTTACAAAAATGTCATATCCTATACTTAAATTTTTTAAAATAAGCTGAAATCGATTCCACATTCACACAACAAATAAAAAACTCTACTTGAATGAGATAATAAAATAATAAATCAATTTAATTAATCTAATAGAAAATATGGAAAGACTTATGAATCTTGATGAGTGTGGGAACTATAAATAAAATTGTTTATTAGGAACCATGTTCAAAATAATTAAGGTTACTCAGACAAAATTTTAAAAATATACAATAACAAACTAATACATATATAGAGAATAATTATATATGATTCATAGAAAAGCTAATATATATAAATAAGTTTATAATATATAATATTGTGATATTTATCACTGTTCTATATATAATATTAGAGTATGTTCAGCTATGTTTGGATTCAAGGTACATGTTTATTTATTTTATTTTCAAATGCATGAGACATGTTTGATATTATGAACGATCAATTCATTTATATGGTGTATTTAAAACCACATTTACATAATATATAATGAATATATTTAATATCATAACATTTGAATTTCCATTTCATTAATTCCCTGGTATATTCTTTGATTCATATTTTTCTATTGTTGTACTATGGTTTCATTCTCAACACCTTTTGTTGAGTTATAATTCCTATCATTTAATGTTTCTTTTTCAACATTTGTTTCTTACATAATATAAATTTATTTAATGGTAAATGTATTTATATCTGATTAAAATGAATATTTTTTATTTGAATCTTCATCCTTAATGAGCTTTTTCAGCAATAACATTATATCATTGCTATGAATAATTATTATCCTCATTAATTAGTGATTACATTTTAAAAAAATATATTCCAATCCAAATATACTTATTATTTATATTTGAAAATATAATTATATAATATATCATGAGACCTTTATATTTGCCTGCTCAGATTTTAAAAACTATTTTTAAACACTATTCTATTATGAGTTTTAACAAATTTATTTCAAAATATTCTAATACTTTTCCATCCATTTATAAATCAAATGATTTATCATCCATTATAAAAAATAATTACAAATAATTTATTTTTGTATTCAAATATTAAGTATTCAAGAATTTTTTTAAATGATAATTTATTCAAAATGATTTTTGTTAGACATTATGAAATATAATTTTCATATTCAGTACAAAATTATTAATAATTTCTTTAAATGTAATGTTTTGTAAGTGTTTTTGTATCTTAGTTTATATACAATCATATCTTTTTATGATGATGTGTTATTGAATATTCCATTGAAGTGGCAACTGTTTTTAAAATTATTTCACATAACCAACCCTAAAATTTCATTTTTCATGTAATCATAAATTCATATTTCATTCCGGAGATAAAATATTTTTCAAACTACTATTTTATTATTTATCTATAATTTATCTCTTTTTCTCTAAATTATTCATTAATTTGGAAGTTATTTTTGATTAACCACCCTAGAATTTTTCATATGAAATACTATTTTAAGCTTATTGGATTTTTGGTATCAATTGTTGACTTTAGTCTATTCATTTTATGGGATAATTTGTGGCAATATAACAAAATAAATTTTCCGTTCCATTTTTTTCATTATCATATACCAATGGATTTGTAGTGTCATAGATAAGTATAAATTATTAATTACTATTTCCCTAAATTATGTTATAATTAATTGTTTTAGGAGCTATATCCCATGAGATATGGTCTTAAAGTGTTGATATTTGTTTTTTCAAAACATGATGTTGGGGGATTTATTTTATAGAACATGATTCATAGATAATCTCATTGTGCACGAATTGAATCCTATACATTATGTTTTTTCACAACATGAAACATAAATATTAATAAACAAAATAATTTTACAATATTTTGTTTTTTCTCAACATGATATATAGAATTTCATTGCTTCGAAATGTGAATCATGGAATCTTTTCATGTTCATTACATGAAGTTTTGATATTTTGTTTCCCTATAATTCAATAATTTCTATATGATAATATTTATTTCGAATTTCATTTTTTTGTTATGATTCAATGTTCTTGTGTTTTTATATGTCATATGTTAATTGTTATTCTCCATATATTATGGTTTACATCACATGAATATGCACTATTATTACAAGGAAAATGATTGTTATGTTGGGATTGCTTGTCCATATTTTATTATTTATTTACAAATATTATTTCTATGTTTTCACTATAATAAAAAATTTATCCATAACACTTGATTCATTATATTAATATGATCAAAGAATTGATTAAATGAACATATGTTGTCTCTTAAAAAGTGTTTTAATTCACCCATTTCAACTGTTTACCTTCCATAGGATATGATGAAATGTATAACTTCTAGAGTTTATATAATTGATAATAGAGGAGTTCAATTATGGATAAATGTTGCATGTGTTTTAAAATTAATATCTTATATATCAATTCATGAAAGATACAAAACTAAAATTTTCTCATAGTTAGGTGATATTTTTGGGTTATGTAATAGTAATGTGTATTATGAGAAATTTTTTCTTCTATAATCTCAATTGGTAAAAATTTAAATTTTTAAAAATATGTGTTTTAGTACTGGACTTATATGTGTGGGCATGAGAATCCTCATTTTGTTTCAAAGGATTATTTTTGTTAGTTTTATGAATTAACCTTGTTTTACTATTGGTATAATAGATATTTTGTGAAATCCCTTGGATAATAATAATGTATAAGTCATTCCTTAGGATAACATCTTGAAATTATAGTTTTATATATTTTATGGTTTATCAAATAATTAAATCTTTGTATGGATGAAGTTATTGGATGTATGAATTGGAAAAGATAAATTAAGGGGTGATAATCATTAATATTTGTACTATGAATTTTCATGACCATCACCAGGTGCATAATAATGAGGAATAACATCACTTCCAGTTTATCATTATTGGGAGATATTCTATTTTTTATTCATATTCTCTCCAAAGAATAATTATAAAGTATTTATGCATGATGTTTACAAATTATGATTGGTAAATTACTAGGAACATGAAATTAGATAACCAAGGATTTTTCATAGATATTGATATGATTAAAAAAAATATTATACATTAAAAATAAGTAGTTTTTGGGAAATATATCTTCAAATTAATAATTTCATATTTTTATTTTTGATATTATCAGACTTAATTTATTTTTGTACTTTTTGGCAATAGGATATTGAAATTAATGCTGATAAGTGTAAATATATAGAAACTACATTGACATATAATATATAATGGATTCACTATTAAATTATTTTGAATAAAATAATATTCTACATATAATAGAAATTGTGGGTTTATGAGTGCTAACGATGGTAGTGAGGTTGATATATTATTAAAATATAAAACATGATTGTCTAATATTATTTCATTAATGAGTGATATTATTTGATGGAATTCATTTATAGTCACAATGATATGATCATTATGAGACATAATGGATTACTCTCCATTATTTTTTCATTAAATATTTGGAACCATATATTAAAAGTTATCAATAACATTTAAAACTCATTTTATACCAATGTAACAATTTTTTAGATATATATTCAATGACACAAGAGGGAGGGGTGAATAACTCATATGTTTTAATGAACGAGTGATTTTTATAGTAGATGTATTTTTAGTATTGATAACCCTAGAAGTTTTTATTAATTTAATAGAATACGTTATCCATGAGATTATTTGTGATATTTGTATCATTTTGGGAAGATGATATATATTTACCAGTGTGTGACCTTATGAACTAATGATTATTACACTTTGAGGGTTATATAAAATGCCAGTTTCTTGAAGAATATACGGTTTCATTATGTCATAACGTTTGATATTCATATTAATTATGAAGAGGTATATGTTTTTAAATGTTTGATTATTGTATAAAAATACATGAGTGCATGATTGCATGAATGGTTAATATTTTTTTAGGTATGATAAGTTTCTTGATAAATCTTATGAGTGTAAGGAATATTTCATAATATAATTTACTAATAAATGATAAATATGATAGTAATAATATCATGAACATGCATCAATAAGTAATAATTAAAATTTTTAGGATGTAATTTATTTAAAGGGAAAGAAGTTAATAAAACAGGATATTGGAATATATATATATATTATAAATTAATATATGTTCAATATCCCACTCTAATCCCAAAAATAAAAAAAAATAAAAAAATGATTAATATTATGAAACTATAGTAATAATAATAAATCATAAGAAAAATAAAAAAATAATTTATTCAATTAGTAAATGTAGTCACACTATTATAAAGAAAACATAATATTTTCAAAAGGTATTTTCCTATATATTAAATTTTAATTTATATATAATTAATTTTAATTCAACATATAAATTAATAATGTAAATTAAATTAGTTTCAAAAAATTAAATTTTTTTTTCTGAATTCCTAAAATGAAAAGTAACCTGAGGTTTTTTTTTAGATTCTTTTAAAATAATTGAGTTTTATATGAATTGTAAAGTATATTAATTTAGCTTATTCTTCCACTTCAGTGAAATTATAATAATTCAATAATGTCTGCAAATATTTTTATACAACACAAAAAAAAAATTTAAAATTAAACGATGCTTCAATGTGTATACGGCATACAATAGTGACTGAAAACTAATAATGATATTTATCTATTTTAATGTGGCTATTAATATCTACATGATAAATTTGAGGGAATGAATTTCATTAAATGTAATTTTAGATAAATATAATGGACATATTAAATATCAATTTATTGTTGAATTATTAATTAATAATCATATAAATGTTAGTAAATTCTTTTTATACTTCACTAATATATTTTTTTTTAAATGACTTTTAATTATTTTTGTGAATGGATAATGTAAATAAATTCATCAACATTTGGAAATATTATATCAGAAAATGGTTTTTAATTTTGAAATCAGCATGTAAAAATTATCTTTTGGTAAAAGTATTATATTTTCTTGAAATGTTTTAATTTTTAAGTAATTACTGAATAATAAGGATGTTTAAAATCTTATCATTTCTTTTCATTAAATAAAATATTTGAAAATATATTTTAAATATTTATTTAATAATTAATTTATATATTAACAGTTTAATTGATTAGAATCTAATTAATTTCATTATAATTAGTAATTTTCAATATTTTATTATAAGTATAATTTTAAAATGTAATTTATTTAAAAATCTTTTTGAGTGCATAATGATTATTCATATAAATTATTTAAAATAACACAGAATAGGGAATTACATAAATTTAATATATATACTATATATCTATTTATATTATTTATAATTCACATAATGATGATGAATTTTAATGTAATTAATATAAAATCATAAATTAAATGAAAAATATTTTTTTTCTAAAAAATGACTTGGTCACATTTTTGGGGATTTCTATTAAATTTTATTCTTCCAATAATTTTTTATGATTAATTAAAAATTGATTCTTTACATTTAATTTTTAGGTCAAAATTTATTAAATATGATCGTTTAGATTTTAGTGATTATTAATATTAATAATAATAAATTTTGTCACCATGGTACGGGTACATTAGGTTAATTAAGATTAAAAGTAATTTGATAAGTACAAAAAAGTAACCCTAACATATTAAATTAAATTATTTGAAGAGTTTATTTCTTATATATCCATATATGTTTACAATATATGACCTTTTCTCTATTGGAACATGATTTTTATCTCAATAAAATGTTTTAAACAGAATAGAAAAAAATCACTCTATTAGTTTTAAAAATATCAAATGTGATTACATTATGAAAAAATAATGTTAAGAACAAATAATAACTCATATATTTAAAATAATTAAATAAGTTTTATAATGTTATATTATTACTAAATTTTTAAAATTTTAAAACTATATACAATAAATTCTTATGCAATAGTGACAGAGTATTTATTCAATTAATAGAAAAATAAAAAAAAGATTATAAAAATTTAATTAGTAATATAAATTGATTGAAATGTAATGTTCCATGTATTTTTTAGATAAATATAATTTTTTAGTTAGTTATTATTGAATATATTTCAATTTATCTATTTCAATGTATATGTGGGAGAAAAATAAAATGAAAAGGTCCAAAAATGAAATTAATGTAATTTTATAAAGAAAAATAATTTTATTAAATGTTATGTAACTCCTAAAAATAATATGTCTTTTCATAAATTAATTGATATATGATTTATAATAACAAGTATTTTACATTTATTTTCCAATTTTCCTTTTATAGTAACTTTATTGACCCGAAAATTGTATTATCTTTGTTATTGCAGAAATTATCAAAAAGGGTTCACACTGGATAAAATAATAAAATAAAGTTTGATGTCGGTTGGGCGACCTCAAAAGAGGGATGGGTGTGTTGTCACTCATCATCAGCCATTTGTCTGCTTGGATGGATGGACACTTTGTTGGATCTTCTGCTCTGTGTTTCTATCTGGTTTTGTCTTGCATCAGGTTGATAGTGCTGTGTTTTTTTCGCATGCACTGTCAGGTGGGCGGCTCGAAAGAGAGATATGTGTGCTGGAACCTATCATTCGGTCTTCCATCTACATCTCGGTGTGGATTGGGAGAGTACTCTGCCGTGTTGTGTTGCCAGCCCGACAGAACTTCTTGGCAGGGGGGGGCGAGACATCTTCTTCGATGGATCTCACCTTGCATGGTCTGACAGAGGGGGTGATGAGGTTCTTTTTGGTTCTTGTTTTTTCTATCTGCTTCCTTTTTGTCTTCAATGATTTTTGTTTACCTTCGTGCTTCGCTTTATGGGCATCTTTTCCCTTGTCATGTAATGGGTAGCCTCTTCTCCTAGTCATTTTAAGAGGTTGTTTTTTCTTTCTGGTTTAATTTAGGGGGCTTTCCCCTCAACCTTTTTTTAAAAAAAAATATTTTTTCTATGTTTACATAATTACTTATATCTACCTTCTATTCAATTAAATGGAAAATTAACCCACCATTCATGTGTATAGTGGAATATTTCTGTGTGAGCGAATGTAATTTATTTTCCATCACTACATTACATAACCGGTCATAATGATTGAATTAATGCATAAATATTATATTTATGAAATATTTCACATTATATATAAGAAATATGACATATATTTTATAAAATGTTCATTCACATAAAAATTGTAATGGTGTGTGTGGGCTCATATACACTACCACCTACATAAAGCAACGTGATTCATTTTTTATCACCAGATCATATGGATGGTATATTTATGTATAATTAATGTAATAATATGGTAATTATGAAATAATGTAAACTATTTCATGATTAAATAGTACATACCTTCTTTCAATAATGATCATTGAAAAAGGAAAATGTTACTCATGTGTATATATGACCGACAGTCTACTTGATTATATTGTAGATCGTTTTTGAAAACCATATTACTTGATTTGTATTAAAAGTATAATGTATATATAATAATGATGATTATTAAATTAATATTTTTTTGTATATGATGAAATAATTACCTCATTGACCACAACCAACCAACCAAATTCATTTTTTACAAATTAACAGAGTATCATCAAAATGTTTGATGTGGACTCTATTGATTAGAAAAATTTATATAACATGGTATTAAATAAAATAAAGAGAATAATAAACATAAAAAGGGATATTTATTATTTAAATGAGTCATGTAATATTATTTATCAGGTAGAAAAAAACGTATTTTATGAGACTAATTCCAGAAAAGGAGGTTATTTTAAGGAAGTCAATTGTAAATATTTTGTTTCAAATTAGTAACTTTGTTGTCCATGTTGTTATAAATATGTAAAAAAATATTAATTTATCATAAAAAATATGATAAATTTAATCTTTCAAAATATTTTACATTCATTCAAATTTTTATAAAAAGTTAATCTTTTTAGGTTTTATAAAATGGTCACATTACATTAAAAACCTTATTTTAATGGTTGTAATGATTTATTTTCTAAATAAGTATCTAATTTATTAATATTGAAAAAATGATATTAATAATGTATTTATATGTAAATAAATGAATTATAAATGAATTTTTATGTCACATTTAATTTCTTTTTCGATGGTTTTCAAAATAAATATAATATTTATTTTAAAAAGAACATTCCGACATTCATTATAAATGTCAAAATGAATAATCTATTTAAACATTAACAACATCAATGAAATTTCATTCTCACATATAAATTATTTAAATTTTGTATTCCATTATATATTTCCTTATTTTATTTAATTAATACCCATTCTTCCTTTCTGTTCTGTGATTTTTTTTAAACATTGATTTCTAATAGAAATGGATATATCATAATTCGGAATTGTATTGTTATGAAGGAAAGGAATATTTTAGTGACATCATGTTTTTATGTTTTATAATAATTTTTTGTTCATGGGAAATGTATTTGATTGAAGTTTGTTCCCTTATAAACCATGGATGCATGGGTATGTGATATCCTTCAAATGCATTGAGTATATATTATGTTGGAATATTACGGTGAAGGTTATCCCATTTGAAATCATGACATCTATTTCATTGGAAACCATAATGTTTATTCAATTTTTATATATTAAAATTATTATATATGTGATATAAATATTAAACTGGTTCCTAATGATACTTACATGATTTATACATTTTTTCTTTGTTATTTTACAGAAATCAATCTTTTGCAAGGAATTATAATAAAAGAATGTTTGTGGAAAAGTATTTTATATATCTTATGGGTGAAATAAAAAAATATCTGAAAGAGGTTTAATTGTATTTTCATTACATTAAATAAACCATTGTGTATTCTATTTTCTTTAATGGTGATTATTTTAATATTTTTTGTGAAAATCATAGGGAAGAACAGATTATTTCTAGGGTAAATAAAGGTTTCTTTTCATAAGAATATTTTTTATATTTATTCACAAAATTGAATTTTTTTTAATTTTTCCTCCAATTTTATTCTCTCATCCCATGTTTTGTAATTTGTTTTATCAGTATTTAAGTATGATTTGGTAAAATTAGGATGTATTGAGGAAATTATTGATGATATATATAAAAAAGGAATTGTTATCTCATAAATGTTTTTTTAATAAAAAATAGAATTGTCTTCTTGGTGATTTAATATTATTTTACGTATGGCTGATCGATTAATTAACTAAAAGTATATAATATATAGATATTAAATTTAAAAATTATTTATTGACCTAAAAGTAATGATTATTTAATGTTTAATGTTATTTCATTATATTAGGTATTAGAGGGAAATTTTTTACAACTTTGGAGATTACGACGATTTGATGAGAATTTTTCACAAGAGTTGTATATAAAATCTCGGGGGTTTGAGTTTAAGGATTAAAAAAAGTGAACCGGAATAGACATACCTTTTTATGTTTTATGTGATGTTATTTAAAAGCGATTAATAAAAATTTTGGAGACATTTTATAGGGTTAAGTTATATGAACACTTTTTTAAAAATTATGTTTTTGAAGGAAATATTAATTTAATTTTTTCTCCCAGAATTCAAATTAATTGTTTACCTATTATTATTATATCACATATGATATTGATGTACTTATGATTTTTTACAATTTGAGATCATATGTTTTATCATATAGATAATCATGAGATTGAAAAGTGATTTGGTGATTATGTTATTAAGGATATTTTAGAATACTATTAACATTAAATTAGAGAATATTATATGGTATTATTTAATTTTATATTAGGAAAAATGGTTAATGTATAATTTTGAGGCATATATGATTTCAATGTGGTATTATGGTGATACATTTTATTTTTGTAAGGATCTGTTTATTTTGATGATTATGTGATTATAAAATATGTCTTTATAGGTAAATAAAATTATGAGATACTATCTGAAAAATATATAAATAATTAATTTTTCTGTTTTTTGAACTTTTTTATGAATATATTGTTTAATTTTCAATTGTTTTATTTATAAAATTATATATGTTAACTTTTTGGTTCTATAATTTGGGCCTTAGATATTACTACTTTACTCCATTTTATAAAGGTTAATTAATTTTGGGAACTATCATTCATTATTAATTTTTGTTTTTTTTATCTCATTTTTAATGATAAGATGAATTTTAAAACCTTTATGTGATATAAAATCAAATCGATGTACACTTTTTTATTATTATGAAGAAACAATTTATTATTGATTTTCCATCATTTGGAAGAAAAGATGACATTATAGTGAAAGTTTATTAAATAATGAAGCAATACATGTAATATAAGTATGTTTCCATATTATTCTATTCTAGATGGTAAATTAATTCAAAAAAGGTAGGAAAAAGATATTTTAAAAAAATTCATCCCATTTCATTCATTTTTAATGAATCAATGGTTTTTTTTCTCATAACATTGGTTCATTTTTTGTATTTGTTAACTTTCTCAAGAAAATTCATATTCTTCTTATCAATGATATCCATCAATATCCGTCATTATTAGGTCATCTAATTTCTCATACATATCTATATTTCACTTCCCACTAATTTTCTATATTTATTAATCTTAGTTTTTTGTTAATAAATTTGACATTTAAAATTTGCATTCCCTATTTTCAAGGTTATACTATTTTAAATCATTTTATTATGTCGAATTTCAAAAAAGGTATTTATAAATGCCAAACCCCTAATTACTGAAATCATGTTAAAATTATGAGGATCTAATTTATAACTGGGAAAGAGTATTTATAATGTCCTAGATTATTATGTATACGGCATTGGAATATTTTTTGGAATATTGGTGGAGCCAAGTGCTGACATAGAGTGAAATTAGGAGACCAGATTATCCTATAACTAAATATTGAAATATATTATGTGTATTAAATATCACATATTCACAGTCTTCTTAAAAATGTGTAAAAACTATTAAATAGATGCATATATCCTAAATTTGATTCCTTCATCATGTTCAAAATAATGTATTTTACCCTATGTGTGAGATAATGATGGTCATGTTAGGGTGTTCAAGAAAAATCCTATCAGAGGAACAATTAATAATATAAAATTATTAAATTTAAATAATATATTCCATTGAAATAATTACCTATCTTTTCCTCACGAAATAAAATTTTATAACCAATTCACAGGGTTATCCTTATAACCATTTGAATTTGGATGTGGTTTTAGACGAGTGTTAGATGACATTGTGGTCATTGTTCGATGATAATATTTCCATAAGGATCATAAACGATAATGTAGCCTAAAAATCTCATAAATGAAAATGAAATTAAATCATTATTTATATTTTATTGATCCCATTATATGTAAGAACATTTTTGATTAATTTTTCAAATTGTAATTATACTATAATGTATAAAAATCAACTGATTAACAGTTTGATTCACAGATCAATCATCTTGTGGTTATGGGTTTAATTTCTGGATTTGGGGTTATGTATTATTTATTTGTCCATTTATTTTTATACCTATTCAATCAATTGTTCCTCAAAAAATTATCATGGAAGAAAATGAACATAATCCAAGGATCATTCCCAAAATTTATGTTTTATGGTTTTCTCACCCACTTAAGCATATGTTCATACTTGGAATTTTCTATTGGTTTATGATTCAACTATTTCCTAGTAAAAAATATTGTTTAATTTGGTATTTGGAGAAAATAATCACATACATCTATTAAAGATGGTGATTAAACAATATTATTGCATTTTTCAAAGTCGAAAGTAGATCCAAAGATGGATCTGGTGCAAATTAAAGATCCTCATTTGTGGGATTTCTGGGTTCTATGAGGAGAGTCAAAAAAATATGTTATTTTTTGAATTTAAAGTTTATAATTGTGTGATTTGGTGGTTGATGGTAATGGTTATACTTATGGGAATTTCGTGGGTGTGATTTGTAGTAGAAGAATCAATATTTGAAGATGCCTAAATCTTTTATTGGGTTCTATGAATAACCTAACTACATGGAATGTAATCATATGAACAAACATAATGTTGTCCCTATTGATTTGTTATAGGGTTTCAACATAAATAAAATTATCACAAATCACATGTATTAAGTCATAATACATGTGACCCTTAGCTGACCCACTAAGCATATATTGGGGTTTCACAAGTAGGAGGGCATGTAGTGTTACACACAATGTGTGCCTAACCAGATGCCATGCAATATGTTGTAGATGAATCAAAATATATATAGATTACATTACTAGGATTCCATGTGGCCCCATATTTTGTGTACTAGTACTTTTTATGGGAAGGCTAGAGTACATTGGAAGATTCGTGTACTCAGAAACAACCAAGTACCCAGACAAAGATTGTTGTATACGGGAATGGGAAGAATGGAACAATGAGTTTTATGGAAACATCTTTATGTTGTGGAACACATGGAAACATTGCGTATTATGGAAAATTTCATTCTATGTTTTCATGATAAATGGTATGTTACATGCCCACTAATATTCATCATTTACCCTAGGGATACACCGAGTACTACATTGAGGACATGATATATTCCTGTTTCTACATATCACAGATTTGTTTGGATCTTTTGTGAGCTTCCCTAGATCATTATCTGTTGAGTATTTTCTCTAGGACCATTCATATTAGAGAATGGGGTATTATACTATTATCATCATATACAATTACCACTCTACAACTTCATAATGATTGTTCAATGAGGTCGAGTCCCCTTAATTTGTAGTGAGTTGTCTCAAACCTCATTGACTGTGGACCCATTGGTTTAGAGCTTGTATCCCATTGTGAGGCACAGAGCAATCCTAGTATCCTTATTTTTTCTTTATATAGGTTTTTTTTTGAATTGGTATGACCAATATATACATGATCATTGATCCCTTATCTAGGAGGATGCTTCCAGTTGAGTCTATTATCCCCTTGGGAGACCTCGACAACAACCGCTATCTATGTATAGAGATATTATATTTTTATGAGATTATAGTCAGATGTAGGGTGTGTCCTGGATTAATCATATTATTTTTCATCATGAAGTTACCTTATAGTAGTATCATATATGATGTGTTTCATCAGGACATTTATAGCTTTAGTAGTGCTTTATCCCAGATGAGCATTCCCTGAAACCACACTATAGTTTTATGTATGGAAACAGATTTGATCAAATGGGATGTGGAATCATTATGTGTATTTACAAAAAATTAATTTTATGAATAAAATTTTGATTGAAATTTACTATAATGACATGAATAATGTAGATACATTATGTTTGGTTATTTTGAGGTTTCTTAATATGTATTGTTTTACTTACCAATGTGTAGAATCATCCTGCATAATTCTTCTCTTATAGATATGGATTAAATTTTATTCGTCCCATGTTGGTGTAGTGTTGTTTGGGGCTAGATTGTGATAGATATAATAGGGTGTATACCATTTTTTCATTTGATAGCAGCCCCCTCCTCTTAATCAGGTCAGGATTTATTCCCAATTATGGGTGGTCTTATATTTCTCCCATAATTATGATTTATAGTTCTTCATTTCATACAATAATTGTGGAATTATATATTATTTAATTCATTCGTATTAATTATTTTACATCACATTCTTCTATGAGGTTTGATATGTGTTCTAACATACAAACATTTTAAGGGAATTCATCCTATTAGTGTGATATGCCTTATTGGAGCTAGTCCTAATCCCCATCATAAAAGATGCACAATTGAGGTAGTTTAATCCTCTACCATGTTGGATCATATCATTGCATAATGTTTTAGAGGGTCATTTCTCTTGGAAATGTTATGAAATTTCTTTTTCATATAAACATAGTTTAGTATTTCTTATTAATAGTTATACTATTTTTCTTGTGAACACGGGAAATAATGTAATGGTTTTTTGACATTGGTTATCATTCTATGGTTTCATGTATTGGTGTGGAGGGAAATTAATCCAATCACCATCATCATGATAACATACCTAGTGACATGTTATATATTTAAATTTGTTTCCGGGAAAACATTTTTGCATACATCATAGATGAATGGGTTGTGGTTTCCATTTCATTACGGATTTGGCTCACTAGATATTATTATTGAATGTGGAATGTGTATATTTCATTTAGGATGTATTCAAGCTGAAATCCAGTGAGGTTTCCATAGAAGAGTCAATATTTATAACTAATTAGTGATGAGGACTCTGTGAGAAGTCTTAGTCATGAGGTAGTCATTATTATAGAAGGTCAAAAAGTTGTGTTTTATTCTATTGATCAGTCCATAGAACCACTTCGGGAGGTTCAGGTGGATTTAGCATGATATAAGGAGTCACATATGTCATTTGTTGTTATTAATGAAGATGTATAGGGTTTCGGTGCATATGATGATCCTATGATGTAGGGACTTATGAAGATGCAAGGTCAAAAGACCTACTGAATCATTGAGTGGGACACAAGTAATGAAATAAGAGGGTTCTTCAGAGATATCATTGATATGTCATTTTTTCATGTAATAAGAATTTTAATACTTTTTGTTGGAGGTTGAATCTCATGTGTGATTGTCCTAAAAATATTTTTTTGAAGTCATGGAAGCTGTTAAAAAAACTACCTAGGTAGAGGCATCATCTAGAGAAAGGATATCTACAATGTGACATTAGTGATGTGGGGGTGGGGGAGAAATATGATGTGATAGTTTCTTTGGTTTGATACTATCACCACCTCCCCTAGATGGACTACACCTGTATCAAAAGTATGGTTGTTAAGAACAAGGTAATAATCAATAAGTTGTGTATTTTTACACCAAAATCTATTAGTCCTTTTGTAATTATCTATGTTATATATACTCTTATTGTATTACTTTTACACATAGTAATGAGGCACTCTTTTCCCTCATTTGTAGGAGTTATATTCCAGGCACACGTGGGACATCAGTAGAGCATTGCATTGGTGATGGGTTCCTTGGAACCATGTTATTGAATTTGGTGATAATAAATGATTTAAAATAAATCCCTAGTTGTGGTGAATAGGATAAAAAGTGACAATATGACATCCAAGATATAGAAGCATATATAGGATTTGAGTATTGTTATATGATATACGTGTTTATTAACTGCACAGTTTTAGTTTTCACCTAGATTGATGAACCAATTTCTGCTTACCGTATAATCTATTTGAGTCCTGGTGATATGAATGGAGCCCTTTTTTCTCAACTCTTTTGTTGGTGTCTCCAGCAGAGAGGATTGATGGTTATACACATCAACCAATAATGTAACCTAACATTGGGTGGATAAATAGATCCTTTCATTGAATCTATTCTTATTTCTAGTGATACCATATGATGTATCCCCAGTATAGACTAGATTCCATCTATCTTTGATTAGTTGGTTTCTACCAATGAGTATAACAATGATTTTGATTTTTTGGATGGAATTTTCCTCATTTGATATGGATTGATATCATGAAAAGAGGAATGATCTCATGGGTAGGAGGTTATGATTAATGTCTCCTCGTCTAACTAGTTATGCCTTAATATCAGTTCAAACTATGAGCATTTGGTGATGGTTTATGAGGGGATATTTCATATTTATTTACAATACTTATGTCCACATAGAGATCTAGGTATTTAAATATATTTCCACCTATGATATCCCCTAATTTTAGTGATATCATATCATATGACATCCTTTTATATTGTTAACAAGAAGGCACGATTCAGAATTTTTAGAGAAAGAGGATTTGTAATACCTACTGTGTTATCCAAGGAAACATAGATTTATTCTCATAAGAGGTAGACAAGTGCTTTTGATGAAGGGTTATTGTTGTCAGATAAGTGAGATAACCGGATCAACATTTTATCACCATCTCTAGTCTTGGATTAGGATATACCAAAAGTGCATTTCCATATACACTTAGGATATTATGAGTTTATGGTGAAACCATGTGGTGAGATTTATTCTACATCTTAATCATGAAAATTATGTTATTGATCATTAACCATTCTAGGATTAGTTCATGGTAGTCCCTTTTGATTTAATCCATATATACATTATATCGAGTTGGAGTGCACAAGACACCTGATGATGGGGATGTTTTACTCTAGTAAATAATTTTTAACCTCATTTTATACATATATCCTGGGATGTATAACTTTGGTTAACTATTGTGGGGTGTAGCATGACTAGATATCCCGTAGGTACATTACATATAGATTCTTGGATGGGGGGAATCACATCAACCATTTATTGGGATGATGGGTCTTTCTAGTATTGATAGGATATGAGGTGCCGAGTAGGTTATTTTCCAATCTTATTACATCTAGTTGAGGTAAGGATCTATAATAATATCATAGAACTATATTGAAATTCAAGTGAGGTCCATAATGTTTCTGATTTATACTCTTGTTGACTCACATCTCTGAGGGGGATTAAAGACAATGTAATGTGGAATGTTTGGGACACATTATCATGAAAAATTTATTCTAGATTCATGAGATTCACTTGAAAATCATTACAAACTGTGATTCTCACATCGTATAATGATCAGATAGTGTATTTAGGAATCCTTTTTGGGAATCAGTTGTACATGGGTATGGTGTTTTACCCATGCCAGTTGGCTAGGTAGTGTGGATTGTTCATGTTCTCGTGAACATTATTTTGGTGTTCATGTCCAGTTTTATGAAACATTCGGGAGGATCATATAAAATTGTTGTGGTTTGTGTGTCATGAAGATTACCACTCCACCACTAGATTATAACCTTTCCAAGGCCATGTTTTAGGAACCTGTAAGGTCACTATTATACTGGTTATATTCAGTTGGGAACATCACATGGGCCCTAGTTATGGTTGTAGGGATGGTTTAGATTGGTGATGATCATCTACGAATGAACAAGGAAGACTTGTTAATATTTATGAGTCCTCAGTGGACTGAAGATAGAGGCATTTTTAGACGAAATGTTTTGGAGTCTTACAAAGGGTAGTAAGCTATCTTAGGGGATTCTAGGCAAATTATTTTCATATCGCTCAGTCGGGTTAGAGCAGTATTGTACCGATTAAACCCATGTCTATAGTTGTTTTCAGTTGCTACATGATCTTCATATGTCACATATGAGGATTTATGTTCATGAATCAATGTATGATATCAAACTTGGTACGTAGTACGATTATATGGTTGTTTCCTTTTTCAATGAAAATTTGGGTTTAAGAAATGGAATATATGTACATTTTGTGATTATTTTTTTACTTGGGTGTGTGTATTTAAACATCACTTAGAAGCATTGGTAGATATCAAGGAAGTTGGAGAACCAGATGAAATCTCAATATCTAAAGATGTTTCTTAGTATTTTCCTTTCAGGGATGCTAATAATTGAATTATACAATAGTGTAATGTCCATGTTTTTTCTGTGTAAGTATTTACATTATTTTTTGGAATATTCTCGGAGCCAAGCACTGAGATGAAATGAGATTCCATGGATAGGTGATCCTAGAATTATTTTTTAGTTATAATAAATATATTAAATACAATGAGTACAAATATATATATATATATACTAAAGTTTGTTAGTTTCTTATAGATGTGTCACAAAATTCATATTTCTATTCAATATACCGAATCTAGTAATATTACATAGATTCAGAGAAAACCCCATCCACTCTTGGTATCCCTATCCATAGACTAGGGTTCTAAGGGAAAAATATTTCCTCCATCATATAGACCATGTCCCTCCGACTTTTGCTTCATCATCGACCAGCTCCTCCTCCACTATCAACCACCATTCTCTCTCTCTCTCTAATCCATACTTTATCATATCAGGAGTTCCCCCATGTTATCCATGAGTTACTAGTTACTTTTGACTCATCTTTACTCTAACTCCCATAATTCATTTCAATTTTCCTTTTCTGACCATCACTATGAAGGATTCCAAACAACCACTTCACGAATCCATTCATCATGACTGATACGTGTTGTATACAATAGTGATATGACTTCATCTTCTATCGAATATCATCATACCATGTCTATATTTGGACCTAAAGTATATTCATCCTATTTTGGATGCAACCATAATTAAGTGATTTTTCGTTCAACAACACTCTATCAGAAATAAGTCCAATTTTATGTCCTTCATTTACCTCTGTTTATATAAAATCACCACAATAAATTTCATTACTTATGTTGTCACAAAAATAATAATTATGGAACTAATAATTCCTATCGGGAACCATATATGTAGCATTATATTTATTCATATATCCTAAAGATACATATCTCCACAAAAGGTTGGTTCTCGAAAATTTAGGGAAATAATCATTCATCGCAACATCAGTTAGTATTTTTAGTTACCCGTGAATATTTTAGTCATTCATACTATACATATATTATTCTAACACTCTAATTATGCCATATCAATCTTCTTCTCTGCCATTTTTTATTCATCTATAAGTTTTTCTATGGTTGATATTGATCTCTTCTATCACATCATAGCCTACTTTGTTAACGGTATGTGTAATTAAATTCGTTTAACAAACAATTCATCTAGTTTCATTCATAAATATTTCTTATATATAAATATATATATCATCTTTTCCTGTATAAATGTATTTCATTAAAATTATAGTGTAATTGTTGTTTTCTTTGATAATATATATTTCACATACTATGATCATACTGGTTCATTACAAGAATTTCTTGAACTCCATGACACTTAAATACAAACATACAATAGAGAAACATGAAATCACCATCAAGATCTGGAGAAGTGTGTTATCAAAGAAGACTAGTAAAGAAACAATTACAAACATGTTGTCAGTTCTGTATTCTCTTTAACTGAAAATTATTTGTTCTTTATCATTCATCCAATATATACATAGACATTGTATTTTCACTTTTTTAGGACCAAAATATCATTAAAAGTTTTATTCAACTGAACTGCTAACACCAACTAGATGAATGAAAAGAGGAACATGTCACAACCCATCCTAGTGAGGCTCCTACCATGACTACCCAAAGCCTTCATCCAATAGGCCAGGGGATGAAAACTAGAACTGTGTAAAAATATCCCAAAAGTGGGAGGCATTTACATTAAACTTATATGCATGCACACAGCTACATGACTACAAATGATGGAAAATAAACCCTGAGTAAACCATGCATGCCTCTAAGATAACCACTGAGAGTAACAATGAAAAACTATAATTAAAGGAGTTAGTATACAAGCCCAAAAATAGAAAAGTGGAAAACAATCAACCACACAAGTCACAGGAAAATCATCTACAAAAAACCGTACCTAAAGGGTAGGAAAAGGGTAGATGCCTAAACTTCTACGTGTAGGCCTTGCCTATATGATCTCATTGGGAACCAAATAGTCCTCAACCACCTAGGTCTACGTCCAAGAATTATTCTTCTTCACAAGATAGGACATATGTGAGGAAATACCATGAAAAGGTGAGTGAAAAAGAACTAAATAAAGGCCCCAAACCCAAAAGGTAAAACCACAAAGGAAAAACTACAAAGGATAGACCACAATGGGATGACCATATATGAAAAACCAAAAAGTAATAACAACATAGGAAAGTACACATGAATTACTGTCAGCTCACTCAGGTATAAATCTATAGTATAAAAAGAAATATTATCAAACATAATAAAGGGGAATATTGTATTATTGAGTCACTGAGACCCACTGAATCACCTAGACCAGATGAGTCACTCTAACCCACTAAGTTAGCTAGATCCACTGTGTCACTGAGACATGTTGCGTCACTCAGACACGCTTAGTCACTAAGACCCACTGATCTACATAGATCAACATAGCCACATAGAATTGTACTCATCATATTTTCATCACAACCAAGAACATGATTCCCTATCATAGCACACTCATGCAAGGGGAACATTCTCTTCAATCCAAATGACATATTTTGACATTAATTAAAACCATATTAGAGTATCTAAAAATCAAATCCTTATCATGATGGTACCAACACCAATAATTTCTTTTCAATCAAACATATTTTTTGAGAGTTATGAGTTTTTTAGTAAAAATGGGAAGGTTGAGTCCAGGTCCAGTCCGACCCAGCCCAGCCTACTGGGCACGAACACACTGAGGTAGGCTGGATTTATCTGCCCGGGATGCGGTAGGCACTACTTCCCCCACCAACGGTTGATGTCGTTGGTCATACTCTTTGGTCCTATTGGATGGTTGTTCCCCAGCCACGTGACACAACCCTCCTACCATGTGATGCGGCCCACCTACAATGTCTTTCGTGGCATGCCTCCAGCAGGCTGATTGTTTCCCCTACTCATTTCATGAATCAGTTTCCACGCGCTCCTCCGTCAGCTGCCTTCAAGATGATGGAATTTTCCACCACAACTTTTTGCTTGGCCACGACCTTCCTCCACCCTCGACTCCCCTGCTGGAATTCATCTTCTTAGCACTTCCACCTCTCATGGCCACCCTATTATGGGGAGATCCATGTCTACGGTTCTTCCTAGACCACAACTCTTCGTCACTTCCAGGTGTTAAGTCGATGGCTTGGGTCATTATGCCATAATGAATGGGAGAACACAAGAATTACCAAGACGGATGGATCTGGGCCTTATTTGTGGCGGGCCTAATCAATACATATTAGAATGGGGATCAGGGGGTTTATTAACAATCTAATGCATGGATTACATAGAAACATTGGTAAACCCTGATTCAAAATCCCACAATATAATCCATCCCGCATATGCAATCGATAAATGGTCCAACCTATTCATGGGTTGATCCGCATTATTCTCTTCAATCAAGAATGGGGACAGAACGAATTAACATACAAATCTAAACCCCTTACATGGGATTGGATTGGTCTTGGGGGAAGTACAGAGCTGTACTGCTATCATTCGTCAATCCCTGATTAGGAAACTGACGTTGTTGGGGAAATCCATTGAAGAGAAGGGGGAATTATTTTTCATTGACGATTATTTGTCTGTTGCCTCTATTTTTTTCAAATAATTTCCTATAAGGCATCATAGAAACTCTAGGATGTTAACCTAATCCCATATCTATATTAATCAACTAATTGGAGAAAACACATTTCATCATTTCTACTACACTGAGTCGGCACATCATTACATTGTTTAATTTATGAAATGAAATAGATTTATTGACATTGTGTTGTAGATAATATTTTTTTAAATAAAGTAAACAGTATTATGTTTATTTTATTTTTCATTAAAACATCCAAAAAAATTAACTTCTACCCTCTACCCATGCTAGTCGAATTGAGGTCCTTCCTTTGTAAAAGTCACAGTTCTAGACGCAACGGTGACCTCATATTTTTAATTCGGGCACATATTTGGAAGTTTTCAAAACATCTAATGTTTTCTATTTTTAATAAACAGAAGAAATACATGGAATTTCTAGGACATTACATTATCCAGCTTAGGGCCTTACATCCTTGTAAGAAAAAATAGATATAAACAAAAAAATGGGGGTACTGATCATTAATATGATCCTACCACCCCCAAGATATCTCGTAGAGATTCTTGTGCTACGACTGAATGTGCACTTGAGGAATTGAGCATCCATGAAGGACCCACTCCTATCGATTGTCAATCACCACTATGAAATCTGCAAACATCACGCCATCATGAATGTCCTTCTCTCCCTAGTTGATGAAGTGTGATAGATCATACACATACTTCATTAGTTGTGACATGTGAATGACAACATGAACTCGATGCATCTATGGGGGAAGAGATATGTGGTTTGCCACCTCACCAATTCTGCTCAGAATCTGGAATGGATGGATGAATCTCAACTAAAACATGCCTCCCTAGTCAAATATTTGCAATCCCCATCACGACGAGACCCAAAGAAACACATGGTCTCTCTCTTTGAACACCAAGGGCCTTATTCTCTTATCAGTTTAGAATTTTTGTCTGCTATGTGTATTCCCCATATGCTCCATGATGGTATGAACATTTTGGTGGTTTCCTACAACAACTATGGGACCATAGGTACTGACTCTACTGGGTTTTTTCAGAATAGCAGTGGCCAACATGGTCTCTCATACAAGGGATTGAATAGTTCTATAATAATGGTGGTGTGGTAGATGTTGTTGAATGAATTCTCTAACAGGGTTAGAATGTCCTACCAACAACAACTGAAGTACAATATACATGCATAAAGCATGTACTCTAGAACATGGAGTGCCCTCTCTGTCTGACCATCCTTCTAGGGATGAAAAGTCATGCTAAAGCAAAAATGAGTCCTGAACGCCTACTACAATCCTTTATATAGCCAAGATGTGAAGCGAGCACCATTTTCAGAAATGATGGTTGATGGAACACCATGAACCCGAATTATCTCATGAATACATAGGCTTCCCATGCTCTCTACCTAACTCTCATCCTGGATGGGTATGAAGTGGGGAGAAATGGTGAGTCTGTATATGAACCCATAGATTATATCGTTACCCTTCGAAATGAATGGAAAAAATATCAAAAATTTTGTTGAAATTCCATCCAACATCCATTCTAGTAACTCAAGTGGATGATCTACACTTTCTATAAACTAATGTTATTATTTCACTTGCGAACAAGTGAGGCACTGAGTGATAAACTCTGCCACAAATTTTTTATTCCAAATCACCATTACTATGGTTAGTTTTCCTAGTATATATTTTATACTCTTGGATATACCGAAAAAGGGTAAGTGTCTAACAACCTTTGAACCATCCCTAAAAACACCCCTGATACAATGACCTACCCTCTAAAAAGTATGACTTTCCGACCACCTATTGAATATTCATCATGGTCTTGGCATGTGGATAACTGAGCTTGTAGGGTCTCACAATAGACATATCATACTTTTTCCTCCCTTAACTCATTGAATGAGTGGATGGGTGAAAACATAGCCTAATGATAATCTTCTCCTTCAGCATCCATGAAGGATATCTGTATCGTGTCTAATTGCTTTGATGCCTCACCCAAAAACTGATGCCCGAATATCCTGCTGAGCACGTCCACCACCATGTTCCCCTTCCCAGGAGTATAGACTGTCTCAAAGTCAAAATACTGAAGGATCTATAACCACCACCAATTACTCATGGTCAGGTCCATCTAAGAGAAAATATATCTGAGACTCTAGTGGCCAGAGTAGACGGTAAACCTCTCACCCACCATGTAGTGCTGCTAAATTTTTCAATAAAAGACCATCACTACTAACTTAAGTTCATGGGTCATGTAGATTATCTAATGATGCTTGAACTACCATGAAACCTAGGAAATTACAACTTACCCATGAATTAGAACACTATCCAGTCTGGTCCCTGATGAATCGTAGAACACTAAATTACCAATGCCCTCCACTGGTAGTCTGAAGATGGGGGCACTCATCTGGCTTGGCCTCAACTCATGGAAACAATTCTAGTACTTCTCAATCGACATGAATGGCTACCCCATCAATTTCAAAAATTATAAGGGTGTTGCTACCCTGGAAAAGTCGGGTACAAACTTCCTATTGTATCCAGCCAAAAATAAGAAAATCTTCACCATGGTTATGATTTGGGTTGCTCACAAGAATGCACTGCATCAATCCTCACCAGTTACACTACAAATCCAGCATCTAAAATGACATATCCATGAAAGTGGAATTCTTAAATCTAGAACTAACATTTCTAGAGCTTCCCATATAGATGGTTCTCTCAGATTGTATCAAGAACCATCTTCATGTGTGTCACATGATCATCCTCGGGTACCGAGTACACTATGATGTCGTCAATGAAGACCACGACGAACCTATCCAGGTAATGCAATACTATCCCGTTAATCAGATCCATGTACACTGGTGGAGCATTGGTCCTACCGAATGGAATCAACAAGGACTCATTGTGGCCATACCAACATCTAAAGGTTATGCCTGGCACATCATCATCACGAACACGAAGCTAATGATTTCCAGACCTGAGGTCTATCTTTGAGAACCACCTCAGTTCCTTTAGCTAGTCGAAGAGGTCATTGATTCTCAATAGTAGATATTTGTTCTTCACAGTGACCTAATTCCGGAATTGGTAGTCCATAAAAAATCTCAATCTCTCATCTTCCATCACGGAAAATAGAACTGGGGCAGCCTAAGGTGAGACATTGGGACTCACAAAGCCCTTCCTCTATAGGTCCCCTAGCTATACTTTCAACTCATGAAATTATGTTAGAGCCACCTGATATGATGATGTTGATATTGGTGATATTCTAGTGTACAATTCAATACCGAGGTCTACCTCCTTGTTAGAAGGTAACCCTGGAACATCCTTAGGCAATATTTTCTCAAACTCATCTACCACTACATAAAATTGAGGATTCCTGTCATCCCCCACACTAAGGGCAAGACCATCAAACTGGTGAGTGATTGACTACACCCTCCTTCAAGAAACTGTTTCCTATGCTCCAAGCATTCCCTTTTCTCTGATAAAAGAAATTCTAGTCCCATCGTTGCATACATAGTGCAATCGACAACTATAATATTCAATCTGAACAGGGAATGTGGATAACCATTTCATACATAGAATGATATCATAAGGCCTCGACGTAGCTACTATGATATCCCATTGGAAGCTCATGCCTCCAAGAGTAACATTCACTACTTGTACCAATTCGTGATCATCAAATCCCCTTCTGTAAGAGTCTCTACGAATAAAGATCGAGATAATGACTACACTGAAATCTCTCAAATTTGAACAAGGTTCATGGAAAGGAATGAGTTAATGGAACCTATATCTATAATAACTGTAGATAAGGTGGATATGAAACATATCATACCATTAATAATCTTCAGAGTGTCAGGATCATAGACCTCTATCACATGACGTTTGGAGATCCCTTATCCACCGGTTCCTGAAGCCCATAGCAGACCACCTGGTGTTGGAGGTGGTAGTTCTTCAAACCTCCTCCCCCCATATACCACTCTTCCTACCTCACTACCACATCATCCACCCTATGTACCACCCTGATTGACCCTCTATCTCTGCCTCAGAGTTCTGTCAACCTTCTTTTGGTCTATTGTACAATGATTCTAGAAATCATGAGCCATGTTCCCCTGACCGATGCATGAGTATCACACCCTTCTCTTTTTCTTACTCCATCTGCCCTGAGAACCTCATACCACCAAACATATTTCTTTGGTTCATCCCCAACAAGGATTGAAATTCTTGGGTCAAAAACTCTGATGTGTTCTACCCACTGTTAAAGTCTCCGCAACCCAGTGTCTACTAGTTGCTTCGGCTGCTAGCGCCTCATCTTCTAGAAAGCTCTTCACAAGTAAAGCTCACTCCATAACCCCATCCTGAGTAGGAATTCTATGAGACACCCCCCGGTTCCTTAATCTCTCTATGTAGTCCCTTCTCAAAATCCCAAGAACTAAAGAATGGGTCTCACACCTAGTACTAGAAAATTGCGTTACACCAACAGTTTCATGAACCGTGGGCTACCGAGGCTCAAGATTTACCTATACACATGGTTTTCACATATCTATGGTTATAGATAGGTAAAATATTTTAATACTCATGTTTCAAGTAAACCATGGGAATATATTTTTACAGAAATCTAATATACTCATGATTCAATGAACCGGGTGCATAGTTGCTTCCTTGAAAAGTATATAATTCCACATTTTTACAAACCATGTGAATATAGTTTCATAGAAATCTAATATATCCATGGTTCATTGAACCACAATTTTTTATAATTCTCCCAAACACTGTAGTTTTTGTCCTTCCTGATTCTTTGTGCTTCCAGCTACTACTTGCCTTCCAACATCCTTTTATATTTCAACTATAAAAACAATACAGGCTAGAATAGAATAAAAACCTGTTACAAACCTTAATTTATCATTAGAACACGAATAATCAAAGAACACCGCATACAAATCCAATGAGAAACATTAATTATAGATGGATAATGTATAATGTAACTGGATGAACAAGGAACATTTTTACCATCTAAAAATTTATCATCAAGTCTTCACTATGAGTTAGTGTGAATTTAATGATTTTCTATAGAGGGAAGATGCTCAAAATGGAAAGAATATTGATATTCAATTGGTAATATAAATTTTATGCTACAATATCAGTTGGAGTAGAGATGTTTCTACCAAAAAAGGGTAGATATCAATGTTTGAGTTTAATGTGACCTAACGAATATATTTTGTGACAAAATTAATTATAATTTGAAGAAATGTAATTGAAAAAACAGGATGCACAAAGTTACTATATGGATTATAGATTTTGTAACAACAAGGAGAATATTTTTTTGAAAGAAGTATTTATAAGTTAAAAAATTATTTTATAATGATAATTACATGAGAGCACTCGATATATGTAGAAGGTGAATAAAAATTATATATAATAGAATTTGTTTCTAAAGGTATATTTATAAGTTATCTTCAATTAAACGGATGAAAAAACAAAAATTAATGACTCAATACATCAAAAAATTCAATTATGTTTCACTTGGATGTGTATTTTAACTTGTGGAGTATGTTTCAAAGTATGATTCATTTATTGGAATATTAAAATCTCCTTGGTAGAAGTATATTTTACTTATAGAATTCAAATTATTAAGATCACTAGTCCTAGAAATAGTTGGTGTACACTCGATAAAGAATCATTACACCAGACACAATATAACAGATATAGTTAGTACGAAGTTTAACATAAATGTTTAAATCCCATAAATATTATGATTTGATGATGAGATTATCTATCATTGTTTTTTATCTATACTAGATAAGGAATATTTATGAATTACTTTAATTGTGGGGTTAAGGAAGTTTTAAAAAGGTCATAGTTCTAGACTTATCATGAAACATAAAAATTATTCTATAACTATTAAGACCAATTAAGTGAATTTAATTGAGTGGGAAAAAGAAATTAATTTCCTTAATTTTTATCCTATGAGTGAACCAATAAAAATGGAATAAGTACAATATAGTTTTATGTAATATTTACTCATGTTAGAATGTTGAAGTGTTGTACTAAAATGTATCACACACATATACCAGATGAAGATCTAAAAGCTAGTGTTTTGATCAATGTGTGTTTAAAGATATTAAAAAAATAACAAAGTATATTGGTAATATTAAACATAAATAGGATTCATTTATGAAACATTGAATAAATATTTATTTCAAAGACATCATACATAGGTGTTAGTCAATGATACTAGACAATGAATATATTTGGTAGAGATTGTGGTAAGGTTGAGAGGTGAAATATTTGTATTAATTTGATGGAGAACAAATATCATGTTTAGGTAGTGAGGAAAATAAGTGGAAGAATATAATATGGAGTTACACGGAATCCCAAAGAGTCATATCAGACAAATAAATTATGGATAAAAATTTAGTGATACTTGTATAAATGTTTTCAATTTTTTTGGATTGGGAACATAAGGAAACATTTTTTTAACAAATGAGAGTTAGAATAATCTTGAAAATAAATTATCGTTAGAATATTATTACCAATTACGAAATAGAAGGAATCTAATGAGAGTTGAATCATTATATTAACTCTTCTAATATAATGAATTTCTTTGGACCAACCAAAGATTCAATGAAAAATATGTAGTCACCCACAATAGGGTAAAACATTTTATATCTCTAATGCCTTGGATTACATTATTATAATTAAAGAATGTGTTGATATTCTACAATGTTTATAATTATAATAACTCTAAAAAATTATAAGGGTAAATTTATAGAGAATTAAAATTGTAAAAGTTGACCACTAATTAAACCCCTCTTCTCAATGATTCTCATGGTCATTGAATCAGTTTTCTATGTGATTGAACCCCTTAAGGAATTGTTTTTTACATGGATCATATCCTAAATATATATTCAGGTGCTCAGGTGGATGTTCATATTGATTTGATTAAACCTATAGATAAATTCACTATAGCTGATGTTCTAGGGGGAGGAGAAAATATGGTAAAACATGTGGTGGAAGAAGAAATGATCAAGTCTATGTCTTGTAACATTTTGAAAGCTGTGGGGGATACCATCTAGATGGTGAGGGGCCACTAGTAAACCATTGTGCAAAAAGAAACCCCTATATGGGTTCTGAACTCAAAAACCTATAGATGGCTAGTGAGTCCATGTTTCTAGCCTGTGGGGTCCTAGGTATCACTTTTTAACAAAGAAAATTGAGCATCATCATTACATTACACCATTAAAATGATTAACTTCTCATAGTTAGTGTAATCAAACAGACATTGAAAATAATTAACAATTAGTATGATAGTAAATAAGAAGAATTATGTAAATTATTTCTAAATCCCCATTGAAATGAGATTTTCCAGGTAGAGGTTTCTCAAGAAAAACTTCAACATTGTACAGTCTGTATCTTTATATATGGTAACCATAGAGGGGAAACACAATACCCTATATCCCAAAAAAATTTACCTTGAATGATTGGATGCCATTACACCCCCCTCTCAAAATCTATAATCAAATATTATCTAAACATAAATAATAAAACCTAGCACTGAATATGTATGATAAAAAAACAGATAATAACATGTATTACAAACTGCACAAAATTCAATTAATCAGATCATGAATGTTCAATATTTAATAACCATTCACATTGCCTCATATTAACTTCAAGAACATGAAAACTAATAATTCTGAAGATTCATTAAAAATTCTAATAATTATGAATTTTTCTAAAACCCATTACTGGAAGTACATAATTAATGAAAACTTCAATAATGTGTGTTAAAAAGAAAAACAGAACCAACATTAAAAATGAAAAATGTCTTACCAAAACATTACTGACATTAAATTATCATTACTAATGCTTGAATTTGAAAAATTATGATTGAAAAGAGAGTTTAATTGTTGTTACAACTTGCAGTAACAACAATTAATCCCATCATGAATGTCCAAAATTACATACCAATCTGTACTGCTTCCTAATTTCTAGAACATGAAATTAGCACTAAAATCATTATAATGAAACATAAGGTCAATAAGATCAGTAAAAACCCTTATCTAAAATGTAAAATAGAAATAAGTTGAATGTTTTTTACATGTATATGGATTAATATATGGTTATAGGCAATTTGATACCACATGGAATAAAATTTTAACAAGCAGTGTGAGTGTACTGTTTGGATCCTTGAAAAAAATAATCAAATCATTATAGAATTCATCATCAAAATCCCATGAACAAGATAATTCAATAATTATATTAATGAAGAAAATACGAAAAATATAAGAATAAAACCTTGATGATGATGGAATGAGAACATAAAATTTGAAACTCATCACTCATGTAAATCGACATAGATTGTTTGGTTCAAGAAATGTTCTATAGTTTTTCAAAATATGAAACATGAAAAAAAATTAATATTTGATCAAATTTATTTCTCTGTCAATATAATATTTCTATTTCATATTTCATATATACAAGACACATGTTCCATATTTCATATATTCAGAATTTGAATTCCATATTCCATATATTTATAATAAAAAATACGAATTCCATATTTTATACATTCTGAACAAAAATAAAGAAACATTCCATATATAGAGAATAAAAAAATGAATAAATTGTATTATAAACAAAACAGATCTTGAAAAAACTCATAATAAACATAATACATAGGGAATATTATAAATAGAATGCATATCATATATTATAAAAATAATTCATAACACATATATTCATATTTCATGTTAACAAAAAATTTATATCGAATTAACGAATGTTTCAAATAGCCACATGTATTAGACCATGAATAATCAAATAACACCCCATACACATCCAATATTGAACATGAATTTCAAATGAAACTACCAAATAGTGTAATAAAAACCAAAATTGAACCTACATTACAAATGAAAATTTTTTTACCCAAACATTACTGAAATTAAATTATGGAGCACATACTTTGGGTAGTGCTAGATCTTATTATTTATGTTTAAAAGAACTAATTAATGCATGAAATAGATGGTCAATCCAATGAAACTCCTCTGTATTAACAATGTGAAGACATCATGAGTGGAGAAGACACATTATTCATGTGTGTATTGAGCCTGTGAAGCTATGAAAATAAATAAAAATTATAAAGAATATCAAATAATAAATTCGAACAATGATTAAAATTTCATTAGAATATATATTTTTTCTGGTAATCATTGACATATCGACTAGTGATGAAACATCAATAGTGTTGTAGGAGAAATTAAGGAAACAATATTTAAAATAAGGGAAATAAAATTTTATAATGATGGGAAATATTTTATAATGGAAAATATATTTGTGGATCTAAGAGAAGATGTGGTAAAATATATAAGGAGCATTATATAAACACATGTGGCAATCTATATACACTAAATGTCATGAAATGTGATAAAAAAATATGAAAGATAAAGGTAAAATGAGATCCCAATTGTATTAAAATATGAAAAATAATAAAAAGAGTCAAAATATTTAAATAAATCTAACATCCAACATGGTGGGGGTGCAAGTTGGGAGTGATGAGAGGGTGTGCTGGTTGGTAAAAAGGGGTGCATGTTTGAAGGGGGTGCATGCTGGGAGGTAGGGGCATGTATTGGAGGGATAGGTTGGGAGGGGTCAGAATTATTGGGTGGAGTGGTGGGGGTTGTAGAATGGCAGGGACATATGGATGGGGTGTGGAGGTTGGGAGGGGGCTACATTTTGGGAGTAAAGGGGTTCATTTTGAGAGGGAGGGAGGAAAATGGTTGGGATGGGAGGCAGTGTGATGGTCGGGTGGGAGGGGGGAATAGGTTCGGTGGGGGTGTGTAGGTTGGGATGTTGGTGGTGTGCATGTTGGGATGGAGGGGTGTGTGCAGTTTGGGAGGGGGATATATTTTGGGAGGGAAGGGGTGGGGGATATAGGTTTTGAAGAAGAGGGGGAGAGGGTATGTAGGTTGGGAGTGGGGCTTGGTTGGGAGGGGGTCTGCATGTTGGGAGTGAGGGGGTGTAGTTTGAGAGGGAGGGGGGAAACAGGTTGGGAGGGGGAGGGGTGTGTAGGTTGAGGTGGAGGGGTGCATGTATAGAGTGGGTGAAGTTTGGGAAGGAGGGGTTCATGTATAGAGGGGGAGTTTTGGAGGGGGTGAATTTTTTGGGGAGGGGTGTGGTGTGTACGATGGGAGGGATGGGGGCACATGTTAGGAGGAGAGTGGTGTGCAGGTTTGGAGAGGGGGAAAGGACGGTAGGGGTGTAGGTTGGGAAATAGGGGGTGTAGGTTGGGAGAGAGGGCATGAGGGGTGTGCAGGTTGGGAGGGAGGGGTGTGCAGGTTGTGAGGGTGTTCTGAATTTAGGTAGGGAGGGGTGGGGGCTGCAGGTTTGGAGTGGGAGGGGGAGAGGGTGTGTAGGTTTGGGGACATGTTGGGGGATGCATGTTGTATGTGAGGTGGGTGTGGGTTGGGAGGGAGGGAGAATATGTTGGGAGGTAGAGGGGTGTGTGTAGGTTGGGAGGGTGGGAGAGAGGTTGGGAGGGGGTGCAGGTGGTGAGGGAACATTAATATAGATGGAAACTAATGCATGATCACATATGTGGACTTTTGTAAAAGGGACCACCAACATCCATCAAGAAGTTACCACCATCTCCACGTTCTATCAATCCTTAGTCAAAACAGTCTATGCCCAATCTAAGCATGTACCTATACCAGAGGTCATACTTTACATTGCATGACCTAAATAATTTTAATTAATTTTTTAATTTAATCCAATGGGTAATAACCACCAATCAACTCACAAATTCCAATTGCACCACCGAGACCTCGATAGACCACACCAAAGGGTTCCAAACACACCTCAGCACCAACCTAAGAAAGATGCTTCACAAAAAACACTCAGTCATTCAATTAATTAGTTTAATTTAATCCAATATTTAAAAAAAATTCAATTATTACATAACTCACAAAAACATAAAGTGGTTGGATGCAGACATCCTATTGAGATGACTTCTAAATAGGGTGTATAAAACCCCATCCATTTTGGTCGATTCTACCATGATATGGGGGAATTGAACTCAAATACCTGAATAAAACAATGTGAAATTAGGGGATAGTGAATGTCGGTTTAAACATAGAAGAGTAATAGAAAAAAATTCCTGATATCACTACTAAAACACACCAATCAGCCATCCTTTCTTTGCTGCTTCTTAAAATCCCCATGTAACCTTCTAGTCCATAAACCCTATAAAAAATATTCTTTAACGGATTCAAAACTCTAATAATATTGTTTTCACTACCAGATCTATAAAAACCATCTACAAAATAGAAAATTCAAATTACATTGAGAATTATACAACTTGTAATGATTTTGGTCATTACTTTCAAGGATGTTCAATTAACCCATGGTAGCTCATCCCATAGTTGATTAATATCCTTTGTGATGTGTTAAATAATTTAACCTCATATGTAATTTGAAAACCCTCTATTATAGTGTAGAAATGAAATAGGAATTATATTAATAAGACTATGAAAACTACACCATATTGTTATATCTAAGCTACATCAAAAATAACATTACATTGAAGTGTGATAACCTCCTCACCCACTTACCCATATGCATGATTAAGGAGTCAAATGTTAGATTTATATAAATACATGTGGATATTTATGAAGAACTCTTCAGAAGAAAATAATCATATGCATGTCTATTATTTTCCGTTAAAAAACCCCCACATTAATTTTTATGCATAATTTTTTTTTTCACAATGATGTGTCAATTAGAACTTTTTTGAAAGACCCTATATTCTTTCCACACCTACTTCCCTTACACACTTAGGGTTCTACCCTTTCAATAATTCATTAGTTTAAATATCACAATTATTATGATCAATACTCATCCTTATGAAACTCCCAAAAAATACCTTTACATGGTGATGATGATTATTAATTTACATGATTTCTTAATCAAGGAATCAAATAAGTAAAAAAAATATCCAAAACAATATTAAAAATTATACAGAACATTTACTATTTATATAAAATAAATATAAATTAACCATTCTCATCCATACATGAATTCAAATCATGTTCTTAAAGTATATAAATATATCTCCCTATTATTCAAAAATGGAGGGGATAAATATCCCCAATCACCAACATCCCAATACCCATACCCATTCCCATTTCAATCATTATCATCATCATCATCAGAAACATTGTTAGCAGCCTTATCCCCAACAACAACATCAGCAACATCATCACTACCAACACCTCTATCGCCACCACCTTCATCGGAACTATGAAACTCATTGGCATCAACTGAAACATCATATAAATAGATCATTGATGCCATATATAATTCAAATGTAGCAATATACTCAGATGGAAGTGACAAACTCAACTCCTCCATTGCTTTCATAAAATTCTTGGTCATCATCTTACTTCTTTCACGCTCCTCTAAAGATATTATATTTTCCCTTGCTGCATTAGAACAAGAGATTTATAACTCAGAGGTCTGAGAGGCATGAGAGGAGCCCAATGAAGACCAATACATAGAGGGGATGATGTTTTTACCTGGTCAACAATGTACTCCCCCTAGGTTCTCCTCACATAATAACTGACATAAATGATCATGTGGCCTAATGTTGTCATCTTCCATACCATCAAGGACCTCTAAGAATGAATTTTGAAATTATAAACATATTAAATTTTGAATTTCATATAAATATTTAAAATATAAAAAAACATTACAATCATATCATGTTACTGTGATTTACTCCACTTTATTCCTTTTTCATTCTACTAGAATAAAATAATTTTGCACGTCGTAAAGGACCTGATATGCACAATATAGATTTCTACAAATGAGAAGTGAAAAAAACTAAATTAGAACAATATATGAGAAATTAAAAAATCTTTCTAATTTATATTAAATAATATTCTTAGTTGATCCTTCTATTTAAAATCACAATGTTAGGTTAAAGTACCTAAATATTTTCACGCTCAGGCATTTAAGTGCACACCAATGTGTGGAAATATGTCATTGAATCATTATTATTTATGTTTTTATCTGACACTTCCTAAAAAAAATCCAATACAAGTCATAAGAATTTAATTTTATTTGCAAACCATTTAAGATTGGGATTACCTTAAACTCATCAGTCTTCCAATGTGCAATTATTTTTTCTTATTAACTTTTTGGATAGTCATGGAATGTGGGTACCCTCTCTATGGTAGTACCAAACCTACTGTTCCGACCAACACAGAACTCATGCTTGTATTAGTTCCATAACTCTCTAACATCCATAATCCTTGTAGTCTAAGAAGCTTATCCATCATGAAAGTTAAACCAAATATTCAATGAACTTGTTATTTCATTTAAATACAACAATAATATTGATATGACTTTATAAAATTTTCTTAGACATATTTGTCCCATTATTTTTTCCTTGATCTCGTTACTGATATGTCTCCATGATAACGGTTCCACTAAAATGATATTTTGATACATGGAAAAAGTGGATATGAAACATATACACTACATTTCTTTTGGACCTACTATCAAATTTTGTCGATTGAAATCCACCATTAGTTGTGTATGGCGATTCAAAACATCCTTCATCCATGTGCACCCACACCGCCTAGAAAAACATAAAATTGAATAATAAATAGGGGGTCAGAAGAAGAACTAATTCACGATACAATGCGAAAAAATATAGTGTTATAATTTGAAACCATTATAATCAAAAAACTTCTA
The DNA here is from genome assembly GCA_963277665.1 of Viscum album. NCBI lineage: Eukaryota > Viridiplantae > Streptophyta > Magnoliopsida > Santalales > Viscaceae > Viscum > Viscum album. The sequence goes on along the minus strand of OY728160.1, from coordinate 246,955,489 downwards.
CAGGATTCTCAATAGACTATGATGAATTTGTGGGTTGTCTTGACTCAACAGCCTCTCTAGGAAGTGTATGTTCTAGTGCATGCTTTGGGTGACCTTCATGCACTGGAGTGGAAGAAAATTGAATAGACTCATCAGATGTTAGCTGGATGGTATGAATTAGAGGCGGTGTAGACATGGCAGCATATGGGTATTAGAATGGGGGATACATCATCTGATATGAAAATGGTAAATGTGGAAACTTTTATATAGGTGTTGTAGTCATTTATTGGATACACGAGGAAAAATGAGATGATGGAGGCATCTGTGGGATCATCCCTGAAGGTGGAAAATACATAGCATGTGAATATTCGGTTAGCTGAGATGATGATGGAGGAATAGATAAGAACATTCTCAGAGACTCAAGGGGGGGTGTAAAGTTGTGGTGGATGGGGTGGCCACTGGTGGGTTAGTATAGAAATGGGTATGATAGGTTCCCCATCTATGTTTAGGATTGTTCCCACTCATACCCATGATAATAGTGTTAAGTGTCAAATATGGTGGAACAGAATGCCCCAAAAATTGATAAAAAATATTAACATGAATTTATATGTAATGTAGAAAAAAACATTACAATTACTATATCACCAATAGATGTCATGGAAAAAATTTATACTCACACCCTGGTCAATCATGATCAAATAGTCATTTCTTTCAACCTTTTGTAGTATTTCGCATAATCTACATAATAATGCAGTGTAAATTAGTTAGAAATAGTATTTTAAAATCATGCATAAAACATAAATCAGTCTGCAGTTAATGAGAGGATCCAATTTGGATTCTTTTAATTACTAATTTTAAAAATTATTACCATGAAATGACTAAAAATGTTTTTAAAATTTAATTACCATGTTATAATTTTTTTTAAAAATTGTATTTAAACCATTTTTTTACATATAAATAAAAATGATATAATGAAACAACACTAGAAAATTAAAAATTCAAACATATCATCTAAACTGAAACATAATTAAATTTATTATATAAATATTAACATGAGAAACTCATGTTAATTTAAACTGAATGAAAAATGAATATATATGGTTTCATCTATATATTACTGACCACTACTTCAGGTTCTACATCGACTCCCAGAATCAGAAAATTTGATTCATTAAATGAAATATTTTGAGCAACACCAAAGGGGGTGTCAATGGTTGAAATTTCATCACCTGTATCATGAAATATATGTCTTTGGATTATGTCATTAATGAAACCATAATAGGGTTTCATATCACCTTTCACATAAAATACTTTTCTATCCACCGATTCTGAAATGTATGGTTCATCATTACCTAGGAATTGACTTATATCAATAACTCTAAATCCACATTCATCAATAAATGTACCATGTCGTCTAACTGAATCAAACCATTTAAATCTCATCATAATGATTCTACCTTGAGAGTAGTAATCCAATAAAGATAGTTTCTCAACACATCCATAATAATACAAATAATAATATCTAGCTCGACTATCTGATACACTGGCATAAAAATCTGTTGTAGCTGTTAACATAACTCCATCATGTTGTGTTCTCATTTTCACCACTTTTTCCATTGTAACAAATTAACACCTATTGATTATTAAGGATTTTCATTAACGAACCAATGAATTATGACCAAAATCCAAACATCTTAGTTCTTGCAAAACATAGTCTACAAGTAAACTCAACAACTGAAATATATATGAATAATACAACTAAATGGATATCTATGTTTTAAGATAATTAAATTAATGGTAATACCATTTATTTCATCCAAGAAGTTAATTCTAAGCTATACAATGACTCTCTCCTTCTCATAGGCAATGATTGATGTAATCTACTTATAATTGGTTTATATTCTATACATAAAATGATAATTAAAGTGTATGGTATATTTGAAATTTCATAATATGAGATAACATATAAATATCAAAATTAAATACTTGATATAGTCATTGAACCTAACATAGTTAAACAAGACAATGTTAGGTGCCATCTCCCACTCTTCAAGGCTCAATGTATCCAATGAATAAGACCCAACAATTCTTCATGTTTTCGTAAGATATGGAATCAAGGGATCAATTTCCCCATACCACTCATCTAAATTTCTCATTGGCCAGATATGACTTGTGGTCGCATTAGAAAAATAAATTTAACAAAAACCCATACATTTTTATCCAGATAAACCCTCACAATCAATCCATTAGGATAAATCTTGTTTTAGACATATGATTTCATTGTGCATGTATTTTTTTCAGTATGATATATCCACCAAGAAGAATCTCATCCCCAAAGTTGTTTTCCGGTTGCAAGACAAACTGTTAAATGAAACGTGAAAGTGAAAAAGGTTAGAGGAAATTTTTTCCATAACACATGAAATTAATCATTCCTCTTGCTACATTTTTATCAACAATTACTTTGTAAACTTTTAGTAATAAGGTATCTAAAAAATGGCACAAGAGAATCATTGTCACCATTACATTATTGGATTGAAATAGCCGAATTCCTATTAGATTCAATTCATGATAAAGTTTTTGATAATCATAAGAATCTAGAGATTTTAGCTTCATATGTCTTAGGTTGAATCATTTAAATATGTTGTTGGAATAGCCATCAAGAACATTCATATTCACTAATACTACAAAAAATTGATCTTTATATGATGGTGTCATCACATAAGAAGCGCATAAAACAATCCATTTTTTTCACCGATACAAAAACAATGCAGTTCTTGTCACTACTAAAAAACAAGGTTTTATTCATGGACCTATAGCCATGGTTTTATAGGTTTGTGGTTGTAGCCTGGTTTATAGCCACAGTTTTATTAAAACTGTAACGCCCCGACCCCAGCTACCCAGAGTCGGTGCATTATTACATAACATTGGCATGATCACAAGAAAGATCAAATCCCGAAAGACCGATTGGTTTAGTAGCCTTGGAAACACTAGATATATTCATAAAGTTTTACATTACATTTCAAAGTGAAAAACTACTACAACAACAAAGTCTTCATATCCACACTATTAACCCCTCATAATATCCCTGCAAGTCATTCATAATTTACTTCTTCACTACCTGGGAAAATAAAACATAGAAAAGGGGTGAGCTCAAATGCCCAGTAAGGATAATAATATAGCGGAACATTCAAAATAATCATAAACATTTAAGGCAATGAATTACTAAAACAAAAGCCTTTTAAAATTGAACTTCAACATAGTATGGCAAAAGTAAAATGAAATAATTCCATTTACTTGTTCACATGGATATTCTACTAATCGAATAATCACATGCAATATCAATAACCACTTTCATAATGTTGGAATGCATAATGCCAGACTATCATAACCACATAGCCAAGGCCTCGTGCCAAGACTACAAATAAGATTTTGTCAAGGCCTTGTGCCAAGACACTAGTTTGTCTCATGAGACCTACCGATGCATCGAGGAGCTATAGCGGGCTCCACCCGTCACTTATTAAGTCCAATGCATTCCCATATGAAAAGGTTTAAACATAACATAAACATTCATATTAAAACTCGCATACGAAATGTCAATAATTTCACCATAAACTATGAATGGTATAAAAATAGCACATCTATAGTCAAACATATCACAAAACCTTCAATACAATATAGAAGTTTTGTATCATAATAAATCAACTTCAAATAATCTTAAAATCCATCAAAGGATGTTGACATAGATGAAATCAAAATTCTTTTTAAAGAAATATCTCCTTTTATTTTGAAATCATTTAAGATCCATATAAAATAAAACATTTTCTTTGAAAATATTCTTATAAGCTTGTAAGTAAAGCTTTGAAGATTTTATAACGGCGTAAAATAACCGCACCTGCCGTATAAGTTAAAAAAAACATTCTTACCTCAATTCTGTCGAAAAGGTTAAAAAGCACCTTGTTTGGAAAACGACGGAAAGATTCCCTTATAAACCTCTTATAAAAAGTCAAAAAAGGGTATAAATGACTTTAACCCATATTCTTTTAAATATTAAAAATGTTTTGAAATACATTTTGAAGAAACATGGATGTGGATGATAACGAGATCCCAGTAGATTATTACGTATAAACAACCTCGGATAATGAAGAGATTGTGAAATAACCCTTACCTTGTACTTTTCCTTGGTTGGGGTAGGTTAACCTCCTGTATAATGGTGAAATAATTGTTATTAAATTATACAAGAATCATATACATTAATATGATATCATATATGATCTTTTAACATTGCTTTATTAATAATATCTTAGTATTATCGTCGTTTCGGGTGATAATCGATTCGTTCTTCTTAAATGTTTGGTTACGTAAGACATGTTTGTAATGGATATATTATATCTTATTCATAATCAGAATTATATTAACATTATTTTTAACCCTAAAATGATAATAAGACTTGAATGGATACGATGGAGAATGAATCTCATCGCGTTCGTGGAGACGGTAGTCCGTACGTACGCACGAACGCTACTTCCATTTAATTTTTATTTTAAAAGAATCGAATCCAAATGATACATAGGTATATTACTATTCCAGTATAATATAATATTTTATATATGTTACTTAAGTTCATTAACACCATCCTTTATACGTTCCATGTGTGGTATGAACGAGTCATATCATTTTACGGGGGCGGTAGTCCGCACTTCCTCAAATGAAATTATCGTATGTATATACAACATGAAACGAATAATGATATGAAATAAAATGGAATTAAAGAAGCTTATATATAAAATATATATCATTAATATCATATTTAATTACAGTGCCATCATAATGGCCACCATGAGAGGTGGTAAGATGTATTTGAACAATCATCGTTTCGTGAGGCGTTAGTTTGCCATCCACAGAAACATTATGTTCATCATCCATTAGATGGAGTTTTGTGTATGTGTAGTTTGAATCCTTCTTATCACAACATCCAAGTATATTGAGGATACTGTTGTTGTTACAAAAGAAAGGAAATAAAAAGAGTTTGGGGGTTGGAGAAGCAAAATAATTGAAAATAATTTAAGAGAAATCGTTACCTTAAATTTAGGTAACTCACTTTGGTTGGAACCAAAGGACTTCTTGAAATGCTTTCTGCCTAAGGGGAAGCTTCAAGGAGGAGGAGAGGGATGTGGGGAGCTTATTTGGGCAGAGTTTGGACGAGCCAAGTGGCTTGAGAGGTGTGAGGAATGAGTAGAAGTGGTCTCCTTTTATAAGGGAGAGGAGGGGCTCTTTAGGAAAGAGTGAAAGTATTACTTTATAATATAATTATATTCGGTTTATAATGGTCCAAAAATCATTGAGGTCGAAGATAAGATGACTCATATTCTAAATAACATCAACCAATAAGAATTGGACAGGTTTTAGATAATATTTTAATCATTATAATCTTATTTATTTAAATGATTTATTAATGAGGTAAACATTGCATCATTATTGTGTCATTAATAATTTAAATTATTTGATGTCTAAAAATTATAAATAAAATATCATTATGTAGGAAATCTTTTTATATTTCTAATGAATATTTATAATCGAAAATCCAACATGTATAACCCTATGTAAAAATTGTTCTTCTAAAAGATGTAAGCTTATGCCATTTTTATTTTTATTTTAACTTTATTAATATAAAGTGTCCCTACCACATACAAGTGGCTCCAAGGGGTCCCCAAATTGACCCAAGGATGCTCATGGTCGGGTATGTGTCCACCAATAAGGTTAGGACACGTTTTAGGGTAATTTTGTATTATTATAATATTATTTTTTAACCCTTATTTACCGGATTTACCCTTAACCATGGTAAATAAAATATTTACCACAGTAATTATTCAAAATGTCTAAAAATAAAAGTTACCTATTTACACAATTTGGACATCATGATTCCAAATATGTAATCCATTTTTCTAAATTCAAAACACATAAGTGGCAGAAATTAATTTAAAATTAATTCCCGCTGTCAAAACAAAAAGCGTGTTTTTAAGAGGTAATAACTATCAAAAGATTGAAACTTGTTTATGTTCAGTTTAATTGTAAAATTATGTCCAATGACCAACATTATATTAAATGGTAAAAATATATTCTAAATATACTTTAAAACCACTCAAATTCATAATTTATCACTATTAATTATTTTGATTAAAAAAGTTGTTTTTAATTAAAATTTAGTAATTTTCACTATTCATCAAAATATGAAAGTTATCCGAAAAGTACCAAAATTTCACCTTAGGCTAAATTCGATATTCCGAATCCAAAAATGAAGTCCATTTCAAAATATAAAATATATATAATTTCAAAATTTAGGTATTACTATTCATAACGGCTAGTTTGATCGGTTGTGGTGTGTGTTAAAACTCGAAGTTGCGTACAACACACGCTACTGTTTTATTCAAAGGAAAGCGTACCGTGGAAGCTTGGGGTGTTTCATTTTAAATTTTTTTGATGTCTCCATTTAGTCAAAAAGTTTAAAATATTGTATTTAAAAAGGTTTCACTATCAAAAGTTGATAAAAGTGCAATACTGAAAATGAATCTGTTCTTGCATTATGACTAAGAAACTCATAATATGGATTCTAAAATTATAAGGATTATATAAAGTTAAAAATGTAGTTAATGCTATTCATGACCTCTTTTAATGGCTTTTTTTTTGGTAAGTCATGGTGCAATTGAACTCGGTGTTGCGTGTAGTGCAAGTTATTGAATTATTTTGAAGAAATAACACACTATGAAATCTTGGGGTGTTACATTCTCCCCTCCTTCAAGAAATTGCGTCCTCGCAATTTGAAATTGTTCTTCGAAAATAAAAGGTTTAAAATAGATAATATATTTGTGGGAAAACCCACATCGGAAATTGGGTTACTAAAATTTAGTCTTAATATGAGGAAAAGAGAAATGAAAGGGTCACCACCAAATTATGATCTTGATTAGGAGAACATTGGTGGAAATTAGAGACATATAATCGGAGGAAAAACGTAAATATTTATAGGTAGTGATTGAGGTCATCAATCACAAACAAGTGTATAATTGAGGTCCTTAAACTCATCAATCTATGATGATTTGAAGTACCATCGGTTCAACAAAATATAGGGTATTGGGATAACACATTTTTGACGTTTCAAAATATCTTAGTTGAAATCCCACATCGAAAATTGAATTAACGAGGCCTCTATTTAAAATAAAGAGTCGAAAGTATGAAGATTACCGAAAATAACACATACTAGGGTTCCATGTAGGAAAATATGGATATGGAAGAAAAATCTAACCATCAATTATCTGATGGAGAGTGGTAGAGAACATGGCTATGAAAAGACCAACAATCCCAAAGCCATAAATTAGTGATGATTTAAGGTACCATCTAGGAAAACATTTTTGTTCTAAGTTGCTTTTCTTAATATTGAGGAATTTATTTATGAGATTGGCTAAGATCATAAGGAGATATACTTACTTTATAATTAGAGTTTTATCCATTAATAAATTTCTACCACAAACTCATCTTTCACTCTAAAAGATAATAGAATGTAAAAAAAATTATATTTACACTATTCGTATAGGGTTCCAAAATAAACGAATTTATAATTCATCTACAAGATCTTTTAATAAAAACTACATTATTTAATCCAGGACATATCATGGGCCAGTGGTAGGTGATACACACTTGTCGCCCTTCGGTTGCGGGTTCAAGTCTCGCAGCCTTGCCGGACGCGACGGGTTGCCGCCCGACCTCCGGGTTGTCCTTTTATGGCAATCCAAAATAATCCAAACTAGAACTATCCAAAATACTTCTATCCAAACTCACAGTCCAACATTTATAAGTAAGTTAATCATAATGTAGAACCATTTTACCCCGTAATAGCATATGAATACCTTCATCATGTATTCTTTTAATACACCGAAACATCCTGAATTACCATATTCCTTATTGATTACATTCATGCTCCCTTATTCCATATAGAAAGCTGGATATACTTCATTAATCCAAAAATGTTTTAAACCCCAACAATGATGGAATATACAAATCATTAATCAGTTCCAGGGTAGTCAAGAATATCCAATATAATTTATCCAAAACAATCACATATTATTCCAAAGTCACTACCTCAGTATCAGAACTATATTATGATTTATCATTCTCTCAACCATATATTTTCCAAAAATTTATCCTGCTATTGAGTCACTTTTCTTTGTTCCACACAATCTCAAGTCCTTAATGAAATAGTACTGCAGTACAATCCTTATATACTCCATGATTATTGTAACAAGTACATTGTTGATACAACACTCAATTGACATAATCAACATAATAACTCTAATCATTCCTCTTCATCTGTGGTAGTATCATAACTTGATTATTACCCAATAGCATCATTTGCAGCATAGTCTGATGATAGGTTCGCGTAGTGTCCAAACTCCTTGCAAATGAAGCATTGTACATTTGAAACCATTTTCTTACCCTTGCAGTCATGTACTTTGTGCCCTTTTCCTCCACACTTATAACAAACTCCCATTCCTTTCAGGCAATTTCCAGGGTGTTTCTTTCCACAGTTACCACATATGGGAAAATTCTTCTTTTCCCTCTTCCCTTTATCCATTTTTCTCTCTTCCATCCTTTTCTTCTCTTGCTTCCCTTCAAAGCCATAGGACTCAGTAAACTCTTTACTTATCTTATCAACACATGATATTATTTCTTCATATGATGATAATACATGGGAGACTATTTCTCTTATCAATTCTAGCTTAAGACCATGAAAGATATGATCCTTCCTTCTCTTTAGATCATGTGCATTTCTGGAGTTCTCATTCCTTCTACTGGGCGCCATTTCTAAACAATGGCATAAACTAGATCAGTTTATGAATCAAAATACATAATCTCATACTTATAAAACACTTAACATAAATTGAACTATTTATGGATATAATCCATAATCATAAAAATGTTTTCTTTGAGGAAGTATATACTCATAAACCCTTCATAATGATTTGTAATGAAAATGAGAGTTATCCTAAGCATATCCCCCGGGAGTGTCGTAACCAAGAGTGCAGCAAGGCCCGTTGTCGTGCACCAGTTCCCGTTCGAGTCTAGCTCAAAGCGGTGTTTTCGGGTTTTACCCCTAGGTACATCTGTGCCAGAGCCGCCTCTACCTGCTCGTATCCAGACAGGGATGTATTGCTTGGAAAACTCACAAAATATCTACAATACCAAAATTCTAGGAAGTTCTTCTATACTAATCCTCAAAGTTCATATTAGGTCTATGTGCTCTAATCAGAGTTTATCTAAATCTAGCTTCCAAGGTTTGTACTAAACTTCCTCTGATACCAACTGTAACGCCCCGACCCCAGCTACCCAGAGTCGGTGCATTATTACATAACATTGGCATGATCACAAGAAAGATCAAATCCCGAAAGACCGATTGGTTTAGTAGCCTTGGAAACACTAGATATATTCATAAAGTTTTACATTACATTTCAAAGTGAAAAACTACTACAACAACAAAGTCTTCATATCCACACTATTAACCCCTCATAATATCCCTGCAAGTCATTCATAATTTACTTCTTCACTACCTGGGAAAATAAAACATAGAAAAGGGGTGAGCTCAAATGCCCAGTAAGGATAATAATATAGCGGAACATTCAAAATAAGCATAAACATTTAAGGCAATGAATTACTAAAACAAAAGCCTTTTAAAATTGAACTTCAACATAGTATGGCAAAAGTAAAATGAAATAATTCCATTTACTTGTTCACATGGATATTCTACTAATCGAATAATCACATGCAATATCAATAACCACTTTCATAATGTTGGAATGCATAATGCCAGACTATCATAACCACATAGCCAAGGCCTCGTGCCAAGACTACAAATAAGATTTTGTCAAGGCCTTGTGCCAAGACACTAGTTTGTCTCATGAGACCTACCGATGCATCGAGGAGCTATAGCGGGCTCCACCCGTCACTTATTAAGTCCAATGCATTCCCATATGAAAAGGTTTAAACATAACATAAACATTCGTATTAAAACTCGCATACGAAATGTCAATAATTTCACCATAAACTATGAATGGTATAAAAATAGCACATCTATAGTCAAACATATCACAAAACCTTCAATACAATATAGAAGTTTTGTATCATAATAAATCAACTTCAAATAATCTTAAAATCCATCAAAGGATGTTGACATAGATGAAATCAAAATTCTTTTTAAAGAAATATCTCCTTTTATTTTGAAATCATTTAAGATCCATATAAAATAAAACATTTTCTTTGAAAATATTCTTATAAGCTTGTAAGTAAAGCTTTGAAGATTTTATAACGGCGTAAAATAACCGCACCTGCCGTATAAGTTAAAAAAAACATTCTTACCTCAATTCTGTCGAAAAGGTTAAAAAGCACCTTGTTTGGAAAACGACGGAAAGATTCCCTTATAAACCTCTTATAAAAAGTCAAACAAGGGTATAAATGACTTTAACCCATATTCTTTTAAATATTAAAAATGTTTTGAAATACATTTTGAAGAAACATGGATGTGGATGATAACGAGATCCCAGTAGATTATTACGTATAAACAACCTCGGATAATGAAGAGATTGTGAAATAACCCTTACCTTGTACTTTTCCTTGGTTGGGGTAGGTTAACCTCCTGTATAATGGTGAAATAATTGTTATTAAATTATACAAGAATCATATACATTAATATGATATCATATATGATCTTTTAACATTGCTTTATTAATAATATCTTAGTATTATCGTCGTTTCGGGTGATAATCGATTCGTTCTTCTTAAATGTTTGGTTACGTAAGACATGTTTGTAATGGATATATTATATCTTATTCATAATCAGAATTATATTAACATTATTTTTAACCCTAAAATGATAATAAGACTTGAATGGATACGATGGAGAATGAATCTCATCGCGTTCGTGGAGACGGTAGTCCGTACGTACGCACGAACGCTACTTCCATTTAATTTTTATTTTAAAAGAATCGAATCCAAATGATACATAGGTATATTACTATTCCAGTATAATATAATATTTTATATATGTTACTTAAGTTCATTAACACCATCCTTTATACGTTCCATGTGTGGTATGAACGAGTCATATCATTTTAAGGGGGCGGTAGTCCGCACTTCCTCAAATGAAATTATCGTATGTATATACAACATGAAACGAATAATGATATGAAATAAAATGGAATTAAAGAAGCTTATATATAAAATATATATCATTAATATCATATTTAATTACAGTGCCATCATAATGGCCACCATGAGAGGTGGTAAGATGTATTTGAACAATCATCGTTTCGTGAGGCGTTAGTTTGCCATCCACAGAAACATTATGTTCATCATCCATTAGATGGAGTTTTGTGTATGTGTAGTTTGAATCCTTCTTATCACAACATCCAAGTATATTGAGGATACTGTTGTTGTTACAAAAGAAAGGAAATAAAAAGAGTTTGGGGGTTGGAGAAGCAAAATAATTGAAAATAATTTAAGAGAAATCGTTACCTTAAATTTAGGTAACTCACTTTGGTTGGAACCAAAGGACTTCTTGAAATGCTTTCTGCATAAGGGGAAGCTTCAAGGAGGAGGAGAGGGATGTGGGGAGCTTATTTGGGCAGAGTTTGGACGAGCCAAGTGGCTTGAGAGGTGTGAGGAATGAGTAGAAGTGGTCTCCTTTTATAAGGGAGAGGAGGGGCTCTTTAGGAAAGAGTGAAAGTATTACTTTATAATATAATTATATTCGGTTTATAATGGTCCAAAAATCATTGAGGTCGAAGATAAGATGACTCATATTCTAAATAACATCAACCAATAAGAATTGGACAGGTTTTAGATAATATTTTAATCATTATAATCTTATTTATTTAAATGATTTATTAATGAGGTAAACATTGCATCATTATTGTGTCATTAATAATTTAAATTATTTGATGTCTAAAAATTATAAATAAAATATCATTATGTAGGAAATCTTTTTATCTTTCTAATGAATATTTATAATCGAAAATCCAACATGTATAACCCTATGTAAAAATTGTTCTTCTAAAAGATGTAAGCTTATGCCATTTTTATTTTTATTTTAACTTTATTAATATAAAGTGTCCCTACCACATACAAGTGGCTCCAAGGGGTCCCCAAATTGACCCAAGGATGCTCATGGTCGGGTATGTGTCCACCAATAAGGTTAGGACACGTTTTAGGGTAATTTTGTATTATTATAATATTATTTTTTAACCCTTATTTACCGGATTTACCCTTAACCATGGTAAATAAAATATTTACCACAGTAATTATTCAAAATGTCTAAAAATAAAAGTTACCTATTTACACAATTTGGACATCCTGATTCCAAATATGTAATCCATTTTTCTAAATTCAAAACACATAAGTGGCAGAAATTAATTTAAAATTAATTCCCGCTGTCAAAACAAAAAGCGTGTTTTTAAGAGGTAATAACTATCAAAAGATTGAAACTTGTTTATGTTCAGTTTAATTGTAAAATTATGTCCAATGACCAACATTATATTAAATGGTAAAAATATATTCTAAATATACTTTAAAACCACTCAAATTCATAATTTATCACTATTAATTATTTTGATTAAAAAATTTGTTTTTAATTAAAATTTAGTAATTTTCACTATTCATCAAAATATGAAAGTTATCCGAAAAGTACCAAAATTTCACCTTAGGCTAAATTCGATATTCCGAATCCAAAAATGAAGTCCATTTCAAAATATAAAATATATATAATTTCAAAATTTAGGTATTACTATTCATAACGGCTAGTTTGATCGGTTGTGGTGTGTGTTAAAACTCGAAGTTGCGTACAACACACGCTACTGTTTTATTCAAAGGAAAGCGTACCGTGGAAGCTTGGGGTGTTTCATTTTAAATTTTTTTGATGTCTCCATTTAGTCAAAAAGTTTAAAATATTGTATTTAAAAAGGTTTCACTATCAAAAGTTGATAAAAGTGCAATACTGAAAATGAATCTGTTCTTGCATTATGACTAAGAAACTCATAATATGGATTCTAAAATTATAAGGATTATATAAAGTTAAAAATGTAGTTAATGCTATTCATGACCTCTTTTAATGGATTTTTTTTTGGTAAGTCATGGTGCAATTGAACTCGGTGTTGCGTGTAGTGCAAGTTATTGAATTATTTTGAAGAAATAACACACTATGAAATCTTGGGGTGTTACATTCTCCCCTCCTTCAAGAAATTGCGTCCTCGCAATTTGAAATTGTTCTTCGAAAATAAAAGGTTTAAAATAGATAATATATTTGTGGGAAAACCCACATCGGAAATTGGGTTACTAAAATTTAGTCTTAATATGAGGAAAAGAGAAATGAAAGGGTCACCACCAAATTATGATCTTGATTAGGAGAACATTGGTGGAAATTAGAGACATATAATCAGAGGAAAAACGTAAATATTTATAGGTAGTGATTGAGGTCATCAATCACAAACAAGTGTATAATTGAGGTCCTTAAACTCATCAATCTATGATGATTTGAAGTACCATCGGTTCAACAAAATATAGGGTATTGGGATAACACATTTTTGACGTTTCAAAATATCTTAGTTGAAATCCCACATCGAAAAATGAATTAACGAGGCCTCTATTTAAAATAAAGAGTCGAAAGTATGAAGATTACCGAAAATAACACATACTAGGGTTCCATGTAGGAAAATATGGATATGGAAGAAAAATCTAACCATCAATTATCTGATGGAGAGTGGTAGAGAACATGGCTATGAAAAGACCAACAATCCCAAAGCCATAAATTAGTGATGATTTAAGGTACCATCTAGGAAAACATTTTTGTTCTAAGTTGCTTTTCTTAATATTGAGGAATTTATTTATGAGATTGGCTAAGATCATAAGGAGATATACTTACTTTATAATTAGAGTTTTATCCATTAATAAATTTCTACCACAAACTCATCTTTCACTCTAAAAGATAATAGAATGTAAAAAAAATTATATTTACACTATTCGTATAGGGTTCCAAAATAAACGAATTTATAATTCATCTACAAGATCTTTTAATAAAAACTACATTATTTAATCCAGGACATATCATGGGCCAGTGGTAGGTGATACACCCTTGTCGCCCTTCGGTTGCGGGTTCAAGTCTCGCAGCCTTGCCGGACGCGACGGGTTGCCGCCCGACCTCCGGGTTGTCCTTTTATGGCAATCCAAAATAATCCAAACTAGAACTATCCAAAATACTTCTATCCAAACTCACAGTCCAACATTTATAAGTAAGTTAATCATAATGTAGAACCATTTTACCCCGTAATAGCATATGAATACCTTCATCATGTATTCTTTTAATACACCGAAACATCCTGAATTACCATATTCCTTATTGATTACATTCATGCTCCCTTATTCCATATAGAAAGCTGGATATACTTCATTAATCCAAAAATGTTTTAAACCCCAACAATGATGGAATATACAAATCATTAATCAGTTCCAGGGTAGTCAAGAATATCCAATATAATTTATCCAAAACAATCACATATTATTCCAAAGTCACTACCTCAGTATCAGAACTATATTATGATTTATCATTCTCTCAACCATATATTTTCCAAAAATTTATCCTGCTATTGAGTCACTTTTCTTTGTTCCACACAATCTCAAGTCCTTAATGAAATAGTACTGCAGTACAATCCTTATATACTCCATGATTATTGTAACAAGTACATTGTTGATACAACACTCAATTGACATAATCAACATAATAACTCTAATCATTCCTCTTCATCTGTGGTAGTATCATAACTTGATTATTACCCAATAGCATCATTTGCAGCATAGTCTGATGATAGGTTCGCGTAGTGTCCAAACTCCTTGCAAATGAAGCATTGTACATTTGAAACCATTTTCTTACCCTTGCAGTCATGTACTTTGTGCCCTTTTCCTCCACACTTATAACAAACTCCCATTCCTTTCAGGCAATTTCCAGGGTGTTTCTTTCCACAGTTACCACATATGGGAAAATTCTTCTTTTCCCTCTTCCCTTTATCCATTTTTCTCTCTTCCATCCTTTTCTTCTCTTGCTTCCCTTCAAAGCCATAGGACTCAGTAAACTCTTTACTTATCTTATCAACACATGATATTATTTCTTCATATGATGATAATACATGGGAGACTATTTCTCTTATCAATTCTAGCTTAAGACCATGAAAGATATGATCCTTCCTTCTCTTTAGATCATGTGCATTTCTGGAGTTCTCATTCCTTCTACTGGGCGCCATTTCTAAACAATGGCATAAACTAGATCAGTTTATGAATCAAAATACATAATCCCATACTTATAAAACACTTAACATAAATTGAACTATTTATGGATATAATCCATAATCATAAAAATGTTTTCTTTGAGGAAGTATATACTCATAAACCCTTCATAATGATTTGTAATGAAAATGAGAGTTATCCTAAGCATATCCCCCGGGAGTGTCGTAACCAAGAGTGCAGCAAGGCCCGTTGTCGTGCACCAGTTCCCGTTCGAGTCTAGCTCAAAGCGGTGTTTTCGGGTTTTACCCCTAGGTACATCTGTGCCAGAGCCGCCTCTACCTGCTCGTATCCAGACAGGGATGTATTGCTTGGAAAACTCACAAAATATCTACAATACCAAAATTCTAGGAAGTTCTTCTATACTAATCCTCAAAGTTCATATTAGGTCTATGTGCTCTAATCAGAGTTTATCTAAATCTAGCTTCCAAGGTTTGTACTAAACTTCCTCTGATACCAACTGTAACGCCCCGACCCCAGCTACCCAGAGTCGGTGCATTATTACATAACATTGGCATGATCACAAGAAAGATCAAATCCCGAAAGACCGATTGGTTTAGTAGCCTTGGAAACACTAGATATATTCATAAAGTTTTACATTACATTTCAAAGTGAAAAACTACTACAACAACAAAGTCTTCATATCCACACTATTAACCCCTCATAATATCCCTGCAAGTCATTCATAATTTACTTCTTCACTACCTGGGAAAATAAAACATAGAAAAGGGGTGAGCTCAAATGCCCAGTAAGGATAATAATATAGCGGAACATTCAAAATAAGCATAAACATTTAAGGCAATGAATTACTAAAACAAAAGCCTTTTAAAATTGAACTTCAACATAGTATGGCAAAAGTAAAATGAAATAATGCCATTTAGTTGTTCACATGGATATTCTACTAATCGAATAATCACATGCAATATCAATAACCACTTTCATAATGTTGGAATGCATAATGCCAGACTATCATAACCACATAGCCAAGGCCTCGTGCCAAGACTACAAATAAGATTTTGTCAAGGCCTTGTGCCAAGACACTAGTTTGTCTCATGAGACCTACCGATGCATCGAGGAGCTATAGCGGGATCCACCCGTCACTTATTAAGTCCAATGCATTCCCATATGAAAAGGTTTAAACATAACATAAACATTCGTATTAAAACTCGCATACGAAATGTCAATAATTTCACCATAAACTATGAATGGTATAAAAATAGCACATCTATAGTCAAACATATCACAAAACCTTCAATACAATATAGAAGTTTTGTATCATAATAAATCAACTTCAAATAATCTTAAAATCCATCAAAGGATGTTGACATAGATGAAATCAAAATTCTTTTTAAAGAAATATCTCCTTTTATTTTGAAATCATTTAAGATCCATATAAAATAAAACATTTTCTTTGAAAATATTCTTATAAGCTTGTAAGTAAAGCTTTGAAGATTTTATAACGGCGTAAAATAACCGCACCTGCCGTATAAGTTAAAAAAAACATTCTTACCTCAATTCTGTCGAAAAGGTTAAAAAGCACCTTGTTTGGAAAACGACGGAAAGATTCCCTTATAAACCTCTTATAAAAAGTCAAACAAGGGTATAAATGACTTTAACCCATATTCTTTTAAATATTAAAAATGTTTTGAAATACATTTTGAAGAAACATGGATGTGGATGATAACGAGATCCCAGTAGATTATTACGTATAAACAACCTCGGATAATGAAGAGATTGTGAAATAACCCTTACCTTGTACTTTTCCTTGGTTGGGGTAGGTTAACCTCCTGTATAATGGTGAAATAATTGTTATTAAATTATACAAGAATCATATACATTAATATGATATCATATATGATCTTTTAACATTGCTTTATTAATAATATCTTAGTATTATCGTCGTTTCGGGTGATAATCGATTCGTTCTTCTTAAATGTTTGGTTACGTAAGACATGTTTGTAATGGATATATTATATCTTATTCATAATCAGAATGATATTAACATTATTTTTAACCCTAAAATGATAATAAGACTTGAATGGATACGATGGAGAATGAATCTCATCGCGTTCGTGGAGACGGTAGTCCGTACGTACGCACGAACGCTACTTCCATTTAATTTTTATTTTAAAAGAATCGAATCCAAATGATACATAGGTATATTACTATTCCAGTATAATATAATATTTTATATATGTTACTTAAGTTCATTAACACCATCCTTTATACGTTCCATGTGTGGTATGAACGAGTCATATCATTTTAAGGGGGCGGTAGTCCGCACTTCCTCAAATGAAATTATCGTATGTATATACAACATGAAACGAATAATGATATGAAATAAAATGGAATTACAGAAGCTTAT
Organism: Viscum album; assembly: GCA_963277665.1. Taxonomy (NCBI): domain Eukaryota; kingdom Viridiplantae; phylum Streptophyta; class Magnoliopsida; order Santalales; family Viscaceae; genus Viscum; species Viscum album. The sequence continues at coordinate 246,937,776 of OY728160.1, read as the reverse complement.
ATATAAAATATATATCATTAATATCATATTTAATTACAGTGCCATCATAATGGCCACCATGAGAGGTGGTAAGATGTATTTGAACAATCATCGTTTCGTGAGGCGTTAGTTTGCCATCCACAGAAACATTATGTTCATCATCCATTAGATGGAGTTTTGTGTATGTGTAGTTTGAATCCTTCTTATCACAACATCCAAGTATATTGAGGATACTGTTGTTGTTACAAAAGAAAGGAAATAAAAAGAGTTTGGGGGTTGGAGAAGCAAAATAATTGAAAATAATTTAAGAGAAATCGTTACCTTAAATTTAGGTAACTCACTTTGGTTGGAACCAAAGGACTTCTTGAAATGCTTTCTGCCTAAGGGGAAGCTTCAAGTAGGAGGAGAGGGATGTGGGGAGCTTATTTGGGCAGAGTTTGGACGAGCCAAGTGGCTTGAGAGGTGTGAGGAATGAGTAGAAGTGGTCTCCTTTTATAAGGGAGAGGAGGGGCTCTTTAGGAAAGAGTGAAAGTATTACTTTATAATATAATTATATTCGGTTTATAATGGTCCAAAAATCATTGAGGTAGAAGATAATATGACTCATATTCTAAATAACATCAACCAATAAGAATTGGACAGGTTTTAGATAATATTTTAATCATTATAAGCTTATTTATTTAAATGATTTATTAATGAGGTAAACATTGCATCATTATTGTGTCATTAATAATTTAAATTATTTGATGTCTAAAAATTATAAATAAAATATCATTATGTAGGAAATCTTTTTATCTTTCTAATGAATATTTATAATCGAAAATCCAACATGTATAACCCTATGTAAAAATTGTTCTTCTAAAAGATGTAAGCTTATGCCATTTTTATTTTTATTTTAACTTTATTAATATAAAGTGTCCCTACCACATACAAGTGGCTCCAAGGGGTCCCCAAATTGACCCAAGGATGCTCATGGTCGGGTATGTGTCCACCAATAAGGTTAGGACACGTTTTAGGGTAATTTTGTATTATTATAATATTATTTTTTAACCCTTATTTACCGGATTTACCCTTAACCATGGTAAATAAAATATTTACCACAGTAATTATTCAAAATGTCTAAAAATAAAAGTTACCTATTTACACAATTTGGACATCCTGATTCCAAATATGTAATCCATTTTTCTAAATTCAAAACACATAAGTGGCAGAAATTAATTTAAAATTAATTCCCGCTGTCAAAACAAAAAGCGTGTTTTTAAGAGGTAATAACTATCAAAAGATTGAAACTTGTTTATGTTCAGTTTAATTGTAAAATTATGTCCAATGACCAACATTATATTAAATGGTAAAAATATATTCTAAATATACTTTAAAACCACTCAAATTCATAATTTATCACTATTAATTATTTTGATTAAAAAAGTTGTTTTTAATTAAAATTTAGTAATTTTCACTATTCATCAAAATATGAAAGTTATCCGAAAAGTACCAAAATTTCACCTTAGGCTAAATTCGATATTCCGAATCCAAAAATGAAGTCCATTTCAAAATATAAAATATATATAATTTCAAAATTTAGGTATTACTATTCATAACGGCTAGTTTGATCGGTTGTGGTGTGTGTTAAAACTCGAAGTTGCGTACAACACACGCTACTGTTTTATTCAAAGGAAAGCGTACCGTGGAAGCTTGGGGTGTTTCATTTTAAATTTTTTTGATGTCTCCATTTAGTCAAAAAGTTTAAAATATTGTATTTAAAAAGGTTTCACTATCAAAAGTTGATAAAAGTGCAATACTGAAAATGAATCTGTTCTTGCATTATGACTAAGAAACTCATAATATGGATTCTAAAATTATAAGGATTATATAAAGTTAAAAATGTAGTTAATGCTATTCATGACCTCTTTTAATGGCTTTTTTTTTTGGTAAGTCATGGTGCAATTGAACTCGGTGTTGCGTGTAGTGCAAGTTATTGAATTATTTTGAAGAAATAACACACTATGAAATCTTGGGGTGTTACATTCTCCCCTCCTTCAAGAAATTGCGTCCTCGCAATTTGAAATTGTTCTTCGAAAATAAAAGGTTTAAAATAGATAATATATTTGTGGGAAAACCCACATCGGAAATTGGGTTACTAAAATTTAGTCTTAATATGAGGAAAAGAGAAATGAAAGGGTCACCACCAAATTATGATCTTGATTAGGAGAACATTGGTGGAAATTAGAGACATATAATCAGAGGAAAAACGTAAATATTTATAGGTAGTGATTGAGGTCATCAATCACAAACAAGTGTATAATTGAGGTCCTTAAACTCATCAATCTATGATGATTTGAAGTACCATCGGTTCAACAAAATATAGGGTATTGGGATAACACATTTTTGACGTTTCAAAATATCTTAGTTGAAATCCCACATCGAAAAATGAATTAACGAGGCCTCTATTTAAAATAAAGAGTCGAAAGTATGAAGATTACCGAAAATAACACATACTAGGGTTCCATGTAGGAAAATATGGATATGGAAGAAAAATCTAACCATCAATTATCTGATGGAGAGTGGTAGAGAACATGGCTATGAAAAGACCAACAATCCCAAAGCCATAAATTAGTGATGATTTAAGGTACCATCTAGGAAAACATTTTTGTTCTAAGTTGCTTTTCTTAATATTGAGGAATTTATTTATGAGATTGGCTAAGATCATAAGGAGATATACTTACTTTATAATTAGAGTTTTATCCATTAATAAATTTCTACCACAAACTCATATTTCACTCTAAAAGATAATAGAATGTAAAAAAAATTATATTTACACTATTCGTATAGGGTTCCAAAATAAACGAATTTATAATTCATCTACAAGATCTTTTAATAAAAACTACATTATTTAATCCAGGACATATCATGGGCCAGTGGTAGGTGATACACCCTTGTCGCCCTTCGGTTGCGGGTTCAAGTCTCGCAGCCTTGCCGGACGCGACGGGTTGCCGCCCGACCTCCGGGTTGTCCTTTTATGGCAATCCAAAATAATCCAAACTAGAACTATCCAAAATACTTCTATCCAAACTCACAGTCCAACATTTATAAGTAAGTTAATCATAATGTAGAACCATTTTACCCCGTAATAGCATATGAATACCTTCATCATGTATTCTTTTAATACACCGAAACATCCTGAATTACCATATTCCTTATTGATTACATTCATGCTCCCTTATTCCATATAGAAAGCTGGATATACTTCATTAATCCAAAAATGTTTTAAACCCCAACAATGATGGAATATACAAATCATTAATCAGTTCCAGGGTAGTCAAGAATATCCAATATAATTTATCCAAAACAATCACATATTATTCCAAAGTCACTACCTCAGTATCAGAACTATATTATGATTTATCATTCTCTCAACCATATATTTTCCAAAAATTTATCCTGCTATTGAGTCACTTTTCTTTGTTCCACACAATCTCAAGTCCTTAATGAAATAGTACTGCAGTACAATCCTTATATACTCCATGATTATTGTAACAAGTACATTGTTGATACAACACTCAATTGACATAATCAACATAATAACTCTAATCATTCCTCTTCATCTGTGGTAGTATCATAACTTGATTATTATCCAATAGCATCATTTGCAGCATAGTCTGATGATAGGTTCGCGTAGTGTCCAAACTCCTTGCAAATGAAGCATTGTACATTTGAAACCATTTTCTTACCCTTGCAGTCATGTACTTTGTGCCCTTTTCCTCCACACTTATAACAAACTCTCATTCCTTTCAGGCAATTTCCAGGGTGTTTCTTTCCACAGTTACCACATATGGGAAAATTCTTCTTTTCCCTCTTCCCTTTATCCATTTTTCTCTCTTCCATCCTTTTCTTCTCTTGCTTCCCTTCAAAGCCATAGGACTCAGTAAACTCTTTACTTATCTTATCAACACATGATATTATTTCTTCATATGATGATAATACATGGGAGACTATTTCTCTTATCAATTCTAGCTTAAGACCATGAAAGATATGATCCTTCCTTCTCTTTAGATCATGTGCATTTCTGGAGTTCTCATTCCTTCTACTGGGCGCCATTTCTAAACAATGGCATAAACTAGATCAGTTTATGAATCAAAATACATAATCCCATACTTATAAAACACTTAACATAAATTGAACTATTTATGGATATAATCCATAATCATAAAAATGTTTTCTTTGAGGAAGTATATACTCATAAACCCTTCATAATGATTTGTAATGAAAATGAGAGTTATCCTAAGCATATCCCCCGGGAGTGTCGTAACCAAGAGTGCAGCAAGGCCCGTTGTCGTGCACCAGTTCCCGTTCGAGTCTAGCTCAAAGCGGTGTTTTCGGGTTTTACCCCTAGGTACATCTGTGCCAGAGCCGCCTCTACCTGCTCGTATCCAGACAGGGATGTATTGCTTGGAAAACTCACAAAATATCTACAATACCAAAATTCTAGGAAGTTCTTCTATACTAATCCTCAAAGTTCATATTAGGTCTATGTGCTCTAATCAGAGTTTATCTAAATCTAGCTTCCAAGGTTTGTACTAAACTTCCTCTGATACCAACTGTAACGCCCCGACCCCAGCTACCCAGAGTCGGTGCATTATTACATAACATTGGCATGATCACAAGAAAGATCAAATCCCGAAAGACCGATTGGTTTAGTAGCCTTGGAAACACTAGATATATTCATAAAGTTTTACATTACATTTCAAAGTGAAAAACTACTACAACAACAAAGTCTTCATATCCACACTATTAACCCCTCATAATATCCCTGCAAGTCATTCATAATTTACTTCTTCACTACCTGGGAAAATAAAACATAGAAAAGGGGTGAGCTCAAATGCCCAGTAAGGATAATAATATAGCGGAACATTCAAAATAAGCATAAACATTTAAGGCAATGAATTACTAAAACAAAAGCCTTTTAAAATTGAACTTCAACATAGTATGGCAAAAGTAAAATGAAATAATGCCATTTACTTGTTCACATGGATATTCTACTAATCGAATAATCACATGCAATATCAATAACCACTTTCATAATGTTGGAATGCATAATGCCAGACTATCATAACCACATAGCCAAGGCCTCGTGCCAAGACTACAAATAAGATTTTGTCAAGGCCTTGTGCCAAGACACTAGTTTGTCTCATGAGACCTACCGATGCATCGAGGAGCTATAGCGGGCTCCACCCGTCACTTATTAAGTCCAATGCATTCCCATATGAAAAGGTTTAAACATAACATAAACATTCGTATTAAAACTAGCATACGAAATGTCAATAATTTCACCATAAACTATGAATGGTATAAAAATAGCACATCTATAGTCAAACATATCACAAAACCTTCAATACAATATAGAAGTTTTGTATCATAATAAATCAACTTCAAATAATCTTAAAATCCATCAAAGGATGTTGACATAGATGAAATAAAAATTCTTTTTAAAGAAATATCTCCTTTTATTTTGAAATCATTTAAGATCCATATAAAATAAAACATTTTCTTTGAAAATATTCTTATAAGCTTGTAAGTAAAGCTTTGAAGATTTTATAACGGCGTAAAATAACCACACCTGCCGTATAAGTTAAAAAAAACATTCTTACCTCAATTCTGTCGAAAAGGTTAAAAAGCACCTTGTTTGGAAAACGACGGAAAGATTCCCTTATAAACCTCTTATAAAAAGTCAAACAAGGGTATAAATGACTTTAACCCATATTCTTTTAAATATTAAAAATGTTTTGAAATACATTTTGAAGAAACATGGATGTGGATGATAACGAGATCCCAGTAGATTATTACGTATAAACAACCTCGGATAATGAAGAGATTGTGAAATAACCCTTACCTTGTACTTTTCCTTGGTTGGGGTAGGTTAACCTCCTGTATAATGGGGAAATAATTGTTATTAAATTATACAAGAATCATATACATTAATATGATATCATATATGATCTTTTAACATTGCTTTATTAATAATATCTTAGTATTATCGTCGTTTCGGGTGATAATCGATTCGTTCTTCTTAAATGTTTGGTTACGTAAGACATGTTTGTAATGGATATATTATATCTTATTCATAATCAGAATTATATTAACATTATTTTTAACCCTAAAATGATAATAAGACTTGAATGGATACGATGGAGAATGAATCTCATCGCGTTCGTGGAGACGGTAGTCCGTACGTACGCACGAACGCTACTTCCATTTAATTTTTATTTTAAAAGAATCGAATCCAAATGATACATAGGTATATTACTATTCCAGTATAATATAATATTTTATATATGTTACTTAAGTTCATTAACACCATCCTTTATACGTTCCATGTGTGGTATGAACGAGTCATATCATTTTAAGGGGGCGGTAGTCCGCACTTCCTCAAATGAAATTATCGTATGTATATACAACATGAAACGAATAATGATATGAAATAAAATGGAATTACAGAAGCTTATATATAAAATATATATCATTAATATCATATTTAATTACAGTGCCATCATAATGGCCACCATGAGAGGTGGTAAGATGTATTTGAACAATCATCGTTTCGTGAGGCGTTAGTTTGCCATCCACAGAAACATTATGTTCATCATCCATTAGATGGAGTTGTGTGTATGTGTAGTTTGAATCCTTATTATAACAACATCCTAGTATATTGAGGATACTGGTTTTGTTACAAAAGAAAGGAAATAAAAAGAGTTGGGGGTTGGAGAAGAAAAATAATTGAAAATAATTTAAGAGAAATCGTTACCTTAAATTTAGGTAACTCACTTTGGTTGGAACCAAAGGACTTCTTGAAATGCTTTCTGCCTAAGGGGAAGCTTCAAGGAGGAGTAGAGGGATGTGGGGAGCTTATTTGGGCAGAGTTTGGACGAGCCAAGTGGCTTGAGAGGTGTGAGGAATGAGTAGAAGTGGTCTCCTTTTATAAGGGAGAGGAGGGGCTCTTTAGGAAAGAGTGAAAGTATTACTTTATAATATAATTATATTCGGTTTATAATGGTCCAAAAATCATTGAGGTCGAAGATAAGATGACTCATATTCTAAATAACATCAACCAATAAGAATTGGACAGGTTTTAGATAATATTTTAATCATTATAATCTTATTTATTTAAATGATTTATTAATGAGGTAAACATTGCATCATTATTGTGTCATTAATAATTTAAATTATTTGATGTCTAAAAATTATAAATAAAATATCATTATGTAGGAAATCTTTTTATCTTTCTAATGAATATTTATAATCGAAAATCCAACATGTATAACCCTATGTAAAAATTGTTCTTCTAAAAGATGTAAGCTTATGGCATTTTTATTTTTATTTTAACTTTATTAATATAAAGTGTCCCTACCACATACAAGTGGCTCCAAGGGGTCCCCAAATTGACCCAAGGATTCTCATGGTCGGGTATGTGTCCACCAATAAGGTTAGGACACGTTTTAGGGTAATTTTGTATTATTATAATATTATTTTTTAACCCTTATTTACCGGATTTACCCTTAACCATGGTAAATAAAATATTTACCACAGTAATTATTCAAAATGTCTAAAAATAAAAGTTACCTATTTACACAATTTGGAAATCCTGATTCCAAATATGTAATCCATTTTTCTAAATTCAAAACACAGAAGTGGCAGAAATTAATTTAAAATTAATTCCCGCTGTCAAAACAAAAAGCGTGTTTTTAAGAGGTAATAACTATCAAAAGATTGACACTTGTTTATGTTCAGTTTAATTGTAAAATTATGTCCAATGACCAACATTATATTAAATGGTAAAAATATATTCTAAATATACTTTAAAACCACTCAAATTCATAATTTATCACTATTAATTATTTTGATTAAAAAAGTTGTTTTTAATTAAAATTTAGTAATTTTCACTATTCATCAAAATATGAAAGTTATCCGAAAAGTACCAAAATTTCACCTTAGGCTAAATTCGATATTCCGAATCCAAAAATGAAGTCCATTTCAAAATATAAAATATATATAATTTCAAAATTTAGGTATTACTATTCATAACGGCTAGTTTGATCGGTTGTGGTGTGTGTTAAAACTCGAAGTTGCGTACAACACACGCTACTGTTTTATTCAAAGGAAAGCGTACCGTGGAAGCTTGGGGTGTTTCATTTTAAATTTTTTTGATGTCTCCATTTAGTCAAAAAGTTTAAAATATTGTATTTAAAAAGGTTTCACTATCAAAAGTTGATAAAAGTGCAATACTGAAAATGAATCTGTTCTTGCATTATGACTAAGAAACTCATAATATGGATTCTAAAATTATAAGGATTATATAAAGTTAAAAATGTAGTTAATGCTATTCATGACCTCTTTTAATGGCTTTTTTTTTGGTAAGTCATGGTGCAATTGAACTCGGTGTTGCGTGTAGTGCAAGTTATTGAATTATTTTGAAGAAATAACACACTATGAAATCTTGGGGTGTTACAAAAACTAAGGCTATATCGTTATTTATATGAACAATTAAATGGCTATGTTTTATTTTTTTATTTCCCATCATGCTCTTCTTTCCCACTATCCAAGACACTCTCCTCCTCTCCCCACCCAACATTCAACTCCTCGAACCCTCGACCATGACCTTCTCTATGTGCACTCCTCCCTGACGTCGTTGCTACACTTCCCACCCTCGATCATCTCCTCCGATGAGTACTCCTACTTCCACATTGTTCATACCCCCCACCCACCTCCTCCGCTCGTGATTCTTCCTCCCCCTTTGGATCTGATGTAGCCAACACACCTCCCCAATATCTCGGCTGCAATGCGGCTCTAACGCCTCGTTGTAGATGTTTCTCTGATGCTACCATCCCTCCACCCCAACAATTCATCTCTGATGGATCCCTACAGATTCTAATCTAGTTATAACATCCCATTTACTGATAGAAAAGACCTCTTCATCTCTCTAGAGACCCATATTTGACACCGCCACTCCTCACTATGACCCTCCTTAGATGTATCTCGCTGCCGCTAGATGACACATTGACGTGGCCACACCACCTTCTTTGGTCACCTCTGATGCGGCTACCCCACCACCATGATGTCATTCTCCACTAATATGGCCTCCCCACCAATATAATTTACCACCTAAACCAAGAGCTACCCCCACAATCCACTCATGTGATTTATCTCTAACCCCATTCGCAGACACTAGGTAAATTCCCCCTTTAGTTTTTTGTTGGCATGTTATACTTCATGATTAATCTGTAATGTTTTTTACTTGATTCAAATGATCAATTATTCATTTGATTCAAAAATCCCACTTTGGTGTGCAGATATTATTATTAATTATTCCTTGATATGTTAAAAATATTAAACATTATTAGGAGTAGTTTTTTGTTAATTAGGTGGTAAGGTGTGCAGGGGTAGTCAGTCCACTACTGAGTTGGTTATACCCATTCTTCGTTGTTTCTCAATGAATGATGGATCCTTGGTTTTTCTATTTAGTAAATATTTATGGGTTATTAAAACATTTAAAATGTGATTGAAATATTTATAACAGACAAATTTTATGTAATGTTTGTAAATTATTAATAATGTTGTGCAATTACCATTTTTATAAAAATTGTGTGATTAATTAATTTGATGTTTTATTTTTGTTTTCCTGTTTAAATTATAACAGTGAAAATGGATGGATCTTGGGCTAAAAACTATATTTTCCAACCCAATATCCATCCCACATCCCTATCACTTGCAAGGATATTATATACCAATAATAGAAAATTTAAATATTAAAATACATAGTTTAATCTATGTAGTGTTGTGGAAAACATAATAATTTAATTTTAAATCATACACAACATTATGTGATGATGTAACACTTATAGTGTCGGTGTTATTTCTAAAGAACAAGTTTGAGGTATTAAAAATCTTTTTCTAATGGAGATCCATTAATAGAAGTGAGATTGGTTGCATGATTAAGAGCATGAGGTCTGATATTGGTGGGGTGTATATTATCTTATAATTTAAAATGTTCTATTTTTGGGAAAAAAATATAGTTTTAAAATACTGTACTAGGAAATATGGACCATGATGGAGTATCAGAGAGGATTATCTTCCCATTTTTTTGAAAAATAATGGACTTTGAGAATTTACATGGAATTACCCTTGATGCTTGGGGACAAAGTGGTAATTGCACAAAATTCACAATAAACTGGAGTCCTTATTCCATATTAGGGTATGAAAAACCAATATACTATTAGTCCAAAAGTATGGTTCAACTCAATCATCTATAATTATTATATTCACCAACCTATATCCATGTTGAGGCCATGGAATAGGAAAATATTGATTCTATGTAATGAGTATATTACTTTGTCGGATATGGAGATGAAGAGATTGGTTTTCAATGATGATAAAAACCATTATATGGTAGTAAGAAGTTAAAATATGATCATAAATAAATAGATCATATTAAAGGATAATACAATATAAGTGGTTCTATATGATATAAATGTATAATCAAATACAGTAGTTCAAATAAATGGATATCCAAACATTTCATATGTTCTAGAGAGTCATGTAAACATGATAGTACCAGAAACACTAATCCCTATAAAGGATTTTCCTAATAGTTTCAATTTTTTGATAATTTTTCTAGAGCCAATTGTTTCAGAAATCCCAATGACTATTGAATATTGAGATAAGGCTCCATAAGATAAAACATTTAATGTTGGAATACAAGAAAGAAAAATGAAAATAGGGACAGCTGTTGAGATCCACCAAAGATAGTTTTCAAGCGTATAGGTATGATTGTGATATGAACTACTTTATTTTAGTGGATGATAGTGAGTGTGATTTACCAAAAATGATATATGTTTAAATGACTTGATGTTATGGAAGCTGGGCATGACAGATGAGATTAATTTGATCTATGTGTCTTAAACAATGGAGATGACAAAGTTGTCAACTCGGGAAAAATTTAGTAAAAATGGGTGTATTAGTTAAAGTAATAAGTGTTTGATAATTAGAGATACAAGTAAATTTTATTTGTAAAGGGGTTTAAAAAATCAAATGGTTTGGATTCCTCATAGATCTTTTCACCATTAGTTAAACATATGACTATTCCTAAGGTACTTAGGATCATATCCCAATAAAATTTACATTAGGAGTAGTTATATGTGAATAAAATATACCTCTATAGGGACTTATATGAGAATATATAGATAGATAATGTGGTTGGAATCAAGGATAAAAAAACATATATCTTATGAGCATGATCGACTAAAGAATTTTTGGGTTATAGTAGGTTCCTAAGAATTGTAATCATAAGTTTCAATACTATATGAATATGTGGATGTTCATCCAATGAAGTGATAACCATTTTAATTATCAGAAGGCATTTGATGAAGGGTTTTTAATAATCCTACATCTATATATTGATGAAATTCTATGTATATGTTCAGTAAATTATTAAATTAATTAAAATATATATATATTTTCTTGGTGGTTTGAGATAAAATCTCATGGTATTGTGAGAAAGATTTTGGGTATGAAGATTGTGAGAGAATTATATGACGGTGCATTATCCTAGAGCTACTTCCGTTATGTCTTGTGGTAGGGGGACCACATCAACATAGGAAGGATGAAAATCAATAAAGAGTCCCCTAGTTAGAAACTTCAATATATAGAAGGAGAAATAAAAGTAAATGAGGGATGAGGTATAGTATATGAAAAATATTCCATTTCCTTAGTTGTTGGGACCAGGATGGATGGATAAAAAAGTAAGAAATGTTTTCTATTACAGAGTGTTGTATTTTTTTTGTCAAAGAAGCTAAATCAATTCACATTGTAAAGGACTTGTAAACTTTGACGATGCTTTGCTGATATTGATTTTACAAATACCATAAGTTTGGATAACTTGTGATGCAATCCTTATGAAGAGTAGAGAGAGTAAAGAAGTGATTTTGGAAAAGGAATGAAAGTGGCACGCAAGTAGTGGCGCACCAGTATTGGTGCACAAGTATTGGTGCGCATGTGTATGTGGCACGCGAGTCATATTTCAAGATCACCCATCAAAATATGACAAAGGAAATAAAGTGGTGCGAAAGTTAAATATTGGCGTGCAAGTCAAGCAGTGGCGCGGAATTATTGGCGCACAAGTATTGGTGTGCAAGTGTAAGTGGTGAGAAAGTCATATTTCAGACATCATCATATCAAAATATGATAGAGTAAAGAAAGTGTCGCACAAGTTCTAGAGCGGTGCGCATGTGCTTGAGTGGAGCGCAAGTGCGGGATCAGCGTGCAAGTGTATGTGGCGCGCAAGTTACCAAAATGCCTATAAATAGACGACTTGCCTCCTCATTTTTTAATTCTCAACACTTCAGATAAAATGAGAGCTCTGATCGTGCAAGTAGTAGAAGGTGCTCTGATCGCACAAGTAGCAGAGGGAGGCGCCCAATCTGAAGTGGCATGAAAGCTGAGGGTTATTTATAAGGCATGCAAGTAGGGTGTCATTCAAGTTTTGTCGCGCAAGTTGATAGAGGCGTGCAAGAAGGGAGGTTCTTTCAAGAAGTGGCATGTGTATAAGCCATAGGTGGCACGCTAGTTGTGAGTTGTGCTTAATAGTGGCGCGCACGTATTGAGTAGGCATGCAAGAAGGTGGTGTGAAAGCAGTGAGGCACTCAACCAGGTGGCGCGCAAGTAGGGAGGCACGCAAGCAAGGAGTGGCGCACAAGCTGTCTGCGCCCGGAGGTTCTTACCAGCTTCTTGGGTAGGAAAATGAAGAATTGTTTTGAATGATTTGATTTTTGAAATTTCATTAAGAAGCACAGAATCATTACATTACCCTTTTTGTGCTAAAAGGAAGGACACACACTATTGGATTGTTTTCAAAGTGCTACACAAGTGTAAGGGTATATCCTACTCATCGTGTTCCACATCAAAGGATTGTTTTCTAGTTGATTGTGTGGTAATGGATTGTTTCTGTACTATAACGAGGACTTATCTACTCTTGTTGAGTAGTGAACCTTGTAAATATTTTGTTCATGTGGTTGTGTATGTTTAGATGGGAAGAAACTCTTTAACCAGAGGAGAAGGTTTTTTAAAAAAGAGGGTACATAAAAAGAAAGAGATCACTGATTCACCCCCTTCCCCTCTCAGTGATACTTGGATCCTGACTGAGAACTTCAATTGGTATCAGAGTGATGGGTTCCCTTCATTTATTATTTGTTAAAGTGGTTGAATAGAATTTGTGATGGAGAATCTAAATTTCATGAACAGTAAGGGGATTCTGATTTTTGATGGAAAGAACTATCACATTTGGAAGGACATAATTATGCCTTATCTTATGTCTCTTGGATATGATGCTTTTGAAACTACAACAGATGGATTTCCTGCTATTGATAACAAAGTTTCTATTACTCTTATTGATAAGAAGAACCATGAGAATGATGGAAGCACTAAAAATGCATTACTCTCATCTCTTTTTGAGAGTGAATTTTTAAGAGTGAAAGGTGTGGCTACAACCAAAGAAACCTGGGACAAACTGAAGAACAACTATGAAGGAAATACAAAAGTGAAGAAGGCTAAATGACAAATCTGGAGAATAAAGTATGAAGAATTTAAAATGGGAGAATCTAAATCTGTTGGATATTTCTTTACCTAGATAAATGATATTGTCAGTACAATCATATGTCTTGGTGAAACATTGGATGATTCTACAGTTGTCAAAAAGAGCTTGAGAATTATTCCTGAGAAGTTTGATGCTAAAGTGTCTTCATTAGAAGATAGTGACCCTGAAACATTATCTTTGGATGATTTTCATAGCACTCTCATTACTTATGAGATGATAAGGGAGAATACTATTAAGGGAAAAACAAAATTTGATAGAGAAATTTCATTCAAGGATACAAAGAGAGAGAAGTCAAAGAATACTCTTATTGAAGATGATGCTGGTGAATCCATTTCTGAATATGAGGTATGTAAAAATTTTGATGAAATTTTATCCTTGTTTTATAAGAATGTGTATAACATCCCACCTTCTTATCACATAAACTTTCATACATTATAAAAAACCGAGGATCTTTAAGGTTTACTGTCTTGGAAACCAGGAACTTAATATATGAAAACATAACACATTCTTCTTAAAGACTTAAAAGGATTCTTCATTTGTTAATCCTAAGTTCATTACAACATCTCATAACCTGGGGACATACATAAAAAAGAAAGGTTGAGCAGAAGGCCCAGTAAGGGACACAAGGGAAACATTTTACATGTGAACTTGAGATACATCAAAAGTCATGAAAAATAATGTTAAGGCATGTGAAAGAGATCATGAGGCATATCCTAATAAAAATAATGTGTATCATAACTTGAAGATGTGGCAACAACATTTAACTTAGACAATAATGAACATATCACCAAGGTAAACCCCAAGGTGTCATTAAAAATTACCAAGGTAAACCCCAAGGTATCGTTAAAAATTATCAAGGTAAACCCCAAGGTATCGTTAAAATTGTAATCGTTAGAGATTACATCATTACTCAATGCATTAGAGCGCTCTTAGGGTGCACCCTTAAATTTTCTTTTGTTATCATGTGAGCCACATATATCATCAGAAAACATTTCCTAAATAACCCATATATCATAAAATAAATGGGTTTCATTTCATAATCATAAGGTTTTAAAAACTGCCTTAAAGACATGACCTTTATGTCATGTTAAACCCACAGAAAAGGAATACGGGTCTCATGTATGTAAATCCTAGAATTTAAAATAGAACATTTTGGTATATATGTTAATTCAATTTTATAATAAAGAGCTTTGAGTATTCACTTAATAAAATAAAATAATTTGAGAAAAAGTGAGAGACATTATGAGACGGAAATTCGGCAGCATAACGGCTGTGATACTGGGTTTTAGAAAACATTGAAAAGAGAGGGGACATGGGTCAACCACTCATAAATGATCCATAAAACAGTAGGGGAACAAAATATAAAGGATTTAAGAACATGGTAATGAAATTTTAAAGATATACCATATGAAACGAATAACATGAAAGGAAGAAAAAAATAAGATTTTTCTTATGAAAATTCGACAGCCTAACGGCGTCACTTAAAACATCAAAAATGAATTGATGAGATCAAATAGGGTCTCTCATCATATTAAAATAAAATATCAGTATGATAGATATATAGATCATACCCCAATATAGTAAAAGTAACTTTAAAGACTTGACATGAAAATAGAACTTGAAAATGAGAAGGGTGAAATAATCCCTTAAAAATTACGCAGCCTAACGGCGCCATTTAAACATTCATAAAATGAAATGATGAGAGAAAGAGGGGGTCTCTCATCATATGAACATAAAAAGGAATGTAGGTTGAATATAAAAGAACATCCCTAACATAATAATGTGGATCATAAATGAAATGACATAAAAGGGAGTACTTGGAAAGAAAGAGAGAGGTAGGATCCCTTACATTAAAACGTAACTCTTAAAACTCGAAGATTGCGACCTTGAGGGCTTGGGGACACCTTGGGAGGACTCCTTGGGAGATAAGGATACCAGAACATCGTTGAGGATGATTTTGGAGTCGAAAGGATTATAGAATGGCTTGGTATATATAGGCAAAGTGAGGGGACAACACATTAATGGCCAAGGGACACCTCATTGGTGGTATTGGAAAAACCATGGGCTTGACCATGGTATTTTCCCATGGTATTAGACACTTGGGACACCTCACACATTTTATTAGTATTCATAAGTCGACCATATTGATTACATACTTAATACATCATTTAATGATGTCATTAGACAACCGTAACTTAAAAACTATATTCTCACTATTCACTAAAAATTCAACTTCCTCAGAAAAATACCAAAATTTCACCTTAACGAAATATCAATGCTCTGATTTCAAAAATGAACTCCATTTTATAAAAATAATTTTCTAAATATTTTTAATTTAATTTTTAAATAAAAACATTATTCACTGAAAATTCATTTTTTTCAGAAAAATCCCCAAAAATTACCTTAACATAAAATCGATGCTCTGAGTTCAAAAATAAAGTCCATTTTGTTAAAATAATTTTCTAAATATTTTTAATTTAATTTTTAATTAAAAACACTATTCACCTGAAAAAACTAATACTTGATTAATAATTTCTGAAACCGTTATTTACCCATTTTATTGAATCACATTACTTAATCAAGTTGCCTAAATTATATTAATACTTTATTAAAATGAGATTACTAATCCATTTGGTCACATTACTAATCCTAAGTGTCAAAT
Organism: Viscum album; assembly: GCA_963277665.1. Classification (NCBI taxonomy): domain Eukaryota; kingdom Viridiplantae; phylum Streptophyta; class Magnoliopsida; order Santalales; family Viscaceae; genus Viscum; species Viscum album. Next base: position 246,921,496 of record OY728160.1, on the reverse strand, counting down.
CACTATTAATAATTTAATATTCATCAAAAATCAAGTTGATCTTATAAGACTCTAAATTTATTGCTAAACACATTTTCAGAAGACCATTTTTTGAAAATCATTATACATAATTAATTATTTAAGGTTTACATAAAGATTTTAAAATATCCTGTTTCAATGTTCATTAATAAAATTCATCCAATATTCATTCGAACATATGAAAACTCACAAACTTCACCATAAGAAGAAAACACAATTTTATTTATAACAAAGGATTACATAAAGCAGCTATAGTATCGTTACATATCCCCTTATCACACCAGTATAGGATCTAAGTGTAAGGTGTGCTAAGGTGAGAGAATCTAAGAGCAGCTCAGCCAACATTTCACGAGTAGTAATCTCTCTTAGTTTGAACTTCTCACGTAGGAGATTTCGTTCTAGCTTCACACGACAAAGATCAGATTGGGTTTGGTCCAGAGCAGAGACCAGTGGGGCTACCTCCTTCCCAAGTTCTATTATATGGGCTTTGATTGGCCCGAGACTACTGGATGAGGCCATCGAATCTTCTTTCTATATTAATTAACCATGATCACTTTTATTTAGAGACAATAGTCAAACATTAAGTTTCCAACTGTCATACTGGCTAACGGTCATATAATAGTCAAAACCCAATAGTCTGATTTTAATTATACTCATTTTATTAAATGAAAATGTTTTGTTGAGTATGAAATAAAATAACACAAAAAATTAGGAAACAAGATATATTCAAAATTTCAGTTCGTTACAATGTGAAAAGAGGTACAGGGAAATACAACGGTAAACATCCCTTAAAATTTTTTGAGTGTGGAGCTACTGGTCACTTTGCGGCTAACTATCCTTAAAAGAATAAAGAATAAGATAATGATGATGATGATAGAAGTCCAAAAATGTTGTGGAAGAAACAAGATGATGAAGATAAATATTTTTCAAAGGTGAAGGATAAAAAGTTCTTCAAATCAAAATGAATAAGTTTTTATCTAAAGATGAAGATGAAGAAGACAGTGAAAATGAATCAGAGAAATTATTTGTTAAAAAAAAACTAGAGAGAATACCTTTATTGTTGTAGTGAATAATGAAGAGTACGTGAGAAACAGTTCAGAAGAAGAAGAAAATAAACTTGAATATCATCTGAAAGAAGAGATAAAAGAATGCTTGAGGAAGATCTGAAGGCTTGAGAAGGAAAAAAATAAGATGATAAATGAAAATTCCAAATTAAACAATCAAGAAGGTTTTACTGATGAGAAAATCAATATTTAAAAGGAGATTGATGATCTGAAAAATTATCTTGAGAATACAAAGAATCGTAATGATCATCTTAAAGTAAATCTGATGTCAAATGAAGAAGGTTGGAACTTGTCCAACAGAAACATTATAAATCTAATAAAATGAATATCAGTTTCAAAAATTCTGTCACAAAAGTTGGTGAATGTTCCAGTAAGAATAAACCAAACAAGGATCCAAAAAAGTTACCTTCAAAGGTTTAAATTAAAGATATAACTGGTTCTGATAAGAACAAGGCTGGAAGGTCAATGTATGTGGTTAAAGTCATCAATGGTGAAATATTTTAAGTGCATAAAATCACGAGTCAATAAAGAAATATAATACTTCTGGTGCTGTTAAATATGAAATGAGAAAGCGTGTTACAAATGAAAACATGAAGTTTGATGGTCAGCATAGATCTATAAAGAAGGTTGTTGAGAAACATGTTCACAAGTCTGGTTAGTATAGATGTTTCAGAGGAAAATATTCCTTCTATGGTTATTGTTGGTATTGTGGTGGATTCAGACACATGGAAAATATGTGTTGGTTCAACCAACAAATTTACAACTATTCCACAAGTTTTTCAGGACAGGGATTGAGGGAGATTCAATCCTTTAAAAATATAAAGTCTCCCAATAAATTTCAGATGGTATCTAAGAAGACTGGTGTGAAAGTTGAGAATATGATCCAACCACTAGAATCTATTTGTGAAAGATGTGATCGACCTGGAAATCTTTCCAAGGGCTGCCCTAGTGTGTTACCAGAGCAACAAAAGATTCATAATAATTCTAAAAAGCTAATGTTTTTAAAAGCTAAAAGGGATAGGTCTGATAAGTCCGAAAAGAAAGTGTGCATGGTTGTCTGGCCAGAACACATTGACCAAACTAGGAAATTAGAGGATGCATAATAGGAAGTGATTGAAAAGGAAGGAAAAAAAATATCTTACTGTAGAAACTTCTTTGAAAGCTACAAAAAGAGAACGTCCATGTATTCTTGATAGCAGATGTTCCTCTCATATGACAGGAGAGTTAAAGCTGCTGAAGAATGCGAATGACTTCAAAGAAGGAACATTGACATTTGGAAATGATGAATCTCTAAGGATCAAATGTGTTGGATCATCCATCGATGGATAAGAAAATATGAAATCCAGGAAAACACTATATGTTGATGGGCTGAAACATAACCTGCTTATTGTGTCACAACTTTGTGATGGCGGCAACAAAGTAATCTTCAGAAAAGAAGGAATTGTTGTGAAAAGTGAAAATGATGGAAATATAGTAACAAGGGGCCAACGTACAAAAGGGAATTTGTTCCAAGTTGTTGAAGTGCAGCACTCCTGTTACATGGGTTTTGTGGATGAAAATCAGTTATGGAATAAAAGGCTAGCAAATATGTGTCAGAGAAATATGTGCAAGTTATCAACGCGAGACAGTGTCCTAGATATGCCTGATTATCAAGAAGATGCGATTGGTGTTGCACTACTTGTGAAAAAGGGGAGATTACAAACTCTTTTTAGAAGAGAGTTGAAATTCGTTCAAAACAACCCTTCGAACATATATATTCTGATATATGTGGACCAATGAGAAAGAAATCAACAAATGGAGATAATTACTTGTTTACTTTCATTAGTGACTTTACCCGCATTACTTGTGTTATGTACCTGAGACATAAATAAGATGCTCTGAAAATATTTAAGAGTTTTAGGAGAAAAGTAGAAAAGGAATGTGAGTATTCAGGGAAGAAGATGAGAATTGATAATGATGGTGAGTATAATAATGAATATTTTTAATGTTATCTTGAGAAGCATAGAATTCGGCATGAGTTCAGTTCACCATACACACCTCAACAAAATGGGGATGCTGAAAGAAGGAATTCAAGTTTGGTGGAAATGGGGAGAACTATGTTGCTTGAGCATAGTCTTTCTCATTATTTTTAGAGGAAATCCATGAGCACTACTATGTATATTCAGAACCAATGTTTCTTTAGACCAAACTCATATATGACTCCTTATGAAATGTTATGTGGAAAAACTCCATGTCTCAAACACTTAAGAGTTTTTGGGAGTCCATGCATTATAAAGAAGAAAGGTGGAATCCTTGGAATATTTGAGCAAAGAGGAGATGATGGAATTTTTCTTGGATATGCTTGATAAGGAAGAGGTTATAGATGTATCAACAAAGAAACAGGAAGAATTCTTGATTCTTCAGATGTAAAAGTTGTTGAAAATGTTGAGAAAGAAAAGCAATCATATGTTGATGTGGAGTTTGAGCAAGATATAGAAGATTCTGTTAAAAATTCTGATAATGCTGTAGACTGTGTTAATCCTATTCAATAAGACGAATCTGACTCAAAAATCTCAAGTGATAAAGATAGCGTTCAAACAACTCATCCTTGGATGAGGAAGCAAGTGGAGGTTCAGAACATTATTGGAGATAAAAATTAGAGGGTTCAAACAAGAAGAACAATGAAGACTATATCACATACATCTCTTTATTTGAAAGTTGTACTAAATAATGTAAATGAAGCATTTGAGCATCTAGAATGGGTTCATTCAATGAATTAAGATCTTGATCAAATAGGAAAGAATGATATTTGGGAACGTGTACCCTAGCCGGACAACAAGAACATCATTGGTACAAAGTGGGTTTTCCAAAACAAGATGAATGAAGAAGGTAAAGTAATAAGAAACAAAGAAAGATTGTTTTGTAAAGGTTATTCACAAATTGAAGGCATTGATTTTGATGAAACCTTTGCTCTGGTGGAAAGATTAGAATCAATCAAGAATCTTAATTGCTATTGTTGTACAATGAGGTTACAAAATCATTCAAATGGATGTAAAATCGACATTTTTTAATGGTGGCATTGACTAGGAAGTCTAAATTGATCAACCTTGTGGATTTTTTATTGGAAAGGATGAAAATTATGTGTATAGGTTGATGAAGGCTTTGTATGGGATAAAACAGGTTCTGAGATAATGGTATTCTAAATTAGATACATGCTTAAAGAAGATGAACATTAAGAAAGGGAGAGTTGACATCAATCTCGGCATCAAGGAATGTCAGAAGTTTTCACTGGTCGTTATTGTTTATGTTGATGATATTATATTTGTTGGAAATGATGAAAGATCATGTGAAAAATTTGATGAGGAGATGAAGAAATTATTTGAGAGGTCCATGATTGGAGAAATGAAGTACTTTCTTGGGCTACAAATTTCACAGAAGAAGATTCATGTTTCTCTATCTCAAGAAAAGTATGCTAAGGAACATGTGAAGAATTTTGGCATGGAAAATTCAAAACCAGTTTCCACACAAATTTCGGTGGGAAACAAGTTTTCTAAAGATGGAGAAGGCAAGGAAGTTGTTCAGAAAGTGTTTTGAAATCCGATTGAAAGTATGTTGTATCTGACTGCCTGAAGACCCGACATTGTCTATGTTGTCACATTATGTGCAAGATTTCAGAGAACTCCTAAAGAATCACATCTGATTACTAGAAAAATAATTCTTAGATATATCAAAGGCATAACCAATTTTGTAATCATGTAAGATGGATCAGGAAATATTGATCTATTCAGATATTCTGATGATGATTGGGGAGGAAATGTTGATGATCTAAGATCCTCATCTGGTGGAGTTTTCATTCTAGGGAAAAGTTGTGTTCATTAGTATACCAAGAAACAGAATTCAGTAACACTTAGCATAGCTGAAGCCATGTATGTTTCTGCTACTCAAGCTACACCTCAACTAATGTGGATGAAGACTCAGTTAGAAGATCTAATTGTTGACGTAAAGCTATCATTACTCTTGGGTTGTGATAATCAGAGTGCAATCAATCTTACATGAAATCTGGTACAACATTTTCGTTCAAAACACATTGATATAAAGTACCACTTCATCAAAGATAATGTGGAGTAGAATTAATTAAGGCTAGAGTATGTTCCTACATCTAAACAAGCTGCTGATATATTCACAAAACTGTTATTGAAGGAACCATTTTCAAAATTGAGGTCGAACATGGGTGTCCAACCACTATCTCATCATGGTTAATGTATGTGTTTCTGTCCCCACTATCGTCTTGCCTTTGGATAGTGTTGTTAAGGGAGATAATTGTTTAATAAATCTCTCCTTGTAGATGCATGCCTAAAGGGGCAGTTGTGGATAAGTTGTGAATCCAGAATGTATGTGTGTGAACTATTCTAACTGTTTGTTGGAGTTGTTGTCGAAACAATTTTTTTCCATGAATGTTGAAGAAGTGATGATTGATAATATAAAATATTTAATGATGTTCTGAAGAAGGATGAGAATATATGATCGTTCGATTTCATAGTAACTACTTTTCGACAGCATGGTTTTGGCTGCTAATAATTCTTGTTTCCAACAATGAGTTAGCTGGCGTAGGCTTAGAATTGTTGATAAGAAATCCATTGCATAAGGTTATAATGTTATGTGATTTATGAATCTTGGTTGAAAATAAAATCCAAATGGGGATATTGTTGGGACCAAGTTTGATGGATAAGGATGTAATAAAAGTCTACTATTACAGAGTGTTGTCTTTTGTTGTCAAAGAAGCTAAATCAATTCACTTTGTAAAGGACTTGTAAACTATGACGATGCTTTACCGATTTTTATTGCACAAATATCATAAGTTTGGGGAACTTGTGATGCAAGACTTATGAAGAGTATATAGAGTAAAGAAGTGATTTTGGAAAAGGAAAGAAAGTTGCACACAAGTAGTGGTATGCAAGTATTGGCAAGCAAGTATTGGTGCGCATCTATTGGCGCACAAGTATATGTGGAACACAATTCGTATTTCAAGATCATCCCATCAAAATATTACAATGTAAATAAAGTGGTGTACAAGTTAAATATTGGCGTGCAAGTCAAGTAGTGGCACACAAGTATTGGCGTGCAAGAATTGGGGTACAGGTGTAAGTGGCACTCAAGTCATATTTCAAACATCATTATATCAAAATATGACAAAGGAAATAATGTGTCGCACAAGTGATGGAGTGGCGCGCAAGTGCTGGAGAGGCGTGCAAGTGAGGGATCGGCGTGGAAGTGTATGTAGCACACATTTCACCAAAATTCCTATAAATAGATTACTTTCCTCATCAATATTTAATGCTCAACACTTAAGAGAAAATTAGAGCTCTAATCGTACAAGTTGTAGAAGGTGCTCTGATTGCGCAAGTAGTAGAGGGTGGTGTACAAGATGAAGTGGCGCGCAAGCTGAGGGTTATTTATAAGGTGTGCAAGTGGGGTGTCTCCCAAGTTTTGTCATGAAAGTTTTGTCGTGCATGTTGATAGAGGCGCGCAAGAATGGAGGTGCTTTCAAGAAGTGTCCTCAGTATAATCCAATGATGGTGCGCAAGTTGTGATATGTGCTTAATGGTGGCGCACAATTATTTAGTAGGCGCGCAAGCAGGTGGCGCGCAAGTAGTGATGCACACAAGAAGGTGGCGCACAAGTAGGGAGGTACGCAGGCAGGGTGTGGCGCGGAAGCTGTCTGCACCAGGAGGTTCTTACCAAATTCTGGGTAGGAAAGTGAAGAATATTTTTGAAATATTTGATTTGTGAAAGTTCATTAAGAATCACAGAATCATTATATTACCCTATTTGTGCTAAGAGGGAGCACACACACTATTGGATTGTTTTCAAAGTGCTACATGAGTGTAAGAGTATATCCTAATCATTGTATTCCACATCAAAGGATTTTTTTCTAGTGGTTTGTGTGGTACTAGATTGTTTCCATACCATACCAAGGACGTAGCTACTCTTGTTGAGTAGTGAAACTTGTAAATATTGTGTTCATATGGTTGAGTGTGTTCACTAGGGAAGAAATTTTTTAACAGGAGGTGAATGTTGTTTCAAAAACAGGAAATATAAAAAGAAAACAAGATCAATAATTCACCCCTCCTCCTCTCAGTGATACTTGGATCCTGACTGGGAACTTCATTAGAAATCATATGAATGATGTAAAACATGTTTTTTAATCATCTTGAAATTATAAGAGAAATGAGATTTTTTTGTAAGTAAATGATTAATATTTGAAGAGAACATTGAGAGAATGTGAAGTAGATTATCCAATAATTAAATGGTGCTAAAATAATGAATTTTTACTTCATAATAGATGATTTGTTTCAATGTTTTGTGGACATTAGAAATGATTGGGATGGAGACAATTAGAAAATAATGACCAGCTATGTGTTTAATTTTCTTGGAATGATAATAATATGGTTATCAAAACATTAATCACCAATTTCACTCACAATAATAAAATTATATTATTCCTGATTGATGGATGTTGGGAAGGAGCAAATTTAGTTGTGGGGTTGTATTTTCTCAAAAGGATGAAATATGATTAAATTCTATTCCTTGATTCGCAATGATGTATTTATTTAGAAAAAAATACAATGTTTCATCCTCGTAAAAATTCTATTCATCTAAATTATCAAATCATCCAGATGTTTTTAGTTAAAAAACCATCGGATCTATAGAATATAAAAGAGACTCAATGTTCAGTTGACATGTTAATAGAGGTCATAATCAAAGATCATTAGAGGTGAATTTTATTCCCTATTTAGTTTAGGTTAATATAATGTCATATTGGGGAACCATACTATAATTAATGGAAGATTACAGAGTTGAATGAATTCTATGTAATATTATAGAATACTTGGTGGGTAATCATGGAGAATGATTCACAATTGGGAGATTGTATGTCTTGGATGAGAAAATCATTTTATGAAAAAAATAATAATTATTCAATAAAATGGGGGAACTTTGGGAATCTAATGTAAAATGGTTTGGATGGTCATGGTGGATTGGAAGTGACCAGGGACTAAATTTCCCCAAATTATTGAAAAAAAATGTTGTTTCTACTTATAGGAGGAATTATTCTATCAAATTATACAACCATATGAATGATGTTGGATAGTATTGTTAGACAATATGATTGGATGAAACCAAATATAATAATTTTGACTGAAATTAAACCATTCAAATTTGACAACTAAATCAACTTGAACACAACATACATAATACCCAATCAATATTGTTCTTGTACCATGAGTTTTTCGTAAAAAATACCTAAATATGATGTTAACTTCAACTATTAATACTAATAATATAATTGATTTGTTATTTTTTAATTTCAAAAATATTATCTATTTACATTGTTGGATATCATAACTACATTTCTAATATCTTCATTCATAAGTAATCTTGTTATAGTAATATCGATCATCGTTCCTAGCCACTAAGGACACAGAGTAGATGATGACATTGGTTAGAGTCTACAGTCCAAGGCCATGATGGCTCAAAAATCTGCTGATGGGGATATAGTCACTTCTAAATGGAGCATACCAACTATGGTCAATGGAACTATTTCATTAAATTTATTTTCATGTTATGTGTTTTCCCTACTTTGAATTAGATTTTTCTCCCATTAATTTTTCTTTTATAATTTATTGTCTCTATCTATTATTTAAGATTCATGGCAAGGGTTTATATTTAAGAGATGTTGTACTAGGTATGTATTTTCTATGATAAATATTATACCAGGTCTATTAATTGGAATTATATTAATATTACATAGTTACCACCCATGCAATAGTTAAGGAATTGTTGGGATAGGTATTAGAAAAAAATGATCAACCTATATAACATAGAATTGGTTTCACCTATCTAAAATATATCTATAAAATAATGATGTTTTATAATCTATGTTATGTTAGTCATAATGAATGTTTACCATTTTATAATGTGTAATGTGATGTACATGTATTACGTATGCTTAGGGATTGGGGGGATTGGGTAGGGGGCATGGGAGGGATTAATTTAGTTTTTAGAATATAGTGAAGCGGGAGGGGGGCTGTGCATGGGGGAGGTGGGGTTGTAGGGGAACGTCCAGGGGGATGTGGTGAGGATATCCATGGGAGAGGGGTGTAGAGTGGGGTAGGGGGTTGTCTATGATAAAGGGTTTGTAGAGTGGGGTGTAGGGTGGGAAGGTGTCTGTTCAATTATTTTGTTTGTGTTTCCTATATTCCATGAAGATTCCCTTGATGAAGACTCACTAAAATGAAGCATCATATTTATCTTCTGTATGTATTCGATTTTTTAAAATCCAATCATGTATTGGTCCTAGTTGTATGAATTTATACTAGATAATATATATGTATTTTCATCATGAATCAATACTAGAAAATTGATCCTCAACTGCATGACATTTTGTACATACCCTATGACCGAAGTAGTGACTTTAGTGTCATTATTTTATTCATTGTTTTTATTAATTTATTTTGAATAAAGAGATGTCCTAGTATTGTGGTGTGTTGGATATATTATAAAAACTAGTTTGATTCAATGATTTTTCTTGATGAGTTATTTGGGATATCCTCTCAGACATCCTCCTCATTATGTAATCCATCATTAGTGAAGCATCACATGACTAAACAACGTAGTCACGAGTCTTAAGCCTGTGGGCTTGAGGAAAATGAAGACGCAAAAGTGAGGGCAGTGAAGGAAAACATGACTAGAATATCCTCTCAACATATGGGCATTAGTCCTTCTAAAAGATCATCACAAGGCCCAATTCCTTGGATAAGTTTGGGCTAGGTTTTGTTTTAATTATTATTTTTTATTCGGTTCATCCTTTTTGGTTTATGAAAATTTTAATATATTAATTTTGTTCTATTTGGGGAAATTTGGTTTAGTAAAATTATTTTTAGATTAAATTATGTATGTTTCATTAGTTTCAATTTTGGGTTGCTCAATTACCCTTTATTGAAGTCAATTTTTATTGGTTTGATTTAATTTGGTTACATTATTTTCATTCTGGTTCAGTTTCGTCATTTTCAAATCCATTTGATTTGGATCCACACATTCTTATTGATGATTGATTTAGTTCTAGTCCTATTTTCATTTTTCGTCTATTTAGTTCATTTGTCTTTAATTTTTTGTATAATAGACATATTAGCAAGTTTTTGGTTTGCAGGGTGATGGGGTGATAGAGGGGAGATGTGTAGTGGGGGGGTCTGTCCAAGATGGAGGGTGGGGATGTAAGGTGTGGGGGGTGAGGGGGGTCTATCTATAGAGTGGGGGTGTGGGTATATCTAGGTAACAGGTGGGGATGTCCATGGGGAATTTTAGGGGAAGGGGGTTTTAGGGTGACTGGGGGTGTGGGGGTGTGTAGGGATAGGGAGGGCTGTAGGGGGAGTGGTGTGTGTGTGTCTGGGGGGGTTGTCTAGGGGGAGGGATGGGGATGAAGGTGGAGTGGGGGTCACTAGGATGAGGGGATTGTCTGGGGTGGTAGTGGGGGTAGAGGGGAAGTAGGACAGGTGGGGGTGTTCAGGGAAAGGTAGGGGTTGTCTAGGGAAAGGGGGGGAGGAAGTTTTACAGGTAAAGGTAGGTGGCCTACAGGGGGAGTAGTGGGTGGGGGTCTATCATGGAAAAATTAGGGGGTGTAGGTGGAGTGGTGGGGGATTTGTCTAAGATGAGGTAGGGGGAATACGTGGGGAGTTATTGGGGCATTGTCAAGGGGGATTTATGGGGATGTAGGTGTAGTAGTGGGGGGGGACTGTGTAGGGTGGGGGTTGTCTAGACGAAGGAGGGGGTTGCAGGTGGGAGGGGGGGTTGTCCACGGGAGGGGTTGTTGTGCTCACTGGGGGTGTGAGAGTTTTATTGGGTGATGTGGGTTGTCCAAAAAAGGGAGGGGTGTAGGGGGAGGGGTGGTGTTGGGGGTGTCTATGAAAAGTGAGGGGGCTAAAGGGTGAGGGAGGGTCTATAGGTGGATTGGTGGGGGTGTTTCAGGGAATGGAGGTGGTAGGGGGTTGTCTGGGGGGGCTGTGTAGGGTGGGGGTACTCGAAGGGGAGTGGGATGTGTGTGGGGGATGTGTAGGGTTAGGGGGTGACCAAGGGGGCTACCCTAGGGAGAGAGGGGATTTCTAGTTGGAGGTGGGGGCTACTGCAAGTGGAGTGGGGGGGAGGTATGTGTAGTATAGAGGGTGGGGGCTATTTTATCATATTTCCAAACACTATTTCTACTATTTCTAACTGTTTATATGGATCTATTTCCACTAATTCTAACTGTGGCTATAGGTCTAATTCCACTGTTAGAAATTGTCACAATAGAATGTGCATGTCCAATGGTATATCCATAGTTTAGAGCACTGGCTATTGTAATTTTATCATAATTTGAACTATGGTTGTAGACCTATTTCCATGACAAACTAATCCATGGTCTCTCAAACCATGGATATTACCTGTAGCCACAATTTGAGGTCATATATCCACAGTTTTAAATTGTGGTTGTAGCCCAAATTTACATTAGTGTTCTGAATTCCCCAATCTAACATGTCCCAATGAGATCAGAATCAATCATTGATCTTCCACATCATTTTCAGAAGAATTTCAAGAATCATTGAACACATATTTTTCTCAATATTCAATACATCTAAATAATTACATAACAAATTGGTAGACCAAAATAGAAACTCAATAAAATACTTGTCTTTTTTCTATTGTAAGTTTCTTTAGAGAAAACATTATTCTTCTATTTATATTTCAACTAATCATTCCCTAATAAAAAACTAAAATCATTTAATTCATTGAGCACATAACTTCTTAACATACATTGAGGACGTTTTTTAGTCTCAGTTGTATTATCAAACCTCAAAAGATTCATCTTGTATTGATGATACATTAGAAATAATCATCGATTCCCCATGAAACTAAAACTATAAAGATATTTAAGCCTTCTGTAACTTTTATTTTTTATACAAAAGGGAAATGATAGTTTTCCCATCAGGATCCACGATAAATTCATGGCATAAATAGGGAAATAATTTTTGGTCCATATAAGGGTATCACAAATATGAAACAGTTTCATTTAAGAAGCATCGAATGTCCGCACACCCATGTACCAATGTTATTTGAAATCTCTTATTATTGAATACAAGTAGACATATATATAATTATTGGGATAAGAAGGACTAGGTATCATTATACTCAATAAATTGAATGGATTTTTCATAAAAAAATCCTTGTAGGAAGATTATAAACATGAATAAAAACTCACCACATGCTGCGAGTAGTAAAAATCTGAGCAAACTTATTAAAACCATCACATGATTAACCCAAACTAACATTAAACACCTTACCTACCAAATCAAGATGTTGTACATCAAATGCCCACCATAATGATCAATCTGTAGGATGAACCACATCATTGTTACCTTTAATTCTCTCAGCACCATGCCATCACATATTGGATGAGATTTTTACAAACATGAATAGATTTTGAAGTCTTGGAATTAGTGGAAAGTGACACATGTCTTTCTGTTCCACATGAGATGGTTTTCCATATTCATTTTTCTTCCATCAAGAAATATCACATTCTTTACACTCATTCTAGTTAGCGGTTTCCTCCCAATGCATACTAAAATCTTTTGGGAAAGCATGAACTTTATTAGTATCAATTCCAAGATTCATAAATAACTGCAATTCCTTTTAATGATTTAAGGGAATATATGCACCATTCGGAAGCACACCCTTCAAAAATATAGGAATATAATCAATGGAGGTATTATAAATTCCATACATGGTTTTCCCATGATATAACCACATTTGAAATTTCAAATTGGTCATTTTTGTAGATTCCTGATATACTAGAGTTCTGGCATCATCTAATAAATTTTTTACTCTCTCATTATCATATTCAGTATTATACTCATGTGTATTGATATCATTTCCTACTTCCACTAGCACATTATCTCTCATGGGATGATTCTCAAATTAAAACCAATCAAACATCAAATTCAATTTTTCACTTCTTTCATTTTGTTCATGAATAGTAGAACATTGACTCATATCTCCTTGGTGATTCCAAACATAATAGTTTGTTTGAAATCCAAATTTCGTAACATGGTAGGAAACTTATTTCCAGATTAACCATGGTATTCCAACACATTTATAACATGAACATTTTATAGAACCTCCCTCTAAATAATTTTCAAATGAAAAATCTAAACGAATCTACTAATTATTTTTGAAATGCAGTTATAGAAAGACCAGTACGATTCATCTAGATTTTATTCATTCAATAACAAAAAAAAGATATCTTCCAACGAATAATGTAAACCATTATTAATAAAGGGATATGTAATATTCAAAATGAAACTATTATAATATAAAAACATAATAGTTAATTCACATTTGTATTTCATGTGCCTTATTTATTATAGAAAATTTCAACCCTTTCAGTATCAGAGATAAAATTCTTACCAATATCCTATAATGGGATGAACAAAAAAGGTAAACCATATTGGGCTAGGAATGATTTAATGTCTATGATAGAGTTGTGAGTGCCATTATAGTTGAAATAATGGAGAGATAAATTTTTTTCCCTCCCATAGGTATAACATAAAAAAATAAATTCTTAACATTAAATCACACCATTAAACATGTGTTATTTAATTTAAAAGCCAAGGGAAATATAAAGTAATTCACCCCTCATTAAAAATATTTTTAATGAGACCCATATTCATTTAATTTAATATATTACATGGTTAAAAAAATTAATTAAAATAGGGAAAATATATTTAAAGAAAATCACTTAATCTCCAAGAATAAAATTAATTTAGATAATTTACATTAAACAATCATGGGCATCAAAAATTGGTATAAATATTCTACAATATGAATTTAATAAACCAAATCACTTCATGAATTTTTTTAATAAAATAATTAACTTGAAACACCAGATGTATCTCAACTGTTACACGCCATAGTAAGACTTTTTAAAAGGAAAAGGTTATTCTGAAAAAAATGAATGAATATAAAATCAATAATAAAATAAAATACACATTATTATATTTATATTGAACTCTAAATTTTACACACTCCGTGATTGGGGTTCTCATAAGAATGGGAAATAAAGGAAATTTAAGTGAAATGTCCAAGGGAATCTCCCATGTGATTTAGGTAATATCTTATGTATCATATTTCATCGATTAATGTTTTAGGTTCATATGGTGTACCCTCATTTAAATTTCAATAATGAGTTAATTGGTTTAGACATGATCTATTTGGTTAGAATACCATCGTTGTAAGATATGGGTTATAATACTACCATTATTCAAAATTTCAAGGATGGTTCCTTGAGTTTAGACTTTAAGAATAGATTCAAAAGAACTGTAAGGGTCCCACCTTTATATTTTGTATGATTTTTATTGAGCAATATTTCTCTATTGAGACATCTAGGTTCTCTCAGATTATTATTCCCATGGTTTACTTGGTTTTTTAAATTGTTACCATTTTCAATTTGACATGTACCATGACTATATACTCAGTAATGATGAAAAAAGTTGATACAAAATGATTTTGAGTGTCATTATAGAGACCGAGCATCAGTAGTATTTTTAATACAATTTTTCATAAATTATAAATTTGTCAAATATTAATATGATAATCAATACTTTATTATTAAATCATATCTCAATGAAAAAAACAATTGAATTTTAATTTTAGGGACACCATTTTTGGAGTCTTACCAAGATATAATAAAACATTGCACTTGCTACAATGGAACTTTGGAAGCTGTGTTGTAACCATTATTAGGTTGTATTTTAGATTTTGGAAAACACACTATGTTTTTTATAGCATGGTTTCTAGGACTAAGAATGTGTGATGGATCTAGGTTGATACTCATGACAATTTGTGATAGTTTTCATAGTTTAATCTTCTGGTATTCTGGTTATATTAGGACTACATGAATGTAATGCATAAAAATAATTTTTTATTTCATGGATTAATTGGATTATTATTGAAACATTTCATTATGTCATTAAATTTAAAATTTACATATATTTATTTTAGTATGATTATTTCTATTGTTTTTAATCAAATATGTTGGTATAGTCTCCCCACCATACTACGTGAGACCCAAACTATTAGTAAGCATCCTCCAACATATGGGGAGGAATTCTTGGGGTATTATATCTACCAATGGTCTAAGAATTGACTGGGGATATGTGGTGGTATGACCTAGTAAAATTTTATTAGCAATATTTTAGACTTACTATTTTGGAAAGGTAAAAAATAGAATAAGAATGTGTCAAGACATGGTATGGAGTTTTTCTTGGCGATTAGCCAACCCATGTATGAGGAATGCCCATGTTATTTGGGACTAAATTTTTATTTATACTATTCGATTATATATATTTGATCTAATATATCAAAAGATGACACACTATATTATGAGGTGAAGGATTGATATGATTCATCTCATGGAATATTAAGTCCAGAGGGGGTGTGTTCAGGAAACTTATCTAGCACCTATCATTCTTGTGCATGATGGAATTTTATTGTTTATCTAAACTATGACTTCAGTCCGTTATTTCAAGTGTCTGTGAAAATTTATATGTTTTTTCATGTAATTTTATTATTTTATCTTACATATCTTATCACATAAATTTTAAAATACATGTTCTATAACTACGTGGAGAGATTATCAAAATTTTCTAACTAAAAAAATGAAAATTCTTATAAGGACCCAAAGTTTCCAATGCTATTTCATCTTATAATTATGTCATATAATAACATGGAGTCACAAAAAAATGAACTACTATGTACAATGTGACTTTTAAATGTAATATTTTAACTATCATGTTTTTAATTTAGAAAAATGGTCATTTACAAATGTGATTAGTGAGTGATTTGGTGTCTGATAAGAAAAAAATATTCTTTTTATGAATAATAACATACCCTTATGAATGGTAGTTTACCATTATGAATAGTAATGTATAGTAATGAATTTTAATGAATAGAAAGTCATCCAAAAAATAGAAACATCACCTATGGATGTACAAATACTATTTAGATATCTTAAAAGTAAAAAAACGATCATATCATAAGTATTGGTATTTTTGTATGTGATAAATATTTTTTGTACAATTTTATAATTAATTTAATAATTTAAAATTGAAATTTATTTTCATAAAATGTAATCATAAATTTTTATTCTATTTTCTTATGTTTATACGATAATTTTATGGGAACTTGATTAAAATGTTAAGGTGTTATAAAATAAGTTATTGTATTAATGTTGATTTTGTTAATGATATTATGATTTTAATTTAAAATATACATTAAATTTTTTTAGAAAACTATTTTCAAAAATGGAGATCATTTATGAATTCTACACATTGAAAAATGGTGAGGGTGACTTTTTGGTAATAATATAGTTTTGAGTTTTCGGTATGTTGGATGACATCATAATGATATAATAATTAATAAAAAAATTTGGTTGACTTTTTTACAGTAAAATAAGATATTAGGTGTCCCATTTGGCATATTCCATGGGAAAATACCATGGGCAAGCCCATTGTTTTACAGAAACCACTAATGAGGTGTCTTTTTAAATTTATAAATCATTTATCTCTTTTATATTAAATACCCACTCTTTCATTAATTTTCATTCATTCCCAATCCCTCAACCTAGAATATCTTGTGTTATTACCTCCCTTGGATTCCTTAGAAGGTTTCCTCAATCCCCCATGATCCGAACAATCATGTTTGGGGACTAACTCTACAAGGTAAAGTAACCTTTCAACAGCCTCTTCCGTCAACACTTCTTTTACGTAATCACATTGAATTTTCTTTTTCATATGTTGGAGATTGATTTTATGTATCCCTATTACCATCCATTTCTTTTTCATATGATGATATATCATTTTTGGTCTCGCCAATTAATTTTATGAAATTTTAAACGACGTCGGTATGCAGCCAAATTTTCATTAGGGATCCCTCAACTTTTCTTTCATTTTCAAGATCATGCCTTTTCATTTTCTTTCCCCAACACCCTTCATCAAATAGATATGATAACCCCAGTGACATAAATGTACTGAAATATTGTTATTATAATGGTATGCTTCATTATCATGTCTTATTTACATTTCTTTTATACTAAAATGAAAACACCATCATAAATGTGTTGAATTACAACATTAAAGGCCGATGGGTTTTTAATTTTCTTTAGCTTCTTCTATTATGGTCATGAAATAATTTTCATGGTTTAACTAGACCATAATATATTTATTATGTCTCATATTTGGTACTGGAATTATTTTTTAAAAGTGTTTTTTATTTGTAAAAAAACATGTTCCTTGTAGACAAAACCCGCCAAATAACCCAAGTAGTTATCATTAAATAATTTATATAATGATTCATCTTCATGAAAAGTAACCAAATGGAATTTACAATCATGTATCCTCTTGTATTTTTACTAATAAATTTTAATTATAATTCTGGAAAACCATCCCCATTTTATATGATTCATCAAACATGAATATAATTAAACACGTCATTATTACCAAGGAAACTAATAGACCCAAACAATGAAGTTAAACCTCATAACCAATAAAATGGTTCTAAATGAACTCAAAAAGGTTTTAATAAATCATTTTAATATATAATAGGTTATTTAATAATTAATTAGTTCAACAAATTTTATTATTCTGGTCATTAATATAAATTGGAGAAGACCATCAGACTTAAGGTAAGGGATTCGACCCGAACAACCTTTATTCCATTAGGTTGATCTATCATTCTTTTTACACAAAAGAAATTTTCTTTTCATTTCATGAAAAACAGATAAATATAGTTTATATGGTCCAAACTCAGGTTTCAATATCCATACCCCATTCTCTTTCAAGGATATAAATGTTTTTAACTGAGTCCCTCATTAATTATTTACGATAAGCAAACCTATTTTAAAGAAACAACCCGACTTCATACCTGAGTTAAAGTACACTATATCTTATATTTTGAGCCACCATTTTATTTATAAAATCAGTTAATTTATTTTGAAAAACATCCCAGATCACTTATGGTTTGGTATAAAGGATTGTTCCCTTTTCTATTTTAAATTCACTATAATATTTTCCTTAAAACTGCTCAAAAATGTTTTAGTGCTACAATTTCCTAAATACGTTTTGTACATGTTGTTAGTTATAGTTGACATCTCTCACCGTGATAAATGGCCACACTGACTTATGAATTTCAATGTATATTGTTTTTCCTGTCTTTCATGGACACTTTTAAGATACACCCATTTATTATGCATTATGATATGATTGTGATACCAAATTCTTTCCATCGGTACCCTTATGTTTATGTGTGGATGATTTTGTATGATTATTTATTTGGAAAATATATTCATGTAAATGTTAATATGGGTGTTCCCAAATAGCTCTCTAATGTGTTGGGTAATGTTAAGTCTCATGATATGTTATGTGCAACGGTATTCGTGGTTAGCCTTGGCTTGTGGTACCATTGGAAACGATCATGGCGGTTAGAAATGACTCGTACTAAAGTCATATGTTATGTTTCAGCCACATTTATTTGATCCCATGTATATCTGTTGTATATGTTTCATGCTTTTGGTATAATGTTTTCCTGCCTCCTAACTCATGTGCTTATGATTTATTCTTATGTTCATTCCCTTACGGGGTTGTTTAGCTCATCCCTTTGTTCATTTGTTCCCCAGAGAACCCAATGAAAATGAATGAGCACAATTGAACATAGGAGATCATTTAGGAGTTTAAATAATAATTTTTTAAATAATTTTTGATTATGTACCTAGTCTTCCAAGACAATAGACTTCACGGTCCTTGGCATGTACTTTTATGTAAAATTATGCTTAAAATCATGTAATGTTATGTGTGAAAGGCTAGGGTCGCTATAGTTTGTTTCAAAGGATGGTGTAGTTATTTTTTGAGATTAAGAATATATAAATTTAGTAAGAACCTTAAGGATGTGGAATAGTATTAGAAAACATCCCTAAATTTTGGTAAGTATAGAATAAGTGGTTTATCAACAAGATCTATCCCTGTCTGGATACAAATAGGTAGAGGTGGCTCGGGCACAGATATACCTAGGAGTGAAAACTCTGATAAGGAGTTTCTGGATTGAACAGGGGTATACTATACATGACAATGGGCCTTGCTGTACTCTTGGTATTTACACCCATTGGATATATGACTTGGTAATTCACGAGCTTGGTACAAACCATTATTAAGTAGAAAAAACACATAATAATATAAGATTAGAAGTAGATAAAGGATAACCTAGACTGAAACGTATGAGAATAAATGTTAGGTTGTACTTCTCCTTTAAAAGTTTTTCCCCTTATATTCAAAGTTAATTTTTTATGCTCAATAGATAAGTATTACAGACCTCTAATTGTACATTGTTTTTCATAGATAATGGCAGGAAATAGAAGAACACATTCCAACAATCAATATGAAGGGGAATGAAATGAATGCCCAAATGATATTCCTGATATGAAGGGAACGGGTGCTCCAAACATCATGAAAAAACATTCTCAGCTAGCTCCAGTTATGAATAATTAGTTGAATCAGCTCAAACTCCCTCCACATCCAAGGAAACAAAATGTTTCTGAAGAATCCTTCATGTGGAATAGGCCTCAATTGTTTTGAGGATATTATTATCCCTACTCGCAAAACTATGGATTAATTCAATTGAAAATATATTCTCTATCCTCCAGTTCTTAGAAGAAGAGAATGTTGTATTGGCAGTCTATAATTTTGATGGGGAATCAGATCAGTGGTGGAAACTGTTCAAGAATACAAAGTCCCATGAAGAAATTGTTTATGTAGATTGGGAGGAATACAAGAGGATGTTTTCAATTTATACTTTCCTCAAACCCTGCATCTCAATATGGAAATAGGGTTCCATAGTATCTGGGATAAGGAAGATGAGTCCGTCAGGGTGTATGAAGAAAACATTACAAGTATTGCATGATAGATGTCACGAGCCGCCCTCGGGGTCCGTGCCGTGACTACCCCAAGCCCGCCTTCCATAGGCCAGGGGCTGGCGACTAGCACCAAGGCGTAAATCCAAGTAAAAAGGGAAGGCATTGCCTTTGTAAAGTAAACAAACACCACAGAGTAAGCAAGCGGAAAGTAAACACTAAGTAAAAATAGAGTACAACTGAAAGTGCGGAAAAGAAAAAGGGCGAGTATACAAACCCAAACTGAAAGTAAAGTACAACTTGAAAGGGAAAACAGCAACTGTAAAGTAAAAGCTGCAACACCGAGCTATCCACTGGAAATCCCACCTGAAGGGTGGGTACAGATAGCTCCACTGCTCCACGGGTCCCGCCGTCCGCTCCGAGCATGTCCCGCCCAGTGGTCCACCTCCAGGTACCGTCCTGCTCTGCAAGCCTCAGCTAAGATCAACGCTGTCCGTCGTCTGCAACCAACACAACGTAGTGCGGGCAAAGCCCGTGCAGGGGTGAGTATAATCTACTCAGTAGGGACCCCGAGACCCCTGAAGGTCTCTCAAATCCACAAAGGATAAACCATGAATAAAGGTACAATAACGAAGTAACAACCGACACTGCTTAGGTATATGCCCATACATATACCTAAGTCATCAATTTCAAATACGCTCCAACCTCCGAGCCCAAGTACAACTCAGTCCACACTGGAAAGTAAATGTATTCCACACAGGAAAGCAAAACGAAATCCACACAGGATAGCACAACACAATCCACACAGGAAAACAACAGGATTCAGCTCACACAGGTATACTTCTTCAAAAGACGATAAAGATGATCTCTGATACATCTAATTCGTCGGACCCACGAAGGATCGATAGGTAACTAACCCCCGCAAAAGACCCACACAGGATCGGGCCCACGTAGGACCTGTAGGCGCTGGTTCACACAGGACCGCTGAGCGCAAAGACACACACAGGATCGGACCCACACAGGATCGGGCCCACACAGGACCTGTAGCACTGATCCACGTAGGATCGCTGAGTGCTGTAGTCATCGTCGTCGAATCCACACAGGATCTCTGTACTGTCGTCGTCGCAGTCACAGTAGCAGTAGTAGCAGTAGTAGCAGTCACAGTCGCAGCCAGCACTAGGGTTCCCGCACACAGCAAGCTCGTACAGGAGGATCCGCTCCACGAGCCGAGTGGCTGATACATCAACTGTCACAAAGTCCAGAGTTGATGTATCCAAAAGTTCTGTATCGTCAACAGGAACTCAACGCAACAGACGGCGCGTCGATCGGACGCCCGGTCTGAGAGTTATTGGCATTTTCGTCCCCGGGGCCCGGTTGGTTTTTAAGGCAAAACCAACCCGACTGTACTCCACCTGCGTCCAAACCTTGGGCGGAGTATGCCAAAAGATCCGTCTCACTAAGAGGAACACAACAAAGTTGACGGCACGTCAATCGGACGTCCGTAGCTCAAGATATCAATGTTTCCGCTCCGAAGACCCGGTTGGTTTCGTGAACGAACTAACTCGGCCGAACTCAAAGTATTCCGAAACTTTGAGTGCGATATACCGAAACGACCGTCTCGATATAAGGATCGTGTTCCCGCAGACGGTTCGTCGATCGGAGGTCCGTGGCTCAATTTATGGCCAAAAGACTGAAACCGTCTTGAAAACGGGGGGTCCGGGTCCGGGCCGACCCGGCCCGGCGCGGCGTCCTGGCGCCGCACAAAGGCAGCGCGCGGGGGGCAGGGCCCCCGCTTTATTGGAATGGCGGCGCGGCTTTTAGCCACGCCATTTGGAAACCCCCCCCCCCCCCTCGTGGGGGGGCCTGCTTTGAAGAAAACCGGGGGGCCGGCTGCCCCCCTCAAAGAAACCGCCCCCCTCATAAATGGGGGGGGTTTAGAGCTGGCTGGGGGAATTAAATTCCCCCGGCCTTTGACCTTCCGTTCGGCCATCTGCCGGCCAGTTTTTCTTCAACGGGACCGGAAAACCGGTCCCCTTTCCGGCTTCCGACGCCGGCGGCCCGGCCGCCGGTCTTCTCGTCCCGCCGCGGCCCGGAACCGGCCGCGGTGTTCGTTGTCCGGCGCGCTGCGACGGCACCGCGCCCCTCCGCCACGCCTTTGATTTCCTCGGTGCGACGACGTCGCGTTCTTGATGATCCTTCCACGGCGCGGCGCGACGGCGCCGTGCAATTTAATCGTGCGAAAATCCGCATGGTGCGACGGCACCACGCCAACTTGTATCAACCGCAGGATAAATTATCAAGAACAAAGGAGGGGGTTCGGCCGTGTTCATGCGGTCCGGCCCCCTCACGTTAAATGATAACACATAATGAAAATCCTCACGTTAGTCATGCTAGAACCACGAACAAGGATAAATAAATAAACAAATAATAACAACCCCTACCTTGGGTTCAAGTTCGAAGATTGTCAACGACCCGCGGAATACAACGTCGCGGAGGTCGGGCGTCGCGGTAATCGTTCGTCAAATCTGATGACGAAAAGGTATCTCCGAAGAGGTACGTCATTGGCGAATCTTCGTATGCCGACGAAGGAAGTCCGAGGAGGAAGCGGCGTTCCCTTTCGTTGACACGGAAGATGAAAAGAGAGGAGCGGCGTTCTTCGTCGGAGCTTGAGCGTTCTTCGTCAAGCTTGAGTGTTCTTCGTCAAAGTTTGAAGAAGAAAGAAAAGCTCTCAATCCTCTCAAGATGGAAAAACAAAACTAACCCAATAAAATAAGCTATGAGCTTATTTTATTAACTCAACCAAACCTTTTTGAATTTCAATGGTTTGAAATTCAAATAAGATAACTCCAAATTAATTAACAAGTTGACATGTCAATTAAAAGGGGGGTTAAAGGAGTTTGAGAGGAGATGAAAAGTTTAGGGTTCGTGTGGGCCCCACCACACTTAATCCTCTCAAGGGAGGTTAAGTGGGTGTGGGTCCCACCCCTAACTTCCTTTGAGATAAGTTAACCAACAAGTTTAAATAAAAATTTGTAATCCACAATTTTTATTTAACTTATTCTAAACTCCCAAAAACTAACTCTCAACCCGAAATAAACGCAACCTCGGAAAAGGTCTCCTTAAGCGAATATCGGCGCTGCGAGTTCATCGTTGTCCTCAGATTTCAATTCCGAGCACCGGATCAAAAGTTAGGAATTCCCGCTCGTTCGTTCACTGAACGTACCCGAGCCAAACTTCGGAAATTGATTCCGGGCACACCGGGCCTCGGAATCAGGTGCCGTCTGAAACCGAGCTCTTGTAAAATTCCAAAGAAAATTAAGAAAAAAATTCCCTTGAATTTTACGGGTCTTTACATTACTCCCACCTCAGGGCTTTACGTCCCCGTAAAGATACATCAAAAAACTAGGGAAACAAATGAGGGTACTGAGCACGCATCTGAGCCTCCCGCTCCCATGTGCTCTCCTGGAGGTTCCCGTGCTGCCATATGATGCGCACAAGAGGAATCGATCGCCCACGCAGGACCCGCTCCTGTCGATCCTCTATCTCCACCGGGACCTCCGTAAAAGTCTCCCCATCGTCAACGTCAAGCTCCCCATGGTCAATGATGTGCGTCGGGTCGTGCACGTATCTCCTTAGCTGGGATACGTGCAAGGCGTCGTGCACCCGGTGCAACTGAGGTGGCAGAGCCAGGCGATAAGCCGCCTCGCCAACCCTGCTGAGGACCTGGAAGGGTCCGATGAAGCGCGGAGATAACTTGCCGCCTCGGCCAAATCTCCGAATACCACGTCGAGGTGAGACCCGCAAGAAGACGTGGTCGCCATCCTCGAACTCTAGTGGCCTCCGCCTCCTGTCAGCGTATGACTTCTGCCGGCTCTGTGTTGTCCTCATCCGCTCCTGGATGACCTGGACCTTCTCTGTCGTGGCCTGGACCATTTCTGGTCCCACAAGTGCTGACTCCCCAGGGTCTGCCCAGCACAAAGGAGATCTACAAGGTCGGCCGTACAACGCCTCATAAGGTGCCATCCCGATGGTGGAGTGGTAGCTGTTGTTGTACGCAAACTCCACCAAGGGTAGGTGGTCCTCCCAGCTACGACCAAAGTCTAGGACACATGCGCGGAGCATGTCCTCGAGAGTCTGAATGGTCCTCTCCATCTGACCATCCGTCTGAGGGTGAAAGGCTGTGCACAGACGTAGCTGCGTCCCGAACGCCTCCTGTAACCCCTTCCAAATCCGGGATGTAAAGCGAGCATCTCGATCGGAGACGATAGATGATGGCACACCGTGGAGCCGCAAAATCTCCTGAACGTAGAGACGTCCCAAGCTCTCCACTGAGCCCTGCTCTCTAATAGGTAAGAAGTGTGCCGACTTGGTGAGTCGGTCAACAATCACCCAGATGTAGTCGTGACCTCTGGAAGTGCGTGGAAGTCCAGTCACGAAGTCCATAGATATGCCGTCCCACTTCCACTCCGGAACCTCCAAGGGCTGTACCAAGCCCGCTGGTACCTGATGCTCTACCTTCACCTGCTGGCAGGTGAGCCATCGAGAAACGAACTCTGCTACTGCCTTCTTCATGCCTGGCCACCAGTGCTGTCGTCTGAGGTCCTGGTACATCTTTGCCACTCCAGGATGTACCGCCAAAGGAGAAGTGTGAAACTCTCTCAGAACTTCCTCTCGTAAAGAGACTGGTACCATGGTACGTCCTCTGAAAAGGATGTCGTGCTCTGCTCCAAGGGAGAAACCATCAGGTGCCTGTCCCGAGGATATCTATGCATGCCATGTCTCACAGTCAGCATCCCCACGCTGTGCCTCCCTGACTCGCTGCAGTAGTGGAGGAGTGACTGTGAGAGATTGAAGGAAGGCTGCTCCATCTCTATCCACGAAGGATATCTGCAAAGAGGCTAGCTGCTCTGTCGCCTCCTCAAGTAGCTGAATGCCCGTCCTCCTGCTGAGGGCATCAGCTACTACTTTCCCCTTCCCAGGAGTATAGACTATCTCAAATTCATAGTCCTGGAGGAACTCGAGCCATCGCCGCTGTCTCAGGTTCAGGTCCTTCTGCGAGAAGATATACCTGAGACTCTGATGATCGGAAAAGACTGTAAAGCGCTCGCCCATCAGATAGTGTCGCCATTTCTTCAGAGCGAAGACCACTGCTGCTAACTCCAGGTCATGGGTAGCGTAGTTCTGCTCATGCAGCCTCAACTGACATGATCCATAGGCGATCACTACCCGCTCCTGCATCAGAACACATCCGAGTCCGGTCCCTGATGCATCGCAGTAGACTACGTACCCTACTCCCTCCTCAGGCAACCTCAAGATAGGTGCGCTAGTCAATCTCTGTCTCAGCTCCTGGAAGCTCTGCTGACATCTGTCTGACCACACGAAGGGTTTCCCCTTCTTCGTCAAAGCTGTGAGTGGTGCCGCAACTCTAGAGAAGTCTGGCATGAATCTCCGATAGTATCCAGCTAGTCCCAAGAAACTCCGAACCTCAGTCACGCTCCTGGGTGGCTCCCATGCTAACACAGCCTCGATCTTCGCAGGATCCACTGCAACTCCCGCCTCAGAGATAACGTGTCCCAAGAAGTGTACCTCACGTATCTAGAACTGGCACTTCGAGAGCTTACCATAAATCTGGTGCTCTCGGTGTGTGTCTAGTACAACTCGCAAGTGATAGGCGTGCTCCTCCTCAGTCGTAGAGTAAATCAGAATGTCGTCAATGAAGACCACGACAAACTGATCGAGGTATGGCTGAAAGATCCTGTTCATGAGAGCCATGAACACTGCTGGAGAATTGGTTACACCGAAAGGCATAACCAAGAACTCATAGTGGCCATACCGACATCTGAAGGTCGTATTCTGCACATCCTCGTCTCTGACTCTGAGCTGATGATAGCCTGACCTGAGGTCTATCTTCGAGAACCACCGTGCTCCCTTGAGCTGATCAAAGAGGTCATCAATCCTCGGTAGCGGATACTTGTTCCTCACTGTCACCTGGTTCAGGCGACGATATTCAACACAAAGTCGTAGGCTCCCGTCCGCCTTCTTGGCAAACAAAATCGGGGAAGCCCAGGGTGAAACACTGGGTCGGATGAACCCCTTGCCCTGCAAGTCCTCCAACTGTACCCGTAGCTCTCGAAGCTCGGCGGGGGCCATCTGGTATGCTGGAGTGGATATCGGGGCTGTCCCGGGGTACAAGTCAATATAAAAGTATACCTCCCTGCGAGGAGGTAGCCCTGGAACGTCGTCAGGAAAAACGTCCGCAAACTGATCCACCACTACAGGAAAACCAGAACTCCGCACGTCAACTGGTCCAAGGATGAGGCTAGCCAACTGATGAGTGATGGGTTGTCCTCTCCTCCGTGGAAGTCCATCCTATGCTGCTAAGGCTCCCTTCTCGCCGATGAAGGTGAACCTGCTCCCATCGGTGCGTACACATCGCACCTTGCGCCTGAAACAGTCAATCTGTGCATGGACCGTAGATAGCCAATACATGCCCAAGATGACGTCGTAAGGCCTCGACGCTGCTACAAGAAGATCCCAGCCAAAGCTCTCGCCTCCTAGAGTAAGCTCACACTGCCGGCACCAGTGCGTAATCGTCGAGTCTGCTACCGTAGGAGTCTCTAGTCGTAAGGATCGAGCCAACGGCTCTGTCGGAATCTCCGAGCTCCGAACAAGGGTAGCGGCTATGAAAGAGTGACTCGCTCCTGTGTCTATAAGAACTGCAGCAAGGGTGGAATAGACACAGATAGTACCTCGAATCATCTCGGGTGCGCCGTGGTCGTAGGCCTCTGCTGCCTGGAACTGTGCCTGTCTCTGCCCGCCAGCTCCCTGTGGTCGGGGTGGACCTCCTGGTGGTGGTGGTGGCAGAGCCTCATAGCGTCGCCCACCACCGGCTGCTCGTCCAGATCCTCTGCCTCATCCGCCTCCTCCCTGCGGACTGCCACGGTCGACCCTCTACCTCTGCCTCGGTGGTCCCTCAACTGTCTGCTGCTCCTCAGCATGGCGGGTCGGGCAGTCACGAGCCATGTGGCCCTGCCCGCCGCACGAGTAGCACTGTTTGACTCTCGAAAGACTGGCTCCTCGCTGTGTGCCCCGCACTACTGAGCCAGTGCCCTGAGGTCATCTGCCTGAGGGTCTGGTCTGTCTGGACCCCTGAGTCATCTGTCGACTGCCTGCTGCAGATGACTCTGCCACGTGCCGCCCTGCGGTGGGTCGCTGCGCTGGTGTAGACTCAGCAAGGAATCTCTCGATCAGAAGGGCCCGCTCCAGTACTCCTGTCTGAGTCGGTATGCTGAGGGAGATCAGCGATGCCCTGATCTCGTGTCTCAAACCCTGCTCGAAGGTCCGGGCCCGGAACAATTGGTCCCGTAACATGTCGGTCGAGTAGCGCGAGAGATCAGTAAATCTCGCCGAGTACTGAGCGACCGTCATGCTGCCCTGCCGCAGCTGAAGAAGCTCCTGGATACGCACCGCACGAAGGGTGGTTGGGACGAACTCCGAGCGGAAGAGGCTCTCAAAGTCCGTCTATAGTAGAGATGCCTCATCGTGCACCTGGAGCATCAAGCTCCACCATCGTCCTGCTGCTGCATGTAGTAGGCTCACAACGAGGATCACCATGAGGTCTGCTGGTGTCCTCACTAGCCTAAACACACGTACCACTGCCTCCAGCCAGTCCTCTACTGCCTGGGGATCCGTCTCCCCGCGAAACCTGGGTGGTCGCTAGCGCTGAAACTCATGCAGTGCACTGAGGCGACGTGCATCGTCAGCGGCTGGTGCTGGAAGTATCGGTGGCTCGACGGGTAGAGCTACCGCCGGTGCCACTACTGACAAAGGGCCCTGCACCGAGGCCTCGTCGCTCGGTGGGCTGTCGTTACACTCGACTCTCGGAACCCTAGCTGGCTATCGTCGTGGGGCCATCCTGAAAAGGAAACAGGTGCGCCACGGTCAGAACAGTATACCTGGTGAGCTGATATAAGTAATCACAATGAAAACTTTGAAACACACACACAATCAATGTTTTTGTGCATTAAGTCAGGAATCAGAAGTCAGGGTCCTGGTGTACGGATACGTCGGCCGCCGAACCAACACTGGACTCCCTGGACTGATAACCACACTCAATACGCTAAACATTATTGCTTCACATAGAAAAGATCAGAGTTCGCGGTAGAACCGAACTCCTCTGATACCAATTTGTCACGACCCGCCCTCGGGGTTCGTGCCGTGACTACCCCAAGCCCGCCTTCCATAGGCCAGGGGCTGGAGACTAGCACCAAGGCGTAAATCCCGGTAAAAAGGGAAGGCATTGCCTTTGTAAAGTAAACAAACACCACAGAGTAAGCAAGCGGAAATTAAACACTAAGTAAAAACGGAGTACAACTGAAAGTATGGAAAAGAAAAAGGGCCAGTATACAAACCCAAACTGAAAGTAAAGTACAACTCGAAAGGAAAAACAACAACTGTAAAGTAAAAGCTGCAACACCGAGCTGTCCACTGGAAATCCCACCTGAATGGTGGGTACAGATAGCTCCACTGCTCCACGGGTCCCGCCGTCCGCTCCGAGCACGTCCCGCCCAGCGGTCCACCTCCACGTACCGTCCTGCTCTGCAAGCCTCAGCTAAGATCAACGCTGTCCGTCGTCTGCAACCAACACAACGTAGTGCGGGCAAAGCCCGTGAAGGGGTGAGTATAAGCTACTCAGTAGGGACCCCGAGACCCCTGAAGGTCTCTCAAATCCACAAAGGATAAACCACGAAGAAAGGTACAATCATGAAGTAACAACCAACACTGCTTAGGTATATGCCCATACATATACCTATGTCATCAATTTCAAATACGCTCCAACCTCCGAGCCCAAGTACAACTCAGTCCACACTGGAAAGTAAACGTATTCCACACAGGAAAGCAAAACAAAATTCACACAGGATAGCACAACACAATCCACACAGGAAAACAACAGGATTCAGCTCACACAAGTATACTTCTTCAAAAGATGATAAAGATGATCTCTGATACATCTAAGTCGTCGGACCCACGAAGGGTCGATAGGTAACTAACCCCTACAAAAGACCCACACAGGATCGGGCCCACGTAGGACCTATAGGCGCTGGTTCACACAGGACCGGTGAGCGCAAAGACCCACACAGGATCGGACCCACATAGGATCGGGCCCACACAGGACCTGTAGCACTGATCCACGTAGGATCGTTGAGTGCTGTAGTCATCGTCGTCGAATCCACACAGGATCTCTGTACTGTCGTCGTCGCAGTCACAGTAGCAGTAGTAGCAGTAGTAACAGTCACAGTCACAGCCAACACTAGGGTTCCCGCACACAGCAAGCTCGTACAGGAGGATCCGCTCCACGAGCCGAGAGGCAGATACATCAACTGTCACAATGTCCAGAGTTAATGTATCCAAAAGCTCCGTATCGTCAACAGGAACTCAACACAACAGACGGCGTGTCGATCAGACGCCCGGTCTGAGAGTTATTGGCATTTTAGTCCCCGGGGCCCGGTTGTTTTTTAAGGCAAAACCAACCCGACCGTACTCCACCTACGTCCAAAACTCGGGCGGAGTATGCCAAAAGATCCGTCTCACTAAGAGGAACACAACAAAGTTGACGGCATGTCAATCGGACGTCCGTAGCTCAAGATATAAGCGTTTCCGCTCCGAAGACCCGGTTGGTTTCGGGAACGAACTAACCCGGCCGAACTCAAAGTATTCCGAAACTTTGAGTGCGATATACTGAAACGACCGTCTCGATCTAAGGATCGCGTTGCCGCAGACGGTTTGTCAATCGGATGTCCGTGGCTCATGTTATGGACAAAACACCGAAACCGTCTCGAAAACGGGGGGTCCGGGTCCGGGCCGACCCAGCCCGACCCCCCCCCCCCGGGTCGGCCCGAACCAAAGGCAGCGCGCGGGGGGCAGGGTGCCACACAGAGGCAGCGCGCGGGGGGCAGGGCCCCCGCTTGATTGGAATGGCGGCGCGGCTTTTAGCCGCGCCATTTGGAAACCCCCCCCCCCCCTCGTGGGGGGGGCCTGCTTTGAAGAAAACCGGGGGGCCGGCTGCCCCCCTCAAAGAAACCGCCCCCTCATAAATGGGGGGGGGGTTAGAGCTAGCCGGGGGAATTAAATTCCCCCGGCCTTTGACCTTCCGGTCGGCCATCTGCCGGCCGGTTTTTCTTCAACGGGACCGGAAAACCGGTCCCCTTTCCGGCTTCCGACGCCGGCGGCCCGGCCGCCGGTCTTCTCGTCCCGCCGCGGCCCGGAACCGGCCGCGGTGTTCGTTGTCCGGCGCGGTGCGACGGCACCGCGCCCCTTCGCCGTGCCTTTGATTCCCTTCGACGCGGCGCGACGGCGGCGCGTTTTTGATGATCCGTCCACGGCGCGGCGCGACGGCGCCGCACAATTTAATCGTGCGAAAATCCGCATGGTGCGACGGCACCACGCCAACTTGTATCAACCGCAGGATAAATTATCAAGAACAAAGGAGGGGGTTCGGCCGTGTTCATGCGGTCCGGCCCCCTCACGTTAAATGATAACACATAATGAAAATCCTCACGTTAGTCATGCTAGAACCACGAACAAGGATAAATAAATAAACAAATAATAACAACCCCTACCTTGGGTTCAAGTTCAAAGATTGTCAACGACCCGCGGAAGACAACGTCGCGGAGGTCGGGCGTCGCGGTAATCGTTCGTCAAATCCGATGACCAAAAGGTACGTCTGAAGATGTACGTCGTTGGCGAATCTTCGTATGCCGATTAAGGAAGTCCGAGGAGGAAGCGGTGTTCCCTTTCGTTGACACGGAAGACGAAGAAGAGAGGAGCGGCGTTCTTCGTCGGAGCTTGAGCGTTCTTCGTCAAGATTGAGTGTTCTTCGTCAAAGTTTGAAGAAGAAAGAAAAGCTCTCAATCCTCTCAATATGGCAAAACAAAACTAACCCAATAAAATAAGCTAAGAGCTTATTTTATTAACTCAACCAAACCTTTTTGAATTTCAAAGGTTTGAAATTCAAATAAGATAACTCCAAATTAATTAACAAGTTGACATGTCAATTAAAAGGGGGGTTAAAGGAGTTTGAGAAGAGATGAAAAGTTTAGGGTTCGTGTGGGCCCCACCACACTTAATCCTCTCAAGGGAGGTTAAGTGGGTGTGGGTCCCACCCCTAACTTCCTTTGAGATAAGTTAACCAACAAGTTTAAATAAAAATTTGTAATCCACAATTTTTATTTAACATATTCTAAACTCCCAAAAACTAACTCTCAACCCAAAATAAACGCAACCTCGGAAAAGGTCTCCTTAAGCGAATATCGGCACTGCGAGTTCATCGGTGTCCTCGGATTTCAATTCCGAGCACCGGATCAAATGTTAGGAATTCCCGCTCGTTCGTTCACTGAACGTACCCGATCCAAACTTCGGAAATTGATTCCGGGCACACCGGGCCTCAGAATCAGGTGCCGTCTGAAACCGTGCTCTTGTAAAATTCCAAAGAAAATTAAGAAAAAAATTCCCTTGAATTTTACGGGTCTTTACAATAGACCTCTGGCTTTGAAATGATCAGTGAAAGAAAAGTAAATCGCTTCTTTAGTAGACTAATGTTGACTGTTTGAAAAGTGTTGGCAATTCGAGACATCGATAGTTATGAAGAGATCATTCGTTGTTCCCTCTTGGTTAAAATGATGATTGAAGAATCTCAGTGGTCTCATGGGCCTGGTGAGAAAAAGTGGAAAATGGAGAACAACTTGGTTGGTTCAATAAAAAATTCTGATGATGGAAAAACTCCCAAATATCCCATTTGTAAAATTTTTGGGAAGAAGTATCTAAGGAACTATTTAAAAGGAACCAATAATTGCTTCAAATGTGGAAATAAGGGAAATCTGTCCATGAACTTCTGAAGGGATATGAGAAATACCACTAATGTGGAAGAATGAATGATGGTTTAGAACAAAACATAGCATGTAGTGTAGTGTTACAATGGAAAGGATCATGTACATTATTAAAACAATTTCCTTAAGACAAGGGTTGTCATAGGAAATCAACAACAACCTCCAAGAAAACAAGGAAGGGCTTATTCTATCACTACTACTAAGGTGGAGTTGGAAAACGACGTGGTGACCGGTACACTAGTTATTCATTCAAAAATGGAGAACGTTCTATTTGATTGTGGTTCTATGCATTCTATCATATCATTCTGGTTTAGTAGTACTATTATACCACCACCTCAAATTATTTAGTAAAAATATTTATGAGAATAGCGAGTGGGGAAATTATTGCATCAATGGTTTATAACCCCTCCCTGATTAACATTTTTAGACTGAACCTCCCAGAAAATATCATCATAGTTCCTTTAAAAGAGTTTTATACATTCATGTGTATGGATTAGATGTCTTTATATAAGGGAAACATAAATTTTTGGGAAAGTGATATCACTCTTCTCATCCCAAAGCATCCTCTGATTCAGTACAAGTGTAAGAAGAATGATGAATCATATTTATAATCATCATATCAAGTGTGGATATTGTTGGCTTAGGAGAAAGAATATCCAGCTCAAATGATTGAGACAAAGGAGAGAATCATGCTTGAAGACATGCCCATCCTAATAGATTATACTGATGTATTCCCAAAAGAGTTTCTTGGTCTTCCTCAAAATCCAAAGGTTGACTTCTCAATTGAACTTATCTCTGGATCCGTTCCTATCTCAAAGACACCGTACCAAATGGACACCGTACATATGGAAGAGCAACATAAGCAGTTATAGAAGAACTTGGAAAAGGGTTTTATATTCCATAGTGCTTCACCATGGGGTGTTCCGCTTTGTCAAAAAGAACAATGGTTCAATGCAACTATACATTTATTATAATGAGATCAGTAAAATAAAGATAAAGAACATATATCCCCTTCCACAAATAGATGACTTGTTCGATCAGATTCATGGACATGTTATTTCTATGAGGTATAACTTTGGCCTGGATATCAACAATTAATGTTGAGGAATATATTCCCAAAAACAGCCTTTCAAACAAGGTATGAACACTATGAGTGAATTGTTATGCCCTTTGGACTCACAAATGCTCCATAAATATTCATCGACTTAATGAAAAGAGTATTTAGTGATTACCTCAACAAAATTTGTGGTAGTCTTTATTGATGATATTCAGAAATACTCAAAGAACCAGGAGGAACATGAGGATCAATTGAAAACTATGTTAAAAACATTGTAATGAGATAATATGTGGGCAATGTACATTAAATGTGAGTTTTGTATAGAGGAAGTGTCATTCTTGGGGAATGTTATTACCATCAAATAGATATATGTGTACCCTTCCAAGACAAAGGCTATTGAAGAGTGCCCCAAGACAACTTCTGTAATGGAGATCTGCAACTTTCTAGGTCCAGTGGGGTATTATCGATGATTTGTGAAAAATATTTCATGCTTGTCAAACCCAATGGCCAAGATGCCACAGAAGGGAGTGATGTTTGTCTGGATTCAGGAATGTGAAGATTGTTTCATGGTGTTGAAAAAAGGGTAATCACTGCGCCAGTACTCACACTCCCAGCAAGTGGAGAAATTTTTGTGGTGTATAGTGATTCCTCTATGAATTTTTTAGGTAGTGTACAAATGAAATATAATAATTTGATAGCCTACACCTAAAGGAAGCTGAAAATCAATGATAAAAACTATCCCACGAATTATACGGAGTTAGCGGCTATGATCGTTGCATTGAAAATATGGTGGCATTATCTCTTTGGGGAGAAGTGTGAGATTTATATACGAATCACAAGAGTCTCAAATATATATTCACACAAAAATAGATTAATATGAACCTGTGAAGATGGATAGAGCCCATTTAGGATTATTACTATGCAATACACTACCATCCCTGAATGGAAAACAAGGTGGTAGATGCCTAAACTAGAAATGATCATGTAGTTTTAACAATTTTGATAACTGAAAAGGATCCTATCTTCATAGATTTGTAGAGTATGGACTTGGTAATCATTAAGGAAAGAACATAATCAATCCTTTCTCGAATGATTGAACAACTGTCTCTCAAGGAGAAAATAAATGATGCTCAAGGAAAAGATGTGGAAATTTAGAAATGGGTGGAAGATATCAGAAATGGGAAATAATATGATTTTAAAATTGATGATGAAGGATTCATATGTTTTGGGTCATGATTATGTGTACCATCTGATCCAGAGATAAAGAAGGAGATTCTGAATAACACCCATAGGTCAACATTCTATATCCAAATAAGGAGCACAATGATGTATCGATATCTCCATGAGAACTTTTTGTGGGACAATATGAAAAGGGATATTATTGAATATACATCAAAGTACCTGGTATGTCAACAAGTGAAGGATGAAAGAAAAAATATTAAGGGGATGATGCAACCATTACCCATACCAACAGGGACGTGAGAGAAAATCACCCTAGTCACTATCATAGGACTTCGAAGGAAATCTAGAGGAAACAATGTATATGGGTCATTGTGGACCATCTTAGGAAGAAAACTCAATTTATCATGATTCGAGGAGACATCTCATTTGGTCAACTTGCATGGATATATTTCAATGAATTGGTAATGATTCATGGGGTACCACTATCTATTGTTTCCGATCATGATATGATATTCTCCTAGATGTTCTGGAAAAGTCTTCAACATTCTCAAAGTACTGAAATGATCTTTAGTATGGCCTATCATCCTCAAACTGATGGCCAATTATAGAGAACTATTTAGAAACTAGAAGATATGTTGAGAGAATTCTCTACGGACTTCAAATGAGTATGAGACCATCATATTCCACTGGTTGAATTATCATAAAACAACAATTTCCACTCAAGAATCCCAATGGCACCATATAAAGCCCTTTATTGGAAAAGGTGCAGAACACCAGCGTGTTGGGATGTAGTCGGAGAGCGTAAGATGATAGGACCTGAAATGGTCGCAGAAATGGTGGAGAAGGTGAAAATCATTTAGCAGCATATCAAAGAAGCCCAAATTCGACAAAAGAGTTGTGCATACAATCATCGATGAGGCCATGAGTTCAAAGTTGGAGACAAGGTACTTATATTCATATCTTATTGGAGGAAGGTCAGGAGGTTTAGAAACAAAGGGAAGCTTAGTCCCACATACATTGGACCATTTTATATCCTTGATAGAGTTGGAGCTATGGCCTTTCAACAAGCACTTCCACCTGCCATGTCCAAAGTAAACAATGTCTTTCATGTATAACTCCTACGGATGTACATACCAAACTCTACACATGTACTCTCTTAGGAGGTGGTACAGTTAGAGGATGGCCTTTTATATGAAGAAAATCTAAGAAATATCTTCTATCGTAGAGATAAAATTATATATAACAAGAATACTCACTTGGTCAAGGTACTATGGTAGAACCATAATTATGAAGAGGCAACATGGGAACTGGAGGATGCAATGAAAGAAAATTACCAGCACCTGTTTATTTCCTAAAATGTGAAAGAAATTTTAGAGGGAGAGATTTCTTAATGGGGGAAGAATTTAATGACCCAAAGTTTTAAATGTTATACCTTCTTATAATTATTTAATATAATAACATGGAGTCACAACACAATGAACTACTAATTATAATGGGACCTTCAAATAGAAGTTCGTCACTATTGTGTTTTTAATTTCAAAAAATGGTTATCTACAATTATGATCAGAGAGTGATTTGGAGTATGACAAGACAAACATAATTTTTGATTAATATTAAAAAACCCTTATGAATAGTTTCATACCTTCATGAATAGAAATTAATAGTAATGAATAAAAATCATCTAAAAAATAGAAACCTCACACATGGATGTGTAAATACAATTTGGACATCTTAAAAAAAATGATCATAGAATATGTATTGGTATTTATGTATGTAATAAATATTTTATTTAAAATTTTATAATTAATTTAATATTCTAAAATGGAAATTTATTTTCATATAATGTAATAATAAATATTTATTTTATTTCTTTATTGTTTTTAGATAATTTTATCGGACCTTGGTTAATTTTTTAAAGGGTTATAAAATGATTTTTTTAATGTTTATTTTGTTGAATAAATTAGGATTTTTATTTAAAAATTAAATTACATATATTTAGAAAATTATTTTCAAAAAATTCACGTCATTTTTTAATTCTACACTTGAAAATTTCTTAGGGTGAATTCTTGGGAGTTTTCTAAAAAACATGAATTTTTCAGGAATAGTAAAAATATGGTTTTGAGTTTTCAGTTTGTTGGATGACATCAGAATGATATAATAATTTATAAAAAATTATGGTTGAATTTTTTAAAGAAAAATACGATATTAGGTTTCCCAAAAGGCTTATACCAGGGGAACATACCATGGGCAGGCCCACTTGTTTACAAAAACCACTACTGAGGTATCTTTTAAAATTAATAAAAAATTATCTCTCTTTTACTATAAATACCTACTCTACCCTTCATTTTTTCATTAAAAATCCCTCACCCTCATTAATCTAGTGGTTTTACCTCCCTAAGAGTCCTTACAAGCTGTCCTCAATCCCCAAGAATCCAACCTTCATGTTTTAGGACTAACTCCACAAGGAAAGGGAACCTTTCATCCTCATCTTTTGTCAACACTTCATTTATGTTATCTCTTTGAATTTTATTTTTCATATGTATGGTATTTATTTAATGCATCCATCTTACTATACTTTTTTATTCCATATGATGAGATACCATCTATTCTCTCAACAATTCATTTTTTTAAATTTTAATCAATGATTTTAGTATGCTGAATTTTTATCAGGGATATCTCCACTTTTCTTTCATTTTCACATTTATGCCTTTTCTATTTCATTCCTCACATCCCTTTACCCAACTGGTATGATAACTCCAGTAACATACATGTACTGTAATTTTATTATTCTAATAGGTTATTTCATTATCACCTCTTTTTACCTTTCTTTTATACTAAAATGAAAACAATATCCGTGATGTGCTAATTTACCACATTCAAGGATGATGGGTTTTCAATTTCTGTTATCATCTTTAATTCTAGTCACTCACTCATTTTTATAGTTGAACCAGACCATTATATATGTATTATTTCTCATATTCAGTTCTAGAATAATTTTGTAAACATGGTTTTTATTTTTTAAAAACATGTTCCATGTGGTTAAAACCCGCAAAATAATTAATGCAGTTATCAATAAATAATATAAATAATGATTCATCTCCATGTCAAGTAACCAAATATAATTTATAATCATGTAAAATCTTTTATTTTCACTAATAATTTGTAACTCCAATTATGGAAAACCATTCCCATTTTACATGATTCTTCAAACATGAATATAAGTATACCGATCATTAGAACAAAGGAAACAAATGGAGTCGAACAATAAAATTGAACCTCAGAACCAACCAAAAGGATATTAATGAAGTCAAAAATGTTTTAATAAATCATTTTAATATATAATAGGTTATTTTAATATTAATTAATTAACCAAATTTTATTATTTATGTTTCTAATATCAAGTGTATAACACCATTAGATATATGGTAAGGGATTCTACCCGAACCACATTTATTCATTTGGGTTGCTCTTTCTTTTTACCCAAAATAAGTTGACTTTTTTTTATTATAAAATTATACATGATTTTTATATGCTACAAACTCATGTTTAAGGATCCATCCTTAATTCTCTTTCGGGGAAATACTTATTTTTAAGTGAATCCCTATATAATTATTGCCGATAAGCGAACCTATTTTAAGAAACATCTTGATTTCTAACCTTCTTTCTAGTATACTGTATCTTCAGTTTTAAGCCACCATTTTAATAATAAAATCATTAATTTCATTGTGAGAAACATCACTGTTCACATTTGGTTTCATATAAAGGATGTTTCCCAATTCTATTTTAAAGTCTCAATAGTATTTTCCTTAAAAATGCTCAAATGTGTTTTTGTACTAGAGATTCATAAGTAAGTTTATTACATGTTGTCAGTTATACATGACATCACTCACAATGACACATGGATACATTACCTTATAAATGTACACGTATATTGTAGTTCCATTCTTTTATGGACACTATTATGATATGGCGATTTATTATGCTTTATGATATGATTGTGATACCCACTTCTTTCCCTAGGCACACTTATGTTTATGTGTGGTTGATTATGTATTATTTTTTATTTGGAAAGAATATTCATTGAAATGTTATTGTGGGAGCACCCATATTGTTCTCTAATGCATTGGGTATATATAAGCCTTATGAGATGTTATGTGCAATTATCTTGGTGGTTTGCCTTGGCTTGTGATACTATGGGAAATGACCTTGGTGGTTAGAATTGACTCATACTAAAGTCATTTGTTATGTTTCAGTCACATTAATATGATCTCATGTTCGTATTTTATATATGTTTCATTCTTTTGATATCATTATGTTATGACTCATAACTCATGTTCTTAAGATTTATTCTTATATTCATTCCCTTATAGGGCTTTTTAGCTCATCCCTTTGTTTATGTGTTCCCTATGGTATCCTATGCAGATGAATGAGAACAATGGAAGACATGAACTCGTTTTATAGTTTAAATAAAAACTTGTTTTATTAATGTATTATTATGTACCTAGTCATCCAAGATGCTAGAAGTCATGGTCCTTGGCATGTACTATGATGTAAAATTATTCTTAAAATCATGTAATGTTAAATGTGAGATTCTAGGGTCACTATAAATATATCATAAATAATTTTTTTTGTAAATAATATATAATTGAAATCTTATATATCTAAGGCATGACTATGGATTTTTTGGCAAAATTAAATGGATAAAGCCTTTTAATATTTTCCATAACATTATTATTATGAGGCACCGTATAAAATAAAATTCAATGTATAACATAACTAGTGTTTTTATCTTTAATATTTAATTGAAATATACTTTATGTATTTCTTTATTGTTCAATTGTTCATTTAATATGAAATTTTATCTTTAATGAAAATAATTGTGATATATATATATATAGATTTATTTTTGACAAGTTTAGTAGTAAATGTTGACCCTATGATTGGGTGGTTGGGGAAATTGAGAGTTCCAGAGTGTTGTGGTATCCCTATGATGAAGAGGCTCTAATACTATTTTGAATTTTTATGTAGGTGACAGTGTGAATGAGGTTATGTTGAGATGTGTAGTGATTACTTGTGAAACTATTAGTTTATGCTTGACCAATGACTTTGTTGTTATATATTAATTTCAATGGGAAATTGAAACATAAATGTAAGAATTTGGAATGTTAAATTCCCTATTACTTTGAGATGGGGCCGAGAGCAAGCCATATTTATGAGAAATGTTAGGAATAATGTGTGGAGTAGGTTTGAGATATTGGTTACCTTATTTAGCATGACTCAAGGTTTGGAATTTACTACATTATAACCATTAAGGGTAACCCATTAGTTTGGTTGGATATTTTTAGGAACATTTAGGTATGTGAAGCATAAGTAAAAAAATTATTTATAAAATCAATTAAAACAAATATTACAATGTATTTCTGATAAATTTGTTAGGTGAATTGGGTTCTATAAGATAAGTTCTAATGTGCTTGTTCGTTCATCATTATGGATAGTTTCGGGAAGGGGTGTCTCATTCAGATTCCTAGCCTAAGTGACATTGGTACATGTCAGGTAAAACAATTGTATTCATGGAGGATAGAATGTTTGGTGCCCAGGGGTAATAACACTCTTGGGTGAATTTGGGTTCAAACATATGTTTATTCCTGATGATCTTGAGATGAATATACTATGTGAGTTAGTGTTTTGATTGAATTTATAGTTCTCAATGGAAAATTGATCATTTTAATGGCCCTATAAACTTAGGATAAGCTTTTATAAAGGTGGTGATACTATGAATGAACCATTTTTGAATTATAAAATGATGATAAAATTATGAGTTTCAATTTACAAGGTTTGACATGTTGATATGCATATGGTATCAAGAATAAATAAGGGTGATCTATGCATGGTGAGATTTGAATAGAGATTAGGAATGTATATTTCTAGGATGTATGGGGATAATATAGAATAACTGTGGGTCATTGGATCTTGGATATAGTCATCATGATAAACATGGGAATGAGATTGTAGTCAATGATTTTTTATGTAATAATGGATCCACCCATGTTTGGAGATATAATATATTGACCCACTTGTACAATAAGCACACACTACATCATGAAAACTACAACATGGAGCCGGATTGATCATGAATAAACGTGAATGTTAAATAGTTCAAGGGTTTTATTTTTTTTGTGGAAGTTATGGACCCAAATATTTTTTATAGTATAATATTTCATTTATAGTGAAAAGTCAAGAACCAAAATGTTGTTTTAGAGATAAATTAAGGGGGGAACTTTGAAAAAGATATATGTGACCAGAATACCACCAAATCTAAGCAACCAGATAATATTTGAACAATTGGTGGAGGCTAGTTGTTTTTGTATATAATGATTTTATAAATATAATGTATTAATGACCATGCTCTCAGGGTAACTTCATTATCGTGTGATAGGGAAATTATTCAAAATAAAAATTAAGATATGTTATGAAAAATTAAATACTATGAAAGGTAAATGAGAAACATTAAGAAAATGAGTAGAAATCGGAGAAAGTATGCTTGATTTTTTTTCTAACCAACTAACTGAGGATAAATAACTGAATAAAAATCAATATCATCCTAAATGAAAAGTAAAATAGGTGAATTTACATGAGGAGGATATAAATAGTTTGGATTCATCAGTAAATGGTGGATTGAAAAAAAAGGTGTAATAGGTGCGAGAAAACATTGTCGGGAATTTTTTTCCTAAATATCCTAAAAACCAAAGA
This sequence comes from Viscum album, assembly GCA_963277665.1. NCBI lineage: Eukaryota > Viridiplantae > Streptophyta > Magnoliopsida > Santalales > Viscaceae > Viscum > Viscum album. The sequence continues at coordinate 246,880,576 of OY728160.1, read as the reverse complement.
ATAATATATAAACAGGACGTTGCAATAATAACGTGAGGAAGTATAATTTATATCTACGGTGAATGATTATTTATTAAATAATCAATGAAAATGCGGAATTATGTAGTCAAATTGTCAAGGCTGTTGATATAAGAATAAGTGATTAGTTTAGAATGAATAAAAGAATGGATAAGAAAATCCAAATCAAGATGAAATGAATGAGGTAGGGACATCACCAGATTAGAGGGATCTGAGATGGGGGTGGGGGATGTCTCAAGTGGCGAGGGAGCCGATGGGGGCCAGGGAAGGGAGCCAGATTCTGGGACAATGAGGAGGAGGCAGAGGCTATGAGGTCGAGGTCGGGAGAGGAGGCGGAGCTGGGTGGTGGAGGTCATGGAGGGGAGGATATCGTTGGGAAGCAGTGGTTAGATGGTCGAGAGGTGGAGCCAGGATAGTGTAGGAGAGGGTCGTGAGGTATAAGTTGGATTGCATAGAGGTGTTGGTTGGGGAGGGGAGAAGAGGGATTGAAGGTGGAGGTCGGGGAGGTGAGGGTTAAAGTAGGGGGGGAGACCAATGGAAAATTTGAGTCGGGAGAAGAAGCTCAATGGATTTTTGATAGGGGGCATTGACTACAAAGAATTTTAATAAAACTAGAGGAGTATATACATGAGGAGAACCCTTTTTCTAGTAGTGACCATGTCCATGGAGTAGTAAGAAATATTGGTAGACCTAATCATGTAATCTGAAATTTTCAGGTTAGTAGCTCATATATACACACAAAGTGAATATTCGCAAGAAATAACTCTTCCCTGAAGAGGCACTGAACGTTTATCCAAGGTAGGGTGGCCTCATAATTCTTATAGATCTTTATACTGCACCATCTTCCCACAGATACTTGATGAAGGATCACAACTAAGATGACCATCTTTCCAAGAGGCATCCTCACTTGACGGATGACTCGCGTAGCCACATCGATACAATCCTCAGCCACCTAGGGGTTAGTCTCTCCCTTGAACCTGATAGGAATATTCCTCTAGAACTAATGTAATAAACTAAACTTTCATGCATCCTCTATTAGTAGTGATGGTAGAAACTCCTAACTGATTGGTAATTGTAAAACTGGTGTACCTCCCAGTAGGGCTACCTTAAGTACTAGTCCCTACAACGATTCCCCATCACATAGAATATTTTCCTCACGTTCAAGAAATATAATCCTTGATAGCTATATTCATGGTGGCATCCTGAAACAGATCAAGATAAACCATGATCAATAGAGTAAACCTGGTGAGATTACTCAAGAAGGATAAGATCAAAATCATATATGATGCATGTACCATTTATTTCCCTGCAACCAGTGTTTTCATGTTACGAGTCAGAAAGAAAGTGTCCAAATTCATGGGGTACAGATATGTCAGTCGCTGCATTAACACTATAGTCCCTAAATTAAAAGTGGAACATGAAACACTTCACACTTTTTCCCCAAAACAATCACATAGAATCATGTTCCTAATATTGAATTGAACACCCTCTAATACCACTATATCACAACCCATCCTAGTGGTGCCTATGTCGTGACTATCCCAAGCCCGCCTCTAATTGGCCTGGGGCTGGCGACTAACACCAAGTAGGAATATCTCAAAAATGGGAGACATTGCCTTTAAAACAGTACGCACACACACATCTACAAGACCACAAATGATTAAAGGTAAACACTAGGTAAATCATGAATTCCACTAAGAAAGAAACTGAGAGTAAAACTACAAAACTAAAAGTAATAGGGAAAGTATACAATCCAAAGAAATTAAAAGTTATAAACTGGTGAGCACCCAGGTCATTGGAAACCTATGTACAAAAAACCCAACATGATGGGTAGGTGAATGGTAGCTTCCAAAAGCTGTAGGAGTACACCTCACCTATTTGATCTCACTAGGAACCACATTGTCTTATACCACCTAGGCCTCTATCAAAGCATTAGTCATTTGTACAAGACATGAAATGTGTGGGAATATCTCGTGCAAGGGAGAGTAAAATAGTACTCAGTAAGGACCCCAAACCACAAAAGTAAGACTAAAAAAGAAATAACACTGAAGAAATACCTAAAATAAATAACCACAACAGAATAACCTCAAACCAAATTAAACATGAGGTATTGTCACTAGATACAAGTATAAATCTAAATAATAAGAAGCAATAATTTTTGATGTAATCATAGAACACCTAATACTATTGAGTCACATAGACTTGTTGAGTATCTTAGACCTGCTGAGTCACCTAGACCCGCTAAGTCACTCAAACCCGCTGAGACTCCTAGACCCTCTAAGTCATTATGACATTGTAATTAACTGAGACCCAGAGAGTCACATAGATCTACAGAGTCACTTACAATCATAGTCATAGTCTTCTTTTCATAACCAACCATAGGATTCCAACTCCTAGCATGACCATTCTAGGATAAATTTCACCTCAAGCCAAATTTTATATTCGGAATTCCATGAAATCCCACATGGTTTTTCTGAAAAGTACACCTCGTCATGAGGGTCTCAACAACGCAAAAGGATCATAAATTGGACGTATAATTTGATATTTATGATTGTTTTAGTGAAAAGGGGTTGGTGGGGTCTTGGTTTGGTTTGAACATATAAGAAAATCCCAACCCGACTCGACATAGTGGGTCCGACTGGGCCTAGGTGGTCGGATTGGGTTTGTAGGCCCTAGTTCTATCTAATAGGGTCGGGTTGGACCTAGATCCAATCATTCCCTTTTCAGTAACATCATCATATATATCTAATCATACATTCGACTGAAAAACCTTTTGCAGTGTTGGGACCCTCAAGACAAGGTGGTAACTTTTAGATATTTGAAGTGGGTTTTAGGGGAATTTTAAGTAAGACCTTGGTCTTAAGGGTAAAATTCTCTCTGCATGAGTACACAATGAGTGAGAATATTATGAATGACTATGAATAAAAGAATATTAGTACAAGTCTAAGTGACTCAATGGATCTAGGTGGCATAGTGGGTATGAGTGACTCAACAATTTTGAGTGACTCACTGGGTCTAGGTGACTCGGTGGGTCTTAGGGACTTATCAGGTGTAGGTGACTCAGCGGGTCTGAGTGACTCAGTGGGTCTAGGTGACTAAGTGGGTGTTAGTGACTCGTTGGGTCTATGTGAATCAATAATACTATGTGTTCTATGATTACATCTAATATTCATACATTTTGTACTTTATATTTATATCTATTCTAGCTAATAATACTTTGTGTGTAATTTCCTTGGTTTTTATTTCTTTATGGTATTTCCTTTGTGGTCTTACATTTTTGGTAAGGTGTCCTTACTAATTACTATTTTACACACCCCTACATAGGCCTTGCTAGAAAATGGCATGTCTTTTGTAGAATACTGATGATTTGGATGAGAACTAAGTGGTCAAGGACCAGGTGGTGCCCCATGAGATCAGTCAGGCGAGGTGTAATCTTACAGCTTCAAGTAGCGACCCTTCACAACTTTTAAGGTAGGGATTTATGCAGACGGGTTTCCAGTGACATGTGTACACATTTGTTTATAGATTTTCTTTTATTATGAATGTATGTAGTCCCATTTACTTTTATTTTTTTAACTATTAATCTCAATAGTTGTCTTAGTGGCATGCATGGCTTACACAGTGTTTACTTTTAAGCATTTGTGGGCTTGCAGCTGTGTGCATGTGTACATGTTTAAAGGAAATCCCTCCCATTTGTGAAATATACCATATCAGTTCTAGTACCCATCCCATGGACTATTGGAGGTTGGATTGGCATAGTCACGACATGGGCCCTATTGGGTCTGGTCATATCAAACATGCATTCAATTATCAACAATATCCATCAATGGTTATTTCATTATAAAATGGCCATAACAATTAGTTTTCTTTCATAATAAAAAAAATGGAATAAATTGGAATAATTTATCATATATCTATTTCACGATTTGTATATATATACACACACAATATATTATTACATTTAATATATCATGATATCTTAAAAATTCTTATACAACTTAACTACTAACTCTTACTGGTTGTATCAAAGAGCAACACACATTCCATTACAATCTATATCCATTAATGATTAGTTCCTTTTAAAATGACCGTTTTAATTAGTTTTATTTCGTAATGGAAATAAAATTTTCATTAATTTGTATAGATTATAATATTTCTATTTGACAGTGCATCAACATTGTTCTAATATGTCAACCTTCCCTATGGGATCAAAAATGAAATGATAAATATTGGATACCATGATACAACATAGGAATTCATTTTGTATGTATGATGTCAATTTACTATCATGAACATTATGGATAATATCTAATCATTGTATTAAAAAGTTAACTATTTCTTCATTACTCTTACTATGTCTGAAAAATAATTCTTATAATTTTCTAGAGTCAATATGTTCCTTGTTTTCATAGTAAGAACAAAACCACCTAATTCACATTTTCTTCTATGTCATTTAAATATTACTTTGTATTCATTTAACGTAAAACAAATATAGTTCACCTACTAGTACTACTAGAAAAGAAAATTCCTTTTCATCCACAAATATGTTATAAATTACCACTGAAATAACACTTTTTTACTTGTATATATATATATTCTATATAATATTTAATAATATTTGAAATATGATTTTCTTTTCAAGAGATACTAATATGAAATTAGGTTCTACTCAACACCATTATGTTCAAAATTCAATGAATCATATATGTTAGAAAAAATGGGACAATGAATCCTATCATAGGTCATGTAACAAATATTACAAGTATATCAACATATGCATTAAATTTTAAAAAATTAATTTTTTCCTATTTTAAAACTATTATGGAATATACAACACGATCAAATAAAGATACATTAGATGCTATAGGTAATTCACTACAACATCAATATGCAGAACACAAGGGTTAGGTTAGTTACATAAATAGTATAATTACTAAGAAACATTGTAAATGTGTTTATCATGTTATTATTACTTTACAAAATAGCATCAAATATTGTATTACTTTTTTATATCATCATATTTTAAAATTAGATATCCTACTAACATATGTGAGTACTATGGTTCAAAATTCTAGTTTGAGGAGAGAAATAAAAAATGTATGAACAAAATAACCCCATCCTCTCTTTATGATTATCAAGAAGAAATTTTTGTTTTTTCTTACATCCTATTATTAAAATATAACAAAGAACCTTAGTTTTGAATTATACCACTAAAAATCAATAACATCATACGAAAAAATGAACATTTACAATTCTATGATTTCGTTATAATAATTTGGTTAAATGGTTAATAGAATTGTGTGAAATGGTGGGTCTCTAAATATATTTAAATTAAATGGAAAATACTACTTTCACATTGGTGTTTTATGTCCCCTTGATGGAAAAATACCAATGTCTTCACAATTATAGGATTACAACACTGAAAATGAATCTCACAATAGAGTACGAACCTTAAAGAGACCATTAGATTAAGTAGTAAAAAATATTTGAACATATTTTTAGCATCTTTTTATTACCTCATATTTCGTATCTTTCATTCATGACAGAAACCAAGACTCTATTGTTGATTTTAATGTTATCAATATACTACCATAAATGATTCATGATAATAATTTCTTAGCGTGTCATTTTAGAACTACATGGGATCTTTTTATTTGTAATGAAATTATAAATTTAATACTATGACTTCTTGAAATATGGGGAATAGATGCACAAATATAGAATATACTAACTAATTCTGATATTTTAATTCTCATTGTCGATGACATTCAATATTTTAATGAGGGGAGGGATGTAATCATTTAAAAAAACATATGTTTCATAGATGAGATTCACCCATTGTACCCTTCATTGAAAAATCCTTTGGTTTTCATGGATGGAAAGGATGTATATATTGAAACATGTTCCATCATGTTTCATACTTCTCTACAATCAAAAAACTCAGGAAAGTAATAATTATAGTGTAATTTTCTTATCACCTGTAATTATATTAAAATGATGCATCCACTCTACTTTATTCATGATGGTTTTTGCAATAGATTTTTGTAGATTCTTATATAATGATTGTGTATCAATGAATTTTGTTTATTCACTTTAATCAAATGATCATGGGGGATAAACTATACAATTCGTTAGATGATGAATTCAATAGAGGTGTCCATGATGGGTCTTCTTATGAGAATCATTTCATAGGACCTTTTACCTCCACTGGTCGTCCATGTTTTATGATTCAAAATTATTAGGATGCAATGTAATATTTTAATTGGGCAGGGTTCCAAATGTTTTTTAAACATTTCCATGAAATCAATTGTGGCTTAAAATTTCAGGATTTATAACACTAAACAATCATCTTCCATTGAACTATCCTTGTATAGAATCAATAATTTCCTATATAAATGTTTAAAATGTCATAAAAATTTAATGAGAAGGTTGTTTCTTCATAAAGTCTTGAGCATGTATGGATCTTCATAAATAATATTCGATAATTTTATAATAATTATTAATTTTAACATTTCTTATTTTATTCCATTTACCCAACTCTTTCTAATGTAGTTTTTCTTATCGTGGAGTTTCAAAAAAGTGGTTTGCCTCATGTGAACATTGTATTATTTATTTTTGGTGATGAAAAAGTTATCACTCCAACAAACATTAACATAATTGTTTATATTGAAATTAAAAATAATCAAAACTTCCAAAAATAATATTAAGCAATAAAGAATTTTATGATCCACAGACCTTATGGTGATTCAAATTGTATCTCTCCTTGTATGTGTAATGAAAAAATTTCATTGTTTTATAAAAATCAATTTGATTTTCATACAACAACCGATGATGATGGTTGTGGTGTATATCAAAGAAGATATTTTAGATGTGTTGAAGTTAAGAATTTAATTTCATTGGATAATTTATTTGTTGTACCATGAAATCATGTTTTTTGTTACAATATCAAGCCCATCTAAGTGTCAAAATGTGAAAATAATCAACATCGATCAAAATCACAATTAAAATATAATAGAAATGGAAATGGTTTTCCTACATCAGAACTATATGAGAGCAGTCACATACATTTTTCTTATAACAAAGTGGAAGATATTAAGATGTACAATGTCTAATGGTACTTCTCACCTTGTGAATATTCATGTAGGATACTCTCTTATGATATCCATTATTGATATCCTCCATTTAATAGGTTGTAATTCCATTTACTAGGAAAAAGCACTATAACATACACAAAAAGTGATAATATTGAAGATATATTTAATAAGAGAAACTTTTCTAAAACCATGTATACTGTTTTATTTGAATAAAATGAAATGTACAAAGGTGAAAGTTTTATAACATATGAGAAATTACCAACCATATTTTTTATCCACTCTCGTGAAAAAATGGTAGCTGTGCATGCATGGATTCTGTATTGGCAGAATGTATTTTTTTCTGAAGAAAAATCGAGATATATATTACTTGGGGATACTTATTAAAAAGATCATAGTTGAATATTCATAAGAACAAATTAAAATAGTGAACAAGAATACTCATCAAAAATTCAGAGAGGCGTATTCTTCTATGGTACTATAAGGTGATGAATTATTTTACTGAAGGGATAAAAGATAAATCATCATTGGGAATGTGGAATTATTTTCATATATATATTTTCCAGTATTTTATTCTTAAATACCATTTCTCAAAAAAAAAATCTCACCATGAAAGGTTTAACATTATGATTGAAAATATTTTATATTCCCAATGAAATATACTTCAAATACAAGGTACATCAAATTCACTGTTAAAAAATGTTATTAAGTAATTAATATATCATGAACAATGAAATTTAATTATTTTATTTTAATTGATATTCAATTATGTCGTTCTATAATATATTTATTAATATCAACTCATTCTTTAGTATACTACAAGGTGTTTAATTTCTTCTATAATCGAATAGATTAAAAGCACCACCAACTAGTATTATGGATCAAGTAAATATTACATGAAAAAATAAACAATATAAAAGTCAATATTTGGTTCATAAATTGTATAATTTCTCCTACCTGAACTACACCTTGGTCTTCATCAATTGTTTTAATTTATTTCATATTATTACATAGGTATTTGGTTAGTATCCATGTTTTATATTTATGAATTAACTCCCCAGCTTATCAAAATTTTAAATCCAATAGATTGAGAGTGAATACACTGGTGATAGATCACAAAACCTCAGTTTTGGTGATTTTATTATTCAGTAAAGTCATTTAATTTCTAAAAAAAATAGCTCCTCGGTTGAGAGGTTATATGATACAGGTAAAATTATTCCATAATATTTAATAATACTTTAAATTATAATTTTGATTTCATGAGATATTAATATACATATAGGTTCTACTGAACAACATGATGTTCAAAAATAAATGATTCATATATGTTAGAAAAGAGTGATAATAAATCTGGTCATAGGTCATGTAGTAAATTTTACATGTCTCTCAACACACTCATTTAATTTTAAACAATTAATTTGTTTTTCAATTTTAAAACTAATCTGATGTATAAAAAACATTCAAATAAAGTTACATTAGCGACTATAGATAATTCACTACCACTTCAATTTGCAGAACACAAGGGTTAAGTTCATTACATAAAGTATTTTATTACTAAAAAATCATTGTAAATGATTTTATCAGATTATTAATACTTTAGAAAATAACATCTAATTTTGTAATCTTTTTTTATCTCATCATATTTTGAAATTAGATATCCTTTTAACATATGTGAGTACTATGGTTCAAAATTCTAGTTTGAGGAGAGAATAAAAATATAGGAATAGAATAACCCCCACTTCTCTTTATGATTATCAATAAGAAATTTTACTTTTTCCTTACATCCCCTATGTCCAAAATATCATTGAACATCAGTTTTCAATTATACCACTAAAAAATCAAGAACATCGCAAGACAATATGCACATTTAAAATTCTATATTTTCATTAACATAATTGGGTGTAATGGTTCATAGATTTGTGGGAAATGGTGGGTCTCCAAATATATTTTAATTAAATGGAAAATACTACCATCTAATTGGTTGTTTATGTCCCCTTGATGGAAAAAAACCAATGTTTTCATAATTATAGGTTTACAACACTGAAAATGAATATCACAATAGATTATGAATCTTCCAGAGACCATTAAATTAAGTATTAAAAAAACATTGAACATATTTTTTATTTCTATTTATTACCTCATATTTTATATGTACCTTTGATGATAGAAACCAAAAATCTATTATTGATTTTAATGTTATCAATAAATGACAAGAAATGATTCCTGATAATAATTTATTAGCATGTCATTTTAGAACTATAATGGATCTTATTATGTTTAATGAAATTATAAATTTAAATCTATGACTTCTTAAATGATAATGAATAAATTCAAAAATATATAATATAATAACTACTTCTGATATTTTAATTCTCATTGTTGATGACATTCAAAATAATAATCAGGAGAAGGATGTAATCATTCAAAGAAACATCATTTACATATGTGAGATTCACCCATTGTACCCTTAATGAAAAAATCCATTGGTTTTCATGGGTTGAAAGGATGGTTATGTTGAAAGATATTCCATCATGTTTCATCTTTCACTATAATTATAAAACTCATGAAACTAAAAATGAGAGTGTAATTTTCATATTACGTGTAATTCCATTACACTAATTCATCGACTCTACATTATTCATAATGTTTTCTGTAACAGATTAATGTAGATGATTATATAATGAGTGTGTCTCAATGAATTTCTTCTATTCACTTTAATCAAATGATATTGGGGGATAAACTATATAATCGGCAAGAATATGCATACCATATAGGTGACCCTGATGGGTCTTCTTATGAGAAGCATTGCATTTTACCTTCTACCTTCACTGTGGGTCCGTGTTTTATGATTAAAAATCACTAGGATGCAACATAAAATTATAATTGGGTAGGGGAACTAGATTTATTTTAAACATTTCCATGTAGTCAATTGTGACCTAAAAATTTCATGATTCATTACATTAAACAATCTTCTACCATCGAACTATCCTCAGATACAATCAATAATTTTCTGTACTAGTGATTAACATCTCTGGAAATATTTAAGTTATGGTTGTTTCTTTCTAAAGGCTCGATCATGTACAGATCTTCATACCGACTATTCGATAGTTTTATAGTAATAATTATTATTTTCACATTTCTTATTTTATTTCATTTAACCTACTAATTCCAATGTAGTTTTTCATAGTGTGGAGTTTCAAAAAAGTGTTTTTACTCATGTGAAAACTCTATTATTTATTTGTTGTGATGAAAAATATGCCACTCCAAAAAACATTAATAGAATTTTTTATGATAAAATTACATATAATTGAACCTTCCCAAAAGAGTATGAAACAGTAAAAAGTTTATGATCCACAGACCTTGTAGTGATTCAAATTATTTCACTACTTGTATGTGTAATGAAAAATGTTCAATGTTTTCTAATAAAGAATTTGGTTTTCTTACAAAAACTAATGATGATGGTTATGCTTTATATTAAAAAAGTTATTTTGGATGTGCTGTAATCAAGAATTTAATTTCCTTGGATAATTGGGTTTTTATCCCATGAAATCTATTTTTTCTGTTACAGTATCAAGCTCATCTAAATATAAAAAGGTAAAATCAATAAACTTATATCAAAAACCATTTCAAATATATTATAAAGGGAAATGATTGTCTTACATCAGAACTATATGAGAGCAGTCACATACATTTTCCCTACAACAATGTGGATGATATTAAAATGTATTATGTCTAATGGCATATCTCACAACAAGAATATTCATGTAGGAAATTATTTAATGATATCCATTATAGCTATCTTCCATTTGATAGATTGGAAATCCATTTACTAGGACAAAACACTTTGAATTACACAAATAGTGAAAATAATAATGATATATTTAATAAGAGAAACTATTCTGAAACCATGTATACTATTTTATTTAAATAAAATAAAATGTAACTAGATGGAAGAAGAATAACATATAAAGAATTCCCAACCTAATTTCTTCATCCAATTTCGTGAAAAAATGGTATCTCTGCATGCATGGATTCTTTATTGGAAGTATGCATTATGTTCTAAAGTCAAATGAATATCTATATTACTTGAGGATTCATATAACAAAGATCACAGGTAAAAATTCATAATAATAAATTAAAATATTGAATAACATTACACATTAGAAATTCAGAGAGGAATTTTCTTTTTTCATACTAGTAGATGATGAAAATGAGTTTACTAAAGGACTAATAGATGAATCATCCGAGGTAATGTGGCACTATTTTCATATATATTTTTCAAGTGTGTTATTCTCAAATTGCATTTCTCTACCAATCAATTTTTTTCATGATATATGCAACATCATGATAAAAGATATTTTATATTCCCAATGAAATATACTATAAATACAAGGTACATCAATTTACAATGTCTCAAATTTTATAAAAAAATGTTTCCAACTCTAATAAAAATTGTTACAACATATTAAATATATTTTAAACATTATACGTTATAGAATTTTATCTAATGATAAAATTATTTTTAATGAATTCTTCACAACATAAACATCATTTTTTAACTAATTAAATGTCTTTCTTAAATAATTGTACTATAAAGATTTTTTATGAATCCTATATAATATTAATATATTTAATTTTTTCACATTCATGTAGCCTACTGCAAAATAGTTTCTTTATTAACTTATATCAGTTTGGTTATTTATGTAGATTAATACCTATCATTTTATCATACCAAAAAATGGTGATAACCAAATATATCTATTATTATACTATTTTGTATATCAATTTTCATATCTTGTATATTTGATACCCACTACTTATCCTAGGAAAATATATTCTTTATTTTAAATGAACAAAACTGTTTAATTAAATGGTATATCTCTTCAATGTTATCCTCCAATTCCAGTTATAGATTCTTCAATTGATAGTCCAAAAATCCATTGATTAAATAATAGAATAATTATAGAAGAAAAAACCTTCATAATGATTATAGAACAGTACCCAGTAGGCTTACTTTTGAAAAATACAAGTGATGGGTGTCATTATTAATTAGTTACCTTTTTTATAGTGGTTTTTTATTGCATGGATGAAGAGTTAGGAGTAAGAATTTCATTTCGAGAGTATTAACATGTCTACTCTGGTCAGCAGGTAAAATTGTTCGTGTAGTTTATTCTAGTAGTATAGAATCATTGATCTTACTATGTGGGATGATAGCCCATTCTAAATTATGAATTCTTGTATTTATTAATGGGATGTTAGTTTTCAATATTCAATAAGGATGCTATGTCACAGAACCTCTACAACCAACAAAATTTAATATCTGGGATGACGTACCAATGCTTCATAAACAATTTTTGATTCCCGTTATCATACATTGACATATATATTGTATTGTAAATAATAAAATTCCTCAAATACACCACTTGTTTGTCAAATAGTTGACTTGTGTGGGGATTTTAGAAAAGTACTACCTATAATCCCAGGTGGTACCATAAGTGATATTGTATTTTCATGTATGAAGTCATCATACCTATGGAATTAATTCCAATTTTAATTCTTAAAAATGAAAATTATATTACATTCAACTGATAATAATAATGATCGAAGTGAAGGTAAATAGTTTTTATGTGGAATTTGGATATTGGTGAAGGTTGAACTAGTGAGCCTAACGTTGGTGGAAAATTCATCAAAATTAAATCAACATATCTTCTTACAATGGTTCAAATTCAAATTACTATAGTTTTTTATATTTCATACTGTAATATAATATGATAACTCTTGAGTTTTTTTATTTGTAAGATCATTCTATATTAACCATAACTTGTGATGTTGTTCAAGAAGTAAATGACTACATGTTTTCTATAACTAATTTTATAGGGAAATTTTACATCATATTTGATTCAATTTTAATGCAAGTATTGATACATATTATCCAAATTTCATTTTAAATGGTATCAATTTCTCTGGCTTTCCAACACACACAAAATTACTTTGAATATTGGGGTACCCAAAATGTTTCTTATAAACTTCGATAAATCGTAAGGTTTATGTAATGGAAAACGTATGATCGATATAAACCCTAAAAAATACTTTATTAGAGTATAACTTTTTGGTGGATGTTATTTTGGGTATATATATTTCATTTCATGAATAATTTTGACAAACTTTGATAATATGTGACCTTTCAAAATGCAAAAAAGTTAATATTTATAGATTGTTGCATATGTAATGACTATTTACAAAACACAAGACTAGTAAAACTCTTGTGTTGAATTATATCATAGAAATATCATGTCATTTTAGGAACAACTATATGTTTTCATTTAAAGGATCTCATCAAAATGGGATTGGAAAATATTTTTTTATGATAAAGATAACGCAGCCTCTAATTTCATACCAAACATTGTCTACATGGAATGTTTTTATAACATTAAGAAAGGTATCCTTATATTAGAATAAATATAATTCATTGTGTTTATCCATCACAGATATATAAAAATACAGTAATTCAATTATTTCTTACCATTTTTAAATTTTCCACTAATTAAAAATGTACAGAATTACAAAAATGTGACGATCAAAAACACTTTTGATGAGATTACAACTAAATATAATGAAACATTAAATATCCAGTTTCATGTTTTAAATATGTGGTGGAACTCGTTATCCAACTATTCTAATGAAGTTTCTTTTTTTATCATTCTTGGTGTTGAACGAGGGAATTTAACATATAATAATGACACACGTTGTATAATTTTATCTTCACTCTATTATCTTGTACTAATATTCCAAAAATTTATTTTATACCAATGAAATTTGATCTATATTTTATAAAAGTTTTTGTCAAATGTTTAATGTCACTAATATAGAGGACAACGATTCAGTGTGCAATTAGTAACCACCACTTAATCTCCATGTATAATATATTCAAACTTGAAGAATTCTTCTATATTATACAAAAAATTAAATATCTCCCAATCAAGGCAACTTCATGGGGCCTAGACACATATGTTGAATATTTTTCACATAAAAAACGTATGTTAGACAATTTGATTCTCAACTTCCAATGAACAGTTTTAACTTTACTACATTTGATGACATTATTCAAGAAAGGTTTCCAAAAAAACAAGTAAAAGTAACAATTCATTACAATGTCTATTTTTGACTTCATATGTATATTCAACTCATTTTTACTACTTTTTTTCAAATAATCACTTCTGTAAAAATAATGATCTCACTACATACTACTCTGTTTTATCATTTTATGTCACATACTATGCAATTTTACAATTGAAATTGTATTTCAAAATGTTATAATGTTTTTCTAGGGTTTTTAATTAATTATTATATGTTATAGAAATAGTTGGACATACGTTACTCCCATATAATTCATTCTATCGGTAATTCCAACCAAAATATGAAAAAAAAATTAAAGGATGAGAGGTTATAGATTCTGTCTTCTTACTTCACATTAACAATATATTACTTTTAATAATATATTTTTTTAAATTTTATTATAGAGGGTTAAAATTTAATTTTCTCTTCTGGGGTGAGTTTTTCAAAAAATGTTTCATTACGTGAAAAACAATAATGACTCCTATGTGGTTGTTTGTTTACAACTAGTTAGGGAAAAGAGATTTAGTGGTATGCTTTCCTGCTATACAATAACTTTTCCCTATTTAAATTTAATTTTATATTGAAATATTACAAACTAAATAATATTAAATTATTTTAGAAAATCATTAAACATCTATTATAATAACAACTACAGTTAATACATTGAAAAATATTGTCCAACCAGACATTCTGGTAGTCCAATGCTTCAAAAATAGGTATCATGTTCCCTAAAATTACATAGGGTGTTTTTATGTGGTAAAATACCTACACCATTGATGAATTTTCTTGAAACTGTTATTTATAAATCTTCATATTCTGCATTTATCAAACCAGGGTTAATTATTCAATCACAATTTCAGATTCCACCAACAACACAATCGAACAATTCTATTATGCCTATCACTTATTGGCATAAAAAAACAATTTTCAGTGTTGAAAACTATCATTAGGTAATTAATATGTCCTGGACATTATAATTTCATTATGTTCTATTAAGTAATATTCATTTATGTCCTACTATAATCTATATATTGATATGAACTCATTTTTTAATATACTACAAGGTGTTTCATTTCTACTATAATACAAAAAATTAAATTCACCCATAGCTAGTATTATGAATCAAGTAATTATTACATTAAAATATAAACACTATATATGTCAATATTTGGTTCCCAAATTGTATAATTTCGACTACCTTCACTACTCCTAGGTCATTATCTATTTTTTTCCATTATTACATATTATTACATAGGTATTTGGTTAGTATACATGTTTTATATTTATGAAATAACTCTAAAACTTATCCAAATTTTAAATCCAACTGATTTAGAGTGAAAGTACAAGTGATAGATCAGAAAGGCCCAGTTTTGGTCATTCTATTCTTCAATCAAGTAATTTAATTTATAAAAAAAAATTCTCTGTAATTGAGAGGTGATATGATACAAGTTAAATTATTCAACTTTTTTTTGTGTTTATATATTTTTTTTGTTCATTTAAACTATCATTTCTTTTCAATTTCAAATTAGGACAATGATGAGTTTATATTTCATAAAGAGTAATTAATTTTCAAGTAAAAAAGTGTTTTTCTTAATAGTTGTAACAAATTACGTCATTCAAAACCAACAACATTATTTAGAATAGAACACGTAAAATGTTATCTTCATCACTTATAATGAAAATTATATCAATAGTTTATATCAATGACTTGAGCAAAACCAAGTAATAATGTTTATAATTTTATAAATTTCATTAAAACCCATAAAAATTCACATAAAAATAAACTTTTTAACCTTAATATACATGATCATCAAAGAAGTTAATCTTCAGGAATTGGTATTAGCATTGAACGTATCCTGGTAATATAGTTTTAAATTTTTCCATTTTAATTTACTATAAATGAAACACCAAATTATTGTAATATTCAATTTATCCTTGAATTATAGGAACAAAATAGTGGTGGATATTTAGGAGTCAGTTGTAAAATTGGGATTCAGTTACAAATATTTCATCAACTCAGGTTTTTGTTTTTTATCTTCATTGATTGTTAATTTCATGACATCATTGGAACTGACAAACATTATTTTATTCATGCCATTTTAACAATTTAAATGATTAAATCCTCTATTGAATTTCTTCTTCTCAATTGGGAAATGTTAACCATCTATTTTTTTCTTCTATGATTTCAGATGTCACTATTTGTTTACTTATTATTTAAAGTCAATTAAATATATAGAATTTTTTTATGTGAGTTTGATGTTGATGATTTATCCCAAAGAAATGTTAAAACATATCAAGACTCTTTGTAAATAATATAGCTTTTCAATGAAATTCATCCATATATGAAAGAAAACATAGACAAAATGACTGAAAAATATGAAGAATTTTCATTGTTTATTATGAAGGTAATATTTAAAACATAATGTTAATATTATATTCAAATTATATTTTAAATTTTTATTTACACTACATTGTTTTTTTATATTTTAGTTTATATAAATCTTGTTTGAACCAATTTTTTCAACAATTTATTAGTTTTTTATGATTATACCCTATGCACAAAATAGATTGCTATATTTTCTCCCACCAATATTCACTACTATAAGGATCAAAAACATTGTGAAGCCAACATCAAGGATATGTGAACCACTAAAACAAGGATTCAAACCACTAATTGAAGGATTTGACTAATAAGAAAATCCATGACACTATATCTCTAAAAGACATACCAGATACTATTAACAAGGTTCCTAAATAATTTTTTGGAAATATTATCTGATATGAGAGGAGTTTCTGATATTTCAATGTTATGTCTAAAACTAGGAGCTTTTGTTACAAAAATCAGCCATCTTTTAAAAAACCTATACTTCTATGTAACAAAATATTTTATTAAAAATCATTTAGTAATCTATTATTGTATTCAAAATATCTTTTCTATGTTGAAATTGAAAATTTCAATTATCATATTTCAATAATCATTTTTATCTTATATGAAATCTTGGAAAATTCATATAATTTAATTCTCTATTTAAAATATAAATTTTCATTCTTTTTCATTAATCATTTATGTTTTATAATATTATGGTGATTAATCAAAAGGTTCATTAAATTTTCTTATATTATCTTCCACTAACATGTAATTTTGCCATATTTATATTTAATGTTCATTATTAAGTATTAAAAATTTGAATTCATTTTGAAAATAAGAGTTGATTTATAGTGTCGTGAAGATTTATGGGTGAAGTAATAGTTTACATAAAAAGTAACATAACACTAAACTAGAGTATTAGATCAAATATTAGAGGCCTTCATTGAGTTCAGATCATGAGTTTACCCAAGGCATTAAGTAATCTGGTTTGAGAATTATCATCCATGAAAAGTCATCATGATCATAATTAATAAAATAAAAGAAATTTTTTTATTTTCTTTCATTGATGTAGTGACCTAAATTTTCCCCTCTAAATATGCTATTGTAGCCAATTCATAGGGTTAGCTTCATAACCCTGAGAATTGAGAGGATAACATGTAGGTGCATTGGTGGAGATTGAGTTCATGGATCAATGGTTAGAGTACAATAAGTATATCCAAAGACAAATATTATTGCACATATTTTCTACAACAATGATGTTTGATAATTATTTATTACGGATTTATAAAAATCGATAAGTCATTTGATTTTTGGATTTGTCCATCTTTTTTTATCTTATGACAAACTTGATTCAATAATATAATTTATTATATTTTGGATTGGTTATCTTTTCTGTAAAATATTATTTCATAGATATGTGGATAATAAATGTTCTTTTATAAATTTATGTTTATAACACATTGTTCAATCATTCCTATATAACAGCTTAAGGTCGAAAATTAACAATAGTTTAGGTTAATAATTTAGTGCTATTTTTTATTGTTTTCTCTATCTGTTCTTCAAACGGTCTTATTTGACAATTTCCTTTTGAATTAAATTCAATAATTTTCAAACGAATGAACTTTTCACATTCGGTCTCAGTCAAAATTAATCACTACTATAGGTTTGGGCTGAAATTTTTATAACATGGTTGTGGTTTGTAATGATGGATGTAGAACCATGAATGGATCAAGTGAAGATACAAGATCATCATCTGTGGGTTTTCACATTATGATGCAGAGTGAAACCAAAGTTCTTGATTTCTAGGATTTTGTGGATATATTCTAGTGTGTAGGTTATAGGGGGAAACAATTAAAAAAGATCTGAGTTTCTTGTGTGGAACTGGTAGCAGCCTTATTGAAATTGAATTATTTTTTGTCTACCATGAATTATATAAAAAACCCCACAACATGGCATTTAGTCTAATGAAAACACACTGTGTAGTCCCTTATTTTTGGTTCTATGGTTTTAGTGTTTAGAAAATTATCACATACCATGTTACTCAAGTGACATATCAGGTGACCCTTATCTGAACGGTGAAACATGTTTGTATGTTACATTTCTATGAGGCCATGTAGTGTTACAAATAATATTTTTCATAGTCACAAGCCATTTTACATGTGGAAGATGGATAAGAATGTTCAAGGAGTACATACCAAGGTAGACATGTGGTTCCCCATGTTGTGTACATGCGAATTAGAATGGATGTATGGATTCCCCCTAAAAAACCACACACTTATACATGTAAATGTACATGAACATGGCCTAGTGTATTTGATAATGTGAGGAACATAAATTAGATGATATGGAAACATATAATGATGTGTATTTTATGAAATTTCACACCTTGTGAGAAATAGAAATATGTAGTGGCCAACCTAGTGAGACTTGTCGTGTACCCCAGGGACATGTCATGTACTACTTTGAGGATTTTTTTGATTACACTTTATTATTAGATTAGATTAATTGTGATATTATGTGAGAAAAAACCCAATATTTTTTCACTATCTTCCAATGGTCCATTCATATGATGGTTCAATGCATTGTCTTAATCTCAAAATAGTGGGTGATCCCTTAGAAACTTCTTGATCAGATATTTAATGAGTGAAAGTTCCATTATTCTGGAGTGAGTTCTCTAAGTCCTCTTTGACTACTTGCTCAGTGTCTTGTTGAATATATCCCTCTTATAGTCTGAAGTATATCATTATTTCCTTCGTGTTTACTAATATAGGTTTTAATTGAATATTTGTGAACAATATTTACACAATTATTTATTATTTTGTAGGATGGTATTCCCAGTTAGGTTTATTATCCCCTGAGTGAGCCATAGGAATTGAACCCTATCATTGTATAAAGACATGATATTTTCAATGGGAAAGTAATATGATGGAGTCTATATCTGGGATAAATACTCTCTGATTTTATTGTGACATGACTCAACATGCATGGCCTATAGGATGGGTGTCGCTATTGGTATTACAGCTCGAGAGATGTTTCTCATGGCTGAGCATTCATTAATACCTCGTAGCGGTTCATTGGCATTAATGGGTTATGACCACATGGTATATGGTGTCACGACTCGTCCTCGGGGCCCGTGTCGGGACTACCCCATGCTCACCTTCCATAGGCCAGGGGCTGGCGACTAGCACCAAAGGCGTAAGTCCCGATAACTGGGAAGACATTGACTTTATAAAGTAAACAAAACATCACAGAGTACAAGAGGAAGTAATACACTAAGAACAAAATAAAGTGCTAAAAAGTAAGTGGGCCAGAATACAAACCCAACTAAAAGTACAGCTACAACTAAATGAAACTACAACAGAAAAAGACAAACAACTGGAAGAATGGAAGCATCTCCTGGGTCGTCCTTTTCAAATCCTACCTGAAGGGTAGATACATATAGCACAACTCCTGGATCATCCTTGACGGATCCTACCTGAAGGGTAGGTACAGATAGCCTCCACAACGCTCTTTCCCATCAACCTCTTCCGAGTATTGTCTCGCCGTGAAGTCCACCTCCTGATACTGACTCGTCGTGAGGTCCACCTCTGAGTATCGTCTAGTCTTCGAACACTCGGCCTCCGTCAGCACTGCCCGTCGTCTGCAACCAACAAAACACATTTATAAAAGTCCCAATATATTAGTTATTTGATTATGATATAAAATATGAACTTTTTTATTTATGATATTCTAACTTATTAAATTCTAATCATTAATTTCAATGAATTTATTATATTATAATTTATATGCTAAAAATGTTTTTTTTTTTAAAATTAGTTCATAAATATTATCAATTTTAAATATTTAAAATAAACTCTAACAATGAATTATTTAAATTACACACACACATATTTATATATATTATAGATGTATTTATATGAATTTTAATTCATTGAATTTTCATTATAAAAATCGTTTTCCCTAAAGTCTCTTTGCTTGAGAGCATTCCTCCTAGGTTTTTCCTAGGGTTTGAGTCTCCTCTATCCCGATCTGCTCATGGTGGAGGGGGGATTACCTGAACCCTTCATTTTTCATGTGGGATCTATCTTCCTCAGAATTTCCCGATTCAGATCTGTGTCCCTTCTTTGGATCCTCCATGGAAAGGAAGCTCTGATTTCCGAGATCAGTGCTTCCTGCTCGATTCTGAACCATGTATCCTTTTGTTCAGCGGGATAGGGGTTTTTCAGAGGGATCAGGGTCTCATATTCTAGCTTTAGAAATCAACAACATCTATTCTCGCACGTCGTCACAAAGTCCTTCCCGTTGATATCTTCCTTCACTGATTCTAGATCTGGTATTTGGGGGTGAAAACTGTTCTCAAATCGACACCAGTTTTCGATTCGTGCGATTGTTATGACTCTCAGATCTCGGAAGCACTGACCAAAAAATTCATTCCTACTTCACGAAGAACAGAGGGTGAATTTCTGAGCATGGGTCAGTGCAAATAAAACCAGGTTCATGGTGATCCTGGGAACAAATGAGAATACCTCAGTAAGAATTGTGATTGAATTGCGATAACCCATCCACAAAGGGAGGCCGTGAAGATACCACCGGTTGAGCCATCCTATGGTGGCTGAAGTGATTTGCGGAGAGTGGTGTGAAGGAAACTGGGTTCGCGGAGGCCCTGGGAATGAAGACGAACCCCTTAGTAAGCATTGTGATTGACTCGAAAAAAGAGCTCGCAAGATTTCTTCCACGGTGATCCATTCAGCGCAGGCTGATTTGCTTCATAGAGAGATCATGCAGAGAGAAATGGTTTTTACAGAAGCTCTGACCTTGAACCCTCTTTGTGGAGGCTTTCCCACAAAGGAATTTCCTGCAAATCCACTCTGTAGAAGGAGGCGGCAGAGTGGGGTTCCAGGACTGGGGGCCTTTTGCTGGAATGGGCCTTGTCAGGGAGTTTCTTGGGCTGGGCTGGGCCTGGGTTTTTTTTAACCCAAAATCAGGTTGTGAACCTTTTTTTGTGGATCCCCAGAAGATAGGGGGCACTGCCGTGATACCCGGTCGTTTGAGGAAACTGACAACCGCTTGCTGACCTAAGTAGTGCAGACCAATTGGCATTTGTTTGGAGCTCTTACCTATCCCACGAGCACTGATCAATGGATGCAGATATAGTGAACCTATATAATAGGATGTCCCAGATGAACAAAGAGAATGCAGCTATTGAGGCTCGGAGAAATGATTATAAACTCTTAGAAAAACTCATGTCTCCACTAGTTGTTGGAATGTTTTGTGGAAAATATATCAGCCAACTAGGGGTCCCTTAAAAACACACTCCAGAATCTTTGGAAACTGGATGCTGGAGTGGCCATTCGAGAAGTAGGGAACAATCAATTTGTCTTCGAGTTCTTCAATGAGAGATATAGTGATAAAATCCCTAGAGGTAAGTCATGGTCCTTTGATAATCGACTCCTCCTCATGGTATAATTCAAAGGGGGTGATATCTAGCACATTAAGCTCACCTGATCTCCCTTCTGGATACTTATCAATGGAATCTCTCTTCATGCATGAACGGAAAGTGTTATGAGAGAAATTGGGGACTGCATTGGCCAATTCATTGAATGGGACTGCTCGGACCCTATCCAATGGGGACTCTAGGTTCGGATTAGAGCCGGAATAAAATTTTCGGATCTGCTGATGAGGGACATGTTTTTGAAACTCGATGATTCAAACAATAGGATTTAATTTGAATTTTAGAAACTCCTAATATTCTGCTTCTATTGTGGACATCTCGGCCATATGGAAAGAGCGTGTGTCTCAACACAAGAGAATGGATCTGGTAATATCATTCTATAATATGACCCATGGCTTTGAGCCAAAATGACTAGATATGCCTTCATCCCTGAGTCAGAAAAACAAAAGGATCACAAACGTCTCACGTTGGCCCACACAAGATAGGCGGAAACTAAATAGAGAAAAATCATCATGCTTGGACCACCAAAATTTCCTAAAGAGAGCTCAACCACTTAGAGGAAAAACAACATTTATCCCGCCCACCTGAAGGAAACCGCCTCAATATTAACAGTGCTGGTGGATACAGTAAAAGATCCTCTAGAAAAAAGCTCGAGACCAAAGTAGATGTATACTGAACCACCAGATCCAAACCCTAATCCCGAAATGACCATGGCAGACATCCTAACACAAGATAAATATGGAAAGATAGGAACTTCACCACCAAGCCCAATCACCCGTCGAACTTGGAAAAGGGGGAAATGAGAAGAAAGGGATGATAAACTGGAAGACCCTAAACCTGAGGAACTAAAAGGATGAATTGAAACAAGCCTGTCAGCGGGGGACCCCCCTAAAAGATGGAAAATAACGGGTGAAAAAACAAGTTCAGAGGACTCAAAGGCGGAGGTGGGTAAGACCCATCCCTGCCTAGATCAATGATCATCTTATGCTGGAACTGTCGTGGGATTAAAAACCCACGAACGATTTGCATGCTCTAGCGCAATTTCTCCCAAAGTCACCCCGAAATGGTTTTCCTATCCGAAACCATACTGGAAAAGAAGGACACCACAAGCATTTCTCTCAAATGCGGCTTCCAAGGTAGCCTCCCGGTCTCCCTACAAGGCCACTCCGGGGGAATCTGTCTCCATTTGAAGGAGTCTGTCGATGTCAAGATCTTTACCTTCTCCTCGCACAATGTGGCTACGACTATTCAGGTGGACCACACCCCACCATGGACATTCGTGGGATTATATGGTTGGTCATCCCATATAAAGAAGTAGAAATCATGGGATCTTCTCTGCAAGCTATGTCACGATCTTCTGAGCCCTATTCTCTTCGAAGGGGACTTCAATGAGATTATGTTTCATAAGGAAAAAAGATGCGGAATCTTATCAACATCTTTGTCGATGTCAAATTTTAAGGAGTCGGTCTCTATGGCGGACTAGTCCATCTGGGATACGCGAGTAATCCTTTCACATGGTTCCGGGGTAATACAGATGGCACCCACATCACTGAGAGACTTGATAGATTTCTGGGATCAACAGATTGGACAATCCTCTCCAGTATGTTCCACATCAGCCACCTGATGCTCATGTGTTTAGACCACTACCCAATTGTCATTGACTGTAATAAAGGAGAACAGAATAGGCAATCCAGCAGAACCTTCAGATTTGAAATCATCTGGTCAAAAGAACAAGAATGTGAATATGTTATCAAATCATGTTGGGTGAGTAATCACGCAGACGTTGGACTCAATCTCCAACAGGTCGCTTTCGATCTGAGTTCTTGGAGCGACAAGAAATTCTGCCATCTTGATAGGAACTGCAATTTCCTTGAAAGGAAACTCTATAAACTCCTCAAGAAACCCCCAACTAACTTTAATCTCACTTTTATCAGTGACACTCAAAAATATCTGGATGTGGCCCTGCACGTCAAGGAATGATTCTGGGATTTGCGGTCGTGGGACACCCACATTATCGAAGGGGAAACTAATTCACAGTATTTTCACCAGAAATTATCAGCTAGGTTCCACTGGAATTCTATTACGTGCATCTCTCAACTAGATGGTAGCAAAGTCTATGACACCGATGTAATTTTGGAAGCATTGAACTGTTACTTCTAGAACCTCTTCTCTACAGGAACTCCTCTCATTTCTGCTGAACTAGAGGAGTGCATTAGACCTGTGATCACCGATGAGATCAATTGGAAACTTACCAAAGATGTGACGGATGAGGAGATACGTCTGGCTCTGAAACATATCCACCCCACTAAGCCCCCGGGCTCAAATGGGTTCCACATCCTCTTCTTCAAACAATACTGGCACATTATTTGTCCCGACATCTGCAATATGATGAGGAATATTTGGTCTATGAAAACAAAAATTTCAGCCATCAATGAAATTTTCCTTGTCCTCATTTCCAAAATAAAAAAAACCTGTGGCATTCCATAACTTTAGACCTTTCATCCTATGCAATGTCTCTTACAAAAATTTCTGAAAGATATTAGTTAATCGGCTGCATCCTTGGTTAATTGACATCATCTCTAAAAACCAGAGTGCCTTAATGGCCAAGAGACCGATCATTGATAATGAAATTGTGGCCCATGAAGTTTTCCACTCTATGAAAACACACTCCACCCTGAAAAGAGAAACCATGGCCTGGAAGCTGGATATGACTAAGGCCTATGATAAAGTGGAATGACACTTCCTCATATTTTTTATGCTGAAAATGAGATTCTACTCTAAATGGGTATATATGGTCATGTACTATGTCTCGTCCATCTCCATCCGAATCAAGGTCAATGGGGATCTGACCAGAGGATTTTCCCTATCCTAGGGCCTTCGCCAGGGATATCCTCTCTCCCCCTTTCTCTTTATCTTGGTGGCTGATGTTTTTTCTAACCTTATTTCAAGGGCTGCGTCAACTGACTCCATACACAGGGAAATGGTTTTCCGTGTATGCCCATCGGTTTCAAATCTCTTCTTCACAGAAGATTTCCTCCTTTTATCTAGAGCAATCACTAATGAATTTCGGGTAATCATCCATGTGATACAACAGTACGAGAGGGCATCAGGTCAATCTATCAATTATGAAAAGTTGAAAATCTCCTTCAGTGAAGAGGTTACTCCTTCCATGATAGAAGAAATATATGAATCTGCGGGCATCCATTTTGCCGAGAAACACCAGAAGAATCTCGGGCTCCCCTCGGTGATTGGCCGCTCCAAAAAAAGAAATCTTTGATTCCTTGATGGACATGATTGAGAAGAAAATTCAATGCTAGACCCCAAAGAATATTTCCATAGCCAGTAAGGAGATCCTGGTTAAAGCTGTCATCCAGACTATCCTCGTCTATTTCATGTCCCTATTTAAGCTTCCGGAGGCCGTTTTCAATCAGATACACACACGCACAACAAACTTCTGGTGGGGGAAGAATTATGGAAGGTATAGAACCCACTGGATTGCCTGAGAGAAATAGTGCAAAAGCAATGCTGCGGGAGGTATGGGATTCCAGAATCTCTTCCATTTCAATGAAGCACTATTAGCTAAGCATGGTTGGCTCATGATCAACCGTCCATCATCTCTCTGTGCGCACGTTCTCCGAGCCAAATACATTCCCCATAAGGACTTCAACATATCCTCTCTTGGCCCTCGTCCAAGCTTCCTATGGAGAAGAATTTGGGGGGCCCAAAGTCTCCTGGAAAAAAGGGATTCTCTGGAGGATTCAGAATGGCCAAACTATTATCAATTGGACCGATCCCTGGAGTATTTATGAGGAAGGTGTCTGGGCCTCATCCCTTGCCCGGGCAGGTTTTGAAGATGCAACTGTCAGGTGCCTCTTTTCTGAAAAGGGTCCTGGATGGTGTTTGGAGAAGATTCACACATGGTTCAATGAAAGAGACAAAATAATTATACTGGGTACCCCCTGGGTCCCTGACGCAGGCCCCGATCAACTCTTCTAGATCAACGACCTTTCGGGAGCCTACACGGTGAAATATGGATACCAGCTCTCCATTGGTAATCAAGCAGTAGATTGGGATGGGGGAACCTGGAAGTCAATTAGGAAACTCAACGTCCACCCAAAAATCTGTCACTTTTGGTGTAAGGTGTGCACGAGCACCCTTCCTACCATGAGCCTTCTTGTCTTCCAATATATTTCCAATGACGAATCTTTCCCTTTCTGCCCGAACGTCCAAGAATCCCCCTTGAATGCCATCATCCAGTGCCCAGGGGCTAAGGAAATTTTGAAAAAATGGGGCTCTACTTCAGACGCTTCACTGGCCATGGCCAATGACCTCCCATATTTCCTGATGCGTTGGTGCTCTTCATTCTCGTCATTTAAAGAGGGTTCACCTTGCACCCTGGCCTGGATCATTTGGGTCTATTGCAATGAGGTTGTTTTTAACCACGGTCATAGACCCCCTGAATTTTGGATTGAACAGGCCTTTTGAGGATTGAGTGATGGAATCACCATAATGGACAACATAAGTCCTTTGGAACCCCCTCTTTGCCATCCCACTGGTGTCCGCCAAGAGAAGGGATTCTTATGATTAATGTGGATGTGTCTCTCCCCAAGGACGGGCATGTTGCCCTCGACATCCTGGCCCGAAACCATCTGGGGCAAGTCGTAGCAGCAAAACATAAATCACACTAAGCTTTTTGGGAACCCGTGGTGGCCGAGGATACTGCCATTCTTGTAGGTATGATGCTCACCAAGGATCACATATGGGATATGTAACACCCCGAGTTGTAAATGAAAGATTTAGTATTTTAATAATTCAATAGCATGTTCAATAAATGTGTTCATAAATATTAAATTCATATAATGGAAATTTACAAAATGAATTTTTATTAAATACCACTTTTCTAAAATATGAAATTATTATGAATAAATATATAAAGATATGATTTAATAAAATCACTTATGATTTTTTTTAAATGATATATATAAATTGACATATAAATATTTAAAAAAAATCCAACTTTATTTTATGATAAATACTATTTTGAAATTAAGATAATTAAAACCATAATGTAATTATAATTTTGTTTTGAGTATTAGAAAGTAAAATATTAGTGTTTAATAATATCTAGTTATAAATTAATAGCTAAAATTATAATTGATGTTTTTATAAAATAATTTTTATTTTATAAATGACAATTTTTTCAATTAAAATCATTATTATGGTCGACTTATAAATATATGTATGAATTTGTTTTACTTTTGTATATATTCTTTGGAATATTAATGCCATAATAATAATATTATTTTAATTTTCAGATTAAATAGAAAAAAACTAATTATAAATGTATGAATATAGATATATATTTAACAATGAAAGGATATGATATATATTTATATATAGAAGGTGTAATAAAAAATGAATTTAAAATTTAAAATGATAATTGAAATAAATAAAAATAGAAAAAGAAATCACGTTTGAGGATTTCGTTAGAATGTAGAGAGTCGTGATGTGGAAGAATTTGATGTCATGGGCTTCATTTGGGGAGGAAAACCTCAGAGGGAGGCTTAGATTTTGTGAAAATTAATTAGACGAGGGTGGATATGAGATCAAAAAAGACCATTCTTATGCGCAGTGGTTGAAGCCGAGGAAGGAGGTCCAGATCTGGATCTGGATCTGAGCTCAAGTCTTTCAGAGTATGGTTATAAAGATGTTTTCAGTCATGTCTAGGGTTTCGGTTTCATTTTTCGATGTTATGCTTGAGGTGCGAATGCGGTCAGGGATTCAATCTTCAGATTGGAATGTTGTCCTGTTTATGTTATCCAGATCTCATCCATGGATTTTCTTTTGGTGTATCAAATTAATAATATTTGTTTTCTTTGTTTTTGTTCTTAATCGATATCTATATCGATTTTGGAAATCTTCCTAATAATGCACGTAGGTTGGGGTTTTTAATCTTTTTTCTGTTATCTGAATCTCCTCTAATCGCCAAAATAGTGCCATGACTTTTCTATTTCTATATTTTTCTTCTAGATGTCAACGCCTTCTATACCATTTGAGTTATTCAATATCTAATTTCCATTAATATGATTTGCATATATTTTTTTATCATTCTTATACTTATCTGTGTGCATATTAGAGATATACTAGTAGAAAAATTTAATTTATTGAGTGTCATCGCATACACTGAATTTTTCTGTTCCAATGTCGTTGTTACCAATCTTCGATAATTCAGTAGAGATTATTTCTTAATTTCTTATTTTTTTGCTATATTTTTTTATATTATAAGTTTTTTTTCACTAACTAAATGCTTCCTTGACGTATTCCACTCAAATTGAAATTTTAAATATAGATATATAGTCTCCACTTGTACTGCAATCCTATCATATATCAAGCAAGTTGGAAATAAAAAAGTGTATAAATTTGTTTTCATATCTTCTTGTATTTAATTTATGCAGTGAATGAAGACAATAATATATAAATCATCTTGTCGTGAAAGCTGAATGAAATTATAAAATATTTCCTCCTATGTCTATAAATAGAATACTAGTACTTCATCTCCACCCTTCATATTTTAGTATCGCATACCTTGAGTGGGTATTGTTACAATCCAAAAACGATATTCTCCAGCCAAAGACATTTTTTGGTTCTATCAATGGTCTTTTAGTGTTCCATTAGAGTTAAGGGACCTCTATCTGTTTATCTCATGTTATAATTTCTATTTTCTAATTTTACACAATTCCATTATTATTTAATTAATGTATTTCTTTGATTAAACCTTCCATGTTTAGGTTTGTTTTATCAAAATTATGTTCAAATTTAGTTTTATGTAAGAGATTTATTCAAACATTAATTACAATTCCATTATTATTTTTTCAAGGGATATTTTTATTTGAATTTCATATTAATCTATTTCAAGATAATTAGAAGAGAATAGTTAGTTCATTTATCTCAAATTTATGATTTTAGTTTTATGCATAAGGGGTATTTTTATTAAAACATATTTTAGGTTTAATTTATATATATGTTAAAGGTGGTTACATCATACTAAAAGAATTTATAAATTATTTTTGTTAAAATTTCAATATGATGTATTATTAAAACATAATTTTTTTTAAGTCAGTCCTTTTTTTAGGAATTACCGTATTCGAAAATTACATGTGTCTTTTAAGAAATTGATTAATTTCAAGTATACATTTATGATTTCTGGTTGATATTGGAATAAACCCCAGTTTAATCTTTCGTATATATATTTATATATGTCCATGAAATTTGTTTCTTCAAAACATATATATATATATATATATATATATATATTCATGATAGTGTAAATGCATATGAAATGCTATTCATAATTTCATGTGTGGCATAAAGATTTTATGTGATTATTAATACTTTATATATTCATTACATTATTTCATTCATAAAAGTAATTAAACAAGTATGTTTCTGGAAATTTTTAATCAATATTGAATTTTAAAAATGCTTGAAATTATAACAATACGAAAATCATGTATTTCATAAAATTTTTAGATACAAGGATGTTTATTAAAGGTATGTGAGTCAAAAGTTTGGTTAGAACCAAACATGAAAGTTAAATGCAATGGAATTTCATATGTATATATATGTATATAGATATATATACATACATAATCATATATATACATATAAGATTAATATATATTTTAATGTAGTAACATGTTTCCAAAATTTAAAACTCCAGTGAAAAATTATATGTAAGTATGGAAAGAAAATGTAGAGACCCGAAGCTTAACGTACATAGACATTACATTACTCTTGCGGAATACATATTATATAACAAAAACACGCACACAATGACCGTAATAGTTTAGTGTCTTTGGAAACTCAGAATATAATCATCTAATCGTGGAGAAAGATCTTCAACATCTCCCATAAAGATATTTTTTTTTACCTAAAACCATTCTTTATATCCTGGGGAAAATAAAACATAAAAAGGGTGAGCTCAAATTCTCAGCAAGGGTAAACAAAAGAAATATCAATCACATCATATTCATAAGAACATATCTTTTGGAAATCTTAACCTGCAAAAGAGATCATAATTTCATAACATGGGATAAATCATAGTAGTGAAATGTAATCCCAATAATCATAACATAAAACATGAAAATTTGTGGCATAAACACATAATCATAGAGAATCATTTCTTATTAGTCAAGACAAATTGCCAAGACTATCTTAGTGGACAAAGTCCCTTTCTGAACAGAGTTCACTCCTCGTTTCAGTCCTGTTTCACTAAACCGGTATAACCTACCGTTCCAGCCATGTCTATCTCATGAGATATAAAATCTTTACCCAATTTATTGGAGGGAGATATAGGTCACAACCATCTCATAATGGTACCATTCTTATGTGTGCCACAAAATCATAAATCATACATAATTGCATAACCCATGTAATATAAATGGGAATCTTAAAACATCATGAAATCATAAAACAATTCATATAAGGTAAAGGAATTCATAAAAATAATTCCATCACAACATAATCAAATCAATGTAATAATAGGGATAAAAAAAGAACCCTTTATTATCTTAGATGAAAAATAATTTTGATAAAACACTTGAACTCCGTTCTTGAGGAAAATATCCTTTCTTCTTCAAAAACATTTTTCCTTTCTTAACATGTCATACAACATTAAACTAAATGAATTTGATTAAAAATAAACTTGAAAACATGTAAATGATTCTTCTTGTAAATAATTTTTTAAAAATCCATTCATGTCGTATAAGTTAAAAAAACATTTTTTGTACTTTTGTCAGAAAAGTCAAAAAGTACCTCGTACGAAAAACGATAAAAGATTCCATTCATATCTTTTACTAAAAACTCACCAAAGGGTAAAATAGGTTTTAAACAATTTTAGGTGGATGGAAATAATATTACATATTTAGGGAACATGGATGTGGATGATAAAATACACCCTAGTAAATACCAAAGTATAAGCATTCTCAGATAAAAATGAGATTGTGATATTTCCCTTACCTTATGTCCGATATGATTTGTACGTATCCGAACCTCCTGTATAATGATTTAAATAATGTCATTAACTTATTAAAGAATAATATTCATTGTTATGATATCATATATGGTTCAATTATGACTTTATATTACCCGTTCTTTTGTAAATTCAATGTTAAAGAGCGTTTTGGGTAAAATTGTTTTATTTGTCATCCGTGTTTTGACATGTAATTATTCATATGATTAATTAGATCATGATTAATTAATTTCAGAATATAAAACATTATTTATATATAATACATATTCATAATATATATATATATATATATATATAATAGATCAGTAAATGGAAAGAAATACACCGTTCATTGAGACGGTAGACCGTACGTACGCATGAACGCTGTTTTCTTTTCCTTATTGAGTTGAATGTAATTAAGTAGATGAAATACATATATATACCCATAAATACTGAATCATTATTATGTAATATATTTCATTAT
This sequence comes from Viscum album, assembly GCA_963277665.1. Taxonomy (NCBI): domain Eukaryota; kingdom Viridiplantae; phylum Streptophyta; class Magnoliopsida; order Santalales; family Viscaceae; genus Viscum; species Viscum album. Next base: position 246,849,037 of record OY728160.1, on the reverse strand, counting down.
TACTTATTATATATACTTTATAATCATTCATGAACGGTTAACGTGGAGAATGAATCTCATCGCGTCGTGGAGACGATAGTCCGTACGTACGCACGAGCGATGATATCGTTCTCATGATCGTGGAATTGTATTGGATTATATGTATAATATTTCAGAATCAATATCATTTTGTAATAGTCATATATAGTCATTATTTACACCATTATACGCATCCAAGTAAGGTGGTGGTGGAAAATAGATTACACCACGGCGTGGAGATGGTATTCTGTACGTACGCACGCGCGGTGATTTCCTTTTTCCGTAAGATGGATAGAAGGTTAATTAGAGTTGTTTCATATTTATAATAACATATCAGTATATAAGAAATACTGATGTTATTAATTTATCATGAAACAACTAAAGAAGAAGAATTTGAAGAAGAAAGAAATTGAAAAAGATCGGTAATGGATATTACCTCTTTTTGACGCGCCTTCTCTTAACCTCCACTTAAAGAACTAAGGATGGTATTTGAAGAATACCAAGACCTCTAGGATGATACTAGGGAAGTGTAGAAGTGAGTTTGTCAGGGGTTGGATGAGCTTGAATGCTCAAATTGGTGTGAGGAGGATAGGGAGGAGGTGCCCTTTTATAAGGGAGGAGAGGGGCACCTTAGAAAAATCTCAAAATATTATTTTATATTAAGGTCAAATTCGGTTTATAATGGTTCCAAAGGGTCTTATTTAGAAGATAAAATGGGTATGGGTCTAAATACTCTCATCCAATAGGATTTAGAAAAGTTTAGGTTATTAGTTTAACCCTATCAATTAGATTTAACTCTAAGTTAAATAATTTAACTTTTACCGTGTCTTTTTGTTTGTTTACACTATATGGTTAATAAACATACCATAACTAGCCAAACGAACCCCAAGTTGTTTATTATTAATATATATATTCTTATCTAAGTCATTTGGCCGAACCTTAGATATTTAGGAATTAAATAACAATTAAAAAGATAATATTTTTTTTTAAAACTAATTTATGTCCATTTTGACACTATTTGGTACATGATTTTTATGAAATTCATAACAGAATTAAAAATTCTAACCAAGTTACTTATATCAACAATAACATGTCATATTGACCTATAAAATTAAATTAAGTCATAAAAAGTCTCAAATTACAATTATTTGGGCATTTACAACATCCATTATGTCAATATTTCATTAATAAGACAATTACCGCATCATCTTTGTGTCATAATAAATGATAATTATTTAATCCCTAAAAATTATAAAAAAAATTCCTATGATGTAGATAATTGTATTATATTTCTTGAGACTATTCATGTTCGAAGTTTCATGAAGTTTATCACTAGATTAAAATTATTATACTTATAAGATTTAAGAAAGTGACATGTTGTCACATTCTTTGGTTTAAATAATAATTAAATTATTTTCATTGAAAAAATATAATTAAATGAATCTAATCCGACCCTCTGGTGATATGGGTCGACTTGTAGTCATCCAATAGGATTTTGACAATTTTTAGGCTAATTTTAAAATATTATATTTACCCTTAATTACCCGATTTACCTTTAACTATGGTAAATAAAATTTACCATAGTTACTATTCATAATTCCCAAAAATAAAAAGTATCTTATTAACATAATTTGGACCCACTGATTCCAAATATGGAATCTATTTTTCCAAATTAAATACATAAAAGTGGCAGAAATTAAATTAAAATTAATCCCGTTGTCGAAAGAAAACGGGTTTTTCTTTAAAACATTACAAAAGATTGAATTGATTTAACCTACGAATTCAAGGTAAAATCAATGCTAATGACATAAATTATATTAAATGGTAAAAATATATTATATTTATAATTTAAAACCATTCAATATTATAATTTAACCACATAAGATATTATGATGAAAACATTTGTTTTTAATTAAAATATAGCGTGTTTTTACTATTCATTAAAATATGAAAGTTATCAGAAAAATATCAAAACTTTATCTAATGTAAATTTTTTTATCCTGATTCAAAATAAGAATTATATTTTGTCAAATTGAACTTATAAACATGTCAAAAACTAGATTTAAAGTGGGTGCCCCATCAAAAGGCGGCAAAACTGCATTTTTTGAAAAATACTTATTTTACCCGAAAAATTTATTTTGTTATTATACCATGTTTCTAGAAAATGTGTAAGATGAATAATAATGTTATAAAATTAAAAATTTAGTTAATACTATTCATAACGGCTAGTTCATGACAATATTATAATAATATATCGTTGTTTATTAAAACCCGGTATTGCGTACAACACACGCTATCGAGGAAGGTCGCGATTACGTGTAATGAAAGCCAAGTCAGGGTTGCGTGTTGTGAAAGAATCTTTTGTTGTTTCGTATAACAGAATCCTACCAAATTTCATTTATACATTGAATATATATGTATATATACTCAATGTTACGTAGAATAACTATTATCAAAATTATGTGTAACACGATCCAAGAATAGTGTTGCGTATACTGCAAGCTAATACGATGTTGCGTATAGCGCAAGGTAATCTTGGTGTATAATGCAACACAAGACATTAATGAAATTAAAAGAATATTTTTCATAAAATCTCTGGGTGTTACATCCTACCCCCCTTAAAATGAATTTCTCCCTCGAAATTCGTCGGGGTTATAAATGGTTTACTACTCGAAAGTTTGTTTAATAGAAAACCACATCGTAAAAAGGAATACCAAAACATGGATTTTAAAAACTAATGTATGAAATGTAATAGTTACCCAAATTAACTCATCACGGGTTTTCCACGTAGGAGAACATAGGTGAAAATATGGATATGGGAGAAAAATTTAACCATCAAGTTCTGATGGAGAGTGGTAGAGAACATGGCTATGAAAGAGCCAACAATCACAAAGCTATTGATTTGTGATGATCTAAGGTACCATCTGATTAATCGGATATAAGGTAACTAGGACAACATTTTTGGTTTTCAAGATCATTTCCCTAAAGTTGATGAATTAAAAGAAATACATGCATGATTTTGGTACAATCTCACTGTTGTTCGTGAATTGAACAATTTCCACTTCATCCCTAAAAGAAATGAATTTGAATTTGTTATTTGTGATGTGTTAGCAGATCATGTGATAGAATTATGGGTCATTCCATCTCTTTCAAACAAAAGGTTAGAAAAAGTTATAAGTCCATCTTATGGTTAGATTAATCGTATATGGTTCCAAAAATGAACTTATACTTCATATATCATACCGCTTAATAAAATAAAACTAGTTTATACTAACTAGGGAATTCTTGTAGGCCAGTGGTAGGCGATAAAGGCCAGTCGCACTTTGGTTGTGGGTTCGATTCCCATAGCCTTATCCGACGCGATGGGCTGTCGCCCGTCCTGCAGGTTGTCCTTTTTCTAAAACTATATTACTATAACATCCCATCAATAATATCGAAAACTTCTATCCTTAAACAATACTAACTTATGTCCAACATAATCCATTCCAATATTTAGGCTTATCTATAATACTGTAGTCCACTCTCATAATGTAGTGAAAACGATTACCAGAGATTTAATACCATCATTGATCCCCATATATCATATGATATGTTTTTTTGTCACATTCCAAACATTCAAAGGCCTTAATCATGTATTCTCTTGAATACCCATTGAACCTTAGTGAAAACATGAATGCAGTTAAAAGTTAACACTTTCCACATACCAAAATGATCAAAATTCTATATACTCAAACCATGATATCACTTAGTCCTTATATCAATCATGAGCTCATGAATACTGTCAAATATTTCATTTTCTCGTTTTCCCTTCATTATGCGCATATCATCTTTTTTCCAAAAATATCTCAATCACTTTCCATGGTTACGGGTACTGTAAAATTATTGAAAACCACAGTAGACCAATACATAAATATTCCAATATTCCACGATACTATATACAACATTATTTTGTAATCCCATTACATATACACTTAATCATTCCACCACATCGTTATCATATTCAACATCACCAATGGTGATCTCATGTGACTTCCCTTTGTCCTTTGCCTTATGTGGTTGCTCATGTCGATCATCACTAACCCTTGGATTAGGGCATTTATTAGCATAATGCCCCATTTCCTTGCACTTGAAGCATTGAAGTGTTGGTGGTGCGTTCTCTGCAGTGTTTGCTTTATTCACATCATTAGAAACCCTTTTTCCATTACATCGACACTCAGCTGCTCGATGACCTTCTTTTCCACACATAAAACATTTTCTAGTCCCTTTAAGACAATCTCCACCATGCTTCTTTGCACACTTTGTGCATAAGGAAACATTCATCTTCTTTTCACATTATTCTGAGATTTATCCTTGAACTCCATCTTTCGTTTCTTGTCAAAACCATGAGATGGATATGTAACACCAACTTCCTTTTCTACTTTGATAGCACAACACACGATTTCTTCATAGCTACTGAAGTCTCTTATAGCTAATGCCCTTCTAAGACTTGGTTTTAAGCCACTGAAAAATCAATCAACTTTACTTTCAGGTTAGATGATAATGCCAGATGCATACCTTGCAAGTCTTGTAAAATTCGCTTCGTATATACCAACAGATTCATCATCCTTCTGCTTCAGCTCAAGAAATTCCTTTTCTATCGTTGTTCGACGAATAAGAGGGAAGTACTTACTGAAAAACAAGTTCTTGAACTCGTCCCATTCCATGGACTCAATTTCATCTCTTGGCCTCGTATTCTTGATAAGATTCCACCATTGATCAGCTTCACCTTCTAAACGATATACTACTAAGATGACTTTATCATATTCAGAACATTGAAGAACTGAAAATATTTTTTCAGTGGTACTGATCCATTGTTCAGCAACAAGTGGATCGAAAGACCCACTAAAAGAAGGTGAACGTTGCCTCATGAAGGACTCAATAGAATATTGTTCCCTTCTCTGCTCATTTGGAAGTCCAGAATGATTCATAGCTTGTGTAAGTATAGAAATAAGATTTTTCACTCCATCTCCCATAAAACATTTGTTTGTTCAGGAGGACAATCATTGCATTGTCCATTACAGTGATCAACACGGTTCCTTCGGGTTCCACCCATCGTCTAAAACCCAAAAAGAATAGTGTGAGAGGCAAAAATCATGCTAGGGAAAACAACATAATAAAAGGGGGAGTACCCTCAATATCTAACATCTTAGGATAAATTCTAAGATTGTTAGTGCAATTCTAGGACTATAACCTATACGTATACTTAACCTTAGAGACATCCCTAGACATACCTTAGAAATATCTCTAGGGATCTCACTAAAGTTCTCGCATCCTAGTTTCCAAAGGTTGACTAAACCTTTCCTATGATACCAACTGTAGAGACCCGAAGCTTAACGTACATAGACATTACATTACTTTTGCGGAATACATAGTACATAACAAAAACACACACACAAGGACCGTAATAGTTTAGTGTCTTTGGAAACTCGGAATATAATCTTCTAATCATGGAGAAAGATCTTCAACATCTCCCATAAAGATCTTCTTCTTTTTTTACCTAAAACCTTTCTTTATATCCTGGGGAAAATAAAACATAAAAAGGGTGAGCTCAAATTCTCAGCAAGGGTAAACAAAAGAAATATCAATCACATCATATTCATAAGAACATATCTTTTGGAAATCTTAACCTGCAAAAGAGATCATAATTTCACAACATGGGATAAATCATAGTAGTGAAATGTAATCCCAATAATCATAAATTAAAACATGAAACTTTGTGGCATAAACACATTATCATAGAGAATCATTTCTTATTAGTCAAGACACATTGCCAAGACTATCTTAGTGGACAAAGTCCCTTTCTGAACCGAGTTCACTCCTCGTTTCAGTCCTGTTTCACTGAACCGGTATAACCTACCATTCCAGCCATGTCTATCTCATGAGATATAAAATCTTTACCCAATGCATTGGAGAGAGATATAGGTCCCACCCATCTCATAATGATACCATTCTTATGTGGGCCACAAAATCATAAATCATACATCATTGCATAACCCATGTAATACAAATGGGAATCTTAAAACATAATGACATCATAAAACAATTCATATAAGGTAAAGGAATTCATAAAAATAATTCCATCACAACATAATCAAATCAATGTAATAATAGGGATAAAAACAGAACCCTTTATTATCTTAGATGAAAAATAATTTTGATAAAACACTTGAACTCCGTTCTTGAGGAAAATATCCTCTCTTATTCAAAAACATTTTTCCTTTCTTAACATGTCATACAACTTTAAACTAAAATAAGTTGATTAAAAATAAACTTGAAAACTTTTAAATGATTCTTCTTGGAAATAATGTTTTAAAAATACACTCATGTCGTATAAGATAAAAAAACATTCTTCGTACTTTTGTCGAAAAAGTCAAAAAGTACCTCGTACGAAAAATGATAAAATATTCCTTTCATATATTTTACTAATAACTCACCAAAGGGTAAAATAGGGTTTAAACAATTGTAGGTGGATGGAAATAATATTACATATTGAGGGGACATGGATGTGGATGATAAAATACACCCCAGTAAATACCAATGTATAAGCAATCTCGGATAAAAATGAGATTGTGATATTTCCCTTACCTTAAGTTAGATAGGCTTTGTACGTATCCGAACCTCCTGTATAATGATTTAAATAATGTCATTAACTTATTACACAATCATATTCATTGTTATGATATCATATATGGTTCACTTATGACTTTATATTACCCGTTCTTTTGTAAATTCAATGTTAAAGAGCGTTTTGTGTAAAATTATTTTATTTGTCGTCCGTGTTTTGACATGTTATTATTCATATGATTAATTAGATCATGATTACTTAATTTCAGAATATAAAACATTATTTATATATAATACATATTCAGAATATATATATATATAATAGATCAGTAAATGGAAAGAAATACACCGTTCATGGAGACGGTAGACCGTACGTACGCATGGACGCTGTTTTCTTTTCCTTATTGAGTTGAATGGAATTAAGTAGATGAAATACATATATATACACATAAATAATGAATCATTATTATTTAATATATTTCATTATTACTTATTATATATAATTTATAATCATTCATGAACGGTTAACATGGATAATGAATCTCATCGCGTCGTGGAGACGGTAGTCCATACGTACGCACGAGTGATTATATCGTTCTCATGATCGTGGAATTGTATTGGAGTGTATGTATAATATTTCATAATCAATATCACTTTGTAATAGTCATATATAGTCATTATTTACACCATTATACGCATCCAAGTAAGGTGGTGGTGGAAAATAGATTACACCAAGGCGTGGAGACGGTATTCCGTACGTGCGCACGCGCGGTGATTTCCTTTTTCCGTAGGATGGATAGATGGTTAATTAGAGTTGTTTCATATTTATAATAACATATAAGTATATAGGAAATAATGATGTTATTACTTTATCAAGAAACAACTAAAGAAGAAGAATTTGAAGAAGAATGAAATTGAAAAAGATCGGTAATGGATATTACCTCTTTTTGACGCGCCTTCTATTAACCTCCACTTAAAGAACTAAGGATGGTCTTTGAAGAAGACCAGGACCTATAGGATGATACTAGGGAAGTGTAGAAGAGATTTTGGAAGGGGTTGGCCGAGCTTGAATGCTCAAATTGGTGTGAGGAGGAGAGGGAGGAGGTGCCCTTTTATAAGGGAGGAGAGGGGCACCTTAGGAAAATCTCAAAATATCATTTTATATTAAGGTCAAATTCGGATTATAATGGTTCCAAAGGGTCTTATTTCGAAGATAAAATGGGTATGGGTCGAAATACTCTCATCCAATAGGATTTAGACAAGTTTAGGTTATTATTTTAACCTTATCAATTAGATTTAACTCTAAGTTAAATAATTTAACTTTTACCGTGTCTTTTTGTTTTCTTACACTATATGGTTAATAAACATACCATAACTAGCCAAAAAAACCCCAAGTTGTTTATTATTAATATATCTATTATTTTATAAGTCATTTTTCCGAACCTTAGATTTTTAGGAATTAAATAACAATTAATAATATAATATTTTAAAAAAAAACTAATTTATGTCAATTTTGACACTATTTGGTACATGATTTTTATGAAATTCATAACAGAATGATAAGTTCGAACCAAGTTACTTATATCAACAATAACATGTCATATTAACCTATAAAAATAAATTAAGTCATAAAAAGTCTCAAATTACATTTATTTGGGCATTTACAACATCAATTATGTCAATCTTTCATTAATAAGAAAATCACTGCATCATCTTTGTGTCATAATAAATGATAATTATTTAATCCCTAAAAATTCTAAATAAATTCCTATGATGTCGATAATTGTATTAGATTTCTTGAGACTATTCATGTTTGAAGTTTCATGAAGTTTATCACTAGATTAAAATTATTATACTTATAAGATTTAAGAAAGTGACATGTTGTCACATTCTTTGGTTTAAATAATAATTAAATTATTTTCATTGAAAAAATTTAATTAAATTAATCTAATCCGACCCTTAGGTGATATGGGTCAACCTTTAGTCATAAAATAGGATTTTTACATTTTTAGGGTAATTTTAAAATATTATATTTACCCTTAATTACCCGATTTACCTTTAACTATGGTAAATAAAATTTACCATAGTTACTATTCATAATTCCCAAATATAAAAAGTATCTTATTAACATAATTTGGACCCACTGATTCCAAATATGGAATCAATTTTTCCAAATTCAATACTCAAAAGTTACAGAAATTAAATTAAAATAAATCCCGTTGTCAAAGTAAACGGGTTTTTCTTTAAAACATTACAAAAGATTGAATTGATTTAACCTACGAATTTAAGGTAAAATCAATGCTAATGACATAAATTATATTAAATGGTATAAATATATTCTATTTATACTTTAAAACCATTCCATATTAAAATTTAACCACATAAGATATTACGATGAAAAAAGTTGTTTTTAATTAAAATATAGCGTGTTTTTACTATTCATTAAAATATGAAAGTTATCAGAAAAATATAAAAACTTTATCTAATGTAAATTTTTATATCCTGATTCAAAAGAATAATTTTATTTTGTCAAATTGAACTTATAAACATGTCAAAAACTAGATTTAATGTGGGTGCGCCATCAAAAGGCGGCAAAACTGCATTTTTTGAAAAATACTTATTTTACCCGAAAAATTTATTTTGTTCTTATACCATGTTTCTAGAAAATGTGTAGGATAAATAATAATGTTATAAAATTCAAAATTTAATTAATACTATTCATAACGGCTAGTTCATGACAATATTATAATAATATATCGTTGTTTATTAAAACCCGGTATTGCGTACAACACACGCTATCGAGGAAGGTCGCGATTGCGTGTAATGCAAGCCAAGTCAAGGTTGCGTGTTGTGAAAGAATCTTTCGTTGTTTCATATAACAGAATCCAACCATATTTCATTTATACATTGAATATATATATATATATATAATCAATGTTATGTAGAATAACTATTATCAAAATTATGTGTAACACGATCCATGAATAGTTTTGCGTATACTGCAAGTTAATACAGTGTTGCGTATAGCGCAAGGTAATCTTGGTGTAGAATACAACACAAGAAATTAATGAAATTAAAAGAATATTTTTCATAAAATCTCGGGGTGTTACAGCAAAAAATATTTTTTATAAATAAAATAATGCTTGATGATTGTAAATATGATAGGGAGTTTGATAATGAATCCATCCCTCAAGTTGGTAGTCCCAAGATAGCCTTCAACCTTTCAAGTGTCCTCAGTCATTTTTTATGATCTTGCTTAATATTTTCAATCGAATCACTGTATTAATTTAAATTTTTTTTCAAAGTACAACTATTTTCAAAGAATTGTTTTAAAAATTTATTTCAAATAGAATATTTAAAATGTATTATCAAAGTGAAATTTTAAAAATGAATTTATCAAAGGTTTTCAAAACACCTTACTCAGAAATTGAAAGCTCACCCTTTTATTTAAAAATGATTTTTCACTGGTATCTTAGGAGATTATTCACAGATGACATCGCTTTTGGAGTTAGCGCGCTGTGGAACCCTAGTGGAAATTGTTTTATTTTTGTTTCAACTCTTATAAATGTGATGTTTTATCTAATCCTCCAGATTCAAGATTGGTAAAAGATCATTGTTTGATTATAGTGTTGTGTAATTGTTCAGTTTCTATTATAAAAAAAATTACACAGCATTTTTAAGCACTGAGTCTGGGAGAGTGGGCTCAAGGCATTACATTTTGTATCAGAGGAACGGTCTAGAAATATTTTTAGATTAGAAGTTGTATTTTGAGGAAAATAATTGTACACCTTATAATTTTTTTAGGTAATTAAGACCCCTTAGAAATTCTTTAATTCTGATTATGGAAATTCAGAATTTTCAAAAATTCGAAAAATGAATTATGAGGGCGCAATTCATTTAAGGGGGAGAATGTAACAGCGCGAGTTCTAAATAAAATATTTAGTATTATATTAATTCAATAGCATGTTTAATAAATTTGTTCACAAATATTAAATTCATATAATAAAAATTTACAAAATTTATTTTGATTAAATACCACTTTTCTAAAATGTGAAATTATTATGAATAAATATATAAAGATATGATTTAATAAAATCACTTAGGAAATTTTTTTATATGATATATATAGATTGACATATAATATTTTTAAAAAAAATCATACTTTAGTTTATGATAAATACTATTTTTAAAATAAGATAATTAAAACCTTAATGTAATTATAATTTTGTTTTGAGAATTAGAAAATAAAATATTACTGTTTCATAATATCTAGTAATAAATTGACAGTTTAAATTATAAAATATGTTTTTATAAAATAAGTATTATTTTATAAATAAATTTTTTTCAATTAAAATCATTATTATGTTCTACATATAATATATTTATGAATTTGTTTTACTTTTTTATATGAACTAATGAAATATTAATGCCATTATATTATTATTATTTTAATTTTCAAATTAAATAAAAAACAAATAATAAATGTATGTATATAGATATATATTTAACGATGAAAGGACATGATATATATTTATATATAAATGGTGTAATAAAAATATGAATTAAAAATTTACAATGATAATCGAAATAAATTAAAATAGAAAAATAAATCGCATTTGAGGATTTCGTTCGAATTTGGAGAGTCCTACTGTGGAAGAATTCAATGTCGTGGGTTTCGTTTCAGGAGGAAAAACTTGGAGGGAGGCTTAGATTGAGTAAAAATTAATTTGGTGTGGGTGGATATGAGCTCAAACAAGACCATTCTTATGCGCAGTGGTCGAATCCGAGGAAGGAGGTCCAGATCTGGATCTGGATCTGAACTCAAGTATTTCAGAGTAGGGTTCGATGGATGATTTCAGTCACATTTAGGGTTTCATTTTCATTTTGTGATGTCAAGCTTGAGGTGCGAAAGTGGTCCAGGATTCAATATTCCGATAGGTATATTATCTTGTTTCTGTTATCTGTATCTCATTCTTGGATTTTCTTTTGGTGTATCCAATTATTAATCATTTTTTTTCTTAATAGATATCGATATTGAGTTTGGAAATCATCTCAATAACTCAAGTAGGTTGGTTTTTTTATCTTCTTTCTGTTATCATAATCTCTTTTAATTGCTGAAATAGTGCCACGCTTTGTCTATTTCTCTATTTTTCTTCTTGATGTCAACACCTTCAATACCATTTGAGTTATTCAATATCTGATTTCTGTTGAAATTATATGCATATATTGTTTTTTATCAGTCTTATTCTTATTTGTGTGCATATTATAGCTCAACTAGTAGAAAATTTTAATTTATTGAGTGTCATCGTATACATTGAATTTTTCTATTTCGATGTCGCTTTTGCCAATCTTTGACAAGTCAATAGAGATTCTTTCTTAATTAGTTATATGTTTTTTTGCTATATTTTTCTATCTTATGAGTTTGTTTTCAATAATAAAATTCTTCATCGACGTATTCTACTCAAATTGAATGTTTAAATATAGATATATAGTCTCCATTTGTACTGCAATCTGATAATATATCATTAATGTTGGAAATAAAAAATTGTATAAATTTGTTTTCCTATTGTCTTGTATTTAATGTATTCAGTGAATGAAGACAATAATATATAAATAATCTTGTCGTGAAAGCTGAATGAAATTATAAAGTATTGCCTCCTAAGTCTATAAATATAATATTATGACTTTATCTCCACCCTTCATATTTGAGTATCCTATACCTTGAGTGGGTATTGTTACAATTTTAAAAAAATCTATTTTCCAGTGAAAGACTATTTTTGGTTCTATCAATTGTCAGTTAGTGTTCCATTAAAGGTAAGAGAACTTTATTTGTTTATCTCATGTTATAATTTCTATTTTCTAATTTTACACAATTCCTTTATTATTTAATTAAGGGATTTTTTTAATTATACCTTTCTTATGTATGTTTGTTTTATCAAAATTATGATCAAATTTATTTTTATATAATAGATTTATTCAAACTTTAATTTCAATTCCATTATTTTTTAGGGGATAGTTATATTTGAATTTAATATTTATCTATTTCAAGATAATTAGAAGAGAAGAGTTAGTTCATTTATTTAAAATTTTTTATTATAGTTTTATGTGTAAGGGGTATTTTTATTAAAACCTATTTTAGGATTAATTTATATATATGTTAAAGGTAGTTACATCATACATATAGAATTTATAAATTGGTATTGTTAAAATTTGAATATGATGTATTATTAAAACATAAATTTATTTAAAGTTAGTCCTTTTTTAGGAATGACCGTATTCGAAAATTACATATGTCATTTATGAAATTGATTAATTTCAATTATATGTTTATGCTTACTGGTTGATATTGGTATAAAACCCATGTTCAATTTTCTTATATATATATTTATATATGTCCATGAAATTTTTTTCTACAAAACAAATTTATATATATTCATGAAAGAGTAAATGCATATGAAATGCTATTGATAATTTCATGTGTGACATAAAGATTGCATCTGATTATTAATACTTTATATATTCATTACATTATTTCATTCATAAATGTAATTAAACAAGTATGTCGCTGGAAATTTTTATTCAATATTGAATTTTAAAAATGGTAGAAATTATAACAATACAAAAATCATGTATTTCATGAAATGTTTAGATACATGGATATTTATGAAACGTATGTGAGAAAAAAGTTTGGTTAGAACCAAACAGGAAAGTGAAATTCAATGGAACTTCATATATATATATATATATATGTATATATATATACATACATACATAATTATATATATAAATATAAGTTTTATATGTATTTTAATGTAGTAACATGTTTCCAAAATTTAAAACACCTGTGAAAAATTATATGTAAGGAAAGCTAAAAAATATTTTATAAAGAAAATGGTGCTTGAACTTTGTAAATACGATAAGGAGTTGGATAATGAATCCATCTCTCAAGTGGGTAGGCCCAAGATAGCTTTTAATGTTTCAAGTGGCCTCAGTCATTTTGTTTTTAAGATATTGCTTAATATTTTCAATCGAATCACTGGATTTTTTTAAAATTCTTTTCAAAGTATAAATATTATTCAACGAATTATTTTACAAATGTATTTATAATTGAATATTTCAAATGTATTATCAATGTATTATTTTAAAAATAAATTTATCAAAAGTTTTCTAAACACCTTACTGGGAAATTGAAAGCTCACCTTTTATTTAAAAATGATTTCTCACAGGTATCTTAGGAGATAATTCATAGATTTCATCACTTTTGGAGTTAGTGCGCTATAGAACCACAGTGGACAATTTTTTTATTTTTGATTCAAATCTGATAAATGTAATTTTTTGTCTAATACTCAAGAACCTAGACCGGTATAAGATCCTCGTTTGTTTATAGTGTTGTGTAATTTTTCAGTTTTTATTATAAAAAAATTACACAGCATTTTTAAGCACTGAGTCTGGAAGAGCAGGATCGAGGCGTTACATTTGGTATCAAAGGAACGGTCTATAAAACTATGGAGATTAAATTTTGTCTTTTGAGGAATATAATTTTACAGATTAGAATTTTTGTTAGGTAATTATGTCCCCTTAGAAATTTTTTAATTCTGAACATGGAAATTCATAATTTTTAAATATTCGAAAAAAGAATTGCGAGAGCGGATTTCATTTAAGGGGAGGAGAATGTAATACCACGAGTTGTAAATAAAAGATTTAGTATTTTATTAATTCAATAGCATGTTTAATAAATTTTTTCATAAATATTAAATTCATATAATAACAATTTACAAAATGAATTTTGATAGAATACTACTTTTCTAAAATGTGAAATTATTATGAATAAATATATAAAGATATTTTTTAATAAAATCACTTAGGAAATGTTTTTTAAATGATACATATAAATTGACATATAAATATTTTAAAAACAATCCTACTTTAGTTTATGATAAATACAATTTTGAAATTAAGATAATTAAAACATTAATGTAATTATAATTTCATTTTGAGAATTAGAAAATAAAATATTAGTTTTTTATAATATCTAGTAATAAATTGACAGTTAAAATTAAAAACGATGTTTAAAAAAAATAAGTCTTATTTTATAAATGAATTTGTTTTTCAATTAAAATCATTATTATGTTCGACATATAAATATATGTATGAATTTTTTTTACTTCTGTATATGAACTTATGAATATTAATGCTATTATAATATTATAATTATAATTTTCAAATTAAATAAAAAAATAATTATAAATGCATGTATATAGATATATATTTAATGATGAGAGGATATGATATATATTTATATATAAATGGTGTAATAAAAATAAGAATTAAAAATTTAAAACGATAATCAAAATAAATAAAAATAAAAAAATAAATCGTGTTTGAGGATTTCGTTCGAATCTAAAGAGTCATGTTGTGGAAGAATTCAATGTCGTGGGATTTTTTTCGAGAGGACAACCCTAGAGGGAGGCTTAGATCGAGTGAAAATTAATTCGGCGTGGGTGGATATGAGCCCAAACAATACCATTTGTATGTGCAGTGGTCGAAGATGGGGAAGGAGTTCCAGATATGGATCTGGATCTAAACTAGAGTATTTCGGAGTAGGGTACGAAGGATGATTTCAGTTGCGTTTAGGGTTTTAGTTTCATTTTGCGATGTCATGTTTGAGGTGCGAATGCAGTCAGGGATTCAATCTTCCAATTGGTATGTTATCTTGTTTCTGTTATCCAGATCTCATCCTTGGATTTGATTTTGGTGTATCAAATTCTTAATCATTTTGTTCTTTTTTTTCTTAATCTATATTGATATCGAGTTTGGAAATATTCTCAATAATGCATGTAGGTTGGTTTTTTTAATATTATTTCTATTATCCGAATCTCTTGTAATTGCTGAAAAGTGCCATGATTTTTCTATTTGTCTATTTGTCTTCTTGATGTCAACTCCTTAAATACCATTTGAGTTATTCAATATCTTATTTCTATTGAAATTATATGCATATATTGTTTTGTTATCAGTCGTATTCTTATCTGTGTGCAGATTAGAGCTCAACTAGTAGACAAATTTAATTTATTGAGTCTCATCACATACAATGATTATTTCTGTTCTGATGTCGCTATTTCCAATCTTCAATAAGTTCGTAGAGATTCGTTATTAATTACTTATTTGTTTTTTTTTCTATATTTTTCTATCTTATGAGTATTTTTCACTAATTAAATTCTTCCTTCACGTATTCCACTAAAATCAAATGTTTAAATATAGATATATAGTCTCCACTTGTACTAAAATCCAATCATCTATCAAGGAAGTTGGAAATAAAAAAATGTATAAATTTGTTTTCCTATCTTCTTGTATTTAATGTATGCAGTGAATGAAGACAATAACATATAAATCATCTTATCGTGCAATCTAAATGAAATTAAAAAAAATTACCTCCTAAGTCTATAAATAGAATACTAGTACTTCATCTCCACCCTTCATATTTGAGTATCGCATACCTTGAGTGGGTATTGTTACACTTCAAAAAAATCTATTCTCCAGCAAAAGACTTTTTTTGTTTCTATCAATGGTCTGTTTGTGTTCAATTAGAGGTAATGGACCTCTATCCGTTTATCTCATGTTATAATTTCTATTTTCTAATTTTACACAATTCCATTATTATTTAATTAAGGGATTTCGTCAATTAAACCTTCCATGTTTATATTTGTTTTATCAAAATTATTTTAAAATTAAGTTCTATGTAAGAGATTTATTCAAACTTTAATTGCAATTCCAGTATTATTTTATCAAGGGATGGTTTTATTTGATTTTCATATTTATCTATTTCAAGATAATTAGAATAGAAGAGTTAGTTCATTTATTTCAAATTTATGATTTTAGTTTTATGCGTAAGGGGTATTTTTATTAAAACGTATTTTAAGTTTAATTTATATATATGTTAAAGGTGGTTACATCATACTAAAAGAATTTATAAATTTTTGTTGTTTAAATTTGAATTTTATGTATTATTAAAACATAAATTTATTTAAAGTCAGTCGTTTTTTTAGGAATGAACGTATTCGAAAATTACATATGTTGTTTATGAAATTGATTAATTTCAAGTATATGTTTATGCTTGCTAGTTGATATTGGCATAAAACCCATTTTCATCTTTCGTATATATATATTTATATATTCCCATGAATTTTTTTATTCAAAACACACACACATATATATATATATATTCATGAAAGAGTAAATGCATGTGAAATGCTGTTGATAATTTCATGTGTGACATAAAGATTGCATGGGATTATTAATAATTTATATATTCATTACATTATTTCATTTATAAAAGTAATTAAAAAAGTATGTTACTGAAATTTTTATTCAATATTGAAATTTAAAAATGGATTAAATTATAACAATACTAAAATCATGTATTTCATAAAATGTTTAGATACATGGATGTTTAAGAAATGTATGCGAGAAAAAAGTTTGGTTAGAACCAATCATGAAAGTGAAATGAAATGGATGTTCATATGTGTGTATATATATATACATACTTACATAATCATATATAAAAATATATGTTTAATATGTATTTTAATGTAGTAACATGATTCCAAAATTTAAAACGCCAGTGAAAAATTATATGTAAGTAAGGCAAGCTAAAAAATATATTTTATAAAGAAAATGGTGCTTGAAATTTGTAAATACAATATGGAGTTGGATAGTGAATCCATACCTCAAGTGGGTAGGCCCAAGATATCCTTAAAATTTTCAAGTGGCCTCAGTTGTTTTGTTTTTAAGAGCATGCTAAATATTTTCAATCGAATCACTGGATTAATTTAAAACTGTTTTCAAAGTATAACTATTTTTCAACAAATTATTTTAAAATTGTATTTCTAATTGAATATATAAAATGTATTATCAAAGTGATATTTTAAAAATGAATTAATCAAAGGTTTTCAAAACACCATACTAGGAAACTGAAAGCACACCCTTTTATTAAAAAATGATTTTTCACAGGTATCTTAGGTGATTAATCGCAGATGTCATAGCTTTTGGAGTTAGCGCGCTGCGGAAGCGTAGTGGAAAATTGTTTTTTTTTGTTTCAAATATGATAAATGTAAGGTTTTGTCTAATTATCTATAACCTAGACCGGTAAAATAACCCATTTTGTTTATAGTTTTGTGTAATTTTTCAATTTCTATTATAATAAAAATTACACAGTATTTTTAAGCACTAAGTCTGGAAGGGCGGACTCGAGGTGTTACATTTGGTATTAGAGGAATGGTCTAGTATACTTTGGAGATTATATTTTGTATTCTGAGGAAAATAATTGTACATGTTAGAATTTTTGTTAGGTCATTAAGTCCCCTTAGAAATTATTTAATTATAAAGATGGAAATTCAGAATTTACGAATATTCCAAAAAAGATTTGTGAGGACGCAATTCATTTATGTGGGGGAGAATGTAACACCCCTAGTTTTAAAAAAAATATTTATTATTTTATTAATTCAATAGCTTGTTTAATAAATTTGTTCATAAATATTAAATTCATATAATAAAAATTTACAAAATAAATTTTGATTAAATACCACTTTTCTAAAATGTGAAATTATTATGAATAAATATAAAAAGATATGATTAAATAAAATCACTTAGGAAATGTTTTTTAAATGATATATATAAATTGAAATATAAATATTTAAAAAAATAAACCTTTAGTTTATGATAAATACTATTTTGAAATTAATATAATTAAAACCTTAATGTAAATATACTTTTGTTTTGAGAGTTTGAAAATAAAATATTAGTGTTTAACAATATCTAGTAATAAATTTACAGTTTAAATCATAAACGATGTTTTTTTGAAATAAGTATTATTTTATAAAAGGCAATTTTTTTCAATTAAAATCATTATTATGTTTGAAATATAAATATATGTATGAATTTTTTTTTCTTTTGTATTTGAACATATAAATATTATTTCCATTATAATATTATTATTTTAATTTTTAAATTAAATAAAAAATTAATTATAAATGTATGTATATAGATATATATTTAAGGATGAAAGGATATGATATATATTTATATATAAATGTTGTAATAATATTATGAATTAAAAATTTAAAACGATAATCAAAATAAATAAAAATAGAAAAAAAAATCACATTTGAGGATTTCGTTCGAATGTATAGAGTCGTGATGTGGATGAATTCAGTGCTGTGTGCTTCGTTTCGGGAGGATAACCTCAGAGGGAGGCTTAGATCGAGTGAAAATTAATTCACCGTGGGTGGATATGAGCTCAAACAAGACCATTTGTACGCGTAGTGGTCAAAGCCGGGGAAGGAGGTCCAGATCTGGATCTGGATCATAACTTGAGTATTTCGGAGTAGGGTTCGAAGGATGATTTTAGTTGTGTCTAGGGTTTCAGTTTCATTTTGCGATGTCAATCTTGAGGTGCAAATGCGGTCAGGGATTCAATCTTCCGATTGGTGTGTTATCTTGTTTCTATAATCCAAATCTCATCCTTGGATTTGCTTTTGCTGTATCACATTCATAATCATTTTTTTTCTTAATCGATATCGATATAGAGTTTGGAAATCTTCTAAATAATGCAAGAAGGTTGTTTTTTTAATCTTCTTTCTGTTATTCGAATCTCTTGTAATTGCCGAAATAGTGCCATGATTTGTCTATTTCTCTATTTTCTTCTTGATGTAAACACCTTCAATACCATTTGATTTATTCAATATCTAATTTCATTTGAAATTATATGCATATATTTATTTGTCATCAGTCATATTCTTATCTTTGTACAGATTAGAGCTCAACTAGTAGTCAAATTTAATTTATTGAGTTTCATCGCATACATTGAATTTTTCTATACTGATGTCACCGATGCCAATCATCGATAAATCAGTAGATATTGTTTCTTAATTACTTATTTGTTTTTAGCTATATTTTTCTATCTTATGAGTTTGTTTTCACTAATTAAATTCTTCCTTGATGTATTCCACTCAAATTTAATGTTTAAATATAGATATATAGTCTCTACTTGTACTGTAATCCAATCATCTATCAAGGAAGTTGGAAATAAAAAATGTATAAATTTGTTTTCCTATCTTCTTGTATTTAATGTATGCATTGAATGAAGACAATAATATATAAATCATATTTTCATGTAATTTAAATGAAATTATAAAATATTGCCTCCTAAGTCTATAAATATAATTCTAGTACTTCATCTCCACCCCTCATATTTGAGTATCGCAAACATTGAGTGGGTGTTGTTACATTTAAAAAAATCTATTCTCCAGCCAAAGACTTTATTTGGTTCTATCAAATATCTGTTACTATTCCATTAGAGGTAAAAGACCTCTATCTTTTTATCTCATGTTATAATTTCTATTTTCTAATTTTGCACAATTCCTTTATTATTTAATTAAGGTATTTCATCAATCAAACCTCTCATGTTTATGTTTTTTTATAAATACTATATTCAAATATTGTTTTATGAAAGAGATTTATTCATACTTTAATTGCAATTCAATTATTATTTTTTCAAGGGATAGCTTTATTTGATTTTCATATTTATCTATTTCAAGATAATTAGAATATAAGATTTAGTTCATTTATTTCAAATTTATGATTTTAGTTTTATACGTAAGGGGTATTTTTATTAAAACATATTTTAGGTTCAATTTATATATATGTAAAATGTGTTTACATCAATCAAAATAAGTTTATAAATTTTTATTGTTAAAATTTGAATTTTTTGTATAATTAAAACATAAATTTATTTAATGTCAGTCCTTTTTTTAGGAATGACCGTATTCATAAATTACGCGTGTCTTTTATGAAATTGATTAATTTCAAATATATGTTTATGCTTTTTGGTTGATATTGGAATAAAACCCATGTTCATCTTTCATATATATATATATATATATATATTTATATATTTTCATGAAATTTGTTTCTTCAAAACATATATATATATATATTCATGAAAGAGTAAATGCATATGAAATTTAATTGATAATTTCATGTGTGACATAAAGATTGCATGTGATTATTAATACTTTATATATTCATTAAATTATTTCATGCATAAAAGTAATTAAACAAGATTGTCGCTTGAAATTTTTATTTAATATTGAATTTTAAAAATGGTTGTAATTATAACAATAAGAAAATCATGTT
Source organism: Viscum album (assembly GCA_963277665.1). Lineage (NCBI taxonomy): Eukaryota > Viridiplantae > Streptophyta > Magnoliopsida > Santalales > Viscaceae > Viscum > Viscum album. The sequence goes on along the minus strand of OY728160.1, from coordinate 246,828,226 downwards.
TTTCATAAAATGTTTAGATACATGGATGTTTATGAAATGTATGTGAGACAAAAGTTTGGTCAGAACCAAATATAAAAGTGAAATGCAATGGAATTTCATATGTATATATATGTATATATATATATACATACATACATACATAATCATTTATATAAATATAAGTGTAATATGTATTTTAATGTAGTAACACGTATCCAAAATTTAAAACACCAGTGAAAAATTATATGTAAGGCAAGCTAAAAAAATGTTTTATAATGAAAATGGTGCTTGAACTGTGTAAATACGATAGGGAGTTGGATAATAAATCCATCCCTCAAGTGGGTATACCCATGATAGCCTTCAATGATTCAATTGGCCTTAGTCATTTTTAAGAGCTTTCTTTATATTTTCAGTCGAATCACTGGATTAATTTAAAATTGTTTTCAAAGTAAAATTATTTTTCAAAGAATTATTTTACAAATTTATTTCTTATTGAATATTTCAAATGTATTATAAAAGTGATAATTTAAAAATAAATTTATCAAAGGTTTTCCAAACACCTTACTGGGAAATTGAAAGCTCACCCTTTTATTTGAAAATTATTTTTCACGGGTATCTTAAGAGATTATTCATAGATGTAATTGGTTTTGAAGTTAGCGCGCTGCGGAAGCGTAGTGGACAATTGATTTATTTTTTTCAACCCTGATAAATGTAATTTTTTGTCTAATCCTCCAGAGCCTAGACCTATAAAAGATCCTCTTTTGTTTATAGTGTTGTGTAATTGTTCAGTTTCTATTATAAAAAAAATTACACAACATTTTTAAGCACTGATTCTGGAAGAGCGATCTCGTGGAGTTACATTAGGTATCACAGGAATGGTCTAGAAATCTTTTGAGATTATATGTTGTCTTTTGTGGAAAATAAGTGTACAAGTTATAATTTTTGTTAGGTAATTAAGTCCCCTTATAAATTAATTAATTCTGGAGATGGAAATTCAGAATATTCAAATATTCAAAAAAAGAATTGTGAGGGAGCAATTCATTTAAATGGGGGGGGGGGGGAATGTAACACCCCGAGTTGTAAATAAATGATTTAGTATTTAATTAATTCAATATCATGTTTAATAAATTTTTTCATAAATATTAAATTCATATAATGACAATTTAAAAATGAATTTAGATTAAATACCACTTTTCTAAAATGTGAGATTATTATGAATAAATATATAAAGATATGGTTTAATAAAATCACTTATGAATTTTTTTTAAATGATATATATAAATTTGCATATAAATATTTTAAAAAAACCTACTTTATTTTATGATAAATACTATTTTGAAATTAAGATAATTAAAACCTTAATGTAATTATAATTTTGTTTTGATAATTCTAAAATAAAATATTAGTGATTAATAATACATAGTAATAAATTGACAGTTTTAATTATAAATGATGTTTTTATAAAATAAGTATTATTTTATACATGGCAATTTTTTTCAATTAAATTCATTATTATATTCGACATATAAATATATGTAAGAATTTGTTTTACTTTTGTATATGAACTTATGAATATTAATGCCATTATAATAATATTATTTTAATTTATAAATTAAATAGAAAAAAACTAATTATAAATGTATGTATATAGATTTATATTTAAAGATGAAAGGATATGATATATATTTATATATAAATTGTGTAATAAAAATATGAATTAAAAATTTAAAACGATAATCGAAATAAATAAAAATAGAAAATGAAATTGCATTTGAGGATTTCTTTCGAAAGTAGTGTGGATGAATTCTATGTCGTGGGCTTCATTTTGGGAGGAAAACCTTGGAGGGAGGCTTAGATTGAGTGAAAATTAATTCGGTGAGGGTGGATATGAGCTCAAACGAGACCATTCATATGCGCAGTGGTTGAAGTCGATGAAGAAGGTCCAGATCTGGATCTGGATAAGAACTCGATTATTTCAGAGTAGGGTTCGAAGTATGATTTGAGTCACATTTAGGGTTCAGATTCATTTTGCGATGTTAAGCTTGAGGTGTGAATGCGGACAGAGATTAAATCTTCGAATTGGTATGTTATCCTATTTCTGTTATCCGGATCTCATCCATGGATTTGCTTTTGGTGTATCAAATTCATAATCATTTTTTCTTTTTTCTTAATCGATATCGATATCGAGTTTGGAAATCTTCTCAATAATGTTAGTAGGTTAGTTTTTTTAATATTCATTATGTTATCCGAATCTCCTATAATTGCTGAAATAGTGCCATGATTTGTCTATTTCTGTATTTTCCTTCTTGATATCAAAGCCTTAAATACCATTTTAGTTATTCAATATTTAATTTCCGTTGAAAATATATGCATTTATTGTTTTGTTATCAGTCTTATTCTTATCTGTGTGCATATTAGAGCAAAACTAGTAGGAAAATTAAATTTATTGAGTGTCATCACAAACACTGAATTTTTCTGTTCAGATGTCACTGTTTCCAATCTTCGATAAGTCAATAAAGATTCTTTTTTAATTAATTATTAGTTTTTTTGCAATATTTTTCTCTCATATGAGTTTGATTTTACTAATTAAATTCTTCCTTGATGTATTCCACTCAAATTGAATGTTTAAATATATACATCTATTCTCCACTTGTACTACAATCCAATTATATATCAAGGAAGTTGGAAATAAAAAAATATATAAATCTGTTTTCCTATCTTCTTGTATTTAATTTATGCAGTGAATCAATACAACAATATAAAAATCTTCTTGTCGTACAAACTGAATGAAATTATAAAACAATGCCTCATATGTATATAAATAGAATACTAGTACTTCATATCCACCCTTCATATTTGAGTATCACATACCATGAGTGGGTATTGTTACACTTCAAAAAAATTTATTCTCTAGCCAATGTCTTTTTTTGGTTCTATCAATGGTCTGTTAGTGTTCCATGAGAGGTAAGGGACCTCTATCTGTTCATATCATTTTATAATTTCTATTTTCAAATTTTACCCAATTCATTTATTATTTAACTAAGGGATTTCATCAATTAAAGCTTTCATGTTTATGTTTTTTATCAAAATTATGTTCAAATTTAGTTTTATGTAAGATTTTTATTCATCCTTTAATTGCAATTCCATTATTATTTTTGCAAGGGATAGTTTTATTTGATTTTCATATTTATCTATTTAAAGATAATTAGAAGAGAAGAGTTAGTTCATTTATTTCAAATTTAAGATTTTAGTTTTATGCGTACGTATTATTTTTATTAAAACATATTTTAGGTTTAATTTATATATATGTTAAAGGTTGTTACATCATACTGAAAAGAATATATAAATTGTTATTGTGAAAATTTTAATATGATGTATTATTGAAACATAAATTTATTTAAAGTAAGTCCTTTTTTTAGAAATGACCGTATTCGTAAATTATGTATGTGGTTTATGAAATTGATTAATTTAAAGTATATGTTTATGTGTGTTGGTTGATACGAGAATAAACCCCATGTTCTTCTTTCATATATATATATTTATATATGTCTATGAAATTAGGTTCTTCAAAAAAAAATATATATATATTCATGAATGAGTAAATGCATATGAAATGCTATTGATAATTTCATGTGTGACATAATGATTGCATGTGATTATTAATACTTTATAAATTCATTACATTATTTCATGCATAAATGTTATTAAACAAGTATGTCGCTGGAAATTTTTATTCAATATTTAATTTTAAAAATGGTTGAAATTATAACAATATGAAAATCATGTATTTTATACCAGGAAAGGCTCAGATCAGGAAAAACCTGATCCCCAAAATTATTAATAGAAAAAAATAGTACATGAAAAAAGAAGTACAACAACACAAACATACAAGCTTACATCATCTCAAAGCCAAAGCCATTCCCAACTCTATAATCTGAAGGCTCATCATCCAGTTTAGCTGGCTCCCATTCAGACGACTCAACTTTCCTGAATAATTCCATGTATTGTTTTTTACGCTGGAGCATCTCCTTCGATAGATCCGCCTTAGGTGGATGCTTTTCATCATGAACTTTAGTAACCATCTCCCTGCACATCCCAGATACAGACCTGGTTGTCATTGGTTTCGGAAAATCAGAGTAATATTTCCTTGGTATTCTTCTTCTTGGGTTAGACCCGCTCATTTCGTTATCGTATGTCTTCTTGCCCGCCCCCTAAACAATGGCACTATAACTAGGAGTCAAATTCTCCTTGTCACTTCCCAAGATATCCCCCCATAGAATAGGAGGGTGCACAACATAGTCCAATTGACAATCAACCTTCATACCCAACAGTAGATTGGTCTCCTACAACATATCGTTTATCCTACAGGCGATCTTCTCTACCTCAGCACCTCTATTCATGACACAATTCTGAATTTAAAAAGGTTCCCCCACCTTATTGACCCTTCTAGATCCATCATAGACCACAAGTGAAAGGGAGTCATTTCCAGACTGATATGTGTCCATATCCAGTTCCACTTTCATCTATTCTGCATTTTCCAGAGCAGCAAAACTGTTCTTCAAGCAGATGTGTGGACCATCAGGTATATCATGATTTGCACATGAATATGTATCCTTCCTCGCTACTTCTGTATTTCCATTCTGCACTAGACCACAACCCATATACTGAAACAACATGTTCTAATTCTCCCACTCCATATCTTGGGGAGGTGTGTCATCCTTAGCAAGGTGAGTCATCCTGCCGTCAACACTCCTGCACATCTCCTCAACTGCTCCTGCCTCACCATGTACAGCCATAATACCAAGGTCCTTCTTCAATATCCCAAACACTTCTGATACATATGGCCCTACTACAGTAGGATCCTCGTTCTCCACACATAAGGACTCACTCCCCCCCAGATCAGCTTCAATACATCCAGCAGGATTCTGAATCACTTCTTCAGGCAAAGCTTGAGGCATACTGACCTGATCAACATGTTGCAGCCCACCTGTTTGATCATTAGGTGAACAAGAACATGCCTCACCCTTCACCACCTTCACTATGGGTACCTTAGTTGGTGCTGGCTGTCCAGCATGACCCCCATTTCTGTCACACTTGCGACATTCATATACACAGTGTCCCTACCTATGACAAAATGAACAAAACTTGACCCATGAATCATATACTATGGATTGACCATACCTGTACTCCCCTTAAATCACAATCCACACCAGCTCCGGTGGTGGTTGTGCTAAATCCATTTCAACACAGATCTGTGTAGCCATTGGGTGTGAGAGTGAAGTTGTCCGATGATCACAACATAGAAATCACCCAATGGAATTTTCGATTGGCCGTAGAATTCCAATGTTCTGAAATGGCAGCGGGAACCCAGGAAGTTGATGCCAAATTTCCGATGTTGGAGAGTACCGATTCATATGAAGATCAAAAGACCAACGAAGAGGATGAAAATAAAAACCATGAACAGATCTACTGGCACTAGACCAGGCTCTAATCATATCATCTTCATCAGGGATGCTATGAAGAATTTGTCGCGACCTCAAAAATCCAACAGACACTCGCTTAGATAAACCCCAATCCTCATTAACGTGCTTGGGAAATACCTCCACCAAAGGTCATCGCCATACAAATCGCGCAACTAAGGTCGTGGAAAACATTGAAGATGCTTCATTGATTTCCTGAACAGAGATTGGAACCCGGGCTGGCCATTGAAGTGGCCAGGGACCTTCGGCACAAAATTTATACTTGGAAATAAAGAAGAAATCGTACCTGGACGACAGAAAGAACCTGGACCCCCGGACTTGACTCCCTGAGAAGCATCAGCAGGACATGGATGAGACCCCTTTCTTAGAGGAGGAGGAGGGGCCGCTACATCAATCATCACGTTAGGGTTAGGTCATCGTGCTTCGCCTTGTCGTCTCCATCTCCGTCCTCCTGATCATGTCTCGTCTCATGTATTTCATAAAATGTTTAGATACATGGATGTTTATGAATGCTATATGAGACAAAATTTTGGTCAGAACCAAACATGAATGTGTAATGCAATGGAAGATCATATGTATATATATGTATATATATATATACATACATAATCATATATATAAATATAAGTGTAATATGTATTTTAATGTAGTAACATTTTTCCAAAATTTAAAACACAAGTGAAAAATTATATGTAAGTAAGGAAATCCAAAAAAAAATTATAAAGAAAATGGTGATTGAACATTTTAAATATGATAGAGAGTTGGATAATGAATCTTTCCCTTAAGTGGGTTGGACCATGATAGCCTTCAAAGTTTCAAGTGGCCTCAATCGTTTTGTTTTTAAGATCTTTCATAATATTTTCAATCGAATCACATGATTAATTTAAAATTGTTTTCAATGTATAACTATTTTTCAAACAATTATTTTATAAATGTATTTATAATTGAATATTTCAAATGTATTATCAAAGTGATATTTTAAAAATGATTTTATCAAATGTTTTCAAACACCTTACTGGGAAATTGAAAGCTCACCCTTTTATTTAAAAATGATTTTTCACAGGTATCTTAGGAGATTATTCACAGATATCATCGCTTTTGTAGTTAGCGCAAAATGGAAGTGTAGTGGACAATTGTTTTATTTTTGTTTCAAATTTGATAAATGTAATGTTTTGTCTAATCTTCCAGAACCTAGACCGATAAAATGTCCTTAATGTATAACTATTTTTCATTTTGTTTTTCACCAATTCACTCTTATATGGTGTATATACTATACTTTGGAATATTCTATCATGAATCCCTTTATTCTCATTATATTACAACTTTCTGATTAAATGTTGTTCCTTAATAATTTGTATTCAAGTGTCCTTTATTTTTTGAAAAACTATTTAACTAACATAACGTTTTAAATGTTTCAAAGACTTATTCTCCTAAATATTTATCATTATTGTTCATCTTTTCAAAAAAAATTATAATATTTATTTATACTAACATTAATGTTTTCAAATAATAATTAATTTAATATTTTCAAAGTGTTATGGGTCTCCTTGATACATAAATCTCTTTATTAAATGTTTTAAATGGTTTTTAAAAATTGTTTGATAAAGAATATATTGTGTCGATATCTTGGAATATTATATATTGTTATAGCAATGTAGAAATGTTATCTTTTTTATGCTTGTTTTATGTGCTATGACTATGTTAGAGTTCTTCTGTATTGTTAACAAATACGGGTGGTTCCGTGATAAACATACGATGGGTGAGCCTGAGATAGCTCTCTAATGCATTGGGGAATGTGATGGAGGTAAACATTAATTTTTCTCCTAAGAGATTTAGGGAATATATCGTGATGGGTATTCCAAATGTTACTCCCAACGTAGCTGTGGAAGCTAAAATGTAAGTTTGATATGGATGAAACAAGTTACCTTTATGATTTCTGATTTCTGTGTGTTTTTCATAAATCTTATGATTTCATGAGGTATGTTATGATTGAAAAGTATAATTTCATTGATTTGTATTTATTGATGGGTTAATATTTCAATTCTTTATTCTATAACCCATACAGAAATTTTTATATAAATCCCGTGTTTTGAAATGTTTTTCACATGACATAATGATTAATAAAGTCAAGGATGGGATCAAGGAAAAGTCAAGATGTATAAAACATGGAAATAGGCATGACTCTTTTTTTAAAGAGTTTTTATTTTATGAAAAAATGGAAACTGGGTAGATGTTTCTACTTTGTAATTTTTTTGAGATGTAATGTAATAGTTGTGGCCTATTTCTCTAAAACTATAAACCTAAAAAGATCCTAAAAGTGAATTACTAATTTAATTAAAGAATATGTAATGTTTTAAGTCAAGGACCATATAGTATTAGTTGGTGTAGTCTCTGAATAAAGATATGATTTATGATTTATTCAAAAAAATATCTCATCTATTTTGGTATCATCTTGATAAATACCATATCACTGACTGTAGAGAGTTGGATATTGAGGATGATGAAAAATTAGTGGAGAGGAAATTAGAGAAATATGATAAGGAGATGTATTTTCACTGAGTAAGAACTATGCATTTGGTTCACGTGTTATGGAGAAATGGTCTCAAATAGGAGTGTACATGTGAGAAAGATATATAGATGCATTACGAGTACCCAGATCAATTTTGTGTTTGACTTTCACTATTTTTCTTATTGTGTGTTTTTTAGATCATTCATTTTTATGTGATGTTTTGTTTTCCATGATGTATACTATGTTATAATCATATAATAAATGAGAAGTGGAAGAAATGATTCCAATTGATATTTATTATATTATGATGTGATTAAATTAGTGCAGGCGAGTCAATAACACCCTAAGCAGATGATATCTTCACATTGAGGATGGAATTCCCTATATCATATTTTTGGGGAAGTTTGGTTCGATGGTTGTGATGGTTGTTGTTTTCTATTTTGTAAATGTTGTGTTAGTTTTGTGGTGCTTTGTTCGTCAGAGTAAAGGTGGTTTGCAGATGTATGGTGATGATGTTTTGAGGAAATTTTTCTATCTTAATTTGGTTTGAATGGTTTTGATGGTGGTATCATTTGAGGTATGCTGAACACCATTATAGGTATCTCATGGGGTGTTTAATTGGACCCCTTTTCTCATGGGATTGGTTTTGGGTTATTAATGGAGGTAATTATTGGAGAGGTATATGATATAAGGGATTGTTTCGTATTGACTAAATATATTTGGGGTTATCAGTGATAGAGGTTTTCTAGAGGAGGCTTGAGATGGTTCTGAGGGATTTCATTGGGGGGATGGTGGTGTAGTAGAGATTCTATAAGAAATGAACACAATGTATTTTTTACAAAAAGTTAAAAGTTTGTTATAGAATATATACCCAGTAGGTTCATTACTTGTAAATCAGATAAGGTTGGTCTCATGATACTATTACACATTGTTTATGTGGGATAAATGATGTGTAATAAAGAAATATCGAGGGACCTTAATTTTGAGATAAGGGTTATTTTTTTGAAAACACAATCATTTGAGGTCATGTAAATTTACATGATGTGATACCAAGAATATTCTAGGTGTTATGTTATTTTCATAGTTGAATATTATTTATTTGGAAATAGCTCCATCCCCCTATTTTCGATGTGTTGTAGGCTCCCCGAGGATACCTTCTCGCTCTCTTCTTCCTTGTTTGATCTATTGGTTCAATTTATTTTTTATTTGGGGGGGGGGCTTTGTTTATACTATATGATATGTTCTATGACTATTTATTGTCTTCAAATTTTATATATCACTTTAAAAATACTTATTTTCATCCCAGTTATACATATCTAAAAAATGGATTCCACTAGATTGTGTATTTTTGTAGAAACACCATAAAATAAAGGGAAATTTAATAAAACCCTTTTTTATGTCTGTAAAATTATCATTTATGTGCTATGTGTGTGTCCATTATATGTTGTAGTGATGTGCAGAAGATGTGTGGTTAGGGTGGATGGTTTGATGGATATTATTTTGGGGTAAATAGGTGGTGGTTTAATGTACATTATTTTTGGGTGGAGAGGTGGTTTTTGATTGGATATTCTTTTGGTGAGGTGAGGTTGTGGATTTATGGCCATTATATTGGTGTGGCAAGGTGGTTATTGTTTTTTTATTGTTTTTTTGTAGTGAGGAGGTTATATAATGGATTTGTTTTTGGGTTTAAATGTGTTTTCTATTTATCCATGATTCTAAGGTGGAAAGGTAGTGATTTTTTAATCATGATCATGGGGTAGAAATGTGATGGTAGAATGTGGTTTTTGATCTAGTATTGACGTGTGGTTGTGTTTTTCTAGATTCCCATGTAGTTATGGAATCAAAAATTATTTTAATAATGATTTTAATGGATAGGGTTTCATTAGGTTAATGTGATGGAAATGGATAATTAATAAATAAATTATAAGATGTGTGATCAAATGTGGATTATTCCTAATAATAAAATGAACGTGTTTGTTAATGGAATTGGTTGTTTGTGTGATGTGTCTTGTGGATTGTGTGGTGTTATTCAATTAGTGGTGGTAGAGAAAGTGGGGATGCTATTTGTTTATCACTTTTTTATTGTTAACCCATAGGTTTGGTTCATTTGTAGATATATATATATATAAATTCCATGTGATTTTTATATGCACCGCACCAAAATTGTGCACTTTGTGTTGAAACCTGCATAGTCACACAAGGGGGTTTTCCAAATATCTTGGTGATGTGGTAGGCAGGATTCCTTCCCACTAATTTTAACTATCTCTTCCAAGCATGATTAAATTAAAAAGATATAATGTACATAGATCTGTAGTTCAGTAGATGATGGCCATGCATCTTCAGTAAAGATGTGGTGGACAAGGATTCACGAGACAATATGTGATGGCTCATGTGTTTTTTTGGTGAGATGTGATATTAATATTTTTACTATCTAGATTATTGTGCGGTTTGTGCCTGGTAAAAGGATGTAATCATCTTTAGTTCATTCTTGTTCATAATACCCTACACCTCTTGTTTTGGAAGTTTATATGATGTTAGAGTCCAGGTGTTTAAGGTCATGATATGATGTGACTGTGCTTGTGGTGCGGTGGCCTAGGTGTTAGTAGGGATGATATTATTTGATTCTGATTGTTGGGTGGTCATATATTTTATTCAAAATATAAGGGATATATTGGTTGAAATTTGGTTATGAGAGCGGAAAATAATTGGGAATGCAGTTCAAGGTACCAATTATCAATATAATTCTTATTATGTCACTATATTGATATTTTGATATTTAACTATCATTTCATGGTATGGTAGGGATATATATTCAACCTATTTCACTGCATAAAATTTCTATTGTTTTTAATCGGTTGTAGTAGTATTATTATTTCACCTATTCCCAAGATAATTTGGTTTTCCTACTAAGTATATATTTAAGCTCACCCAATGTATATAAACTATTTTCAGTCTTGTAGGAGGATTTTGTGGAACGTGATGGATATTAATAGCTTAGACCATGGATATAATCTATGCCAATACTGTAACATTGCTTCCTGGTATTTACATTGTAGACTTTTATCTGTACTATTTTTATTCCTACATCTATTATGGGATGGTTTTTGTTTCTTTTTATATTATTCATGGATTTTATTATGGATGATCAATCTTAAATTTTGATTTTATACTATGGTAGAGGGTAATACCAACCATTTCCATAGATCTTTATACCATTGCTTCTAGTCACCAACCTAGGGCCTAATAGAGGTGTTATCAGGTTTCATTACCTCTATCCCATCAATTCATTATCCTTCACGAGAGGGGGTTATGAAATTCTGAATTTTCGGTATCAACCATTTTCACTCATGAGGAAAATTTTGGGGATATAATCAAAATATGTTATAAAAACTAGATTTCATTTAATAGATTATTTATCATATAATTATTGATTTATAGTGAACCATATATATATATATACAATTGGTATTCATGGTCCCATATCTCCCTCTAATACATTGTATTATGTTTTAAATCGCATCACATTATAATGTTATGGTTTGGCAGTTTCTTTTTTTTACAGCATGATGCATGGAATTTTTTTAACAACATGATGTGTAGATATTTATATTATTCAGAGAATGATGCAAGGAAATATTTTTATTTTAAAAAATAATGAATAAAAGAAATATGGTTATAAATTTGATTTTGAATTTTTTTCTCCAATATAAATTTGAAAATTTTGTCTTTTCACAATAGGAAGCATGAAAATTTTAGTCATTCAGATCAGGAATTGTGTAAATTTTATTCCCATGGTTATATTTTCTATATTATTTTGTTTATATAAATATAATTTATTTAATGTTTTATTTTTCATGTTTTATTTCCACTTCAATTTCTAATTATTATACCCCATTTCACATGTTTATATTCTCATTATTCTTTACAAATTTCCTATCATAGATGTTTGTCCATTGATATTTCAGGTCCTTAGATAATGATATATAAATGACAATTATTTATTTACTATTATTCTAAATTTGATTCAAATCCTTTATTCTTTACCCATTCCAAATGTTATAAAGATAGATATAACATATTGGATTTCTATAAGGTATTATATAGTTGTCTGATTTTTGATAATTATTCACATGTGTTTAAAAAAATCCTTATGTACCTATTCCACCAAATAACTGACCAAAAATGTTAGATGTGTTATTTAAAAATAATGTGAGATGTAATATTAATGTAAAATTTTATCATTTTTATCATGGAAAATCAAAAAAATTGTTACAGTTTATTTGTAAAAGTATTTTTTTAGCACCAACCATGGAGTGCGGTTATCTGGTGAAACATAATATATATGTATACTATGAAACTATAAGATAAACACAATGTAATGTAATTTAATGTTCTTAGTGTAATAGTAATTAAATAATGTTATGGGTGACATTCAGGGTTGAAAGATATAAATATCATTTATTCTATAAAAATATATTGAAATCCATTATCATGATTCGTAATGAGATTATGAATCATCCAACATGTATCACATTGGAGTATAAAACCATTTTCATTATTAGAGATATTAGATGTCCACTGATTGAAGATAACAATAATACCCAACTAACCTTTTATATGTTATTACACTTAGGTGTTTTTGGTCTATGGAATGTATCCACTATTAGTATATATACATAGATTTTATTTCAATAAAATCACACACTCCTAATATTAATAAAATTTTAGGATGATTCAAGTTTATCATTTGGGATTAAACTACTATAAATAAATAATATCATATCATATTGGTACTATAATAAGAGAGAATGGTGATATTTCATTGATCATATTATAAGGAATTCATAATGATGGCTTATAACAAAATTTCTTATTGAAATGAAAATTAATATGAGAGTATTTCCTTGAAAAATGTTTATAATTAATTATGGACCCTTATATTGATGTAATAATAGATTTTTAAATGGATATTAAGAGACAGAAAAAGAAATATCTCATTAAAAATATTTGAAATTTATGTTAATTTAAAGTATTTATAGTCCTAAAAATATGGTGTTAAAAATTACAAATGAACATGGTGATATAAATATTTCAATTGAAAATGAAAAGAAGAGGATTGAGAACCCCTATATTTAAAATGTATCATAATAAATCATGAAAAGAGCACTAAAAAACCATGGTAGATCCATATAGAGACTACTGAGAAGGAGTATGAGATTTTAAGAATGCACAATAATTTTTATTGAAGAGTAAAGGAAGATGAGAGGGTATTTATAGTTAATCATGATAATTTTTATTATTTTCAATTAGTTTTTATTGGAAGCAAGGTTAAGAAAAAATGAATATCACTTTCTTTAAAATTTATTTTTCCAATATTTTTTCACATATGGGATGGGGTTTTTTGGAATAATTTTATTATATTCTACTTATTTAAAAATAAATTATATTTTACATGGAAAATATTCTTACTCATAAATAATTTTACACAAGATCATTAAAATAAACTGCATAATTTTGAGGATTTGTTAATTATTTTGAAAATTTATTTTATTACATTAAAATAAATTATATTAATGTATAAAATATTATTTGGTAAGTAAATACTTTTTATTAATTATTACATAATTTTTATCTTATTATGATGTTCTAATACATACTATAAAATCATACTATATCACAATTTGTACTTAAAAATGAAAACTACAATAAATTTGTAGTTGGAATTTTAAAACATGATGATTATAGATTTAAATTAATTATAATGAAAATAATTTTCTCTCTCGGGGGTGATTAATTATTAAAATACACCACATGGGAATTTTAAAATATTACATTTTTCATCCATATTCAAAAATTCTAATCACTTTTATTTTAAAGTGGTTATGTAAAAAATGTTATTATCCATTGATATATATTAATTATTGATGATTAATTATATTATTACTAAATTATATTATGGTGTTTGTTTTAAATTTTATTATTAATTTAACATCATAGTTTTCTATTGTATTATTATTTCTTCTCTTTTTATGATTAAGTAATTGAATTTGAATTACGTCACAATTTTTATGATGAAATGGTTATATACAACAGTATAAATTATGATATTTCATGAACTATTATTATATGTAATGGAGAATTTTAGTTAGTTTATTTATACTACATCAATAATATATCATATGTCATTGAGTATATAAATGATTCCATTATATTAGACTATGAATGTATCAATATTAATGTTAATGTCAACATTGGGGAGATCCTCAACATTATGTGGTTAGAATAATTTTCCATTAGTGAATTTAATATCATTTCCCAACAAGATTAATATAAAATATCTATATAATACTACAAACATATACAATAATCTCAAGATAATAACAAAAAAATATATTACATTTATTATAAATAATTAGTTTCATTCTGTATGGAAATGATATAGATCAAATCTAGTTACCTCTTTTATTATATTGTCATTGTTGTAAAGAATCCTAGAGAGAATACACCTAAACATATCCCCACACGTTCCACTAATATCTTAATGAATTTCTTGAAACTCTTGGAAATAACATAAAATATTCACATGACTTGTGTCATTCAACACTATTCATAACATAATCCCTTGTTCTCTCAACATTGTTGAGTTGGGGGAAATGATTTTTTTTATATGTCAATATTTTGTTAAAAAATAATATAAGGACCAAATATGTATTCAATCTATGGTATAATTTTATGAAAAATTGTTAATTTTCTAGTATTTTTATGTGTATTCAACATTAGAGCATTAGAGAACTAGGAAATAAATTTAACATATAATACACATACATTACATGTTTGAAACATCATATTAGTTCGTGTTTTCTTTAAAAATTAAATACTATTATATTAAAGCACCATTTTTAATTTAGAAAAAAATATAATATTTATAACCTAAATTCTTCATTATTCCTAATAACCAATAAAACTAGTGAAAAACAATTGAAAACATGGGATTATCATAGAAAAAATTGTAAGGGGTATAAAAATAAAAATGAAACATGATAGTCTATTTTAATAACATTAGATAATTAAAGAGTGTTTTCCATCTAAAAAAATATCATTAAGGTCCAAAAAGGTTTTTTATACATCTAAAATCAAATTTAAGGACCATATTTTTACATGAAATAATTTATAATAAAAAAGGAAAAACCCATGACGGTATATTACAAATAAAGATCCCCGATAAAATGTACATTCACAAAAATAGACCTTGTAACCTTGAAATGGAATAATGAATTTAATAAAATAAAATATCATTAGAAATTTTTTTGAAATCAAATGATTCCCATGAAAAATAATTGGGAAAAATCGAAAATTATGCATGTTCATAGGGACACCATATTCATATAACCCAGACAAGAACTCTTAGAATTGAAAAAATCTATTATTGTCTACTCCCAACATAGTTTTCTAGGGAAAAAAATCAACACCCAATGAAATAGAGATCAATACCAGGATCAATTGTAACTATAAAAAATCCCATAGAACATATTAGGAATAAAACCTTTTAATATTCCATATTCACACTGAAATTACAATGAAAACCCATTCAAACCAATTTTTCTAATCATTTTTTATATTAAAATACGAATTCTAAAAAATAATTACAATAACTAGATTACCAAAAAACATAAATATGGTTTTCAAATGAAGAAAATATAGAAAATTATAATGTAGGAATAATATATAATATTTCATGTAGTTGGGGGAAAATCCGATGAAGATGTATATGTTAAAATAGAACATTCTTTTTAACAGTTTTAAAGAATGTCAAAACATTTGGTTCAAATTTAGTAAAAATGATCTTTCTAAAAATCATTTTATAAAAGTAGAATTAGAAATAAATTGTCCATTAACAATTCTTTTTTTCCATATCAATATATATAAAAATATTTTTTAATTAATATGGACGTCACAGAAAATAATTTAGAACCGAAAAAACTAAGCATTTAAATTGAGTTTTTTAAAGTATATTTTCCCTTACCTCGAGTCACACCCATCAGTTATGTTATTCATCATCAGCAATTATAGAAATATTTTAATTATGTACTTTATTAAAAAACGTTTCTATGTTTAGTATATATTTTAATTTATTTCATCCAATTAATATTTAAAAAAATAATTAATTAATTTTATGTCAAACGTTTTTATGATATTCAGATATTATGTCTAAAATGAAATTGATAGGATGAATATGGTAAAACAGTTTCTTTATTAAATAATCTTTATTATAATAATATGGAAATAAGTATCATTTTATAAAGAAAATTATACTTTTAAAACCAACAATGAAATATTTTCATGAATAGCGATGTATGTTATAATATTGTAGATTATAGGTTGTATGTATTCCTTGATAATTTTTCTATTATTTAGTAAATGTGATGAAAATGAGGTTACAATTATTTTAATCATCAAAAATTATAAAAATATATTCAATATAAAATTATTTCTTCATATAATGACATATAATCTATACCTGTTATGTAGTCATGAAAAACAAATTGAATCGCTTTGTGGAGTTGGTAATGAAATTGTACATATGAATTTTTTTATAAATTATCAATGGATGGAAATAAAATAAAAAATATAATAATATTTTTATATAATAATATTTATCTCATGAATTCAATATATATACATTAAATCCTTCTTTATAACAATCCATGTTAGGAGGTTATGGAAACTAAGTTACATTAATAAACAAGGTGGTAGTCCTTTATACATATAAACAACGGTTTCTTTTCTATGTTGATGGATGAGGAAATAGATATAGGTTACAAACATTACATAGAAACAACTAAATATATGTAATACAAGGGTTTTATTATTTAACCATGTTTGAAGACTATTATTTGGAGTCATATAATGAAATAAAATATAAAAATTTAGCTTAAAACTACATATCTTCTTCAAACCACCTCTTTTACTATATATCTTATGTACTCCAATATTTATATTATAAAAAATGACCTATAGAATGTGGGTAAGAATTTATGAGTGGATTTTTTTGGATATTGGATGAGATAAATTTCTAAACATGGTTTTAGGAAGAGTGGATAGGTGGCTCCCTTGTATATGTGATGCGATTGACATTCATGGAATTTTGTAATGTATTAAATTCGTGTAAATTTAGTTTCATGTTTAAGTGGATAAAAAATTATATGATTATAAGAGATAATTATTAATGTTTTGATAATATTATGAAAAAAAATAAATGTTTATTTTATGTTTTTATCCTTATCTATATGTCTTAATGCCCTCATAACCCTTTTGAAAATTATAGATATATCAATTATTTTTACCAATTAATGGTCATTAATAATAATATAAAGGAAAAATGACTCATAAATGGAATATTGTTAACATTTAAATCCATATCCAATTTATGTGGATTAAGATATGATTTTAATAAATTTTAAATCATTTAATAAAATAGTTTCTATTGAGCCATTTCATTAATGTCATTTTTGGTACTAATCATTTAATATGACTTTGAAAATTGCATAACATAAGATGAATTTTAATAAAAAAATTAAAATATATATAATATTTAACATTTATTTATAAAATTCATGTGAAATAAAAGATAACACCAGAAATATTACATAATGTTTTTTAATATCATTTAAATGAATTATTTATTAGATACACAAGAGTTGTGTAAAAATTTAGGGTAATTATTTCATCAAAAATAATAAAATTAAATATAAAGGAAAACAAAATGTTATTTCATATACAAATTTATTATTAAACATTAGTTTGTTATCCATTTCACACAATATTATAGATATTAAATGTATGAAAGTGTCTTTTTTTTAATTATCATTTAGTTAAATATTTTATATATCATAATCAATTTTATATTGAATAAAAATGATATATTATAGAAGTTTTTATGATTATTGTTTTATTATAATCATAAAATTCAATATTGGTATGTTTTTAAAACAATTTAATCCCTTTTCACATTAGTTTTAACCTTAATTAACCAATGTAACATTTTTGATGATACAATAAAATTTCTATGGTTATTATTAATACTTAACAAAAATAAAAGAAAAATATTTAATTAATTTTAAACTCCTAATACCATATATTGAATCAATTTTTTAAGATTAAATTTCATTAACAGTAATAATTTAATTAAGAATTTATCCTCTAAAATTCAATGACTAACATTTTCTTTAAAATATGACATTTTAAGTATAAAAATATTTTTATACCCTATGTAAGTATTAAATTTACACAAAAATACCGTAATTGGTTTTTTAAAAAAGGGAATTAATTTATTTTAAAACTAATCCAAATTAGTATTTTAATTTTAAAATACTCTAAAACAAATTAATTTTTCCAATAAAAATCTTTATTTTCCACTATTTCATTAAAAATATATTTAGAAAATTCTTAAAAATTATAATTATGAATATTTTGACATGATGAACTCAAGAAAATAATTTCATTCTTTAAAATTTAAATTCTATAATTTTAATATTGATCCTTAAAATAATTTCATATAAGCCATGAA
This sequence comes from Viscum album, assembly GCA_963277665.1. Lineage (NCBI taxonomy): Eukaryota > Viridiplantae > Streptophyta > Magnoliopsida > Santalales > Viscaceae > Viscum > Viscum album. The sequence goes on along the minus strand of OY728160.1, from coordinate 246,809,691 downwards.
ACCCCATTTTTGTTTGAAATATATTTTTTCATATAATTTAATAATTACCAAATTTTTATACAATTTATATTCCTTTATATAATCAATTAAATGAAAATTTATAATACAAAAAAATTATTTATTCCAACATTACCTAGTATTTTACATTCTTCTGCCATTTTGGTAAGTTAAGTTGTAACACCCCAAGACTTCATAGTGTGTACTTCTTCAAAACAATTCAATAACTTGTACTACACGTAACACCGAGTTCAATCACACCATGACTTACCAAAAAGCCATTCAAAAGAGGTTATGAATAGTATTAACTAAATTTTAATATTTATGTAATCCTTATAATTTTAGAATCCATATTATGAGTTTCTTAGACATAATGCAAGAACAAATTCATTTTTAGTGTTGCACTTTTATCAACTTCTAATAGTGAACCCTTTTTAAATACAATATTTTAAACTTTTTGACTAAATGGGGACATAAAATTTTAAAATGAAACATCCCAAGCTTCCATGGTACGCTTTCCTTTGAATAATACAGTAGCGTATGTTGTACGCAACTTCGAGTTTTAACACACACCACAACTGATCAAACTAGCCATTTTGAATAGTAATACCCACTTTTTGAAATATTTATCTCTCAAAATGGACTTCATTTTTGGATTCGTAATATCAAATTTATCCTAGGGTGATATTTTGGAACTTTTCGGATAACTTTAATATTTTGATGAATAGTGAAAATTACTAAATTTTAATTAAAAACAACTTTTTTAATCAAAATAATTAATAGTGATAAATTATGAATTTGAGTGGTTTTAAAGTATATTTAGAATATATTTTTTCAATTTAATACAATTTTTATCATTGGACATAATTTCACAATTAAACCGAACATAAACAAGTATCAATCTTTTGATAATAATTATATCTTAAAAACACGCTTTTTGTTTTAACAGCGGGAATTAATTTTAAATTAATTTATGCCACTTCTGTGTTTTGAATTTGGAAAAATGGATTCCATATTTGGAATCAGGATATTCATATTGTGTGAATACGTAACTGTTATTTTTAGACATTTTGAATAATTACTACGGTAAATATTTTATTTACCATGGTTAAGGGTAAATCCGGTAAATAAGGGTTAAAAAATAATATTACAATAATAAAATAATTACCCTTAAACGTATCTTAACCATATTGGTTGATACATGGGTGACCATTTTAATCTTTGGGTCGATTTTGGGACCCCATGGAGCCACTTGTAGGTGATAGGGACACTTTATTTTAATTAAGTTAAAATGAATACAAAAATGACAAAAGCATATATCTTTTAGAAAAACAATTTTAAACAGGGTTATATATGTTGTATATTCGACTATAAATATTAATTAGAAAGATAAAAATAATTCCTACATAATTATATTTTATTTATAATTTTTAGAGATTAAATAATTTAATTTATTTATGACACAATGATGCTGCAGTAATTACCATAATAGTGAAAATTTAAAATAATTGATATTATAAATACCCAAATAAATATAATTTGAGACTTTTAATGAATTACAATAATTTTATAGGATAATATGACATTTTAAGATTGATTTAATTAACTTTTTTCTAAGTAATAATTCTATTATTAGTTTCACAAAAATCAACTATTGAATAGTGTCAAAATTGACATAAAAGTGTTTTTAAAACAAATATTGTATTATTAATTGATATTAAATTACTAAAAATATAAGGTTCGTCCAAGAGACTTATATCATGATATTTTCATCCTTAATGGACCACTTGAGCATCTCTTGGATGTATATAGTAGGTTTATTATCCATATTATATAAAAATAAAAAGAGACATTGTAAAAGTGAAACTAATTAACTAAGAGTTAATATTTAAAGATAAGGTTAATATAATGACCCAAACCTGTCTAAATTCTATTTGTTGAGTTTTTTTGGACCCATACCTACCTTAACATTTAAATAATCAACTTTGGATCCATTATAAACCGAATATGAATTTTTTATAAATTAATATTTCTAGCTTTTCCAAAGGTTCCCCTCACCCCTCTTATAAAAGGGCACTCCTCCTTCTCATTTATTCACACCTTAAATGCCTTTTGGTTCGGCCAAACTCTACCCAAATACTCTCCCAACTTCCATCAGTAGAACCTAGAGGCCTTAGTTTGATCATAAAGCCAACCTATGGAGCCCTTTTGATCAAATTGAAAGGAAGAACCCGGAGAATGGGTAATGATTTCACAACCCTTTTCCAAGTTCCTTTCTTCTTCCACTTATTCTTCCTCTGTTATTACCATTATAAAATAATAACTCCAGTATCATATATATACTGTGATGTTAATATAAATATGGTTCAACCATATTCAGTATTCTATCCACCCTCTGAATAACATGTCACCATACATGCGTACGTACGGCTTACCGTCTCCACGTCGTGGTGTAATTGTTATTCAATATATTATTATGTGAATGGGTATAATAATGATGTGTAAATCATGTAAATAATAAATATAACATGTTAATGATTCTTTATATATGATATAACATCAATTTATATATTATTTTAATATCAACAGAATGATATTGTCGCTCGTGCGTACGTACGGACTACCGTCTCCACGAACGCGATGAGATTCATTCTCCATCATATCCATTCAAGTATAATTATCATTTGATGATTTAAAAATGATTTTAAAGGACTTGATATCATTATAGATATGAATAATATACAAACTATCCATTACAAACATGGCTTACGTAACAGAACATATAAAAGAAAATGATTAAGTTAACACCCGAAACAACGATAATACTAAGATATTATTAACAAAACAATCTTAAAAGATCATATATGATATCATATGAATGTATATGATTCATTTATAATTTAATAACAATTATTTCACTATTATAAAGGAGGTTAACCTACCCCAACCAAGGAAAATTACAAGGTAAGGGTTTATTTCACAATCTCTTCATTATCCATGGTTGTTTATATGTAATAATATACTGGGATTTCTTTATCATCCACATCCATGTTTCTTCGAAATTTATTTCAAAACATTTTTACTATTTACAAAGAATATGGGTTAAAGTCATTTATACCCTTATGTGTTTTTAAAGGAATATTTCCGTCGTTATCCAAACAAAGCACTTTTAACCTTTCGAAATATTTAAGGTAAGAATGTTTTTTTAACTTATACGGAGGGTGCGGCTATTTAACGCCGTAATAAAATCTTCAAAGATTCCCTTACAAGCTTATAAGAATATTTTCAAAGTAAATGTTTTATTTTATAATTATGTGACTTTTAAATGATTTCAAAATGAATATTTTAAGAATTTTTGAAAGGTACTCTTTATCAAGATCATAAATTTAAATGTTTTAAAGATTTATCTTTCTAAATATTTTTAATTAATGTCCATGTTTTCAGAATGATTTTAAGGATTTATTTATTTGGACATGAAGGTTTTGAAATGATATTTCTTTTCAAAAGTTTCATAGTGGTATGGGACACTTTGATTCAAAAATCTCTTTTAAATTACTTCATTTATAAATGTGTGACTTTTCAATGATTTGGAGAAAAGAGATATTTCTCCCAAATAGTTTTGATTTCATCTATGTCAACATACTTTGATGGACTTTAAGCTTATTTGAAGTTGATTTATTATGATAAAAAACTTTTGTATTGTATTGAATGTTTTGTGATATGTTTTACTGAGGATGTGTTATTTTTATACCATTCATGGTTTATGGAGAAAGTATTGACATTTTATATGCTAGTTTTAATATGAATGTTTATGTTATGTTTAAACCTTTTCATATGGGAATGCATTGGACTTAGTAAGTGACGGGTGGAGCCCGCTATAGCTTCTCGATGCATCGGTAGGTCTCATGAGACAAACTAGTGTCTTTCCACAAGGCCTTGGAAAAATCTTATTTGTAGTCTTGGAACGAGGCCTTGGCTATGTGGTTATAATAGTCTGGCATTATGAATTCCATCATTATGAAAGTGGTTATTGATATTTCATGTGATTATTCGATGAGTAGAATATCCATGTGAATAATTAAATGACATTATTTCATTTTACTTTTTTCATACTATGTTGAAGTTCAAGTTTAAAAGGCTTTTGTTTTAGTAATACATTGCCTTAAATGTTTATGATTATTTTTGAAAGTTTCTGCTATATTGTTATCCTTACTGGGCATTTGATCTCACCCATTTTCTATGTTTTATTTTTCCCAGGATGTGAAGAAGTAAGTTATGAATGACCTGCAGGGATAGTATGTGGGGATATGAGTGTGGAATATGGAGATTATGTTGTTATAGTAGTTTTTAACTTCATGATGTAATGTAAAACTTTATGAATATATCTAGTGTTTCCAAGGATACTAAACCAATCGGTATTTCGAGATTTGATCTTTCTCATGATCATGCCAATGTTATGTAATAATGCACCAACTCTAGGTAACTTGGATCGGGGCGTTACCGTTGGTATCAGAGGAAGTTTATTACAAACCTTGGAAGCTAGATGTAGATAAAATCTGATTAGAGCACGTAGAACTAAGATGAACTTTGAGGATTAGTACAGAAGAACTTCCTAGAATTTTGTTATTGTAGAGATTTTGTGAGTTTTCTGAGAAATACATCCATGTCTGGATACGAGCAGGTAGAGGCGGCTCTCGCACAGATGTACCTAGGGGTAAAACCCAAAAACACCGCATTGAGCTAGACTCGAACGGGAACTGGTGCACAACAACGGGCCTTTCTACACTCTTGGTTACGACACTCCTGGGGGATATTCTTAAGATAACTCTCATTTTCTTTACAAACCATTATGAAGTGTTTATGAGCATTACTTCCTCAAAGGAAAATTTTTTATGATTATGTATTATATCCATAAACTATATAATTTATGTTATGTATTTTACAAGTTTGAGATTAGGTATTGTTATTTATACACTAATCTAGTGTATGCCATTGTTTAGAAATGGTGCCCAGTATAAGGAATGAGAACTCCAGTAATGTACATGATCCAAAGAGAAAGAAGGATCGTATATTTCATGGTCTTAATCCAGAATTTATATGAGAAATAGTCTCCCATGTATTATCATCATATGAAGAAATATTATCATGTATTGATAAGATAAGTGAAGAGTTTACTGAGTCCTACGGCTTCGATGTGAATCAAGAGAAGAAAAGGATGTAAGAGAGAAATATGGATAAAGGGAAGAGGGAAAAGAAGAATTTTCCCATATGTGATAACTGTGGGAAGAAACACCCTGGAACTTGCCTGAAAGGAATGGGATTTTGTTATAAGTGTGGAGGAAAAGGTCACAAAGTACATTACTGCAAGGGTAATAAAATGGTTTCAAATGTACAATGCTTCATTTGCAAGGAGTTTGGACACTATGTGAACCTATTTACCAGTCATCAGACTATGCCACAAATGATGCTATTGGATAATAACCAAGTTATGATACTACCACAAATGAAGAGGAATGATTAGAGTTCTTATGTTTATTATTTCATTTGAGTGTTGTATCAATAATGTACATGTTATAATAATTATGGAGTATATAAGTATTGTACTGCAGTACTATTTCATTAAAGACTTGAGATTGTATGGAACAATGAAAAGTGACTCAATAACAGGTTAAATTTTTGGAAAATATATGGTTGAGAGAAAGATAAACCATTATATGGTTCTGATACCGAGGTAGTGATTTTAGAATAATACATGATTGATTTGGATAAATTATATTGGATATTCATGACTACCTTGAAACTGATTAATGATTTGTATATTCCGTCGTTGTTGGGATTTACAACATTTTTGGATTGAAGGAATATATCTATTATTCTATATGGAATAAGGGATCATGAATGTAATCAATAAGGTTTTATAATAATTCAGGATGTTGCAGTGTTTTAAAAGAATAAATTAAAAAGGTGATAACATGTTATTACGCAGAAAAAAAAGGATCTTCATTGTGTTTACCTTCCTTATAAATTTTGGACTGAAGTATTTTGGATAGTTCTAGTTTGGATTATTTCGGATTGCCAAAAAAGGACAACCTGGAGGTCGGGCGAAAACCCGTCGCGTCCGGCAAGGCCGTGAGACTTGAACCCATAACTGAAGGGCAAAAAGGGTGTATCACTGACCACTGACCCACGTGATGTCCGAGATTAAATAATGTAGATTTTTTTAAAAGATCTGGTAGATGAATTATAAATTCGTTTTTTGGAACCCTATACGAAAAGGATAAATAGAATATTTTTTTACGTTCTATTATCTTTTAGAGTGAAAGATGAGTTTGTGGTAGAAATTAGTTAAAGGATGGAACTCTACATGTCAAGAATATATTTTTATTCTTCTCTTATTCTATGAAGAAATTAATTCTTATACTTTATTTAAGGAATCCTAAAACCAAAAATGTGTTATCCTAATAACCTATGTTTTGTTGAACCAATGGTATTTCAAATCATCATAGATTGATGAATTTAAGGACCTCAATTTTACAATTGTTTGTGATTGATGACCTCAATCACTACCTATAAATATTTACGTTTTCCTCCAATTATATGTCTATAATTGCCACCAATGATCTCCTAATCGAGATCAAAATTTGGTGGTGACCCTTTCATTTCTCTTTTCCTCATATTAAGACTAAATTTTAGTCACCTAATTTCCGATGTGGGTTTTCCCACAAAGATATTTTCTATTTTCAACCTTTTATTTTCGAAGAACAATTTCAAATTGCGAGGACGCAATTTATTAAAGGAGGGAAGAATGTAACACCCCAAGACTTCATAGTGTGTACTTCTTCAAAACAATTCAATAACTTTCACTACACATAACACCGAGTTCAATCACACCATGACTTACCAAAAAAGCCATTAAAAAGAGGTTATGAATAGTATTAACTAAATTTTAAACTTTATGTAATCCTTATAATTTTAGAATCCATATTACGAGTTTCTTAGACATAATGCAAGAACAAATTCATTTTCAGTGTTGCAATTTTATCAACTTTTAATAGTGAACCCATTTTAAATAAACTATTTTAAACTTTTTGACTAAATGGGGACACCAAAATTTTAAAATGAAACATCCCAAGCTTCCACATTACGCTTTCCTTTGAATAATACAGTAGCGTGTGTTGTACGCAACTTCGAGTTTTAACACACACCACAACTGATCAAACTAGCCGTTATGAATAGTAATACCTACTTTTTGAAATTTTATCTCTCAAAATGGACTTCATTTTTGGATTAGGAATATCAAATTTAGCCTAGGGTAAAATTTTGGAACTCATCGGATAACTTTAATATTTTGATGAATAGTGAAAATTACTAAATTTTAATTAAAAACAACTTTTTTAATCAAAATAATTAATAGTGATAAATTAGGAATTTGAGTGGTTTTAAAGTATATTTTTAATATATTTTTACCATTTAATACAATTTTGATAATTGGACATAATTTCACAATTAACCGAACATAAACAAGTATCAATCTTTTGATAATTATTATATCTTAAAAATAGGTTTTTTTGTTTTAACAGCGGGAATTAATTTTAAATTAATTTCTTCCACTTATGTGTTTTGAATTTGGAAAAATGGATTCCATATTTAGAATCAGTATGTTCATATTTTTTTAATAGTTAACTTTTCTTTTTAGACATTTTGAATAATTACTGCGGTAAATATTTTATTTACCATGGTTAAGGGTAAATCCGGTAAATAAGGGTCAAAAAATAATATTATAATAACAACAAATTATAGTGAAACGTGTCCTAACCTTATTGGTTAATACATTTCCGACCAGGGGCATCTTTGGGTCGATTTTGGGACCACATGGAGCCACTTGTAGGTGATAGAGACACTTTATTTTAATTAAGTTAAAATGAATACAAAAATGACACAAGCATATATCTTTTAGAAAAACAGTTTTTAAATAGGGTTATATATGTTTTATTTTAGACTATAAATATTAATTAGAAAGATAAAAAGATTTCATACATAATTATATTTTATTTATAATTTTTAGTGATTAAATAAATTAATTTATTTATGACACAATGATGGTGCAGTAATTACCATAATAGTGGAAATTTAAAATAACTGATATTATAAATACCCAAATAAATATAATTTGAGACTTTTAATGAATTATAATAATTTTCTCGGATAATATGACATATTAGTATTGATTTAATTAACGTTTTTCTAAGTAATCATTCTATCATGAGTTTCACAAAAATCAACTATTGAATACTGTCAAAATTGACATAAAAGAGTTTTTAAAACAAATATTATATTATTAATTGATATTAAATTCCTATAAATATAAGGTTAGTCAAAGATACTTATATCATGATAGTTTCATCATTAATGGATCACTTGGGGGTCTCTTGTATGTATATTGTATGTTTATTAACCATATTATAGAAAAATACAAAGAGAAATTGTAAAAGTGAAACTAATTAACTAAGAGTTAATACATAAATATAAGGTTAATATAATGACCCAAACCTGTCTAAATTCTATTGGTTGAGTTGTTTTAGACCCATCCCCACCTTATCATTTAAATAATAAATCTTTGGAGCCATTATAAACCGAATATGAATTTTTTATAAATTAATATTTATAGCTTTTCCAAAGGTGCCCCTCACCCCTCTTATAAAAGGGCACTCCTCCTTCTCATTTCTTTACACCTTAAAAGCCTTTTGGTTCGGCCAAAATATGCCCCAATACTCTCCCAAATTCCATCACTACAACATAGAGGAATTATCTTGATCAGAAAGCCAACCTAAGGAGCCATTTTGATCAAATCAAAAGGAAGAACCCGAAGAAGAGGTAATGATTTCACCACCCTTTTCCAAGTTCCTTTCTTCTTCCACTTATTCTTCCTTTGTTATTACCATTCTAAAATAATAACTCCAGTATCATATATATATTGTGATGTTATTATAAATATGGTACAACCATATTCAGTAATCTATCCACCCTTTGAATAACATGTCACCATACGTGCATACGTACGGCTTACCGTCTCCACGTCGTGGTGTAATTGTTATTCAATATATTATTATTTGGATGGGTATAATAATGATGTGTAACTCATGTAAATAATAAATATAACGTGTTAATTATTCTTTATATATGATATAACATCCATTTATATATTATTTTAATATCAAAAGAATGATATTGTCGCTCGTGCGTACGTACGGACTACCGTCTCCACGAACGCGATGAGATTCATTCTCCATCGTATCCATTCAAGTATAATTATCATTTGATGATTTAAAAATGATGTTTAAGGACTTGATATCATTATGGATATGAATAATATAAAACCTATACATTACAAACATGGATTACGTAACAAAACATATAAAAGAAAACGAGTAAGTTAACACCCAAAACAACGATAATACTAAGATATTATTAACAAAGCAATGTTAAAAGATCATCTATGATATCATATGAATGTATATGATTCTTGTATAATTTAATAACAATTATTTCACTGTTATACAGGAGGTTAACCTACCCCAACCAGGAAAAAGTATAAGGTAAGGGTTTATTTCACAATCTCTTCATTATCTGAGGTTGTTTATACTTAATAATATACTGGGATTTCTTTATCATCCACTTCCATGTTTCTTAGAAATGTATTTCAAAACATTTTTACTATTTACAAATAATATGGGTTAAAGTCATTTATACCCTTATGTGTTTTTAAATGAATATTTCCATCGTTTTCCAAACAATGCACTTTTAGCCTTTCGAAAAATTTAAGGTAAGAATGTTTTTTTAACTTATACGGCAGGTGCGTCTATTTAACACCGTTATAAAATCGTCAAAGCTTCCCTTAAAAGATTATAAAAATATTTTCAATGTAAATGCTTTATTTTATAATAATGTGACTTTTAAATGATTTCAAAATGAATATTTTAATAATTTTTGAAAGGTACTCTTTATCAAGATCATAATTTTAAATGTTTTAATGATTTATCTTTCTAAATATTTTTAATTAATGTATATGTTTTCAAAATGATTTTAAGGATTTATTTATATGGACATGAAGGTTTTGAAATGATATTTCTTTTCAAAAGTTTCAAAGTGGTATGGGACATTTTGATTCAAAAATCTGTTTTAAATTACTTCATTTATAAATGTGTGACTTTTCAATGATTTCGAGAAAAGAGATATTTCTCTCAAATAGTTTTGATTTCATCTATGTCAACATCCTTTGATGGACTTCAAGTTTATTTGAATTTGATTTATTATGATACAAAACTTTTGTATTGTATTGAATGTTTTGTGATATGTTTTACTGTGGATGTGTTATTTTTATACCATTCATGGTTTATGGAGAAAGCATTGACATTTCGTATACTAGTTTTAATACGAATGTTTATGTTATGTTTAAACCTTTTCATATGGGAATGCATTGGACTTAGTAAGTGACGGGTGGATCCCGCTATAGCTTCGCGATGCATCGGTAGGTCTCATGAGAAAAACTAGTGTCTTGGCACAAGGCCTTGGCAAAATCTTATTTGTAGTCTTGGCACGAGGCCTTGGCTATGTGGTTATGATAGTCTGGCATTATGCATTCCATCATTATGAAAGTGGTTATTGATATTGCATGTGATTATTCGATTAGTAGAATATCCATGTGAATAAGTAAATGGAATTATTCCATTTTACTTTTTCCATACTATGTTGAAGTTCAAGTTTAAAAGGCTTTTGTTTTAGTTATACATTTCCTTAAATGTTTATGCTTATTTTTGAAAGTTTCCGCTATATTGTTATCCTTACTGGGCATTTGAGCTCACCCATTTTCTATGTTTTATTTTTCCCAGGATGTGAATAAGTAAGTTATGAATGACCTGCAGGGATAATATGTGGGGATATGAGTGTGGAATATGAGATTATGTTGTTTTAGTAGTTTTTCACTTTATGATGTAGTGTAAAACATTATGAATATATCTAGTGTTTCCAAGGCTACTAAACCAATCGGTCTTTCGAGATTTTATATTTCTCGTGATCATGGCAATGTTATGTAATAATGCACCGACTCTAGGTAACTGGGTTTGGGGCGTTACATAAGTCCTCCCCATTTTATTTACTATTTTATGTGTTAGGGTTATCTTTTCCTCCTAAAATTTTCAGATTCCCATGTTTCTTCATTGATCTTATGATTTTTTAGAGAAACATAACCTATATGATCCACATATTATGTAACGATTTCTATATTAATTATATAATTTGAATATCTCATTCCTCCAATGAAATACGATAATATAACTATACATATTTAAGGATGAAAACAAGTGATGCATATGGAATAGGTTTTTATTATAATAAAAAATGAAATATATCATGTACCCGAGATAAAATCATAGGAAAGTATACAATAAAATTAACTGATCTATAATTATGAAATATTTCATAGAAACTAATGAACCATTTATATAACATTCAATTTTAACAAAAAACCTATAAAACTTTTCCTGGGAGATACTTAAATAAAATTATGATCACCTACCCAGAAAGAAAGTAAATTTTTATAGTTATGAATATAAAATTATTTCTTTATATAATATATCCACACTTGTGAGTAAATAGAATATAATTTCACAACCATATATTCTTCCAATTCATGTCCCATAAACTTTATAAATTACTTCATCCCATCATAATGTATTCAGACACCACCTTACTTATAAATCCACACAATGGTCTATCTAATTTCTAATATGAAAAATTTAATTATAACAAACTAAAATAATGATTAATTTCGATCCAATTTTCTGATTAATCAATTTAATAGAATCAATGCATGACATCAAAAGTATGAAAAATTATCTCAGACTATCTATCATAATTAGTAAGGAAAGTAACAATAAAATTACATTTTTTACCTAGTTAATTTGAATGTATTTTCACAAAATTAGATGTAATCCAAATATCACTATCAGTTAGATTAGAGAGAAGAACCACACAAAACATGATTATCTTCATTATATATATTTTAACAAGATGATTTATTGTCAAATTATCTCAAATGGGTAAGAAATGAGAGTATTTATTCACTCAATCAAAAAATTTTAAGATATCATTATTACCTCAAGATGTATTTATAAATCTATGAATATAAACCATGGATATATTTTACCATTTCAATATTGGCAATGGGAAGGGGTAAATATATATCTTCAACAATTTTTATTCCTCTTTGATGTTTTTAAATTTCAATGATTCCATTATAATGTCATCATTTTCTCTTATAATTCCATCCCACTAGCAATACTCCTAACAGTCTCAATACATTGTAGTTCTTATAGGTTAAATAGAAATTAGGGAGTTATGAGCATCACACAATAATTCTCTATTCAACATGGAATCAAAAGGCACACATAATCTATTTAAAAATCCAATTACATCCTCTTCATCCATAATAAACTCTATAAATTTATCCTTTTAACTAATTATATTGTTTCCTATAAAACATGTTCTTCCTTCATAGATATATTACTTCTTTTTGATTGAGATGCTTTTACAACCACCTGATGAAAAAAACAGGTGATAATGCAAAATTTCTATTAAATAATTAGTCAAATCATTGACAAAATGGTCATGTTTGATGTATAAAATGTTTAGTATAGAATTATTTTTCAAACTCAAAATATCATCGACATTGTTTTATTTTCGAAAATGTTAATCACCCATGTTATCATAATCCTTAATCAGTTCTAGCCATCTCTACCACCTTATTTTTAAATATATCTTAATGAATATATACTTCATAAATTTATGGTCATTATATACATGAAAACAAAGACCATATAATATATACCTCAAAATTTTCAAATAAAAAACACGAGTTACTATTTTTAAGTAATGCGTAAGATTATTTAACATGTGTATGTTTTAGATTGCCTAATGCATATGATATTTCATGACCATTCGACATTAGATCACTATAAAATCTATTCAGTTAAGGATAATTATAGATTATTAATTCACCATTTCTAGAGTTATGGTAAAAAAATTAAAGCATTTTAAAGACATTATTTCATTTCCTGGAAAGAATCATCACATACAGTGTTCAAGAAGAATTTAAATCATTTTTAGGATAAATTAATTTTTAGGACAAATAAGAAAGTAGATTTTTTAATAAACAGTCAGTAGAAACCAGATAGACCATAAAAACAACTAATTTATATTATATTTCTTATTATTTACCATTATTAAAAAAATTATTTGAGTAGGGTCAATAGTTATAATAACATTATAAGAAACATATCCAAAGAAATAAATTTTTTCCAACATGAATTCACAATTAATAAATTTTCTATAAAAAAAAATTTATTTAACTATTTTATAAAATAACCTAATGTTACTTTTTGTTCCACATGAATTTTAGAATTAACAAATTTTTTATTAATAATCCAAATAAAAAAAATCAAAATATTGTGGGAAACATATATTCATAAGATTCATGATATTACTGGTACAATAGGGAACCAAAGAGTAATAAATAAAAATCTTGATTCTTATAACCTACTTGAAATAATGTATTCAAAAAAATTTCATCCTCCATATTCACATTATTTTATAATATTGTGAGATGAATCTCCACAAAAAATCTATGTTCCTTAGAATTTATCAATCAGTTCATTAATATGAGGTTAATGAAACATGATATTAATAATAATGTTATTCAAAGCTATATAATCAATGTAAATTTTTGTTGAACTATATATATTTTTAATAAATAAAATAGGGGCACCCCATGAGGATGTTCTAGGATAAATGATTCCATTATCAATAAACTCTTGTAAATATTTTTTTTATTCCAAATGTTCTACTTCATTCATTCAATAATGTGGTTTTCAGACATTCTTTTAATTATTGATAATGTCAATAGTTGAATAATCCTCCTAAAATTGAATAAAAATTGCTAAATAATCAAGAAATATATCTGTTTATTCTTTCACTACTGTTACAATACTAATTGGAGAAGTTTCATTCGTTTCAAAAAAATGTGTTGAGTAACATTCACTACTATCTCTCTAAAATTTCTCAGCTACTATATATGTTATTAAAGGTGATAAATAATTTAATTAATCTTTCTTAGCTACATACACTATCATATAATAATAATAAAAACAATTTTGTAAACCATATAATATCAAATTATTATTTATGAATTTAATCATAATTTATTGGAATGACCATCAGACTGATAAAAATTGGATTACTACTATAAATCAGGATTTCATTAATATTTTCTCATATATTTTACTCAAAAATTTATATATTCTTTTAATCTTTTGATATTCTAGTTTCATTGTAATATTTCTCATAAATGATGGGATGCTATGATATCTAGTCAAACTAGGAATTTTTATAATTTGAATAAATAATTATTTTACATTTCACTACTTCATTAGATGGGATAACATAACCCATATTAATAGAATATTACTTTTCTATAAGTATTTTATTTTAATAAAGTTGGTCTTTTCATTATTTCATATCTTTCTAAAATAATCACATAATGACCCATCTCTTTACCATTAATGAACATACCATCATCTGTTCATTTTTATGATCATTTTCATTGAGGTCACTGGACACATTTCCAATCACTCCACATCAGAAACACATACCATATTCTATAATAAAAAATTTTGGATTATTTTTATCATACATTTCTCATGATGTAAATTTTTATTTTTAATTCCAGATTTCTTGTATTGAATTTCCCCCCATTACTTAGATATTTAACTTTTCTTATGCATGTTATCATAGAATATAATATCATATAATAACTTCATTTAAACCATCTTGGATAACCCATAAATATTAAATTATATTTTTAACTCAAGGTAATTCAATGCCCTTTGATATCTTACAACCAATCTTTAGTAATATTGATTAATTTTACATTCAATATACATGAAACAATTTTGTATGTGCCATGAAAACATGATGAAATTTTTATATATATGAAGTCACTAAATCCTCAATCTTTAATAATAATTCTAATATTTTTTTATATCCCATGTTGAATAATATTATGAAAATATTTTTTAAGGAAAATATTATTAAATTCATCTCATTATAGGTTTCCAGTTTCTTATATTTCTCTAATGTTCATAACCATTAACCACCATTGGTTGGCTTTCCCTTCAAAATTATTAATACAACGATCTACCATTTCTTCATTATAATAAAATATATCTTGGAGTATCTTTTATATGTTATTAACACATCACCCATCTACTATAGTGTTAGAAAATACACTATATTCTGGTGGGTGATAATTCTTGAAATTCTCTACTATATACAGTTTCATCTTTGGTAAATATTTTTTCTCTTTAACATTTATTTCAACACTATTTATTTCCAAGGTAAACAAAAATATCATAGAAATATAAAATAGTATTATAATTCCAAATATTCATGGTTTATTTCATGTAAGGATATTGTTCTCTTGGTTCCTTATACATAAGCTTCTCTATATACTCTACCAAAAAACATTCTAAAAAGACATAGTTTAGATGATGTTGCATGTTAATATTCAAATTTTATATCATGATAACTAAAAATTAGAATCTATTATGGGTACCTATATACATTATAAAAAATATTAAATTATCCAAGCCTTTCATAGATACCAACTATAAGGTATTGATATTAATTCAATCAATAATTTAATTTTTAGAAGGAAGATTGATTTTATTACATATGCTAATTAATTTGGGTTTTTAGTTATATATAATATGAATAAATGTTATATAAAAACCATTTACATTAAATTTCAGGCACTCAATCATACTATCAATTTTTTCCAAATACAATACTTTAAAATATATTATGTTTTCTTTTCATGGAAAATAATTATGATTTTCAACATTAAATGTTCTTTCATCCAAATTATCCTTATGACCTACGAAAAACAGATTAACATGTGGAATAAGATCCAAAATATGAGTAAGGGACATGAAACTATAATAAATAAACTTATAAATACATTTATAACATTGAGATCAAATAAGATATATTTCCTTTATCATAAAAATATTTAACCTCAAATAAAAAATGAATTACACCTAAAATAATACTTACTAGAAAAGTTTCTCATTCAACACATTATAAGAAAGATAATTTTAACGTAGTAATTGTGAGGGGTTTTTAAAAACATGAGTGCACAAGAAATTTGTATTATAAAAACATATCTTTTTACCATAAAATGGAAAAAATATTTCATTAAAAAAATCATTATCATACATTTAAAAATAAATCAATTTCAATTTAAGGTAATCATCATGAATAGAAAAATTCATTTAGTTTTATTCTAATATCATCCTCATATAACTATTGCAAGAACCATTCTAATTTTAATAAATATTATGGTCAACTTTCATCATATGTCTCCATAAAAAATATTCATTACCTAAGGAATTTGAGAGATATATTATGATTCACTCATTAATAATGTAAAAGGACCATATCATGAATAGAAAATTTATTATTTTACATTTTCATAACAAATAAATTAAATAAATCATTTGAAACCATATAAAAAACAATTTTGGATACGGAAATAACATTTTCCTTTAAAAAATCATTTTAAAATGTAATATACCTAGAAAAAATGTAATTGGGGGGTTTTAATTAAAAACACATGGAATCTTACAATGAATAACAAATTCAATATAATTGATTTGGCGATGGGAAAAACTTTTGAAGTTGTATACATCAAAATATAAAATTCCTTTTTACAGTGGTAAATAAATAAAACATGTTATATATTATATTTGAAAAATGATTCATTTAAAAACCATATCTTAATATTCAAATGTAACATAATATTCCCCTGATAATTCACTTTTGTCTATATAAATTCATAAAAAATAATTTTTTTTATTAATGTGGACAAGTAGAATAATATTTATAAAACAAATCTTTCAAACACTTAAAATAATATTTTTAAAGAAAACTATCCCTTTATTAAATCCTAAATACATAAACCCAGGATTTTCATACATATATATTATTTATTATTAGATGCATATTAATTAAATGACATGAAGATCAATGATAAAATCATATAGGTAATTTATCATTGGAATCATTAACACATAAAAAATGGTATATAATATATCTAAATCAACTACCACATAGTCTCTTACAACTATAATGCTTTTGAGAAACATCATAACAGATACATTTCTTCAGAACACGGGGAATAGAAATATAATAAACAATGAGATGTGATACTCAATCATGGTAAAAAATGTATATAGAATCATAAAAATTCTTAATTTAATGAGAAAATTGGAATAAAATTTGAATAAAAATACTCTTCATATCATATATCTTAATCATAAACAATGTAATAATGTTTCGTAGTTTATTAGACATGAATCATAATGGAAAAAAATTCATAAGAGCTAAGAATATGGGATTCAAATAATTATAAAAATCAATTATATTAGTATTAAATGATCACTTTCAAAACTATAATATATTGGATTCAAAAATGAGATTATTTTAATAGTCATGGTTCACATCCATGATGAACATACTAGTTATAGTCCCTTACAGAACTATTTTTACTTCCCATTCTAGTTCTTTTTATTTCATGAGATATCAATATTATTATAATTAATTGAAGGTATATTTTACTCTAATACCACCTTTCACATAATGAAAATAATATATATTTGTGCCACAATATGATAAAACATTCATCATATCAGTAATTATAACAAAATGTATTTTCAAAACATTTCATCATAGCATAACCTATTGAAAAGAAGCATGTTTTATCTATATTTCATCATTTCATCATATCATAACCCCTAGGAAAAATAAATGTTCTTATAAATATCGTATAACCATAAACATAATCCATCCATAAGAAGAATAAGGAAAGTTCGATTTGGTAATATACATAGTAAATAATTACTAAAATCAACATTTTTCGTCTTTTATGAATACAAATACAATTAAAATATCATTAAAAAATTCTTGAAGAATATAACCTCTCTACCCTGAAATCTATTTAAAAAATCAAAAAATACCGTGAAAATAATTTTCATTGAAAATATCATTGAAAAACTAATGTTGATTATTAATATTATTTAGTGGGCACGATAGAGGGAACTATTTTATATTATTAATATAAAAAACATTTTTTTAAAATTCTTATAAAATTTCTATGAATTTCTTCATTTCAAAAAGTAATAGATTATTATTTTAAAACATTTTTTAAATGTACATAAATTTAAAATATAAATTAATCAATAATTTAAAAAATTTAAAAAATTTCTTGAATATTTTTTTTAAAAAAAATTGATATGCTAAATATGTGACTGAAGATTAAAATAAAGTTAGTTTTCATTAAAAATGTTTAATCAATTAATTTAGTATATAACGTGAATATAATTAAATTAAAACATGTATTATAATGAAAAAATTGTGGATAATAAAATTAATTATTTTATTTATAGTTCGATAATATTATTTCATCATCATAAACATAATAAAAACTAATACTGATAAATAATGAGATTATAGCAGAAAATCATTTCCAGTTTGGTAAATTATGAATCATAAGGCCAATGAAAGAATAATTTCAAATTAAAATTTTAATTTCATTATAATAATTATAAAAATGATATAAATTTTGAAATGGTTTTGCATACACCTCATAAAAGAATATAGTTTCATAACCAAACACTTATCCCAATGAAGATAATTTGAGATGATAAACCATTACCTTGAGTTTTATTTTTAATAAAATAAATTTAAACTCATATATATTAAATTAAAATTATTATAATAAAATAAAATAATAATTTTCCTACTTATAATATGAAAAAATTATTTATTTTGAACATTTAAAGACCAATTTATCTTTAATTCTATATTATATTTGCTTTTTGAGTATTAATTATTTCATGTATAAAGAGTATTCTCCTTCAGTAATTAAGGTCCGTGTATAATTATACTAGTACCACTTTCTCTGTAATTCTAATATCTATGTAAACGTCATATATAAAAATAATATAGTTACAGTCTCCTAAAATTTTAGTTACTGAGAAATGCATTGCATGACCCATGGAGATTATAAGGTGTATGGATGTTGACTGCAATTTCACTTTTCAATAGACGGAAAGGATGAATTGTAAATAATAATTAACCTTTAAAGGAAAACTATAATATACTAAATATCATATATATTACTTAAATAGAACCTTATTATTATTAAAGTTGAATTTGAATTAAAACCATATCACTTCATTTTATGGAGTTGGTAGTCCGCATGCACACACAAGAGATGTTATCATTTTACAACAGATTGAATGGTAAGAAGGAAGATATGATATTATAATTTATGAATTGATATTTTGTGGTATATATAATATATAATCATTATAGTCATAATAATAATAAACAATAAATAAAATTTTCCAAATATGAATAGTATACCTATGTAAAGATGGTAGGTTGTACGTACGAACGATATATACATTTACATCCTGTATGATAGTTAATATGGAGGTAAATGTTTATTTCAAAATCATAAATAATTTTATAAATGTTTAAGATTCTAAATATATAATTTTATTAAATATAACATAGATGTTGAGGAGGTAATTTTAAGTAAATAAAATTATTTAGTTAAGGGGATTACATCTTCTTTGAAGAAACTCTATTATGACACTAGTTAGGGATCCTAGGGTTGATTTTTCAAGAATAAGAATACATATATAATGTGTTTATGTTTTTTGGGAATGGTTTGGGGAGGGTTTGATTGATATAGATGTCTTGAAAATTGTGAATATATGAGGGAAGGAGGTTCACTTTTATAATTGAGGTGAGGGATAACTTCATAATTTTTTAAAATAATAAATTATTTGTAAATAATTAGAATTTCCATTTAATTTTTTTTTAATTATTCAGATATAGTGCACTCTGATGGAAAATGATTCTAAGGACCAGAGGCCCCGAAACAGAGTTTTGAATTTTTTTATGGTATGTTCAGTAAACATGTGAGCAGGTTATTATAACCATACAACCGGTGATCAAATTGAATATTCAAGGACACATTTGGATCCAGACTACTAGGATTCACATAGAATTAAATTAAAATTGGTCATCAATGGCCGAACGTAAAATTTTCTTTTCAGACATTTCGGAAAATAATAATATGACATTAAAAATATATTTTATTTTCTTTTGTCATCTGACGAGCGGCGACACGACGACGCAGTTGTGTGGTGATGAGGCAACGACAATGCACATTAATGAGGCTCATTAATGGCCTGTATAACACAGCATAATTATGAAATAAAGGAAGTGTAACGGTGATGTTGTTTCATAAATGAAATAGCATAATGATGTGACGTTACAACGTAACTAAAATTTTTCGACATGATTTACTTTTTACTGTCTAACTCGTTGCTGGATAGAGAATTAAACATGGAGGATTCTCTAATGAATCTCCAGTGAATATACTCTCCAAAAAAGATTAAAAAATTCTGACATATCATAATTTTCTTTAATGTAGCTTGGAGAACGAAGCCGAAAATGACAACATCGATTCCTTGAACTCTCGAGAACAAACCCTTCGACATCAAACGTCAAAGAGGTAGGGGTTTGTTTTTTATTTCAATTTCATTCCCTGATCTTCTTTATCTATAAAATATGAACATAGATCAACCCAAAATCATGTTGATCCATGATTCATGCGATTATGTAGGAGGGTGAATTTTATTTGGGATTAATTATCTGAGATTCAAACTTTAATGAAATTGTTTAACATCAATCCCCAAACCTCCCCCATGATTTAATCCTCTAATATTGAGGCCTTGTGCCGAAATGAACAAGGCCCGTGCACTTCCACTCATGCATTGATGGTTACTGATTTCTCATAGTTATGTCAGTTTGATTCTTGTGGGCTGAGTAGGGATGGAGGTAACCCCAGAGGCTCTTAGGCGCAGATGGATCGGAAAAAGGACCATCGGAGCCACTCCGGTGGGCCATCGAATGTGACTCTGGCACTGGAAACCGGCAGTAGCGGCTGGCCCATGCCAGCCGTGTGAAGGGGGCAGTGCCAAATGGATCCATGGAAAATAAGGGGGTGGACGACCCTCTCCGACCGTACTGGAGGATGGGGGCGTGCTTGTCGGCTTGCCGTGTTGGCAGGAGGTAGTGGGAAACTGACTACGGTGGAATGATGTCGCGGCCAACCGACCATATCAGTGGGAAACATGACGCCAGGCGGGCACTGTGGGGAGAGGGTGGTTGGCGTCCAAGTCACCTGGGTGGGGAGGGCTGTGATCTATCGACTACGACAGGATGCTGGAGGGCCCCGTGTCTGCGGGGGCCGTTGGGGCTAGACGCGACACTACATCTGCATTCGGGCGGGATGACATAACATCAGATGCTCTAGGAGCCGTTCTGCAGCTAGTGGGTCGATCCCAAGTAGGTAGAGCCCCCAACGGGCTTGTCCCACAGCCATCATGCCAGTCTCGTGGCCCTTAGGGAAAGACCCGCAACCTATGGGCTAGACCAGTACCCTTCAGGACATGCCAAACAAGACCAGTTCACCAGGTGACTAAGATGGATGGAACACTGGCTAAACTGGGTCAGGCCCATCGAAACCAATTGGGCCTAGCCCACTAGTCATGACAGGCCAGACCGAACTGACCCTGACTAAAACCAGTTTGGGTCGAGTCTGTCTAAATGAACTATGGTATGTGGGATCCTCAGAATAAGTTGGTCAGGTCGGTCTGACTCGGTCGGACCGAACTTCATCGCAACTGGTCCCCTTGTAAGTAAAACACCCATATCTTGTAAACCTAGTGTCCCATTGATGATCCAATTGCGGTTTTGGGACTATTTTGTTGAGGCTGATCGTTTTCCATGCTTTGTAGTGACTTTTAGTGATTTGATATGGGAAGAATGTCTTGATCAGTAGTTTTCCCAAGCGCGCTAGACACAAAACCCTATGGTTGGATGAGACTTGAAGATTGATCGATGGAGACCCAGTGGGAAGTATCTATGTGTGTACCAAAAGACCCATGATGGTGTGAGAATATGTGTGACATGGTAGACCCACATTACTCAACATAAGGAGTACCTTAGTTCGGCCATGGAGGGATGCATCTTTGTGTGACCTGGTAGGCCCACGATGGGGAGCGGCTCTGTATGACCCAACATACCCATGATACTCATCAGGGATGAGTTCCCCCAATAGCCCAAGGTTATATGGAGGTGGATCTATGTGACCCAAAAATCCCACTATAATTAATAAACAAGGAGTTCTCTCATAATTGAGGAGTTTGATGATATGAATGATGATTATACTATCACTACAATAGAATATACCTAGTCTGAGTTGTATATTTTACTTGGTGTTGTGCGTTTGAGACCTTACATGGTTCCATTACCTCTGTGGTGTTTCCAATTGTGGTTTTTTTCTTCATAGATTACTTAGAGACTATTGGGGGACTCAGGGACTCTTTTGAGCATTGTTATACTCACCACTTTAGGGGATTCACCCACACATGTAGTGTCTGGTGCAGACGATGGACATTTCAACAAAGGATCTTAGGGGGAAAGAACTGATTGATGCTACGATGGTGAAATTGGAGGCCTAGGACCATGTGGGTCCTAGTAGGAGTAGGTTGAAATGACATAATAAATCATCATCCAGTAGCCTCACTACTATTACGATCAGGTAAGGTTTTCTGCAGATGGCCATCAGAGCACTTTTTTTTACTTTGTTTTTTCAGTTCTTTTTGTTGCGTTTGTATTGTGGCCCCCTTAATTTCATATTTTATTTGTATATATTTTGTTTTTTTGTATTATTTTTACCCTTTTAGTGTTTTGGAAAGTGGATGGACGTGTGTGTGCCTACAAGAGATCCTGAAAATTCCTCCCACATGCAGGTTGATGTCTTCAGTTTGGGTTGTCATCCCCCGACCTTTGGGTCTACGGATTGGGTTAGTCATGACATGGGCCCTGGGGGAATGGGCGTGACAAATTGGTATCAGATGGATGTCGGTCCAACCACTAAGACAAGGATTCTATGTTTTGTTTTGGGGAAACAATTATAGTGGATGGAGGTCTGACATTCAGATTTGGGGAGTCCAGTGTTGCTGTGGCAGCCGACATATCCATACACTAAGACATTGAATTCAAATTTTTAGCTCAATACATAAAGAAATTGTTGCATTAGTGCTTTATTATCAACTTTTGAATAAATTTCTTCTCACCATGTAAAACCTTCTAACCATGGTACATCTTGACCTATCTCAGGATGCATTTAAACTGACAACCTTCCATGATCTTAATACGAGGTTGTGAGGACACCCCTACTAGAGATGAGGCATCTATTTAGAGACCAGTTCTAGAGATGGATCCAATACATGGTGCACTAGGGCTACCACCACCTAAAGGTCATCATCTATTGCCAGCAGTTCTGACAGAGGGCATTCATAGGCTTTGTTTCTACATGTGTTTTAGAGAAAGATAGCTCCCAGGTTCATGGGAGAGACATATCCTCAGGTCACTAAAGTCTAGCTAGAGTCTATGACTTGTGTATTCTGATTAGTAAAGACATCACCTAACCAGATGATGATTTTTGTAGTGATCCTTCTATAGGTCTTAATAGGGAGAGGATGGATCTTGACCACCCATACACATGATAAGGAGACCCTCACCTAGTCAGTCATCGAGCAGCTTTTCCAAAATGTGTCTTTTCATGTAGCCTTGTGCTCTGTGTGCATTCAATAGTTTATTCACCTTCATAAGGGAAACATGAATGTAGCTTAGTACTCAGTGAGGTTCACTGAGATATCTCTCTACTCTGCATATATGGTGTGTGAACCTTTCTTTTGGGCACGAGACTTCGAGTATGGACTCAAGCATGAGATCAGGGCATCAATGTTGTATTTGAAAATCCATACCTAGGATAGGGTAATAGAACAAGACCATATTGTGGAGATCTTCATAGAGGAGCATGCATAGACAAATAGAGCCAGCAGTAGACCCTATGCGGCAGAGTATTCAGTAGGCAGTAGACAATAGATATATTGGCCCAAGAGGGCCACATATTTTAGAGGAAAACCCTAGGACACATCTTTGAAAGTGTTGGTGTCCCATTCTAGGGGGATTTAGCAGGGAGTGAGGAAGTTCTTTGGGTGCGATGATAATAGAATAGTGGCACGTGACTGCCTGATCTGCCTTACAGATGACCATAAGAAAGTCGAGGGGTTGTTGAGGCCAAGGAATAGGTTCATGTAAGGAGGTATATAGGACTGAAAATGTGGAAGGGTTACTGGAAGAGCGGAAGGCAGTGAGAGATAGTTGGAGGTATTAATGCCACCACCCCTAGTGGTCCACCCTGACCTTAGGGAGACAGAGGACATGGGTGAGCTCAACTCTTGGCATCATAGGCTTATGAGCATGGAACTAAAGAGATGATATGAGGTATGATCTGTGTCTTATCCACCCTAGTTTCAGTTTCTATAGACACAGGTTCAAGTCACTTACTAGTTTCTATGAGTCTCGTTTGGAGCTCAGAGATTCATGTGCAGATGTTGGCTCAATCCTTATGGCTAGAGACTCCTACGTAAGAAGACTATATGATTATACATTTGTGCTGGCAGTGTGAGCTCACTCTTGGAGGTGAAAACATCGATTGGGATCTCCTAGTAGTGGCATCGGGGCCTTACGATGTTATCTTAAGTATGGATTGGTTATCCATAGTCCATTCTCAGATCGACTAATTTTGCAGAAAATGGTGGTGTGCCCATAGAGATGAGACCATGTTTTCCTTTATCTATGAGAAGAAAAACCTTGAAGTATAGGACAAACTCTCTTAGATGAGGGTGTCACGACCAGTCCCCTAGGGCCCGTATCGTGGCTACCCCAATCCCGCCTTCCATAGGTCAGTGGATGGAGACTAGCACCAAAGGCGTAACTCCCTAAAAACTGGGAATGAATTGCCTTTATAAAACATAAACACACACAACCAGAGAATGAGTGGAAGAAAACACTATGTAAAGAAATAAAACAAGTGTACTGAAATTGCAAAGGGGCTGGAAATACAAGCCCAATAGAAAGGTACAACTACAACTGAAAGTAAAGTAAAACTGAAAAGACAAGAGCTGAATGGTGAAGAAGCTCCTGGATCGTCCTCCGGGTTCCTACCTGTTGGGTAGGTACAAATGGCGCCCTCATATCTCCATGTCTCTCTTTCACCTCCAGCTACCGTCTTGTAGTGAAGTCCACCTCCAGGTACCGTCCATCTCTACAAGCCTCAACCACGACCAGTGTTTTCTGTTGTCTACAACCAACACAACGAGGTGTGGGCATAGCCCGTGCAGGGGTGAGTATAAAAATACTTAGTAGGGACCCCGAGACCCTCAAAGTCTCACTAAATCCAACAAGGATAAACCACAAATAATTATCTAAATAGATAACCCTTACATAGGTATATGCCCATACATATACATAAGTTATCAAGTAACTCATCTCAATCATGAGGAAAACACAATGGTCATTGACTTATCTCAAACCCAGATTTTCATTATCGAAACCACAAATACTGGAGAACTCCTCCTTTGTCATGTACAGTGGCCCTATCATGACTCCGAGGCGCTACTCACTAACCTTAGACTAATGAGGTACTCCTCCTGTCGAGTACCGCGGGTCTGCTGCCAAATATCGGGCGCTCCGTCTGCTGTGGGTCTGCCACCAAATACTGGGCACTCCACCCTAATAGCCTATAGAGGTACTCCTCCTGTCGAGTACCACAGGTCTGCTGCCAACTGCCAGGCGCTCTATCTGCCGTGGGTCTACCGCCAAATACTTGGTGTTTTTTGTACTGGGCTAATCAAATCACCCCGAGTCGACTTTGTCAAGCAGTCGTCAGGTCTACAGCTACTAGGTCTCCGCACTCCGTAAGCTCTCCTTCGGGAGGGTCTGCTCCATGATCTACTGGTCATTACTTCCATGTTCCACGAAGTCTCATGTAGATGTAACACAAATGACCGCCTCGTCATCAGGGTCTCAACGCAATAGACGGCGCGTCAATCAGATGCCCGACTTGTGACTTATTAGCTTTTTAGTCTCGGGGGTCCGGTTGGTTTCGTGTACGAACCAACCCAACCATATCTCAACTATACCCCAAACTCCCATGAGGTTTACTCAATGGGACAACTATGCTCCAAGAGTACCAGTGCCATTGACGGTTCGTCAAACGGACATCCGGTGCCAAAGATTTGGCCCAATAAGGTAATGGGTTAGTAATGAGCCCGAGTCCGGTCCAACCCGGTCAGACCAACTCGGCCAAACCCAAACTAGGCCGACCAGGTCTAGGTCGACCTAGTCAGACTCGCGGGGTCTGACCCGACCCATTGGGAGAGTCACCCCACCATGTTTTGAACCGGTCCACTGGGCCCTGCCCAGCAGACAGTGAGTCCGGTTTGGCCTGATAGTCGCCACGTAGGTGGATCGGTAACTCGGCCTGGGAGAACGGGCATGTTCGACCAGCCACATCGTGGGGGAATCATGGTCCAGTTCAGCATGCCGGTGACCGGGAAACCAACGGGAAGACCGCGCGGGGCGCGGGCGGGCCGGCTGGGCGCCGGGCTTTCCACGGGTGCACCAGGTAGGGCGCAGGTGCGCCAGGCAGGGTGCCAAATGTCGGGTAGCGTGGGGGGGCACGTCGGGCAGCGCGGCAGGGCGCCGCAGGGGCGCCAGAGTTCGCTAGGCAGGCCGCCGGTAGGGGCACCGGGCAGGCTTCCAGCAAGGGCGCGGGGCACCGAGCTGCGCTGGCAGGGCGCTGGGGTGCACAGGCAGGGCGCCGGGGGTGCACCGGCATCACGCCGGCAGGGGCGTGGGGCGTCGAGTGGGCACCATGGAGCCGTGTGGGCGGTGTAGTTCACGAAGTTCGTGGGTAGTGCGGCCTTTGTTCGCCGCTTTTGTCGTCATCACCTCATTGACATGCCGTCATGGACTCATCACAAAAAGAACAACGGAGGGGTCGAGCCATGTCGGTTTGGCCCTGAACCTCCACGTTTAGGGTGGTTGTAATACGTTCTCGCAAGTATGAAGCACAAAAAACCATCATTCTTCATTTTGAGAGAAAGGAAGAACATGGGAATGGTTCAAACTTTAAATAAAATAAAACCCCTACCTCTTGCTTGTCGCTCGTTGGCGGAGTCGCGTAAGGAAGAGGATAAACACCATCGTTTGTTGCGTCCACCACACTTCCCCAATTCTAATATGTGTAGGTTCGTTGACGATGTTGTGGAGGATAGGTGTCTGGGGAAGGAAGGTCGATGAAGAATCGCGTGGAATATCATCGTTGGCGTTCTTCGAGTTCTTCATTGGAGTGCATAAGATTTCACCAAGTGTTGGGTGTCGCGATACCTTATCAGCTCTTCATCGCTTGGTAAAGCCATTCCAAAACCTTATCCCATGCTCCCTATATATAAGAGAGGGGGATAGGTATGCAACCATCATTAAATTTATGACGGTTCATTTATTTGGAACCTTCTTAAATTCCAACAATGCGGTTACATAGTTTAAAATGGGGGTCGGGTGAATTAAATTGTGTTGGCGCAATTTAAGTGGTGCGTTGGCACAACTTAAGAGGGGAGGGTGCCAAGAAGTATCCCCCACATAGCCTGTGTCAAAACATAAGACACGAATTAATTTTATGTTGACACATAAAATTAATTTACAATAATTAATTTCACATCAACACATAAAATTAATTGACCGCAATTAATATCACATCAAAAAATAAAATTAACTGACATCACTTAAGTTTACATCGACCCAAGAAATTAACTAACAACAATTAATATTAAGTTGGCCCATAAAATTAATTGAGAGCAATTAATTTTACATCGACACATAATATTAATTGAGAGCAATTAATTTTACGTCGACACATAAAATTAATTGATGGTGGGTTGAGAGGATTCCTTTCCATCCCCATTAAATTGGAGGTTAGGGTGTGGCGGTCCCAAATCCAACTCCCAAGGGGAATTTTTAACTAACTCACTCAACACATGGCATCTTAAAAAAATATGAAGAGTTGTACTTTATTTTATTATTTTTTTATAAAATTCTAAAAACTATATTTTATTTCCGCTCATCTGCCATTGAGGTGAAACTGTTATTAACCCAATATTGGCGCTGCGAGTTCAACGGTGCCCTCAAAATTCGATTCCGAGCACAGGTTCAAAAGGTATAAAATTCCGCGCGTACGTTTACTGAACGTACACGAAAAAAAGTTCGGAAAATTATTATCAGTAACCCTCGACCCACTGCGGTCATGGTTAGGCTCTGCCTAGGAGAAAAATTCCCCAACGAACTCAACGGTACTCTCGGATTTTCAATTTCAGTTACCATTTAGACTTTATAAATTTTACAATAAAATAATTGTCACTTAATTATTTTATTTATGGCCAAAAACTAACATTCTCAGGTGGCCTGCAATGGCCAAAGTTATTATCTTCTTAAAGAAAGCATACCCTCACGAGTTCAATGGTGGTCTCAGATTTTTAATCTGAGTTACCATTTGTGAGTTATAATCATTTGAAAAATAAAATAACTTTATTTAATTATTTTAGTTACCGTTATGACATTTTTGAGTTTTCTCATAGGAGACCTACGACGACTAAACTTAAGTCACGCCTGGGGTAAACCCGCCATCCTGAGCACAACGATGTCCTCATATTTGTGATCTGAGTAACTGTTAAAGAGTTATTCCACTTTTTCAGGAAAACTGCATACACACATTAATTTAAGTTTAACAAAACTTCATAAAATTATTCCGGGCAGACCGGGCCTCAGAACAAGGTGCCGTCAGAAACAGCGTACTCATAAAATTCCAAATAATTGAAGAAAAAAATTTCCTTCAAATTTACAGGTCTTTACATTACTCCCACCTTAGGGAATTACATCCCCGTAAAGCTACAACAAAAACTAGGGAAACTAAATGAGGTACCGAGCACACATATGAGCCTCCGGTACCCAAGTAATCTCCTGGAGGTTCGTGTGATTGATGATGTGGGTCGGGTCATGCACGTACCTCCTCAGCAGAGATACATGGAATATGTCATGCTCTCGGTGCAACTAAGGTGGAAGGGCCAGATTAAGCACAGAGATAACTTGCCTCCCCGGCCAAATCTTCGTAGTCCACGTCGAGGTGAGACCCGTAAGAAAAATGTGGTCTCCATCCTCGAACTCTAGTGGTATCCATCTCTTATCAGCATAGGAAATTTTTCTTCTCTATACAGTCTTCATCCGCCCATTGATGATCTGTAATTTCTCCATCATAGCCTACCCCATCTCCGGTCTTACAAGAGCTGCATATATTTCCCCTTTGCTGAAAAAGTGAAAAATGGTCTCATCTTCTGGATGAACCACATTCTTCGCCTAATACAGTCAATCCCGACATGAATGTCACAATTCATGTCTTGGATGACGTTGTAAGTCCTTGATGATACTACCAAGAGATCCAACCATCACTCTCGCCTCCAAGGGTTGAGTCACACTGTCAGCATCAGTGTGTGGTCACTGGGTCTCCACCAGTAGGAATATAGAAAGTGAGGGTCAAGTCAATAGTTTTAACCGAAACCTCTTAGTATCAACCACTCAAAAGGGAAGGAAAGAAAAAGTCACAAGGACAAGTGTCTTTTATTAGTGTATCTCAAGTACAAATACACACAACAACTACAAACAACAACATCATAGAAACTAGAGGCCACAAGAACAAAGGACTTCATGCCTGGAACTAGTCGCTCTTCTGTCCACCTGCTTCCAGAGCTCCATAGTCATATGTTTTAGCTACCTGAAGCTGTGATCTCCCATGTCCACCTGCTCCCTGTGGTTAGGGTGGTCCTCCTGGTGGTGGTGGTGGCAACACCTCGAATCGTCATCAACCACCAGCTATATGGCTAACTCCTCTGCCACAGTCACCTGCTCCTTGCGGTCCACCTTGATTGAACCTCTGCCTCTTCCTGGTAGGTAATTCATCTATCTACTGATCATCTGAATGGCGGGTTGGATAGTCACGTGCCATGTGACCAAGCCCACCACAGGAGTAACATTGCCCGCTCCTGGCATGACGGGCTCTGTCCCCACTTAGGTTTCCCCACACAATCAGAAGTCAGGGTCCTTGTGTATGGATACGTCAGCCGCCGCACCAACAATTGACTCCCTGAACTGAAAACCACACTCAGTACGCATAACATTATAGCTTCACAAAAAAGAAAATATCAGAGTCCTAAGTTCTTCTTTAGAATCGACTCCTCTGATACCAATTGGTCATGACCCATCCCCTGGGGCCTGTATCGTGACTACCCTAAGCCCGCCTTCCATAGACCAGGGGCTGGCGACTAGCACCAAAGGCGTAACTCCCTAAAAATAGGGAAGGCATTGCCTTTATAAAATGTAAACACACACAACCAGAGAACAAGCAGATGCAAAAACTAAGTAAAGAAATATATCAAGTGTGCTGAATGTACAAAAGGTCCAGAAATACAAGCCCAACTGAAAGGTACAACTACAACTGAAAGTAAAGTACAAATGAAAAGACAACAGTTGAATGGTGAAGCAGCTCCTGGATCGTCCTCCGAGTTCCTACCTGTAGGGAAGGTACAAATGGCCACCTCAGCTCTCCACGACTGTCTGTCACCTCCATGTACTGTCTCATCGTGAAGTCCACCTCCGGGTACCATCCATCTCTACAAGCCTCAACCACAACCAGTGTCGTACGTTGACTACAACCAACACAATGAGGTGTGGCGTATCCCGTATAGGGGGGAGTATAAAAATACATTGTAGGGACCCCAAGACCCTCAAGGTCTCACTAAATCCAATAAGGATAAACCAAAAAGAAATATCTCAACAGATAACCTTTCATAGGTTTATTCCTACACATATACATAAGTTATAAAGTAACCCATCTCAATCATGAGGAAAACACAAAGGTCATTGAATCAGCTCAAACCAGGATTTTCATTATCGAAACCACAACTGTTGGAGAACTCCTCCTCTGTCGAGTAAAGTGGCCCTGTCATGACTCCAAGGCGTGACTCACTAACCCTAGAAAACTGAGGTACTCCTCCTGTCGAGTATCGCGGGTCTGTTGCCAAATATCGGGCGCTCCATCAGTTGTGGGTCTGCCGCCAAATTCCAGGCTCTCCCCCCTAATAGCCTACAGAGGTACTTCTCCTGTCGAGTACCGCGGGTCTGCTACCAACTACCAGGTGCTCTGTCTATCGTGGGTCTGCTTCTAAATACTCGGCGCTCCATCCACGGGCTAATCGAATCACTCTAAGTTGAATCGGTCAATCAGTCATCAGGTCTACAGCTACTAGGTCTCCGCACTCCGTACGCTCGTCTCCGGGAGGGTCCACTCAGCGAGCTACTGGTCGTTACTTTGAAGTTTCACGAAGTATCATGTAGAAGTTACACAAAGGTCCTCCTCATCATAGGGGTCTCAATGCAACAGATTGTGTGTCAATCAGATGCACGGCTTGTGAGTTATTAGATTTTTAGTCCCGGGGCCCGGTTGGTATCGTGTACGAACCAAGCCGACCATATCTCAACTATACCCCGAACTCCAATGGGGTACACTCAAGGGGACGGATATGCTCCAAGAGTACCAGCGCCGCAGACGGTTCGTCAAACGAACGTCCGGTGCTGAAGATATGGCTCAAGAAGGTAATGGGTCAATAATGAGCCCGGGTCCGGTCCGACCCGGTCAAACCGACTCGGCCTAACCCAAACTGATCCAACATGGTCTGGGTCAACCTGGTCAGACTCGTTGGGTCTTACCCATCCTATTGGGCAAGTCAGCCCGCTATGTTTTGACCCGGTCCACTGGGGCCGGCCCAGCAGACCGCGAGGGCGGTTCGGCCTGATAGTCGCCACATAGGCGGCTCGGTAACTCGGCCCGGGAGGCCGGGCTGGTTTGACCAGGGACACCACAGGGGTGTTGTGGGCCGGTTCAGCAGGCCGATAACTGGGAGGCCAGCGGGCAGACCGCGCGGGGGGCGGGCCGGCAGGCTAGGCTCCGGGCTGGCCGCGGGTGCACCGGGCAGGGCGCGGGTGCACCAAACAGGGTGCCGAACGCCGAGCAGGTCACCTGCAGTGGCACCGGGGGTTCCAGGCAGGCCAACGACAAGGGTAGGGGGCGTCGGGCTGGCTGGACATCACGCTGGGGGGTGTCGGGCTGCGCCGGCAGGGCGCCGGGGTGCACCGGCAGGGCGCCGGGGGTGCGCGCCAGGGAGCCGCGGGGGTGGCACAATTCATGGAGTTTGTGGTTAGTGCGGCCTTTGATCGCTGCCTTCATCGCTGTCTCCTCATTGCCATGTCGTCGTGGAGTGATCACAAAAAAGAACAACAGACGGGTCAGGCCATGTTGGTTTGGCCCGGACCCTCCGCGTTTAGGGTGGTAGCAATAGGTTCTCGCAATTATGAAGCACAACAACCACCGTTCTTCATTTTGAGAGAAAGGAAGAACATGGGAAAGGTCATACTTTGAATAAAATAAAACCCCTACCTCTTGATCGTCGCTCGTTGGCGGAGTCACAGAAGGAAGATGATGAAGGCCATCGTTCGTCGCATCCGCCACACGTCCCCAATTCTGAGCTGTGTCGGTTCATTGATGATGTTGCGGAGGATATGTGTCTGGGGAAGGATGGTCGAAGAATAATCATGTGGAAGATCTTCATTGGCATTCTTTGCGTTCTTCGTTGGAGAGGATAATATTTCCACAAGTGTTGGGTGTCACGATACATTACCAGCGCTTCGTCGCTTGGTGAAGCCGTCCCAAAACCTTCTCCCAAGCTCCCTTTATATAGGAGAGGGGGAGAGGTATGTTACCATCATGTAATTTATGACGGTTCATTTATTTGGAAGCTTCCTAAATTCCATGGATGCAGTTACTTAGTTTAAAATGGGGGTCGGGTGAATTAAATTGTGTTGGCGCAATTTAAGAGGTGCGTTGGCACAACTTAAGAGGGGAGGATGCCATGAATTTTCCCCCACATAGCCTGCGTCAAAACATATGACCCGAATTAATTTTTTGTTGACACATAAAATTAATTGACAACAATTATTTTCACGTCGACACATAAAATTAACTGACAACAATTAATTTTAAATTGACCCACTAAATTAACTGACAACAATTAATTTTACGTCGACCCATAAAATTAATTGAGATAAATTAATTTTACGTTGACACATAAAATTAATTGAGAGAAATTAATTTTACATAGAAACATAAAATTAATTGATGGGGGGTTGAGAGTTTTCCTCTCCCTCCCCATTAAATGGGAGGTTAGGGTGTGGCGTTCCAACCTCCAACTCCCAAGGGGAGGTTTTAACTAACTCAGTCAATACAAGGAAACTTAAAAAAATAATATAAAGTGCTGTACTTTATTTTATTATTTTTTATATAAAAAGCTAAAAACTAAATTTTATTTCCGCTCATCTTCCGTTTAGGTGAAAGTCTTCTTAAGTGAATTTTGGTGTTGCGAGTTCAATGGTTCCCTCAAGAATTTGATTCCGAGCAACGGTTCAAATGTTACAAAATTCCACTCATGTGTTTACTGAGCGTACCCGAAAAAAAGTTCAGAAAATTATTATCAGTCACCCTCGACCCACTATGGTCAAGGATAGGCTCTGCCTAGGAGAAAAACGCCATACCAAACTCAACAGTACTCTCATATTTTCAATTCGAGTTACCATTTAGAAGTTATGAATTTTACAATAAAATAATTGTTAGTTAATTATTTTATTTACAGACAAAAACTAACATTATCAAGTGGCATGTGCTGGCCAAAGTTAGTATCTTCTTAATGAACACATACCCCCACGAGTTCAGAGGTGGTCTATGATTTTTGATCTGAGTTACCGTTTGGGAGTTATAAGCATTTGAAAAATAAAATAACATTATTTAAATATTTTATTTACGGTTATGCCATTTTCGGGTTTTCTCATATGAGGCCTAAACTGACTAAACTTAAGTCACACCTAGGGTAAACCCGCCATCCTGAGAAAAATGGTGCCCTCGGATTTCTGATCCGAGTAACCGTTTAAGGATAATTCCACTTTTTCAGTAAAACTGCTTACACGCGTTAATTTAAGCTTAACAAAACATCAAGAAATTATTTTGGGCACACCTGGCCTCATAATTAGGTTACATCAGAAACTCTATACTCATAATGTTCCAAATAATGGAAGAAAAAAATTTCCTTGAAATTTTCGTGTCTTTAAAGAGGGTCCAGCCAATCACTCACTAGTTGGATTGCCTCACCCTTGATGTAGTGTATGAGAGAAGTCTGGGATTTCCTATAGTGGTGGATGAGTATATGGATGTTTTTAATGAGTATATTCCATGACTATAACCTTACAAATAGGAAGACCTTTTCATTGATCTATACCCAAGGATGACCCAAATATCCACACTGGCATATCAGATGGATCCTGTGGAGCATTGTGAGTTGAGGGTACAACTAGAGGACCTGTAAAAGAATGGGTTCGTAAGGCCCAGTGTTTCTCCATTGGCAGCCCCAGTGCTTTTTTTCATAGAATGAAAATGGTTGTTTGAAGTTTTCTGTGGAATTATGTCACCTGAACTAGGTGACTTTGAAGAATATGTATCCACTTCCCATAACAGATGGCATCTTTGACCAATTAGAGGGAGAAAAGTGGTTCTCAATGATAGACCTTGGTTCAGGATATCACCAGATTTGGGTACCGGAAGAGGATGTACTAAATAAAGACTTAAGGTACTGGTATAGCCACTATGATTTCCTAGTGATGCCTTTTATCATGACTAATGAAACAGCAGTTTCCATAGTCCCCATGAATAGGTTATTCCTACCATACCTTGATCAGTTCGTCGTGGTCTTCATTGATGACATATTTGTGTAATGAGTGTCAGAGGAGGAGCATGCTACACAACTATGGATAAGCCTAGATACACTTTTAGGGCACAAAATTTATGGTACTCTCTTGATGTACCAATTATGGATTCATGAGGTCCACTTTCTAGGAAACATCCTCAGGGAGGCTGGAGTTGTGGTAGATCCAGCGAAGATAGAGGCAGTTCTTTCTTGGGAGGCACCCAGGAGCATGACTGAGATGCAGTGCTTCTTGGTGTTGGCTAGTTACTATCAGAGGATCGTACCTGACTTCTATAGAGAATAAAAACCATTATCATCCATGACATGGAAGGGAAACCTATTTTTTGTGGATGACACAATTCCAGCAGGGTTTATAGAAGGTGAGGAGGAGATAGACTAGTGCCCCCCATCTTGAGACTACCACAGGGGGAATTGTATATTTTTTTACTACGATGCATATAGGACTGGACTAGGTTGTTTCTTAATGTAGGAGAAAGAATTTATCACCTATGACTCATGAAAATTTGGGCATCATGATCAGAACTACATGACCTACAACCTGGAGTTAGCATTAGTGTTCTTTTCCCTAATGATTTGGTGGCACTACCTTATGGGTGAACGATTTACCATCTACTCCAACCACAATAGTCTCCAGTATATATTTTCAGAAAAGGACCTGAAATTGAGATATCGGCGATGGGTGGAGTTCATCCAAGACTATGGCATTGATTTATTATATACTCCTTGGAAGGGGAATGTGGTGGAAGAGGCACACATCATGAGGACTGGTTTACTGCTGCTATGTGAGGTGACAGAGTAGCTAGATGCGATGCAATTGTCCATAGTTGATGGTGATAAAGAATCTTACCTCCAGTATATGACTATCAATCCCCTATCTTAAAGAATTTTAGGGAGGTGCATGTTGTGGATATTGACTCCGAGGACCAACATGCTCAAATATCCTCACGACATGCTCCAGATGAATTTCAGATAGGTGAGAAGCACGTCATCCTTTTTAGATGGTTTTTTGTAGTATTAGTGACATTTTGGGAGGAGGTGTTGAGGGATTCCCATACACCCCCTTTGGTGGTACATCATGGAGTGTTGAAGATGTTCCAAGACATCCAACATTAGTATTAGTGGCAAGGGATAAAGAAAACAGTGGTCGAGTTCATTTCCTGATGCCTCACATGTTAGCAAGTGATGTTCAGGAATCAGATTCCAGCAGGATTAACCCAGCCACTCGAGGTACAAATGTGGAAATGGGATGGTATATCGATGGAATTTGTAATGGGGTTACCACATACGTCTAAAGGATATTATTCTATTTGGGTTATCGTTGAATGACTCACCAAGTCGGATCAATTCTTACCCATCCTGTAGCAGATACTGTTAGAGGGAATGGGACACCTCTAAATCTAGGAGATACTGTGGATCCACCAAGTTCCTTCGACCATTTTTTTATATTTGAATGCCCACTTTACATCCCAGTTGTGGAAGATATTATAAGAGGCATTCAAAACATAACTATATTTGAAGAATGATTTTCATCCCTAGATGAATAATTAGACGAAGCAGACCATACAGACCCTGGAGTACATGATTTGTTCTTGTGTAATTGACTTGGGTCATAGTTTAGGGGACCACCTACCACTGGGGGATTTTGCGTACAACAACAGCTACCACTCCACCATTGGCATGGCACTGTTTGAGTCCTTGTAATAGAATCCTTTCAGATCACCCTTATAATGGACAAAACCACTGGATTTGGCACTCATGGGTGAAAAGATAGTATGGGATACCACCAAGAATATGGAGATCCTCCATGATCGAATGAGGAAAATGTGAGTAGGATGAAGTCATAGGAAAATATGAGATAGAGTCCCATGGAGTTTTAGGAGGGTGGTCATATATTTCTTCCAGTCTCATCCTGATGAGGATTGAAGAGATTTGGTTGGGGAAGAAAGTTGTCTCTGAGGATCATCAGACATTTTCATATCAAGATCAGAGTTGGTGAGGTGGCGTAGCACCTAGATCTCCCCCACAGATGCACCAGTTGCATAATTGTTTCCATGTATCGCAACTGAGGATGTATATGCATGACCCATCATATGTCAACGAATGGAGAGAGATGGACATTGATGATGGGGTGATGTTTGCAGAGTTCCTAGTAGATATAGTGGATCAAAAATAGAAGTTACTACCTGGGAGGTCGATTCCTCTGGTGCAAGTCTGGTGGAAGCACGAGAATCTGTAGTAGTGTATATTGGATCAAGAGGCTCATATCCGTGCTCACTACCCCCATCTATTTGTCATGTTTTTTTGAATTCGTGGATATAAAACCCTAAGGTGGGGAGAATTTAAAGACAAATAATGTATATATAATGTTTTTTATTGTTATTTGGAATTATTATGAGACCAGGTTCTCAGAATGAATGTGATTCTAAAACCTAGATTGCCTAGAATGGAATTTTGAACTTTTTAAAGTTATGTTCAGTAAATGCGCAAGTAGGGTTTTTAAACATTTGAACTGTTGATCAGATAAAAATATAAGGACACCGTTGAACCCTGAATGCTAGGATTTTCTAAGAATAAACATAACTTTAGCTGGAAAGGGCAAACATAGAATTTTATATTTGGACTTTTCCAAAAATAATACAATATCTTTAAAAAGATATTTTATTTTATTTTGTCATCCCACAAGTGGTGACACAACAGAGATGCAGTGTGGCTTCGAGGCAGAGATGGGGCATATTAATCAGGCTCAATAATGGAATGTATCACACAGTGTAACAATCTAATAATGTAATCATAACAGTGATGCTATTTCATAAATAAAATAGTGTAACGACGCGAAATCACATTGTAACTGATACACTGTGCAGTGATTTACTTTTTATAATATAATGATTTGGTGGATAAAAAATTAAACATTGAGGATTATCTGATGAAACTCCTGCAAATTTACATTCTAACGTATAATTATGAATGCCGGAGGATCCTCACCATCTTCGATGCACCACGAAGAACGGAGCTGGATGTGTCGACATTGAATCCTTGATCTCTAGAGCATGAATGCTTCGGTATTGAGCATCAAAAGGTAGGGGTTTGATTTTCATTTCAACATTATTCCACACTCATCCTTTTCTAGAAACAACAAACACTAATCAACCAATGAACTGGTTGATCTACGATTCATGTTTTTAGGTGGGAGAGTGAATTTTCATACAGATTTATTATCTTGGATTAAAACCATGCATGAAATTGTTGAACATCAATCCAAAAACCTCCCATTATATTTAAAAATCTAATTAAAATGTCCCGGGATGACACAAAAAAGTCTTGAGCCCCACTTTTCATTCATTCATTATGTCCACATTCTCAAAGTGACAGTAGTTTGATTACGGGGCCTGATTAGGGATAGCGACAACCTGAGAGGCCGGTAGGCACATGTGGATTGGAAAATGAACCACTGGGACATCTTCGGTGTCCCTCAGATGGTCTTACCGGAACCAAAGACCAGCATAGGTGGTCTGCCCATGGTGGTGTCAGGGACCAGCAGCGGAGGCCGGCGCCAAACGACACTGTGGCATCTGCGAAGGCAGTCGAACCTCACCGGTCATTCTAGAGGACAGTGGTGCGCCCATTAGTGCATCGTGCCAGCATGAGGCTGCGACCAACCTTCTACGGTGGCCAGAATTGGGGTTCCTGGAGGGCGCCTATTGAAGTGGGTGGGCCACGTTCGTGCCGCTGGAAAAGTGTGGGCCATGGTCTTTCGACCGCAGCTGGAGGATTGAGGGGCCATGCGTCTGCGGGGCCAGCTGGGACCGTACGCCGCACGACTGTCACATCTAGGTAGGACGACACACCACTAGCTGCTGGAGCTATCAGTACTTTGTTGGGGGGGTGAATCCCCCAGTGGTCTGAACCGAAACCAAATGATTCGGGCCAGACTAGACCAGGTCGCCGGGCGGCCTGACAATCTAGACTATCGGCTACACAGTGTTAGGCCCAGCAAAACCGATTGGGCCTAGCCCACTAGCTAGGCCGGACCAGACTGAACCCACCACAAACTTGGATAGTTTGAGACCATCTAAATAAAGTGATCTCTGTGGGACCCCCACACTAGGTTGGTCAGGTCGGTCTGATCGGGTCGGACTGGGACCCATCGCACCTGGCCCCCAGGTTACTAAAATACTCGTATCTTGCAAACCGTGCATCCGAATGATGAGCAGTTTGTGGATTTGGGAATCTCTTGATGATGCAGATATTTTGGAATTAATTATGGTGATATTCATGGATATAGATATGTGATTATTAGATTTTAGAGCGATTCCCCAAAGCATGCTACGTATGGAACCCTGAGGTTGGCTGAGACACGAAGACTGCATGACGACAACCCAATGGGAAGCGGCTCTATGTTACTCCGCAGGACCATGGTGGGGAGTGACTCTGTGTGACCTGAGAGAACCATTGTACTCGACAGGAGGATTACCTCAGTTCATTCAAGGTGTGAAGTGGCTCTTTGTGACCCAAAAGGCCCACGGTGGGGAGCGACTCTCTGTGACCCAGAATACCCATGGTACTCATGATGGATGAGTACCATAACATTCCAAAGTAAGTGTGAAGAGGCTCTGTTTGAGCCGATAGGCCCACTAAACTCGATATAAGAGGATTTATCCAGCAGCTATGGATTTTGATAACATGACTGATGATGCTATTATCACTACCAAAGAATATATCTGGTGTGAGCTGCATCTTTTTCTTTGTGTTTTGTGTTTGTGATATTACTTGGTGGAATTACCTATGTGGTACTTTCTTTTGTAGTGTTTTACTTCATTGATTACGTAGATACCTTCCAACATCTCAGGGTCCTTACTGAGTATTGTTATACTCACCCTTGAACAGTCTTTTCCCGCACGTGTTGTGTCTAATGCAGACGATCAACGTTTCAATAGAGGTTCTCGTGGGAATGGAACTGATGGATGCTACGACGGTGAAATTGGTGGACTAGGATCATGTGGGTCCCTCTAAGACCAGGTGGACATGACATACTACTTCGGCTTCCGATAGACTCACTACTCTTATGATCAGGTGGGGTTTTCCACAAATGGCCATCAGAGCTCGTTTGTTTTACTTTTTTGTTTCTGTTGTTTTTTCTGGGTTCATATTCTGGACCACATTATTTCAGTTTTACATTGTACTCAGTATTATTTTAGTATACTTTTTTATCCTTTCATTGTGATGGGGTGTTGTTGGGCATCTGTGTACGTACAAGTTCTCTTGAAAATGCCTCCCACCTGCAGGTTGATGCCTTCAACGCTAGTCGCTATGCCCTGGCCTTTAGGAGGTGGTATTGGAATATTCATGGCACATGCCTCGGGGGATGGGTCATGGAATTATAATAAAGTAAAATTTAGACCATGTGCTTCCATATGAAAATATATTCAAGGATAAGATACAATTTTTTATTCCAATCAACAATATAATTTTTATAGGTTTATGTGGTGTTTAAATGTATATATATATATATATATATATATATATATATATATATTGACCACTTAGTTTACCCATTTTAACCGAAAATAAAAATAACAAATTATATACTCTTAATGCATTATAATGTTACTCATTAGATAAAAATTTAATCCTAAATTGGAAAAGAATGAAATTTTAAACAATATATTATTCGATTTTTCTGATTAAATTTTTTTAATTGTTAAATACACGAATAAAATATTATTTTAATAAAATATCATAAATTTTTTTACTGAAAATATTTATTTAATTTTCCATTTAATGAAATAATTTTTTTTAGAATCAAAACATTTAAAAAATAATAAAATTTAATAACAAAATATAATTTTTTTGGGATCATAAATTTTTACAGATCTCATTATTTTTAGTGTTTTTATCATTTTTTTAATTAATAAGAAAAATACTACATTATCAAAAGGTAGTTATTTAAGGTAATCAAATTATTTCCAAAAAAATAAAAAGAAATTGATAGGATATTAACAAATATTTGAAATAAAATACCGATTTAAAATATTGTCTTTAATAATCTTACATTGTGTAATAATTTAAGATATTTTAAAGGAAAGATAATCACATTTCTAACATTTTCTTTTATTTAAATATAAAAAATTATTTTATCCATGTTAAATGAACAAAAAATTACATATATTCAGGAATTAGATTAGATCTGTACGAACTAAAAATATTCAATAGGATAATTTCATGATTTGAATTGATTATAATACCTTGTTATCTAATCATTAACCATAATCAACAAATTTAACCAAAATTATGAAAAAAAATTAATATCGTTGACATTTTTTTAACCAAATTTATCAATTTCCTGTTTACTAAATTTGGGCCTCCTAATTCCAAATATGATATCTAATTTTCATTATCCAATTCCTATATGTGGATGATATTAATATAACAGAAAAATCTTAAAATACAACATAAATGTTTTTGTTAAAAAAATGCCTATTAAGTATATAAATATTTTTTATTTTTATTTCATGTGAATGATTCCATTCAAAAACCTACATTTAGATTTTATATCATCATAAAGAACAATTTATATTGTTAAACAAATTAATAAAATATCTTTACTTTAAATATACATGAAAATAATGTTTATTTGTATAATAAAAATCAAAATGTTTCTCTAATCATTGTAAAATCAGAACTTTTGTGAAATTCTTCAAAATTTGAAATAAGAATATTTTGATAAGCTGAAATATATTTTTTAAACTATTTTTGAAAAAAATTATAAAAAACTATGTAATTTAATTTAATTATTTTCTATTAAAAACTATAAAAGCAGTTTTGATGAAAACATATTTATGAATAATTAAATTACTTTTCTAAAAAATAAATTCTTTTTTCCAATGAAATAATCAATAATATTTAATTGATTTGGTCCTTTATTTATATTTATAAATGATTATAGTCAAATTATTACATGTCAATTCAACAACAAGGTTTTAATGATAATATTTTATTGCTCGTTTAAGTTTGGTGTTGTGAATCAATTTGATATTGAACATATTGTTCTTATAAAATTTCAAGGTGTTAACTTCTCCTAACTACTAATGATGTTATTTTCTAAAATATTAAATTTTTCATAGTGATATAGTGTTTTAAATTTGATTTTTTTATTTAAAACCCCCAATATAAAATGGTAAATTGTAAGGACCCTAACTCCTATAACCCTGACCCAGTGGTTACATTATTACATTAACAATGGATACAAGAAATCAAATACTAATGGAATTAATGATCTACTATCCTTGGTGAATTATATAAATATATTAAAATCAATGTTTCATTTTAAAATATACATGTCAAAAATTAAATTATATTAGAACTCCATTTTTTCCATTATCATATCCATGAATATTAATCAGAAAACACTTCCACATGTCATAGGGAAAACAAAAAATAATAATGGTTTATTATATGATTTTATATATGTGTATGTGTATTGTGTATCCTATCATGAATAAATAATTAAAATTAAAATTAAAATGTAAACAATTAAAA
This sequence comes from Viscum album, assembly GCA_963277665.1. Taxonomy (NCBI): domain Eukaryota; kingdom Viridiplantae; phylum Streptophyta; class Magnoliopsida; order Santalales; family Viscaceae; genus Viscum; species Viscum album. The sequence continues at coordinate 246,767,131 of OY728160.1, read as the reverse complement.
AACATTCCATTTAAAAAATAACATGTGAATAATTTGGTATGAATAAATGATGATAAAATAAGTCCATATAAATAATCAAATTTTCTTGAAAAATATCCATGGATATTATAACTAATCAAATAATATAATTTTGATAAATAAGTAATCTCAAATTTTGGTAATTCATAATTATGGAAAAGTGAATGATTCAATCATAACCATTCATAAGACAACTTAAAATTGTTGGTAAAATCCTATAAAAATTTTCATACTAATTTGTCTTGTGAGGATTTTTGAAGCATCGAGGGGGTATCTATAACCAAACACAACCCTTCACATATAGATTAAAATGTGTTTATTATATTAACAAGGAAAAAAATCAACATAAACATTTTTACAAGAATAATAACATACTAAATATCAATACATAACCTAGTCAAATAAAAATAATCATAAAATTTCAATTGTAATATGATTATTGATAAAAAATATTTATATCCTTATTAGAACATATTATGATCCTTCAAAATAAATTATTATTATGATAAAAATTCCACATATCCCCATTTTACCTTAATTAAAATAAACATATATTGACATTAATGGATAAAAATCCATTGAAAAGTACCCTAAAATAAATTTTGAAGCAAATAACCTTTTCATTTAAAGAGTTAGATTAAAACCCCTATTTTTACAAAAAAAAATTAAAAATGATTTCAACAGATATTAAAAATAGAAATGAATAAAATAATCTTTAAAATATTTAGTGGTCATGAAGGTAGAAAATCCGATTATTTCCATATACATTAAATCAAAACTTCTTCTCAAATTATTATCCAAAGACGAACAAGTATTGTTTTGAAGATGACATGAAGAATCAATAGAAAATAATATTTACAAATTTCAAACATGGTAGACTATTAAATTAATAAATCATTTTTAAAATGATTATAATATTTTTTTAAACATTTCTTGAATGCAGTGATTTTGAAAAAGAACAAAATTTCAAACAAAAATGGAAAGAATGTTGCATTATCATATAAATATATTCTCTACAATTTGGAATACCAAATAGTGGAAATTAGAATTATCACATTAAAAGTTCACTAGTATCCAGATGATATTGAAATATTTTTTTATGATATAAATAAAAAATATTTAATAGGAGACTTAAATAAGAACTACCTTTAATAATGATGATATTGTGAAATAAACCATAGGCACTTTGGTAACCCAAGAAAAATATAACATATGAATAAAATAGAAATTAAGGAAACATTAAATATGATGATGGGAAATAGTTTCTTGATATAGGATACCATAATGGTCTGTATATACACAACACAAAATAATTAGTGGTGAATATGGAAAATGACTCGGCGATGTAAAGATGAGATGGGAAATCCTTACCTAATTTTAATCTTCCATTATACGTTTATAAACCAATAATATAATTATTATAGGTTTATTATATATATATATATATATTATTGAACCATAATTGTATAACTCAAAACATATATTTCGTTGTTATTTACCAACCCTTCATTAATAATATTTCTTTTATTCTTGTTTTTTTGAGAATTAATTTCCCTGTTCTTCATGAGGGTTTAGACATAAATGTCCAGGATCCTATTAATATGATAGTTTAATGGCCCGGAAAATGAATCATTAAAGAGATTTAAAAAAACATGGTTCCATCAAATGGTTCCACTGAAATTCTGGAATCGGTCATGGTCTCACACTTAAAATGGTGGCATTGCTGACGGCGACACCGCTGATAGTGGCATCGTGAGGGTGGCATCGTGATGGTTACACCATCATGGTCACACACCGAAATGGTGGCACCGCTGGTAGTAGAACCATAATGGTCGCACTATAATTGTCACACAATGAAATGGTGAAACCACTTATAGTGGAACCATGAGGGTGGCACTCTGATGGTGGCATCATGACTGTGTCACCCTAACCATGGCACCGCTTACGATGTCTCACCAAACGGTGTCCCACCCTTGTTTCTTTTTCCAACTCTTCTCCCATAACAGATAATTTGTTGTAAAATTATTTTAATACCCCTTTTATTGCGTTTTTTAAAGCCCACAAATGATAGATAAGATCCCCAAATATTCGAGTGACCCTTGACTTACCAAAATGATTGGCTTTTCCTCAGTGTCACATCTTTTCCCATACATTCTTGGTTCACCCATGTTATATGTTTTCCTCTAATTAAATTAAACCATTTAATGCACAACTATTACGGACACCTCTCCAATGAGAATTATTAAAATATAATTAATTCCATCATTTGTACCCACCCAACCGTGTGGTGAAACCACGATCCACATTTAAAGCCTTTCAAGACTTTGATATCCCATAACTCTGGGATCTCAGTTTTTTTATCGCATGGGAAATTTCTTCTTCTTCGTCAATGGTATCTTTTCTAACTTCTCCTTGTTGCATTTTGATCCCCCCTTCCCGAGGAAAGTGTTGCGCAGGTGCTTGAGCATTTCATGCCCACTCTTGGTGCCCCCAGAGTTCCTCCCCTGTAAGTCATGCATCCCCAGTTCATAGCACGTGGAGAAAAATTATTGAATATGGATCATCCGGGTAGGGTTCTTCCTTCGTCTCTCATTAATGTGTATTATGAGGGTAATTTATGCTAATGTTTCTATGGGGATGGATGAAACCAATTCATAATGAAGATAATAAATAGACAATTAAATAATTAAGGGGTGTGTTTGATGATGTTGTTGTACTCTTTTACCCTTTCAAATATGTTATGAATTCTATGGGCATGTTTCCACTAAAAATCATGGTCTTTGATGGTCTTTCCTTGTGCTCTAATGGAACCTTGACTTCTTTGATTATTGAATGGATGTAACATGGATGTTGGTTAATCACATAAACTCGGTTGATTAAATGAATGTCCAGTGAAAAAGGGACTTTGTGTGAACACCCCAGTTAAATAAACGAAAAAAAGAAACTCAATGAATGGTGTGATTGAATCTAGAAACTCCCTTTTTTTATGTATTAGTAATATTTTTGGTTGTTCTGCTTGATCCTTGTGGGGTGACATGGATAGGGATGGGATCCCTTATTGTGGTGCAGATGTTGGTTTGTGGATCTAAGGTTGTGTGGGGCCGTATGGTGGGGCTTGGTTTGGTTCCAGTAAATTAAAGGATCCCATATATCCCTTTTTTTATTGTAACTATATAAGAGAACTTGGTGTGAATGCTTAATATTCTTCTTGGTTGTTTTTCATTCCTTGACTAGTGGATATGCTTGTTAGTTTCCCAATAGTGAAGAATTAACTAAAATAGAACCACTCGAACGTGATAAAAAATGGGATCAATGTAAAATTGTTTTCTGGGAATAATTTGTGACATGGCTGTGGGTGGCGTGATTTTTATAAATGAAAAGTAATGAGGAATCATATGTATAGGATTGTTTTGAAAACTCTATGTTGGGATGTGTGCTTGTTTACCTATATGTATAATTTTTTTCTTATCTTTCATATTCGTGCCCCACCCGTGTCTAACAATTCATGCCGAACATGCCCATTTCAACGAGGGAGGGTGTTTTTTCCAACACTCCTATGCATGGACGGTTTTTTGCTCTATTTTTTACTCCCTTTCCCATGTATCCCAAGACTATTTGGGAAGGACTTGATGGCCTAAGGTCTATTATAGCCTATGATTATTTGGGTAAGGTAGTTATAGTGGTTGTCCAAGGTGTGTGTGTGGGAAGGTTGTTTCCCAAGTGTGTATAGGATGAGGCCCAGGTGTCTTCGGGTGTGGTGGTAGTTGTTCTAGCCCATGTTTTTATGGGTGTGGTTATGTGTGCTAGTTGAGACCCTGGTGCTTGTAGGGGAGATGTGTGGTTGTGGTAGCCTAGGTGTGTGTGGGCGGGGTATAGTAGTGGGACTGTGGTGAAAATGTAGTAAGAAGTCTAATGTGTAGGATGACTACAATAACTAGGGGGAAAGTGTTGTGGGGTACCCAAACATCGATGTTTTTTTACAATTACTTTACTTGAAATGAATTATTTGGGGAGGTTGTCTTGGTGAGGTTTGGTGGATAGTTTCCTTATTAGGTTCTTGGTTATCTCATTTTCTCACGAGAAATTAGAATGCCTCCCCACATGTACACGAGAGATTTTGGTTTTCCTTACTGAGTATACCTGTATACTCACCCTATAAATATAAAACTGGTTTCATGTTTTCTGGAGGACTTCGAGGACCATGCGAGACCGTACTAGTTCATATGTTGGGACAATTTTTAATGTTGTTTTTCTTTTCTTTGGTATTTACCTTTTGAGTTTTCTTTTATTGTAGAACTTATTATTTGAGACATGCACATGGTAAAGGCATTGTATGGGCTTTACTTTTACTTCTAGTTTTGGTGTTGTTTGGAACATAATATCTTATCTCTTTATCCTAGTAATCAAAAAGGGCAATTCCATCCTTTTTGCGGGTGATTCTATACTCTTAGTGCTAGTTTCCACTCTAGGAACTATTCAAGGATGGTCTCGAGGGTAAATTTTTCTCTTTCCACTTGAAAAAGGAAGGTTATGTAAATATGTTATCCCTTCTCTCACCTTGGTGAAGGCGGGTCGTGACAGAATGGTATCAAAGATGAGGATGAGAGACATGGTGGATCTCGGTGTTAGCATAGTGAGGATTTCATGGGATGGTAGGGAAATAGTGTTATGCATTCTTGGTACATGAAATTGGACAAGGAAGACCAGTTAGGACACAAGATATTAGGGCCCCCCATGATCCGATGCAAGGAATCTAGGACTACCAAACAACCAAGTGAGTCTACAATGATTTTATGGTAGAGACCCTAGGAATGGTAGATGCATCATAATGAATTGTGTTAATTTCTCTTAGTTATTTTGTGGATTTAAAACGAATAATAAGTCTAAGAAAAATTAAATGAAATCTTCTACACTACTCGGGCATAGGTATTCCTTGTTTACCGTGCATATATGGCACCTGGACGGAGACCACAAGTAGTGTGGGAGATAGAGGCCTAATAGGTTGATTCAGATGATCATTAGAGGGCCGAAAAAGAGGAGGAGGACGATCTATGGTAGAGGAAACTTCACGCCTTCCACCAAAATACCCACGGAATATACAGGGGCAACATCTTGGATGTGGAGACAGAGATCTGGGTTGAGAATTTGGTGATAGCTTTCAACTTGATTCTAGCTCCGACGGAGTACTGGGTTCCTCTGGATATAAGAAAAATGCGACGAGCAATGCATCAGTGGTGGACGCTCCATCTTGGGGGAGAAGATGATGTCTGAGGTTATGTGGACTGACATCGAGAGAGTGTTCCAAGAAGAATTCCTCTCTTTTATTATGAAGGATGAGAAGAGGTGGGAGCTACTCTCCCTTCAGCAGTGGAGTATATCTGTGTGATATTTGAGGATCAAGTTCAAGGATCACCTTAAATTTCCTCTGGACCCCTTCCCAGATGAGGAGTCTTGGGTGAGACGTTTATAGGAGGCACTCTGACATTCTCTTCAGTGTGTTATTACTCCCATCACTCTACCAACGTACTTGAAGATCCAGAATAAGGATGAAGTTTTATAGAGGATGGACACGCTGGGATGTGTGTCGTGAGAGGGGAGTAAGTTGGTCTTGAAAATGGGGAAGGACCTCAGTAGCATGCCTCCTACATCATGGCCTTATTTGTTTTGGCCATTGGGGAGCAGGCCCCAAGAGTTCCAGTTTCGATCTCCCAGTCCTCGCCCTTTCCTTTGGGGACCAAGACCGAGATGAATCATATGTGGTAGCCGTGGGTACTTTCGGAATTAGTTCCTAGACCATGTGTTGTATATTGGGGGTGGGCCAGTTCAACCCCCACCTCAGCAGCAACAGTTTTTAGCCATTCCCTTATAGCAGCATCAACAGGGATAGCGAGTTCCCGCTCCTCCGAGAGCAGATGTTGTAGGAGGAGCCTGACCTCTGGGCCATCCCTAGGGACCTTATCCAGGGCGTGGTTGGGGATGCAGCCAACAACCGAGGGGTAGAGGAGCTGGACTTTGGTAGTTAAACATTGTAGAGGCAGCAGTTCTACTATGGCTGGAAGTCATTCGAGGTATGATCATATTTTTAAGAACTCTTGACTACACCTTGTTTGATTCAAGAGCTTCACGCTCCTTTATTTCACCCACTCTATCCCATGCTTTGGGTGTAGATATAAATACACTTTCTGTACCCCTGGGTTTGAGTAAGACAGTCGGAGGTCAGACCAGCTTTTCTCGGGTTTTCCGAGAATATAGTCTAATATTGGACCACATCAGTTTTGTGGGGACCTTCTTTTGCATCAGATGCAGCTGTTTGATGTCATTCTAGGCATCAAATGGTTGTTCTATGTCAGTTCTATCATTGAATACTTTTGAAGAAGGATTTCTTTTTCAGATGTGTGTAGACAACGTGTGACCTACGTTGGTGAGTGGGGTTTCCAAGAGGGCAGCCAGTGAGTGGAGACCCTTATTTATTTGTTATCCGAGCTATCAGTAGAGTTGGAAGAAACAAATATTATGAATGTATCAGGGATTTTCAATGACTTTACTGAATTCTCCTCTAAGGATGTGGTGACTCTACCCCCTCGACGTGACGTTGAGTTCGAGGTAGACTTGACAACTGGTGCCTATCCAATTTCGATGTCTCCCTATCAGATAGTTCTTTCTGAGCTACGGGAGTTATGGATTCCAATTAACGATCTGATGAAGAAGGGTTTTTTTAACCAAGTGCTTCACCAAGGGTTTGTCTGGTCTTGATTGTGAAGAATTAAGATGTTAGTCTCAGGATGTGCATAGACTACTGGAGACTAAATTAGGTAACGATCAAGAATTATTACCCTCTCCCAAGGATAGAAGACCTCTATGACTAATTGAAGGGGGCAGGATGGTTCTCCAAGATTGACCTGTGGTCAGGATTTTCCCAGTTGAGGGAGAAGGAGGGTGACATATCAAAAACTTCCTTCAGGTATAGATATGGGTACGTTGAGTTCATAGTCATCTCTTTTGGAATTAAGAACGCACCTGTCGTATTCATGGGGATCTTGAAATCTGTCTTTCGAGAATATATAGATCGGTTCATACATGTGTTTGTTGACGATATCCTGATCTACTCAAGATTAGAGGAGGATCATGTTGAGAATCAAAGCATGATTTTGGAGGTCCTTCGATAACACCAGCTCTATGGAAAATTTTCTAAGAGCAAGTTTTGGATAAGAGAAGTGAACTTATTTTGACACATGGTGTCCAATCATGGGATAGTCGTGGACCCATTGAAGGTTGAAGTGGTTGTTCCATGGGAAGCAACCAAGAACATGGTAGAATTTTGTAGTTTCTTACGTCTAGTAGGTTACTACCAGAGGTTCATGCCGAACTTCTCTTGAGTTGCAGCACCTTTGATAGCCTTGACTAAGAAAGACCAGTTTTTTTATGGAGTGGGCGGTGATAGACAACCATTAGTTATCTGAAGGGGAGGCTGGCTAGTGCCCCAGTATTGAGGTTTCTAGAATAAGGTGTGATGTTTGAGGTATTATGTGATCCTTCAGGCCAAGGCATCAGGTGTGTGCTGATGCAATAACAGGTGTGATCTCATATGGGTCTAGGCAGTTACGTCCCCATGAGTGTAACTACGCCACCCAGAACATGGAGCATGAAATGGTTGTGTTTTCACTAATGTTGTGGTGGCACTACCTCAATGAGGAGATATTTATGGTCTTCAAATATCATAAGAGGTTGAGGAATATTTTCTCCAAGAGAGACTTGAACTTGTGGTTGTAGAGGTGGATGTAATTTCTTCAGGACTACGACTGAGAAATCTCTAACACTGAAGGTAAGGGTAATGTGATGGAATATTCCTTCAGTTAGAAGTCACAAAATGATGTGGTTCGATTGTAGGCATATGCTTGGAAGGTGATGGTAGATTTTGCTTCCCTACACCTGAATGCAAGGCTAGAGGATAGTAGAGGGTGTCTATTCCAAATGATAGTGCAGTCCTCTCTCTTGTAGAAGGTGGAGGAGTCTCAGTGGGCGGACATAGAGGCTAAAGTCATGTGTGATCGTGTTAGCTAGGGTGATGCTCTAGGAGGATGGTCGGAAGGCGGAAAAAATCAGATGATGTTTTATGGTAAGTTGTTCATCTTGATGGAAATGTGCAAGAAAGTTCTTGGTGAGTTCCACAAATCACCCCTGGCATTGCACCCATGAGTTTACAAAATGTACCAGGGATTGGGCGGTTAGTTTTAGTGGCTCGGGGTGAAGTGGGTAGTGGCAGAGTTTGTGGCAAAGTGCCTCGTATGTCAGTAGGTGAAGGCTAAACACCACGTCCTAGGGGGTCTGTTAAAACCTTTATATGTCCCCGAGTGAAAGTGGGATGACATCGTGATGGATTTAATAACTTGACTACCCAGAGTTCAAGGTGGTTGTGATGCCACCAGGGTAGTTGTGGACTGGATGATGAAATCAAATCACTTCCTGGAAATCCAAGAGTCAAGTTCGGTGGATGCCCTAGCATAGCGGTATGTGGAAGAAGTGGTATAATTGCATAGATTTCCAAGTTCCATGCTTTATAATCGGGATACCCATTTTACCTCGTGGGTCTAGAATGATTTTCAACATGATTTTGGCACCCATCTAGCCCTCAACACTACTTTCCTCCCATAGATTGATGGGCAGACATGGCACACCATCCATACATTGGAGTATATTCTAAGGGAATGTGTTTTGTATATACAGGGATCATGGGTGAGACACTTGCCTCTGGTATATCTTTCCTACAAAAATATCTATCACTCTTCCATTGGAATGGATTCATTTGAGGATTTGTACGGGAGATCGTGTTGCTCACCCATGTGCTGGACATAGTTTAGGAATGCAGGTGTTCTTAGGATAGAAGTGGTGCAGATCACGATGGAGATGGTTCATCTTATACATTACAAGATGAATGTAGCTCAGGACCGGTAGAATTCATATGCCGATAATAGAAGGAGACCTTTAGAGTTTGAGGTTAGGGACCATGAGTTCTTGATGGTCTCCCCTCGATGTAGGAAACAAATGTTTGGAAGGGGGAGTAAGATTTCTCCCATGTTTCTTGGACAATTCAAAGTGTTGTGGCGGTTTGACAAATTCACTTATTATCTAGAGCTACCACCGCCACTACTGAGAGTGCACAACATTTTCCATGTGTCTCAGCTCTGTCGATATCTACCAGATGATTCACACGTTCTCGACAAAGGAATGTTGGATATCGAGGATGATGTGACGTTTGTAGAGTGACCAGAGAGGAATGATGGTTGTGAGGAGAATTTTATTCTTCTATGAACCATTCCTTTGATTCATGTGTTATTGTGAAATGGTGGCCTCAAAGAGAGTACCTGGGAACAAGAGGCACATATGCTTGCCCAGCACCTAGAGCTGTTTTGAGTTTTGTTCTATTTTGTTTTGTACATGTTTGAGATTTATTTTTTAACCTTGTTAAATATGAAATGTTTCATTTTACTTATTCTATGAATTTTTGGATAGTTTCTTGACTATAGGGAATGAAGTACTCGATCCCTAATCAAGGTGAAATAGAGTGGATGCGATTAAACCTATTCGGGCGAGTCAATGCCACCTAAAGAGGATAATTTTAAGACATGGGGGAAAGAAATCTCTAATCCATATGTCTCAACAATGTAACCTTAATATGTTGTGTGGTTACTTGAGGGAGAGGTGTTTTTAGATGTCTATGAGGTTTTACCCTGAGAGTTATCTTTTTAGGTGGTTGTTCGGACCCCTCTCTTTTTTTCGGGTCATGTATGATTCTCGAGGGATAGAATACATTGAGAGGTATCTGATGTAATGGACAAGACAATGACTCATTAAAGAGTTCTCCAATAACTCAGTTCCATGAAACGGTTCCACCTAAATGGTGGCACCAGTCACAGTCTCGCATCGAAATAGTGGAACTGTGACGGTGGCACTATGATTGTGGCACCATCAGGGTGGTATTGTCACAATCGCACTGTCATGGTCACACATTGAAATGGTGTCACCACTAAGGGTGGAACCCTAATAGTCACACACCGAAATGGTGGAACCGCTTATAGTGGAACAATGAGGGTGGCACCGTGATGGCGACACCATGATCGTGGAACCATGACCGTGGTACCACTTATGGTGTCTCACCGAATGGTGTCCCACCCTTGTTTCTTTTTCCAGTTCCACTCCCACTAAATATGTTTTGATGTAAAAGTATTTTAATACCCCATTCTAATCCATTTTATAAGACTATAAAATGATATCTACAATCCCTCATGATTTAGGTGACCCTTGACTTACCAAAATGTGTGGATTTTCCTCAGTGTCACACATTTTCCTGTACTTTCTAGTTCTTTCCCTATTAAGTGTTTTCCTCAGATTAATGGAAACCTTTTAACACACAACTATTATGGAGACCTCTCCGATGTGAATTATTAAATGAAATTTAATTCAATCATGTGTAACCATCCAACCGCATGGTGGAGCAATGATCCGAGTTTAAATCCGTTCAAGATTTTGATATCCCGTAAATCCAGGATTACACTTTTTTTATCACACGAGATTTTTTATCCCTTAGTGCTAGTCTCATTTCCTTCTTCTCCATGGTGCATTTTGATCCCCCCTTCCTAAGGAAAGTGGTGCACCTATATTGGTTCCTTTCCTGCCCACTCTTGGAGCCCCTGGATTCCTCGCCTACAAGTCACACATCCCCAATTCATGGTGCATGGAGAGAAAAACCTTGATCCTTGATCAATCAGGTATGGTTATTCCTTCTTCTCTCTTTACTATGTATCTTGCGGGGCGGGTATGCTAATGTTTCTGTAAGGATGTATGAAAAAAAACTTAATAAAGATAATAAATAGACTTTTAAAGAATGAAGGGGTTCTTTTGATGTTGTTGTTGTACTCTTTTATCCTTTATTATATGTTGTGAATTTAATGGGATTGTGTCTACTAAAAATCATTGATGTTGGTGGTCTTCCCTTGCACACTAATAGACCCATGTCTTCTATGATGATTGAATGGATGTAACATGGAAATTGGTTAATGATGTAGACTCAGTTGATTAAATGAATGTCTAGTGAATAAGAATCCATGTGTGAACACCCCGGATAACCAAATGAAATGAATAAACTCAATGAATGGTGTGATAGAATATGAAAACTCCCTTGCTCTATCTTTGTATTATGTGTGGATGTACTGCTTGATCATTGTGTGGTGACATGGATGGGGATGGGACCCCCTGTTGTGGTGTAGACATTGGTTTGTGGATCTAAGGACGTGTGGGGACGTATAGTGGGGGTTGGTTTGCTTTTCGTACATTAATGGATCTCACAGATACCTTTTGTTGTTGTGAATTTACAAGAGAACTGGTTGTGAATGCTTAATCAGCATCATGTATGTTTTTTTCCTTGGAAAGTGGCTAATCCTATTAGTAATCTAGTAGCGATGAATTATCTAAAACAAAACCACTCGACTAGGATAACAGGTACAGATTCAGTGGGAAATTGTTTTCTAGGAAATATTTGTGACTTGGATGTGGGTGTTGTGCTTTTTATGAATGAATAGTAATGAGGGTGTTTGTGTATAGGCTGGTTTTGGAACCCCTGGGTTGGGATGAGTGTTTTTAGCATATATGTATAATTTATTTATTATGATTATTATTTTCACCCCACCCAAGTTGATCACATCATTCCGAACACCCACATTTCAATGGGGTATGGTATATTTACCAACATTCCTATGAGTGGTTGGTTATTAGACCTTTTCTTCTCACCTTCTAGAGTATCCCAAGACGCTTTGGGCAGGCTGTGATAGCCTGTGGTCCATTGTAGTCCAAAATTCTTCAGGCACGGTAATTGTGGTTGTTGTCCCATGTGTGTGTGCAAGTAGGTTCTTTCCCAAGTGTCTTCAGGATGCGGCCTAAGGGTCTTCAGGCATGGTGGTAGTTGTTCTGGATCAGTTGTCTATGGGTTTGGTTACATTTGGTTATTGAGGTCGAGGTGTTTACGAGCGGGATGTGTGGTTGTGGTAGCTGAGGTGTGTGTAGGTAGGGTATGTCAGTGGGAATATGGTGAGAATGGCGTGAGTGGTTTGACATGTAGGATGACATCAATAACCAGTAGGAAAGTGGTGTAGGGTACCAAAACATCGATATGTTATTAATATTACTTTATATGACATGCATTATTTGGGGAGGGTGTCTTGGTGAGCTATGTGTAAATAGTTTCCTTATTAGGTTCTTGGTTATCTCATTTTCTCATAGGGCATTAGAAATCCTCCCAACTTGTGCATGAGATATTTTGGTTTTCTCTACTATGTATACCTATATAGTCACCCTATGTATATAAAACTGCTTTAAGGTTACTAGAAGCACACCAAGGACTATGTGGGAACATACTTGTTTGGGCATTGAGATAGTTTCTGTTGATGTTTTTCTTTTATTTGGTATTTACCTTGGGAGTTTTCTTGTATTGTAGCACTTATTATTTTAAACACGCATATAGAAAAGGTATTTTTTGGGATTTACTTTTACTTCAATTTTTTGTGTTGTTTGGGTCTTACTATCTTATACCCTGATCTTACCAAAAAAATGGTAATGCGTTCATTTTTTTGTGTGGTTCTATACCCTTGGTTCTAGTCGCCACTCCGGAACTTATTAGAGGAGGGTCTCAGGGGGACATTATCTCTCCTTCAACTTGAAGAAGGAAGGGTTGGACAATCTGATGTCTCTTCCCCCAACTTGGTGAATGTGGGTCATGGTAGATATTGTTCCATAATCACAATGATTATATTAATTTTATAAAATAAATTCATTATATTAATCCTTAGAATCATTCTTTAGTGTTGTGTATATATAAGTAATCACATTGCTTTGTAGAGATAGTAGGTTATACGTATGTATGAACATCAATGTAATTAAATTAAAGAGAGGAAGGTTAATGAATTGTATGATATATTAACATTATAGAATATATATCATGTAATATATATCACATATATTCAGAATATCTATCTATATTTTTTTTTGTAATGTGTAAATTAAATGTGAATAGCATAGACTCGTGAGGATGTAGTCTTCCGTAGACCCAAAGAAAAATAGTAATTTTTAAAGGAAATGGATTGTAAATAAATTTATATTAAATATTTTAAATATATGAATAATATTATATAATATACATTTTATGTTAATATTAATTCTATAATTATATCTTTTCATGTGAATTGTTTATGGAAGACTAGTTACACTAGTTCTTGATGAGGTATTTTTCGGTACACACAGTTTCACAATTTTTTTTCTCATATTATAGAAATGTAGATAATGAAATATTATTCCATAAAAATAATAGAATATAATTATATGGGGAATAATTTGTTTAATATATTATATCTTTTTATTAAATAATGTAAATTTTCAAGAGATGAATGAAAAATGTTTCCTTAGTGAATAAAATTACCTTCTTTTAGAGAAAAATTGTTTGGATAACTTCTTAAGAACACAAGTGTTAGAAATTTTAGAAAACAAGAAGATTTATAACGTGGATTAGGAAGTTAAATAGTAATTATGGTTGGTATTTATCAATTATAAGGGGTCTAGATGTTTGAATAATAGTGTGGTGTGTGTCACAATTATAACTTTGGAAGAGTGCCATTTATTTAAATACCCAACACTATTTTATAACGGGAATTCAATCTTAAAAAATAGACCTGAAAATTAATAATCAATGTTTATCATGGATTACAAGGCAGATATACATGTCCAAAACTAAAAATATCCCATGTTTTAACCAAGATATTCAATACCATCTAGGTTTCCTTACTTTGTCCAGTTTAGTTTTCAACTACTGTTACTACCCTTTTTATCCTAGGTTTTTTATCCTAGAATACTAAAAAAATGCTAAATATTAGATACTTTTTACCCACTAATTGGTAATATTTAATATAATTTATCAAATAAAAATCACATGTTTGTTGATAATAAATTTTTACACAACAATATGTAACTTGAATAAACACTGTTTTAACATTTACCACGCTAATAATGTTTTAACACTTTCTTGGTCTAGATAGTTAATATATATAAAAATTAGTCCAGGATTGGATAATAGTTAATATTTATAATAATTTAATAATAACTAGGAAGAATATAGTATTTTTAAGAATTATAAATCATTTAAAAAATATCCTCTATTATAAAATATAAATAATGTCAATTTGGAAATTATTCATGTAATTTTAATTTAAAAAATATAAATTTATGATGTAATTTAAATAAATAAATTTAAAACATATATAAAAAGACTTATTTATATGAAAAAATTTTGGATAAAAATAATTTATTCAATTTATTTTATGTTTAATATTTTTAGTATAATTTATATTATTTTCTTATAATAAAATAATTATTATAATGGTGTTACATATAAATTTAATGTAATTATATTATTAATAAAAATAAAAATAAAATTTCCCAAAGCAAATAAATTATGTAATGACCAAAATTACAATCAATATATATTAAAAATATTATTTCCACTTTTTGAAAACATAACTGGTATTTTAAAGTATGAGGGTGACATTTTGTCTTTTTCAGTATATAAATTATTATATTGATAAACTTTATTAGAATGAATTTAAAAATACATAAAAAATATTGAATGTGTTGATAAGGGTGTTTATATTTTCATCCCGTAGGATATTTATAAATGTTTAGATCATTATAACCCTTAACTTTTTAGTTTAACCCCATGGTAAACTCGTTTTTACATTTGACATGGGAATTATTTTATATTACTTTTACTATTTAGTAATACTAATAATTAAATTAATCATATTATATAATATTAACAATGATGATTAAAAATATGTAATATTTTTTCCATATTCAATTATCATAAGCGTTAGAATAAAATTAAAATGTAATCCCGCAGATGCATTGAAAGAATATTTTTCCTAAGAAAAAATATCCAAACGATTTTAATGTTATTATATGAGAGTAAATTATGAAGTTGATACGAAAGAACTAAATTTTTAAAATTGTAATATAATTTCATATGATTTTATCTAAACCCAATATTATTTACAATTTAAATTTTAAAATTATTTTATTAATATGTTATTTTTCAATGCAATTTATTATTTTTCACTATTAATAAACAAATTAATAAATTTTAGGGTGTTCTTAAAAATTTAACCACATGAATTATGGAAATATAAAATATTAAAATTAATTTTTTTATAGATAATTTGTAGAATTTTTAATATTTTATTTTATTTTATATACATAAAGGGAGACTAAATTCCCATTGAAAAAAATAAACATTTTCATAAATCATTTATTCATCTCTCAAATTATACTTTTTTACATATAATAATTAGATAACCATTAAATTTATTTTATTTCTTTTTAAACCATATAATTTTCATGATTTTTTATTTCCTATTCATACATACCAATGTAACAGATTGGTATTAATGGCCATGTATAATTAACAAAATTTTAGTAGAGGATCACTTTTCATTTATAGGTGGTATTTTATGTATCTTGAGATATCAAAAACATTGGATTTATTTAAAATAAAATATATCAAAATGTCTCCAGTTGTTAAATTTTATTCAAATTATTGTGTCTCATGTCATATATGATATCGAATTGGATGTTCCTATTTTATGAATTTCAGGAATTACACTATAAAACTTCAAATAAATTACATCTTCAAAATGTTATCTTGATCTCAATAATAAACAGTTTGGAAATTTGAAAATAACATTTCTATAAACTCACATATTAAAGTGGGTTAATAATAATTCCCCTTGACAAGATAGAAAGGTATATTCAATGTTCATATAATTAGGTTTTCAAATTCAGGAACATTGGTGGAAAGTGAATATGTGGACATGGAAGAAAATCATCAATAATTATAAAGGGATATTTTGATCATCTAATAGAACAATGTGAATGATCTATATAATTTTATGGACAATGATACCGTAAACAAAAAAGGTGCGAAAAAGTCCATGGGTACATAAATATTGAAAGTAATAGGATAACATTTTTTTAAGATCCTCGTCATAAAGTTGTTGAATTACTTTTACCATATATACAAGGATCATATTGAAATATACTTACTTGAAAAGTTGCCATTAATGAATCTCTTCCACAATATCATCTCTTGATCCAACCAATTATTATTTATGGTTATTTTTCATTCGTGAAGATTAATAATTGAATATAAACATATGATAATATCCAAAAAATAATAAAAACATATTACATCTATATTTACTAAAACAAAAATGATTAGTGCATGTTAATAAAATACATTAATCTATAACACCTCAACAATAACAATAATGAATGGAATAATCCATTCAATAAATAGTAAACCATAATAAATATCCTACATATGTCTGACAAGGTTTAGAAGGAAGGTCACTATTTTTAAAAAATCAACATACCATTAGATTCCCCAAATAACATAATGTCGCTCGAAATGTCACTCAAAAAATATGTTAATACCGTTATTTCCATAAAAACATAACCAAAATATGCATGCATCCAAAAAAATACTCACATTTTTGAATATATTATATAAATATAAACATGTAATAAAATGAGGGTGTTTTGAATTTGTGACTCAATTCTATAAAATATTTTTAATCAAAATTATTATAGTAAGTTAAAAAATAATTTAATTATACAAACCTATTGTATCATATAAATGAGTGAGTTTTAAAATAATTGAGTCATTTATTTAAATATTCTTGAAAAAAATTTCTATTAGATAATCAAATCTCTCCACTTATTAGTAATTCAATTTGAAGAAAACCTATGTGATACTAAATTCATTTATATTTTTTAATGGAATATAAAAAGTTTGTTCATTATATGGATATTATAGTAATAGATTCATACTTACACTATATACAAAAGGTTATGATTTTAAACCATTTTACTCTAAATATATGTTCACCCTCCAAATAAGGGTTGTATTAAGATAATTAATATACTATATTTTCCACTTTGGCTTCTATATAATCTATTTATTCACCCCTTTGGGTAATATCTAACTGGAAGTGGTACTTACGATGTAAAATATTTGTATGTTAATGTAATGATGGTTATTTTACTTGAACCACAGTTGAGTGTTTTAATAATACATTAAAGTATTATATTTATATATAAATATAACAAAGATATCATTGAGAAATTTATGCAGACACAATTATTTTCAAAAAAAAATCATAATATAAATATATCTGGATTTTGATTTTGAGACTATGAACACATTTTACCTTTAAATCATCATTCTTATTGCTCCACCAATGAGTAAAAAAACATCTCCTAACTGTGAATTCATATCCTTGTTACCTACATGGAAATGAGATTCCATGTATCCCGTCACAACCACCTCCTTTCCCATTCATAAAATTGGAACACATAATTTTTATTATAATGGTTATTCAATATATACTTTATTTCTAACCAATGTGTGACCGATGTGTAATCATAATATATTCATACCATTTTCAAGAGATAGAAGACATTAGTTTGAATTGAAATAATTTTATGCATGATATATCTAACCAATAAATAATTAGGTATTATTTAGTTTATTATACGAATTATTTCTCTCTATTTATATATTTAGGGAAACATTTTAATAGAGTTTATTATACCTTATAAAAAATAAAATAAAATCTATATTTTATTTTATCCTTTTAAATATTTTCAATACAATTTTAATATATATTAATTTATATGGTAAAATATGCTGAAAAAATCAATCTTTAAGGATCTAAATCCCTACAGTGTTTTTTTAACTTATGTTTTACATGTAGATTAATTTATTCAATATTATCATGACAAAATATATGATCGATAACCCTTTTATTAAAAATAGTATAAAATCAAAAATATAATATGAGAAAAAATCAGTACCCCCACAAATCCTTATATCACCAGAGGCATCACATTCATTTTTTTCAAAACCAAAAATTCTCACTAGTTCATTAAAATTCATATTCAATGGCCTCGATTATTAATTTCACTCATTAATTGATAGTCATATCCTTAATAACTTATTTAAATCCTACAGTTTCATAAATTACACTTGCTCTTCATGTAGGCTTCCTCCTCATTGTATCCTTCTTGTAAAATTTTTTTACACTAATTTTAAAAATTTTATTATCTTATTAAGATTCTATAGAATGTTTAATTGAAATATATTTTATTTCAGAAACTAATAATAAGGAATCTTCATTGAATATGGAGTTCTATTAAATAAACCCAATTGAAACCTAAGTAGAAATATAGTTTCTAAAATTAACAACTATATTCATATTCTCTTTTAATATCCAATTACACTCGCTAGTGATAATATGAAATAAATGATCTACTAAAACTAGTCATGTTTTTATAGGGTACCCATGCATCCATCCAATAGCCAGAAGGCCTTAAATTTTTTATTATTATTAAAAGTGACCCCCCATTTAATTGGAAGAAGGGGAAACTCTAAAATATATCAACGAATTCAAACATATAACACGACCCGAAGGGTTATAAAGACAAACCAAACTGGAAACATGGAGAAACCCCTCCCCGGAAGATGATTGTGAAAAAACTCTCCACCAGTGCAAAGATGAACAGAAAGCAAGTGACCTATGTCAAAGCACATGCTCTATCTGATGGAAAACTCCATATCCTCTCAAACATCCAAATCTATAAAGCTCTGCAATAATGAACTTCTTTCTCTGGAATATTCTCTAGGGATAAATCGTATGTGGTACCCATTTTCTAATTCAATTATTCATTATATATTTTCCCTTTAATGTAAATTTTGTATGTTTTTTGGGTTTATGGTAATCATCCCCAATATATATTGTCTCTCATTACTCTATTATAAGATAAAAGTATCACTCATGTTTCTTCACCATTGTATCTCTCTTCCACAATATACATTTCATTGGAACAAAATAACTTTTTTGTTATTATGGAATCTATTATAGTGCTAACTCTTATGCATATTGATCATCGACATTATTGAATCCTATCATGATCGAACTCCCATTACAAGATATGTTCTTTATTTCAGATAATATGGATTTTTTTCAAAAATTAACATTCTTCATCAAGAATTATATTAATATTCCTCTATTTTACCATGGAGATATCCAATAAAGAAACACATTCCCCTTGAAATAAATGTTTTTTCTATAATTTTTATTGAAAAAATTTTAACTTTCGTAATCATATAGTTGTGATAAAATGTATTTTCTCATAAACAAGAAATCATATAGGATCTTAATTTTTACTTTATTTGGAACAATTATTAGTGTGTATACATCAGATATTAATGTGTACCCCAAAAGGAATAATGTATAATCTATATCAATCACCAACTATCTTACAATGTCTAAGACGATGTTATTACAACTATAAATAATATATTCAAATTTAGTTTTAAAATATGAAAGAGTTTGAATAATATCTCAAAGTCAATTTAAAAATATATGAATAGAATGCTGGGATATAATCTACCTATTGTTCATCAATGAATCATTATCATCTATAATAAATCTATACATTATCAGTAAATTCATTAAGATTCTCAATAATATTCCACTTACACATGAACATGTAGACATATTCATATATAATAAAGTCATTAGAAAATGAAATGGATAATATTATTCCACCTATATCTTATATTGGAAATAATAAAAAAAGTTATGTGTGAACTAATTATAAAAGGTCTATATATTTTTCATATTCTCAATTGAAAATATCATTATTCATTTTAAATTATAATAGATAATGAAATATATGAATGTGATTTAAATAAAAAATATAAATACACTTTTTGATAAATTTTATTCAAATGATTTTAATATACATAAACTAGTAATGTATTCCATAGCTAAGATTGATTTATGTCAAAACCAAATATTTTTTATCAAGTAAAAAGTCTCAATTTTTATGTTATAATACATGAATACATTGATTTAGAAATTCATTATTAAAAAATATGTTTTCATTATAATAGTTGTATAATTTTTATGATAATGAAAATATAAATGTTTGTGTTTAAACTCTATAACGAATAGTGGTTCCACATTATAATTATAACATTGTAGTCATTATTTTAAAAAGTTATTCGTATCAGATTTTTGAGATAGTAGCTATCTATAGAAAATATATATTGTCTCTCTATAGTGGGGGGTTAATTATCCACCTCTATATTTAAAATATTTCATAATCAACATGTTTTATGAATTTTTATAATAATGTGGGAACCCCAATCTATATATAATAACCACATTTTAAAGATGGGTGTATTATAATAATAAAAACATGTATTATTATCCTAATAAATTTTATAATTCATAGTTATCATTACATTGGTTCTTATTAAAACAAAAAAAAATCATAAAACATTGTGATAATTTGGATCTCATTAGATATTTCACTTCAGGGAATATGTATATAAATGTTCCACAAGCTTATAACAGGTCACAATAAGAGGTTTTGTGAAATAGTTTTTCAAATTTAAATAATCATTCAAATATTTATTATTATTTGTGGCACAAAATTTGGGTACTGTTACATAAATCCTTTAGTTGTTCATGTGTTAAACACAACACTGAGGGTATCTTTTATTATAACCAACTCCCAGTTTAAATGAAATATGACATACTGTTGAAATTTAAATATTTTATATAATATTTATCACATGGCCATTTGGAATGGGGTAATGAATATAAATAATTATATTATGAAAATTAATGGTTAAATGATGTATATAAAATGAATTCTACTGTGACCAATTAATTACAAAAAAAAAATAAAACTATTTGAAAATAGGGTAATTCTTTTTTTCATGAAAAATATTTTTATCAAAACAATCACATTTTACCTCAATAAACGTTAAAAATCTATTTTAGTGATTTATTTTAATGAGATTTATATACTATATATTAAATCAACTATATAACCTTTATCTTATTTGTTTTCTATAAAAGATATAAGGATAAATCTTGTTTTATGTTAAAATATTATTTTTTATGATAAATAGTTATATCAACTTTTCACCACATATTTTAAATATAATTTTTAAAAATTTTCAAAAACATAATTTATTTAATAAATATCTTGTATGAAATTAGAGTTTCAAATATATTTAAGGTTCAATATTTGATAAATATTTTAGATGATTAATTTTTTATTGAATAATGAAAAAAAATGTTCATTGAAATATTAATTTTCAGGTAAATTATTATAATGTTATATAATTTTTTAAATTTGTTCTAAATTAAAAATTATTTATTTTTTATACATATTAATAATTTTTTTTCATTGGAATCATTATTGTTTTTAATTTTTCTATAAAATCGATGAAATCTTTTGAACTTTTCCTTTATGATGATCTTCTTTGGTATCAAATATATGGGATTAATTTTAAATTGAATTTTTTCCACCTATGTTAATATAATTTTGAGTGTGGATTGAAAATTTGAAATAATAACTTTTTATATTATCTAACTAGGTAAAAATAATTTATAATCATAATGAATATTAAAAACTACAAATAAAATTTTACCACGGTTAAGGTAAAAATGGGTTTATCGGTGGTTAAAGATAAATGATAAGGGTTAAAATGACCTAAATAATTGTATAAAATCTTATTTATGAACCTATTTTTAACCTAAAATTTATATATATAAATAATAATACATTTTTGGTTATTTTATCATTATAAATATGTGGGTACAACTTTTGTATGTCAAATATTTATAATTGTTCCATTCACATTACTAATAAATGGTCACACCTATTCATTCTTCATAAAACCATACAACCATTTTAAAGTGCCAAAAAAATACCAAATCACACACCAAATTCTCTCACTTCATCTTATAATTCATATTTTTCTAGAAATACAACTATAGAAATATTTTTTTTCAAAAATATAGAGGTTACCTGAAAAAGAGGTATCTTTCTTCCATGAGTGGTTTTATTTTATTTGTTCCTCGAACTAAATAAATAATTATTAATACAAGGAAGTATATTGAAATAAATACCATAAATATACATAGATTTATTTATTTATTGGTCATTATCTATAATCATATAAACTTTCATAAAATGGGTTATGAAATAATCATTCATGTGTACAGCGAACTACCACCTGATGAACCAATGTTATTATCCAAATATCTTTTTTATTTTATGAATAAAAATCACTTTTATGGCTGAGTGAGAACCTCACCCAATATTTCAATGACTAGAACACCATAAAAAACTAAAAATCTGAAAAAATAATAGTACACCAAGAAAATAAAATTCAAAAAACCATTTCAAAGTTAACAAACATAAAAAGAACACGCGGTATGGTCCTCCTCGAGCGCACCATACGCAATAATCACCATCATCATTGATCCAATCCCATCGCCGGCAGGGACCCTGACGAGTCTCAATTGAATCATTGCTCTAAATTAAGTATATACCCAATAAAATACATTGTCATATCAACTCCATATTCGCTTCCATCCAAACACCACACACCTGAGATCATGAGGCGGTCGTTGAATAGTAAATGCATAAACACGAACATAACCAACCTAGAAAAGTAACCCTCACTGAACAAGAATCAAAACCATACACTAAAGTCAGATATACAAAAAACCAAACTAGATCTAAAGAGTTGCATCAATAAATGATAGGATAACTACCAAACACAACCACACCATCAGTAGTCGATTCATCGGCACCATCCACCTCCCAACACCGCCTGTTCAGCCTCACATCCTAAAGATCACGATTAAAGGTGCGCCGAGAGCACCACCGGCCACCAAGACATACATCCCAAAGCCTCAATGCAACCACTGATATAGATTCAACATGAAGAGTTGTAGTGGAGAGAAAGTCCAGAGCAGGAGTTTCAGCAACAGTGGGCTCCGAAAATCATCATTGACGAAGTAGCAGAAAACCAGTAGTAGAAAAACAAAAAAACAAACTGAATTTAGAAGTGCTGGAAAACACATTGACCACTGATCCACATAACCCAAAGTGTTAGCTAAACCACTACTCCTACTCAAACTAGAAGAGGTTCAGATGAACTAGAAGCCATAGCATGGATTGAACAACCGAGGGATTCCACAGGAAGAAACCTTCAATAGGAAGACCGAAAGAAAATGAACAAGAAAATCCACAACATCGAGCACCAAAGATGAGGAAGGAACCACTACAAAGAAGGAGAAATGGAAAGTGAAGAAAATCAATATAAATTAGAAAATATGAAGCGGAGATCCTTCACTACCGAGGAGGGCTTCCGAAACCCAAGGATGGGAACCGAGAGAGGAGAGGGGAGCCGGGTGATTGGGGCACCATATGATGGTGTATATAAAACATATATATTAATTTTTTAACAAAATAAAAAAATATTTCAACCTTATATTATATATACCTTCATAAATTCCATTTCATTATGGATATACAAATGTCTTCTGTGTGTTCGACAGACTATAGCCTCACGAAGAGATGTAAATCGTTTTCAATAACGATTAACATGGTAGATAATAAGGATAATTTTATTGTATATATGAATTATGAATGAAATAATAATTACATTAAAAACACATTTATAATTCGTAAAATATAATATAACATTTTATTTATTACTGTTTTTTAATGAAGGATGATAATGTTGTTCTGAAATGATTGTACAACTACCTTAACAAAGTTACTGTCTCTCTCTTTTAGTCACCACTAAAAATGGATTATAAGTTTATGTATATTTGCCGAAAAAATATTTAATTTATAATAATATTATATTTTTTAATATATATAAAATATTGCTTCCATAATTTGAATAATGATCGGTGAAAAATAGAATCATTACTCATGTGTACGTATGACCTATCATCTTAATGATTGTAACATAATTCAATTCTAAAAATCATATTTTTGGATTTCACAAAAAACTATATTAGATGATTAAATATGATAAATATTTCATGATTATTATTCTGGATATGATGTAACTATGATATAATTAAGACAAAAAAATTAAATATCAAAATATATGAGAAAACAAAGTCATTTTTACCTGAAATGTTATTTTAACAAAGAATTGATTATTAAATGGTATAAAATGGTCTTAATTAAATATTATATTGATAAATATATATATTTATGGTTAAATAACATATCTATAATATATATATATATATATATATATATATATTACATAGGAGGGTAGAATATGTATGATGGAAGCCGATACATAAGTTAAGGTATTTTTGGCCTCTCTTTAATTTATGGGAGACATTTGAAAATTCAACACTTTATTCTTTCATGTGAGGTATATACTACCTATTTATAATTTTCTATAAAAAATTTCATTAAATTAAGGATATTTACTATTTCATTTTATTTTATTAATTGTGGTGTCTAATGATTAAAAATGTCACTAAAGTAGAAAAGAATTTTTCTAGCTTTAATTTTCTAGATGACAACTTCCATATTCACCACTTGTTTATTTAATTTGGTTAATATAATTAACATTAACTTATTTCATTATTATTATACATGAAATAATTATTATTTAAATATCCATTTTAATATCATTATTTCATTTGGTTTGAGGATCAAAAGTTACAAAATCTATTAGGGATTTATGTCTTTATTTTCCTTATTAGAGACATGTGTTAAGTTATCAAAACATATTAATTTACATAATTAATATACAGCCACTACAACTTCTAGTATCATGAATTTATTTATCTACATTATATTTCAAGAATATTTTTGTGGTACACCTTTATGAAGATTATGTTTGAATGGTACCATATGGTAATGATTTTTTGTTACAGTTTCATCGTTTATAAACTTTGTTTATGAATATGTTTCCAATAATAAATAATAATATAATACTCTTAAGAAACAAATAAATTTTATTATCAACATGTTATTTCACGCTAACACATTTTTCCCTTTATTTTCCTCTATTTATAAACTCAAGGGTTTGAAATGAATGTTTTAAATAAAAAACAACTTCATTTATCTCTATAGTTGAAAATTTATTTTTCTACAAAAATCTTGTTTTCTAAAATTATTTTATTTTTTTTAACATTATTAAAAATATTCTATAAATAAATTTTTACACATCATTTAATTTATACAAAATGTTTTGAATATAATGTCCCTTTTATTCTCTAAACGATGCCCATATAGATTTTAATGAAACATTATAATAGTAAATATTATATGACATGGCTGAAAATAAATGTATTTCCCACTGTCAAGACCATACAATGATTTCATGAAATTATTATAATTTCTAGAATAACTATTCAATGAAATTTGTTCCATAATATTTATGAATTTATTTAAAAAAGATAATTTAAATGTTAAATGTATTATGTAGTTGTTTTATAATAAAGATATTAATTTTTAAATAAAACAGATATTATCCTCATGAAATTATTTAAATGATTTTTAATGATATCAATATATGTTATTATTTTTATTCTTAATGAAAAGAAATTTAATTTTTTTTCTGTTTTAAAAAATATTTTTCAGGGTGAAATGATATATTCCCCATGAAACATTATGGGTGATTATTCATTCAGAATAATTTTCCATTTATGATAGAATCCCTCAATGTTACTAATTCATTACAGGTGATATGTACCAATGATACCATGCTTATTGATTCTATGAATGAATTATTCTAAATATATTTTAATAAAATCCGTTTCACTTAAATGGGTTATACCATGATAAAATTATTATAAAACATTCTTATTTTTCCACTGGCTATGTCATGACAAAATGATGAAAATGTTATATAACCTATATTTTTCTTCTTTATTATTATATGATGAAATGATTATGAAAACCATTTCATTTCATGGGTTATGACATAAATAATTTCTTAATATTTTTTGGCACACATAAATATGGTTTCATTTATGAGACGGGTGGGACCTATGTCTTTCTACAATGAATTATGTAAATATTTATATAACATGACATATTTAGGACTATAATGTTTACTAAACAAGTTTAATTACGGGAATCTATGTTCTTTGACAGTATTCAAATTCATTATTGACTATTACGATAATTTAGGGAGTAAACCCATTTCACTATGAATTCCTTTGTAGTGTTCCTTAACTAATATTAAAATCCTTTTCTATTATTATTTGTATGAAAGAATTTTCAATATTATGCCAATGTTTTTATCTCAGGGATCTTATTCCTTGTTTTTTTGGTTCTTGCCTTATCAAATACCAATATTTATTACATTACTGAATATTATGATATTTGATATATTGGATATGGTTTTCAACTATCATAGAAATGTTCTCATATCTTTATGTTTTTTATGCTTATGTATCTCCTTTAGTAACACTTATTGAGATCCTAAACTTTCCCCTTATTATGTTTCCTTTCCCCTAGTTATGAAGATTTGTTTTATGTACGTTTTTTGCGAAGATCAATAAATGGGATGATATTTATGGCATATATTAAATATATTTATCCAAATTTGAATATTATGTACATAGTGTCTAAATACACAAAATTTTTATGGTTTTAGTGTTTGTTTTTTTTGTAAGGTAATGAATATTCATCTATAAAGATATAATATCCATTTATTATAAGCCTCAGTTGTTATACCTAGTATCAGTGGAAAGAATGTTTTAACCATTATAATATACTGTGGGAAATATTTTGTGAGTTCCCTTGGGATATTTCAAAGGATATATATAAGTATATCCACAAGGATGTGTTTAAGGATGAGTCAAAGTATAAGAAAATGATGTATAATTTTGATAAATGATTTTTCAATTGGTTTCCATAAAATTACATCCTTCAATACTTACTACTAGGGAATGTGTCCATACCACAGTGGTATATATGGATTAATAACTATGAAAATGATGCATTGAGATGACTTGGTGCATGACAACATGACCTACTATAGACCTAGTTTGACACTCCCATGGGATATGCTTTGGTAAAACACAATATCATTTAAAAAATTCAAAATTTTTTTAAATAGATTATGACGATTAAGTAGAAAGGGTAATCTTACAGTGTAATTGATTTTGAAAATGTATCATAATTTAGACATTGTATCAGTGATTTTTAATTATTATGTGGTTAACCGCTATGATTACTTTTTCTCATACTATGATTCATTTTTAGTTTTAATATATGGAACCATAAATAATTATGTTAACACTAAGTTCAATGGAAAACTCAGTGAATATGAGTAACAAAATGGGTGATGAATAGATAATAAGATATGAGGATTATTCTTAATAATACATCCCTGTATATGATTAACATTATTAAAATCAGTGAGATTCTAAAAGAATAAAAAATAAGAAGTAGACTATTTTATGAATGTTTTTGATGGAATTAAAAAAGAGGAAATAATATTCATATTTCTACTTTTCAAGAATTTGGTAATAAAAACATGTAATAATATCTCAAATGGAGGTTAATATATTTTCAATATGAAAATAATGGCATTGAATGAAATATTATTAAGGAGTTCAATGTCATTTATGTGGGGAACTTTGACATTATCCAAGTTAGTGCAGTAAACATATGCTTATTTTTGGATCATGTAATGAGATATTCTATTATAATAGATAAAGTGAAAGGATTGAAGTTTTTATCTATTTGGTTTCATTAGTTATGTTTTGGAACTATTTTAACAATTTTGTTTCAATTATAGGAATCAAGGAACATTTATTGATTTTGTTAATTTTGGAAGCATATATTTCATTATCTATTATTCACATAAAAGTTATGGATATTATCATGGGTTTATGTGTTTAATGTTTTCATATATTTAAATTCTTATAAAACCATTTTGAGGTTTTAAAATAGGAGAGCGTATCATGAATATGTATATTTTAAGAGACATTTTTAGAAAAACAACCATATGTTTTGTATTTGTTTTAGTAAAATTTTTATTTTTCTAGGAATGAATTTAATCGTTTTGGACTTATTATTAATATAATGGTAACCTTTACAGTTTTCATTATCATTGATGTTAAGGTAATTATGGAATGTAGTTTATCAACACATAGAGTTGGCATGAATTGTTACTATCAGAGAATATTTCTCTCTTGATCCTCCTAACATAATATACATTAATTTAGTGGAGAGGTTGTATATAGAATACTAATAAGTAGTATATGATCATAATTCGAATTTTACCACAATGACTTTGTGTTTTTTTCAGTAGGCTTAGGGTATAAAACTGATTTTTGTTACTACATGTCATCATCAGATATATTTTCACCATGGGTGATTAATTTGAATGCTATAGGATATGATAATTTATTTTTTATATATTTCCAAGGTTTTTGGTATCAACAATGTCTTCATGTTGAGTTTTCATGAAATAATTTCTTTCACTAGAGCATTTAGTTGGCTCTGTGTGGAAGGATTTTATGTTGTAATTGATATATGTACAATGTGCTAGAATAAAGTAACTAAAAGAAATAAATTGGAACTTTTGAAAGCAAATTTTATGGAAATTATAGTTAGAAGAGTTCATAAATAATTAATGAAGAAACAATATTGAACAAAATTTTATTCTAATAAATTATAACGTGATCTATAATTTGATGTTCGTAATAAGGCCTTTGTATGAGTTTATTTGTGCGATATTAAGGATAAACAAATCGCTAGTTATATCAGTTAGATTAAAATAAAATTCCACATTGGGAAAGTGGTTTATCATTTCATTCTTCAACATAACCTCTCTTAGGTTTATGATTTATTCCATTTACCTCTCAAATGAAAGTACATTCCTGATCCTTCACATATACCATACACATAGTTCATATCATTGTAAAGTGATATATATTATCTGTAATAATAGTTTTAGACACTTGATAATAATGAAAATGTTCGAAGAAACAATACCACTCACATGGTCAAGGGTCATTAACATATAAACCAACTTGAAGTAGCTATACAAGAATTTTTTTATGGAATGAGGTGGAAGTAACCTTAGATTATGCTAAAATTGTGAGGAATTTTTAATAAGAAATTTATTATAATGGGGGAATAATGTAACACCTTTAGATATTGAAAAATATTTTTTCAAAAGAAATTAATCATATGGAAATTTTTTTATTACATAAAATATCATGTTTAGATTATCATAAATGAAACACTTATTTTATCTTACATTGCATGGAATACTATATACATATTGAATTATATAAAACACAATGTTTAAACCAAAAATGATATACTATTGAAATATTAATATGTAATATTATGGTTTTCACTAAACTATTTGAATGGAGGATTAGTATAGGATTAAATAAATAATGAAATGAAATAGTGTATGCATGTATATTAAATTAATTCTTTTGTGAACAATTAATTAAAAATTTAAATAAAAACTATTCGGAAATAATGGAAACCTTTTTTTAGAAAAAAACTATTTTGATATAACGAAAATTACTTCAAAAGATCAAAAAAATCCACTTTTTGTCAATCCTTTTAAGGAAATTTATATATAATATGTTCAATAAAACTATTTAAGATTTATCTTATATGTTTTCTAGAAAATAGATAAGAATAAATCAAATCATTATGATTAAAACCTATGTTTTCCTATGAAGATGTTTTTTCATGTTCTTAAACAATTATTTGAATTAAAATTAACACAAAAAATTATTGTAAAAATAGTTTCTATTTCATAAATAATCTGTTCAAAAATATATTATGGTTATTTGTTAATATTTTTCTAAAACATTAATTTTATATGAATAGTGAAAAATAATAAATTTAAATTATAGACATCATTTTCAATTAAATTATTTATAAAGAAAAATTATATTTTAAATTAGATTGGAAATAAAATTAGTTCAATTATATATATTTATATTAATCATATTTGTTTCATTTTATTCATTTTCATTATGAATATTTTTAATAAAAACTTATAATCTTTTTAACTTCTTTTCGTTCAAAACATACTTTCACATCACATTTATGGGATTAATTTTAAATTAATCATTAACTCTTCTATAAATGAAATTTGGAAAAATAAATTAAATATTTTGAATTAGAATAATTTATATTTTGTAATATCATAAACCTAATTTTTTACCTTAATTAATTATAAAAATTGTAAAAAATATATATTTCTTTTGTGGTAAAAGTATGTTTTCTGTGAGATTAAACAAAAATGTTAATTGTTAAAATGAAATAAAAAAATTTCAAAATTACATTTTATAGGAATATATCAACTATATCATGTATAAGTTGCAAGAATAATTTATTTTAGAGAATATTTGTTTGAATAAATTGTGGGCCCGCCTATTCCTTTTCTAACAATTACAAGTGTGCCCATCACCTCACTTATAAAAGGCCACCTACACTACTATATTTTTCTCACCTTAAAGAACCTTTAATTTTTAAATTACCTTCCCAAATAACATAAATACATCCCTGAAATCATCCTACAATCCATATCTTTGGAAAAAAATAGATCCTAGGAAGGCTTTCAGTGAAAACCTATGCTGGTTCCCCAAAGAAGAGGTAATTTTTTTCAATGAGAAATTTATATTATTTTTTATACAACTCTATAAATTATTATTATACCATGATGAAAAACATAATCAGTATCTTAAATATACTATTTATTTTTATATGTTTTACAATATAAAACCTTCTCCACTTCCGTCAAATGGATTATGAAATCATTGTTGATGAGTATGACAAATTTCTGTCTCAAGAACCTATGTCATTCTTTTTTACAATACAACATCACATAGTTGGGTATGATTACTTATCTAAAAAAATATATTATAATTTTTTACATAAATATACCTCTGGAGTGATGATATCATATCTTTAATTTTAATTTCTATCTAGTATTTGATACGATAACATTGATCATGTGTTTGGATGAGTATCACCTCATGATGCGGCATGATTAGTTTCCTCTAACACATTACATGGAAGATAATACAGGTGAATTTCTTGATTATATCTGATATAAATTATTTAATAATGATATTAATGATATATTAATCATTCTAAAATTATATAATATCTCTTTATTTCTTACTTCTCACACAATGCAGGATGATAATGGTGTTCGTGTTCTTGTGGACTTCCCCATTGATGATCCGATGTGACTATATCCATTCATCACCACACCATATGGATGATATTTATAAGTAATTTAATTAAATAATATTTTTTATGATAATATTAAATTTATATATTTATAAAATAATAATTACCTCCTTCCAATAATAATCATTTACAAATAGAATCAGTACTCACACGTATATATGACATTCTGTATTCATGATCATATCACACTTCATTCCTCAAAACCATTCTTCCTAATTGGTATTTAAATTTTAATATGGTTATTAATATGATTATTATTTTATTATTATTACTCAAGAGATGATTAAACAATGATCAAAGAAAGGGGATCACAAATAAAAAATCAAAAAAAAAAAGAATAGAAACAATGTTTTTATTACCCAATAAATTATTTAATTATACTCATAATTAAAATTATTGGTATTTACATATCCTTTTTAGGAATCCACTTTAATGGGGTATATGGTTTCAAATTTTCAACTCGATAAGGGATTTTGTTCTCAATTTTCATTCTTTGAGACATATGTCAGGTTATGTACCTATCATATTGTATGATTGTATATATATCCCATTTGACCTGTAATGTCATGAATTTATTTTAACTCATGAAATTTTATGTCTCAATTAAGGATTTACATTCAATTAACTTACATTTCAATGTCAAAATGTGTTAAATATTTTATGGTCCAATCTCATTGTTATCTAGAATTCAACTAAATATATTTTTTATGATAAAATTTTATGATCCATCTGTCAATAAACTAATTAACTTTTCCCCCTATTGTAATAGCATTATAATACTTGTTTTGTCTTTATTTTCCCCTCTTTTTGTAATCAGGATTTAAAAAAAATTATTATACAAAAAATAGTCATTATTTCGCTCATTTGTCGAAAACATATTTTAATTCAAAAACCCTTCTTTATAAATCTCATTAGAAAAATGTATTTATCATTATTCAATTATATTTTATACAAATTGTTGCCATTTTATTATTTTGAATAATTTTTTTTAAAGTAATATTGATGAATGTTTTGAAAAAAAATGTCATTTGGAAATAAGATTTTTTTTGAATATATTCATTTATTTTTATCATGCATGACATGAATAGTGTTTCTTACTATCAATATTGGAAAATAATTTCCAGATTCCAATACATGTTTTTAATGATTTATTAAAAAAATTTCCATATTAGTCTTTATTTTCATATATTTTAAACAAATTATTACAATGTTAAAATGATTTTGAAAATGTTTTCTATTTGGAAATGATTTTTTCAATGAATGACTTTTATTCCTAGGAAGTTATTTAAATTATTTATAAATATTACACTATTATATTTAAAATAAAATTTCAATGAAAAATATTTTTAAAATAAGTGATTCTTTGAAAATGTTTTTTAATGTGAAAATTATATTTTCCTCAACAAAACATTCTAAGTGATTTCTCCTTTAAATAATTTCCTACCTAAGTGGACATCATTTGAAGTTAGATATTTATTACAGGGGATTAAAAACAAAGATGTAATTATTATTTATTTTATTAATGTTTTATGATGAAATGATTTTTATGAAACCCATTTATCATTCATGTGTTATTCCATAATAATATTCTTATTAAATGGGAATCTATTCCCATTGGTTATATCAAAATTAATAGATGATAAAAGATGTATATTTCTCATGAATTATAATTTGATGAAATGTCAATGAAAACCATTTCATTTCTTGGGTTAAGATATTATGAATGATATATAATCTTTCAGAACACATAAATATTGCTTTCATTATGAGACGAGTGGGCCATATATCATTCTCAAATTAATTTTGTAAAGATTTATATGTCAAGTGATGAAGAAGACTAGAACAGAGACTGAGCCCATTTCAATGAGGGTATTTTTCTTCTATTATGGTCTTTGGAGTGTGACACACCATCGCACATCGTTTAATTCACGTAAATTAGAATTATTTTTTTAACAAATATTACTTTCTAATAGGAAATTGTATAGTGATAGTCTAGAGTCAATCCCATAGGGAAATGGTTGACAATGGAAATCTATGGTTTGTAACCCTATGGGGTAGGAGTCCTCAAGAGTATATTTAGTTTGGTAAATCTATTTTTATAGAGTTTGAGGTTAGAATTCAAAAACCTGTAAGGGGTCAGGATAAATTTCATGATTTTTTAGAAAAAATGATCTTAATTTTAACTTTGTATAATCCTATTGTTTTGGATTTGAAGCATGTAAATTTCTCTAGTTCACTATAATCAAATTGACTAGTTATAAATAAGATTTAAGTATTACTTGATCTAGAGATATTGAAAACCTAGATGCGTCAAGCTTACCATTGAAGGCACAAATTATTTTAGGATATTGGTCATATACTAATATACTCTAACTAGGAAAGGGTATTTTATTCAAATGTACCATTGTCTGGGTTTTTCGAATGAATGGAATAGGTAGTTTTTATTTATCCTTACCACTTACCCTTAATGTTACCAAGATGTTAATTAATGATTTATTTAGTTAAAATAACCCTACCCGCAATCCCTATCATAGTTGGGTTATCCCATCATTATAGGAGTTAATGTAGATACACATAGAATTGAAATAATTCTTATCATTATAAGAATTATTGGGTTTAAATATATTAAAAACATGCAATGATTTAATCTAACCAATTTTTACGAACATGTAACCGAGATAAAGAAATTTAGATATCGAATCAAACATAATTCAATTAAATAATTACCTCAAACAGAGATAAAAATGAGTGAAACAAGGGTTTTTTATGATCGTTGCATAAAAAAATGATAAAAGAATGTGATGAAGAAAAAATAAACGAATAAGTGGTTGAAATAAAATCACGATAATTGTATTTATTCAAAATAATGAAAATAGAATAAGAAATTTTGTGTTTAAGGTAGAGGGAGTGGTATGAAACAATAGAGG
Source organism: Viscum album (assembly GCA_963277665.1). Classification (NCBI taxonomy): domain Eukaryota; kingdom Viridiplantae; phylum Streptophyta; class Magnoliopsida; order Santalales; family Viscaceae; genus Viscum; species Viscum album. Next base: position 246,732,989 of record OY728160.1, on the reverse strand, counting down.
AAAGAAATAACAAATTGTTGCTGCTCTGGGACTTCTGAAATATACTTCCCAACTACATTATATAAAGGAGAAATATTACATGATTTGTAATTTGGATTCACATCGTGTAATGTTGATACAGTTCTTTCTCTATGGATTTGGAAAATATGTGTATCTCATTCGTATCTCATTCTATATTTGAATATTTGACTCATTGCACATCGTGCATATGAGACTCATGACATATGACTTCCTTTAATCATTATTTTTGAAGAAGAAATTAAATTAAAAAATTTCGCAATGTTTATCGAAATCTCACGGCATGTAATGTCTTATTATCTCATAGTTTTCTTAACTTCTGTCATGATATTCAACATTTTTTGACTTTCTACTACAAGTCATGTAATGAGGTTTTAGGATGGGTAATAGAAAAATTTCCTCCCTCACTTAATTTTTTCCATTTAAACATTGGAATCCTAATTCCTATAAAACTCAACATATAACATATTAATTATCATATATATCATTGAATATAATTATTCAAATGAAAATAAAATGTTTACAAGATTTCAGCTTTTCAAATTCCCCCACACATGAAAACTTTCATATCCTTAAGAATAAAGATCTCAAAAGATATTTCAAAAAAGGTAATCAATTTTTAATACAAGAAACATTAATTATATCAAATAAAATGAAAATATGTGTATGTAAAGAAATTATTTTCCAGAATCATCCCTATGGAGAAATTCAGTCATTCATTATAGCACAATTATTTGGATTTTTTTTTTAATATTTTAATTTCAATCTATCAACTATTCCTTGATTTCTATACCCATTTCCTATTAAACTCACAATTAATATGACCTCATCACTTAGGGATAAATGAAACTAGTGTTATTATCATACATTAAGTACCTGATCCTAACCATAGGTTTTCATCGTTCTATCATATCCACTAGTAAAGACAAATACAAAAAATCAATCATGAGGGGTTCAAAAATTAGGTTCTAATGACTCGGAGGTTGTGTGAATGTAGGTAAATATAGAAAAAAATCTCATAAAAGAGGGTGTAATCAAGAGTATATTGCATGAATTTTGTGAAAAGTGTAACTAAATTTCTGTTATATAGCTTAATAAAATCAATACTCCTAGCATCTCAAGTTGGATCAATGTATATGACAAGTATGTGATTGAAGTGCATAATTTTCTTTCCATTATGTTTTGAAATTTTATTTTTCAAAATTCATGTCTAGGCCAGATCTCCCATTCATTTCCTAACCACATATGATCCTTCCTTGAATTATTAGGTTTGGTAATGGTTATTTGTGACCTTCCTAAAACACAACTCATATTAATTTTTCTTTTTCTTTTTTATTTTACAAAGGAACATTATAAATGGGAAATAATAAATTTTTTAAATTGGTTATAACCAAATAGTCTGATGATAAACACAATACATCTCCATAGTATAATCAACTCATACTTCCTAAAGCCTCCTGCAACACTTATTCAAGGTAAATTCACTCCTTATACAAAGAGCATGGTAGTAGGAGGTAATCCTCTTGGAATTGAAACTTCATTTATGGTCATTCATGGAAAATATTGTCTTAATGAGGAATAGATGCAAGGTAGGTCTCAAGAAAAAGTACCTCGTGAAATATTTCCTCAATCATTTTAAAATTTTATTTACTCATTCATAGCCAGAATAAGATATCAATTCAAGTTATGATAGGTTTACATGACCCAATTATCACTCATGAAATATGATTAGAAAACAACATGAAATTTTAGGCTCGGAATTCTCAGAGGATTATGAATATGACTAAAAATAGGTAATCACTAATGGTATATTACCGATTAATTATTCATCTAACTGTAATTTAAAATTGTTTGAATTTTAATTAAATCACTATCCTCATTAATCATTCTATAAATATAAATCGATACAATACAAGGATTCTAACAATTTCCAAAACAAATTGTTATTTTATTTGAATTTATATAATGATTTTCACAGTTAATGAATGATTCTAATTTGAAAGATGTATCCTAAAAAATTAAGAACAAGAAAAAAATTCATGTCTATCCATAGAGAAAATCATAAAAAACCCAACCAAACATAGAATGAGACAGTTTCTGCACTATCTAAGGAATTATTAATGAAGTGCTATAGAATGTAAAACTATTAAAATTGAAATGGAAATTCAAAATTTAACAATTAAGGGAATCGATAGATCCCTGTATGTAGTGAAAAATCATAAGTGAACTTGGGTTTCTTAAGTTGGACATGGGGATTTTAGAAAAAATTGTTAGAAAAACAAATCATGCCCTAGATAAAACATTAATCTACAAGTTTTAAATATTTGTAAGAAAATTTTGAGGATGTTTCAATATATGATGACCAATGAAAACCATTTTTATTAATGTGCAGTAACGTTAATACATTAATGCTAAATAGATGTTTGATAAAAAAGAAAAATAATCAACAAATTCAATCATCCTATGGACTTAAACATGAAAAAATTTAAACCCTGGGTTGCCTCCCATAATGTTATAATAGTACAACATGAGCCAAAAAGAAGGATCAAAGTATCATTCGGTGCAGTCCATTGGCTTAGTGTCTTCCATGGAGTCATCAACTGCATGTTTCAATATCCTCCAACTTGTAGGGTCTTTTGATAGGATTGATGATTTTAGAAGAATTGTGAGGATGGAATAGATGAAAATGTAAGGGTATCTATTCTCATTCTGGTTACTTCTATGAATTAATCTCTAGTGAGGGTTCCAGATGTTGACGTTCTGTTTCATCCATGTGAAAAGTATCTCGTTGAACTAGAATAGATAGTGGTTCAGGTCGCTTGACAACCACATATGATATAGTCAATATTATACATGGCTATTATAATATTATAAGGATTTAAATTTATAATCCAATTAGGTTAGATAAATAATTAGTTATCGTATATATATAAGCGTAGTGTTGAAAAATGTTGGGATACCTAGAATAAAATAATAAAAAACAGTAATATTTGATTCAAAATTCCATAAAAAATGAGAAAATTATTCAACTATGATATGACGGTAGAATAAATAATCTTCACCATAGTCCACTTGTGATCAGCTAGTGTCAGTATACATGCAGCTGGACCAGTGGAAATGGTGATTGTAGGGTATGTTGGATCAGATATGCAGGATGGAGTGGGGGAGCTAGGAAGATGGGATGAAGTCAGTAGTGGAGATGTTCTTATGAAAAGTGGAATCATAATTCTAATAGATGTGACATAAATGTCTCCTCAATGTATTTAGTATTGGCCAGCCCCTTTCCCCACTAAGCCTGATCGCTGATGTACTCTGACTGTGATGTAGGGATAGTGAGATTTGTAGGTAGGTATGTGTGGGTGGTGTGTGGTGATGGTGTGGTTGGGGAGGAGGGTTTGAATGATGATGATTGTGGATAATATTTTGTGGGAGAAGTTTGTGGTAGAGTGCTTGTGAAATGAGAAATCTTGGAGAATGGGAGGTTCATATTAGGAGAGATCTATCACTGGTTCTCTATTATGAATAGTTTCATTGCCAATAGATCTAGTGGGATAGGATGGGTGGATTGAGCAGTATTGGATGCGGTGGTTTAGAGGCAGGGATATTTATGGTAGGTACTTGTTGGGAGTTTTGGGTGGGTGAAGAGGTGTTCCAATTGCAAGTGGTGGGTCCAATCTAGGGGCCACCTCTTGTACACCGGGTTCCCAATGGTATGTTTAATCATCCCTCACCAAGATATGCATCTTTTTCAGTATCAAAATTTCAATGGTATCCATTGTTCCAAGAGACATGTGGGTAAGAGTTGCATCACATACTCTGATATGGTATGCGAGGTGGGTGATGAATGGCATGCCCATCAATGTTCTTATGGTGCACTATGTGTGAGACTAATAGTAGTAGGTGAACAAGGCTGCCATGTTGGTGGCTAGGCCTCCCATGGCTACTACCAAAATGAGGATGTCAAACTAGTTCACACACCCATCTGACTCTACATGGGAAAACCAGACATGGGTCCAGGCATTATGAAGTATCTGAAGTATTGGGTTATGCAACAAAGTTCACTTGGTGCTCTGGGGTCAAGCACTTTTTTAGCCTCTCATGAAATCACCTTCCACAGATGCCTTAAATTAGATTCGGTTTGGATCATACTTTAATGTTATTAATATCTAATACATATAAAACTCATCTATGTAAATTCAAATAACGATGCTGAATTTGGAAAATGATAGCTCATGATATGGACCACCTAGATGGAATCATAGTCTATTCATTACTACTGAAACTATAGAAAGGAACACTAGGAATATATATTGGTACATTTCCTCATGTACCTCAATAATAAAATGGATATGGAGGAAATCTAGGGGCAGTATGATCTCATCCCTGATGTTCAGGTGGGTGAGACTGGCCATGTTCAAGGTCTTTTTGTCCTCATGGTGTTTACCAACAGTTGGATGTTGATGACGTGGTGATTTATATTTTAGAAGCATATAATGGTGTGAAAATGGAGGTCATCAACCCCAAAAGTGTCACCAAATCATGTCTATGATTATTCATGAGTAGTGGTTGCAACATTGGCTACTGTGGGAGGTGGAGGAGATGTTGTCCAAGGTGTCAAGGGTTTAGAAGGCATAGCGCCACATGGGAGTTTTGCTGCAGCTGGACTATTTTGATCCAACGATGAATCTGATGGTGAAAGGAAAAAAATACCATTCCATCACAAAGGGAATATGGAGGGGTGTAGATTAATGTCCAAATGAATGGGGTGTTTTGTTGAGGATGAAATAGAGGTAGGGGAATGTGGGTGCGGTGTATATCATTGGCTAAAGAGTGGGGGTTATACGACTAAGAGAGGGGGAGGGGGTTTCATGGGAGGGATAATGGGATGGAGGTGGGTGGTGGTTGAGAGGGAGAAGCTGGTGCCAATCATGGAGGAGTGTAATTGGGGATGGGTAGTGGTTTATAGGAGTGATATGTGCAGGGATGTGTTGGGAAGAATATAGAGGGTTGGGTGGTGAAGGTGAGACATTGAGTCATGAACCTAGGGATCATGGCCTATTTTTCAAACTAGACCAAGGTGTTACATGACATGTAACAAAATTTCATTTCATTTAATTATGGGCTTTGTAGTATTTTTTATAAAAATGGTACATGTAGTGTAACAAGATTACAATAAGTGTAGTTGACATTTTTTGTTTTATCTTAGGTACAAACCCCGACCATTAGTTTATGGACTATCCTATTCTTTCCTAATGATATTTTGATATAATATTTTGTAAGATGATCTACCATGGGTTTCCTCACTATCAGCACCCCCTTTAACATAAAGATAATGTATCCTTTAAGAATTAGATAAACATTAGGTTGATTAAAGAATAATCATTTAAGGGTTCATTATAGATTTTCAACCACTGACCATTAACGTTTAAAGGTGGTCAACCTTCCAACTAAATTTTTATTGCACCATAGTGGATGACATTAATGACATAGAAAGGGATAGAGCATCTAAATTCTACCTTTAGAGGAAACCATTTCAATCTATAATTTAATAAGATAACCTTATTTCTTATGAAAAATATTCTACTTATAATTCATTGATCAAGGAATTTATTAGTTTTCTCTTTTTAGATATTTCAATTGTCATAATAATCATTACTAATTTTTTCAAACTCATCTAGTTGTCACATTTGAGATTCTCCTGCATTACGAGAATGAAAATTTAACTACATAATTTCCTTGTATGGGTGATGCCCTAGTTAAAATAAAATATGAATTGGTTCCCATGATCTAATCTGAATGGTGTGGTACCAATGTGGGTTTTGTAAGCATTTTTAGTATTCTAATTGTGCATCATCCAGTTTCAATCTCAATTCACTTAAACCTGTGTTCACTATCTTCTCAAACATTTTTTGATCTCCCAATTTGATTATTCCCCAAGCCAACTTGTTTTTGGGTTCTAGGGAGTTCTTATGTTATAGCAGATTCCATACATTCCAACAATCCATTAACATCTTGATTGGTAAAATGTGTTCCATGATCTGTAATGAGTAATATATGAAATAAAAATATTGATAACACAATATGTTTCTTGAAATTCATGACCACAAATATTTTTTCATGTGTTGTGGCTTCAACTTCTACCCACATTTAGATGAATTCATTGAAAAATGGAATACATGATATTCCAAGTCAATTGGGAAACATTCTAATTATGTTTATTCCATATATGACGAACATTTTAATGTTCATGATTGGGTTTTGATTCATTTAGTTCCATTTTGAAATTGTCCCAATTCGCTATTACCTATAATAGAATTGACATAATTCCCCCATGTCTTGATGAATCATGGGCCAAAAAGTACTATTTTTAGAATATTTTCTACAGTGTGATTTGGTACATGATTTCCTTCAGTTGGTGATTTATGAAACATTTCTATCACATATGGGATTTCATATTTGGGAATGAAATGATGCAAGATTCCATAAGTGCAGAATTTGAGTAGGAGTGGATCATCATAGTAGTAAGATTTTCCATCACGTATAAAGTTTCATCTTGGTTGGTATGAGTGGTATTGGTGAACAAATACTATGGAATGAAAATTATAAATATCATAAAACCATGGTTTTACCTTAATATGGAAAAAGGTCTCATTAGGAAAATCAACTTCGATGCCTGTATTGTTTTCATCCATGATGAGTTGAAGAGGAAACCAGGATAGATGATCATATATAATATATTTTATGCTATTATAGTCATTTAGGATTATATAAAATTCATAGAATAGGAGTATTCACCTTAGAAAACATAGATTATAATATTTTTGGTTCATTAAATACCTAATTGAAGAATGATAAATGTATAAAATCCCCCTGGAAAAGACAAAATAAGAATGTAACTTTTCTAAGGATTATACAAGATCATTGATTTCAGTCTCTATAGTTGTGTAGTTGAAATGATCTTTATTCTGTTTTCTGATTGTATAGTAGATAATATAAAAAATGTGACCAATATGTTTTCCTACAATAGTTTCAAATGTAAAGGCGTTGGTGTCATAAATTAGTTCAAATTCATTTTCCTAATCAGGTGAAATGATTATAGGGGATGTTATAAGGGTTTTCTTCAAAGACTTGGATGTCTATTGATATTCTTCTGTTTTTCAAAATCATTCACAAATTTCAAGTAGAATCCAACATAGCATTGGATTCTACTTATACCATGAATCATTGATGTTTCAGGAAAATATTTGACGACCTTTATTTTAGTTTTATCAATTTCTACTCCATATTTGAGAATTTTGTATCAAAAGACTATGCCTCCTTGAACAATAAAATAATATATTCCAAAATTAATTACTATGTATTTGTCTTCACAATGGTTCTATACTGACATAAGATTGATTTGAGAAAATTGAAAAGATAATCCATAAACTAAGAAGTAATTCTTGAAGACTTATAATAATTTCTCCATCATATCATGGATAATATATATAATTCAGCTTGGAAATATTTTTGGAGCATTACACTTAGTGAATGAAATATTCTTTGTTGGTTAAGGTTCTAAATGGACATTTGAATGTTGTTTTTGAGTAATCTTCTAGTTCGGATACATCATGATTGTATCCTGAATATTCATACAGGAAACAACAAAATTCATGTCTAGATAATCTTCCAATTATTTTATCCATAAAGGGAAAAGTAAAATGATCAATCCATGTTGTTGTATTTAAGCATCTATATCCATGAAAACACTCCATCTAATAATAATGCATGTTAGATCAATTTATTTTCATCAGTTATTTCCACTATGAGTCCACCATTTTGGGAAACAACATATAACAAGCTTATCCCCTCTATATCATATATTGAACATATTATTCTGACATATAGAAGTTTAAATACTTATTTTTTTACAAAATCCTTCTTTAATGGTGGGATCCACCTTTGAGGTGGGAATTTGAGTGTTGCATCTTCCCTGGGAATAATTTTTTTGGGATCACAGAGTAAGAGTGATTCTATTATTATCAACCACTCCACAAAAAATTTATTTCTTGTGAATTTTCAAGAATTCAACGAACTGGTCCTCTAGATACATATATATTTTAGAGTTGATGATTAAATGTAGAGAGGTAGAATCTCCTATATATGAATACATAAGTGTAATGGGTAGAGGATTTCACTCTAGTGTTAAGGGTTAAATAATTTAGGGAGGGAAGGGTGGGAATGTATCCATTTTGAAATGTTCATTGAAGCTAAATTCCAAAAAATATTATTCTTCTTCTATATAAGTGAGTGAATATTAATTGTCTACATATATAGAAATGTATTCATTCCCTTCATGGGTATATGAGATAAAGTCTCCATAAAGGAAATTTTTTGATTATTTAGTATCTTTTATGAGGATTAATACTACATATTCTTCTCTGACTCGAAAAATAATATTCCCCTAGTTTACATCAATTATAGATTTTCTTGTGGATAAGAATGGTCTATTGAAAATAATGGGGATGTCACATTCAACACCTATATCTAAAAATAGAAAGTCTTCTAGAAATATTAACTTTACAACATTGTCTAACACATCCTCAATAAATACTCTATGGTACTTTACTAACCAATAAATGATTTGTAGTGCTACATGAGTTTGTTTTATCACCTAAAGTCAGAAATTTTGAAATACACTCAATAGCATTAGGTTAATACTTTCCCTGAGACCTCATAAAGATATTATAAATTTATTTTCTATGATTTCACATGGGATTGATTAAAATTCTTGGTCTCTCATAATTTTTGGATTTTTAAAAAAAATAATATTAGAGCATTCATCATTCAGTGATATAAAACCATAGTCTCCAATCTTTTTTTCAATTATAAATAATATATTTCTAGAATTTGGCATAAATTATCCTCTAAGTAATATCTTCTATAAAGGGTATGTTGATATTCAATATCTTGAACATTACATTGAAATTATTATATTCTTAATCCTATCATCCTTGTCATGATCTCACTAGAAAAGAAAGGGGTGGCTTGTACGGTGGTGGGGAAAAATAGACTGGATTTTGGTGGCTCATGTGTTCGGGTATTTGTGGCTGGTCATATTTCGTGGGGGTATTACTAAGTGGCCCCGTAAACTTTTTTTATTATACTAATAAATCCTTCGATGGTTTATCATTTTTTTGTTCATTTATTCCACATCGCTGTTGAACTTGAATTCTTTCCACATCTCATCACTACATCCTTAGCTTCTTCGCTTGAATATTTCTTTGAATTACCCGATAGAGTACTAGGAAACCTATCTGATAAGGACTTTATGATATATCCCATCGAAATTTTTAGATTGGGTGGGGAAGAACATTGGTTTTAGTCTCTATTTATTGAGATATTCATTTGGTGGCTTCTTTTTTAAGTGAAGTATCCATGAGTTTCTCTGAATTACTCTAGAAAGGAGTATGTTTCTAATGAAGTTTTTTATGAGCGTTTTAAAACTATTATAGTTATATCAATGAGAATGGTTAGTGTGGTGCATGTTTCCAGTGTCATAGAATGAGGTTCATGGGTGGGTACGCTTGTTGTACATAGTTATGAAGTGGTGTTGGACCACATCTCTCTTGATAAAAGCCCTAGTTTTTTGAAGTGGCTACTGAGATGGTCCCTACTGATTGTACAATTGTTTCTATTAGAATACCATGTTATAATGATTTTAAATGAGGTAATTAAAATCTTGTTATTGTGGTTCTTCAACATATCCCGTGTTTTCTTATTATAGTTTCAAGCCACCATAAATTTCAAATGATTGTATCTCCATTGTAGGAGTAGCAGATGGTGGTGTAGTAGGCACCTAGAATGAAAATAGCTTCTTTGTGAGCACTTCGACTTGCTTTGTTAGTATTTTATTTTAGTCCACCTAGTTCACGCAATGACTATGTGGTGTACAATCACATTTCCATAGGCTTCCACTATGAGACAATTATTCTTAAATGGATCTTTCGGCTTGAGGTGTCTTGAAAATTAGTCTCCCATCAAATGCATCATCAATGACTATGCATAAGGATGTTTGGATACCTTGGTAGGATATTTGGTGCTAGATCCACCGGTCTAGTCCATGATTTGGGAACTTCCTCTTCAGCTTATTGAATCTGTAGTAATCTTCTCAGGTGGATTCCTTATCAATATGTGCAATGTTTTGAATGTCAATATAGAACATAAAATTATAGATTATTGTGAATTATTTGTCTAGAATCATTTTTTCTAGATCTTCCCAAGTTAGTATTGACTTCAGATCATGACTCTTTAGCCAATCCTTGGCTCGGTCCCATATATATAAGGGAAATACATGAAGTTTTATTACATTATATCAAACTCCCTTTTTGAAAAATCTATTGCATATATCTAGGAAGTTAAATACGTTCTCCTAAAAATCATTACATTGAAGCCCAATAAACTGGCCAATGTTCTGCATCATGGTAATGAGTCCATATTTAATCTCAAAGGTATGTTCTTGAATAAGAGGACTCACGATTCTTGGTGTAGCACCACCGATTTATGGTAAACCATAATCCATGATTGTTTTATCTTGTTGCACTGGGTCCTCTCCATGAATTACCTATTGTATATCTGGAGGGGTAGATGGGTTAGGCCCCACTGGATTGTTTTGAATGTCCATGTATGACCGACAATGTGCAGAGAGATACCAATCGATCTCAGGATCCCAGATAATCTTTTCTTGTGCTTCAAGGATCCTTGATGGAGTCAAAGGGCCAGGATATGTGCACTATGCTATGAGAAAAGGGATACAATGATGTATTTGAAAGAAAACAATAGAACAATATGTTTATAGAGAGGTAATACCATCTCTTTTTAAAATGTTATCACGTGTTAATGATAGCCTTTCCCTGGCATTTGAACCAGAATTTAACATGTAGGAATGTGTTGATTAATTTGTGTGGGCTAAGGTAAGACTATAATTAATTTCTTCTCAAACCTAAATTTCTAATGATACATAGTATAGAAATAGTTGAAGCTCGATTCCATAAGGAGAAATATGTAAATGGTAACCTATAGTTTTGAAACCTTTAGTGTAGGATTCCTCATTAATAGATTTAGTTAGTGAAAACTTTTTCTATAGAGTTTGAGGTTTCAATTCAGGAACAAGTAAGGGATCAGAATCAATTTTGGGGTTATGTAGAAATGATGGTCTTAATTATAACTTGGTAGGACCCTATGGTTTAGGATATAAAGAAAGGGGAGGTATCTAGTTCACCATGGTCAAATCAAATATTTATACATAATATGTAATTATTCCTTGATCAGGATATAGTGACAACCTTGATACATTAATCGTATCTTCAATGTCATAATATATTTTAGGCAATTAGTTATACCATAATCTACTACTACTAGGATAATGTCCTTCATTTGAATTTACAATGGATAGGGATGTTTGAATGAATTAAATATGATGTTGTCATTTATCTTGATTTCTAACCCTAAAGGTCACTAAGTGGAAAATTAAATATTTATTGAGTTTAGATACCCATAATCTCAATCCCTACCCTAGGTGGTTTAGCTAATCATTGTATGATTGAATGAAAATACATGAGTAATTTAAATCATTCTTATCATGCTAAGAAATATTGATTTTAAAAGGTTAACAGTCATGAAATTATTTAATCAAATAAAATTTGACGAACATGTAATGAGGATCGAGAAACATCGATATCCAATCAAACACGATCAATTAACTACTTGAAATAGAGATAGAAATGAGTGCAACAAAGGTTCATCGATGAGTCATGCATAGAAAAATGATAAATAAAGTCTATGATGTAATAATTAATAAAGAAGACATTAAAAAAACCATGATTTGTGAATTAAATCAATAAAATTAAAATAGGCTATGAAATTTCATTTTAAGGTTGAATTAGTGGTAGGAAATAATAGATGAATGAAAGAATTTTTTTTCTACTCTGGAAACATTGAAATAAACTTCCCTGTTACTGTATATATATTCAAAATATTACATGATGTGTAATAGGGAATCAAATCGTGTAATGTCGATCTGTGGTTTTCTCCGTGGATTTTAAAACTGCACATATCTCACGCATGTATCATTTGAGATTGGAATATTTCACTGCTTTCAAATCATGTATTCAAGACTCATGATGTGTAACTTACTTCAAGAATTATCTTTGACGTGGGAATTATGTTCAAAAGTTTCACAATGTGTGTCAGAAACTCACATCGTGTAATGGATTCTCCACTTTTATTTTTCACAACATCCAGTATGACTTACTTCACAAATTTCATCATGTTTTGAATCTCTACTACAAGTCACTAAATTTGGAATCACATTATTTAATAGCAACATTTGTTCCTTTTCTACATTTTTTCTGTTTAAACATTTGAATACCAATTCCTACAAAAATAAACACGTACGATGTGCATTATATTAAACATATTTTCAAATTTTTAATCAAATGATAGTAAAATATCTTCAAGATTTTAACTTATCATATTGATCCAAGAATTCTATGATGGTTTGGGGAGTGAATTTATTCCGATACGATTACATTGAAAGTATCCCAAGATAACTATATGAATGATTTCTATGATTATGTGTGTTATAAAATTTTATGTCTTATGCCAATGTTATTCTCTCATGGGTTATATTATGTTATTTCTATATGATTTATGTATCTTGAACTACTAATAATTATTACATTTCTCGATATTATGTTATGAGATATATAGGGTATGGTTTTCAAAAATTAGTCCCATGTCTTCATACCCTTATATTCATGTTATGCATTCTCATCTTCATTTTTTACCAAATTCGAGCACATGATCTCTCCCTTTCTTATGTTTCATTTTCCCTTGTTATGAAGAATGTTTTTAAGTATGCTATGACTGTGATGAGTACTAATGGGTTATTTATCTAAAACACTAAAACCTAAAATTTCATTGGATTGTGTTGTAATGAAATACATTCTTTAGTTAATGTAATATAGACAATCACGCCTTTGTTCATATAAATTTGGTATTAAATATGGGTTTATATTACATTGGATATTCGGATGATATTGATTGAAGAAATATTCAGGGTCACAAATGGATTCAATGGTTTATATGTTGTTATTGATTGTAATAATAATTCTATAGATAACTTATTATGTTATTTGAGGAAATTTTTAATATTTTATTTTTTATGATAAGATTACATTATGAAGTAAACAGATAATTCTATGTGTTGGTTCGCATCCTAAAATTTTTGTGATGTTTTTAGTATTATGATTTTCTGGAAATTTCATCCCTATATAGATATTTAAAGTTGATAAAATACCTCTCACATATGTATCGGGGGTGATAGGATGGTAGAGGATGTAAAGGGTATTAAATAAATCTTCAATTGGTGCATGAAAAATATGGCTTATAGATCACTAGGTCTGACACTTCTAGGGGATATTCCTTAGTCAATGGAATTATGTTTAGGAGCCGTTATAAGGATATTTTTCCATTATAAATTTAATAGAAATGGTTAATATGTAAATTTAACCTGACTAAAAAAATGTAATTAACTAAATGTATCAAATAATGAATGGAGGGTTTTATTATAAAATATTATTTTTTCATATTCATATAATCATTTTCTCTAATTTTAAGTTACATTTTCATAATAATTTTAGATTTATTATTTGTTTGAAATAGAATCATGATAATGAAGCTGTGAATGTTACGTATCTATAAACCACAATGGCATATAACTGAATAAGGTAACATGATTAAATGGTTTGTAATCCTAAAAAATTCTATTTTTGGTAGAAAATGGAAGTACCTGAGTATTACTTATAGTAGAGAGGTTGATATCTTAATATAAATTGAATCACAACACTCAATGAAATTCTTAGTATTGAGTGATAATTATGCATTTAATTGATGTATTTTCTAAAACTGAATAAGATTATGTCCCAAATATAAGGATTTCTCCTTACTAGAATAATTTTAATGGGTTATAAAAATATATTAAATTGTTTTAATATCCCAAAAATTTGATTTTATGAAAAAGAAATTTCCTTATAGGAATCAGATCTTGCATTGTTACATAGCTTGTCAACTAGAAAGGTAAATCAATGTCGCGGGCTAGGATGGTGTGCCTGGTGAACTCTGTCATCACCTCTAAACTTTTATATTCTTTCTCTTTATATAGGTGGCCAGGAGTCCTCCTCAATGAGATGCAAGGTATGATTAGAAATTTTATATGGACCAGTTGGGTTCTCGAATGAAAATTGGTCATGATTTCATAGTGGGAATGCATTGAGCCCATTGCAATGGGGGCCTCAACATTAAATACTTTTGAATATTAAATGATTGCCTCATTGGAAAATTTGTATGGAACCTATTGACCATAAATGATCCCTAATGTAGATTATTAGGTAGGATGTTCAAGAAGAGGTTTCTTGATGATTATAATTGCTATCTTAGGTCTTTGGTGTGGCCATCTCTCAAATAATCTTTCCATGAGATTATATGAAGCACCAAATGGCTGGTCTCCAAGCAATCAGATTTGAACTATTGGAAAACCTTATGGATGGATAGTCTACTAAAGGAATATCTAACTATTCATACTTAATGATTAAAAATGACTATAAGTAAGCTTATGGAAACTCACAATGTCCTTTATTTGGTCTCCATGCAGGTTAAGCATGAAATTCAATATCATTCCTTCATTGATATTGACACTTTGGCCTAGACACCAAGTAATAGTGGGTGATATACTTTCAAATATTATTACTGGTTGGCGAGTGCAAGAACCAACATTGCACCCACATGGATATCCAAGTTTATAGCTGATTTTATCTGACCCTCAAGGTATATTCTGCTATGGAGAATCTGGAAAACCGACTACTGATGAATGATCTATTGAAGAAAGTTGGACATAACATTTTTTCGCCCTGCACTATTTGATTTAATGTAGAATAAAGTCAAAAACACATATTCATTGAATGTGATTATGCACAGAAGCTGTGGGAATATTCTAATCAACTATTTTCAATAAATCTGGGAGCAGGTGGACAAAGGCTAGACTTTCTTAACATCATTTCCCCTTTTGAACAGAGTCTGCAAGTTCACCATCTCTTGCTTGTAGTAACTACATATGTGATTGCATTGATATTGAGGGAAAGGAATGAAGGCACGTTCTTGGGTCATATACCAACAATTCAGACTGGAATTCTTAACATGCATAGAGAGGTGCATGTTGCTTCCAAGGTGAAAATGGGGGTCATGAATAACAATGGGAGTTATCTGATTTTACATTGATTGTTGGGAGTTTCAAATCATCCCAAGAATCATGTTGTTCTAAAATCTGTGTTATGGATTCTTCCACTCTTCTCTTGCATTATAGTAAATGTTGATGGCACGGCCTCAGGCATGCCTAGACCCTCGGGGCACGGAGGTATCATCTGAACCTATAGTGTATATTTCAAGGGTTGTTTCTACCACTATATTGGAGTTGGGAATGCATACAAATAAGAATTATGGGTGATGATCATTTCCATAAATCTTGTGGTCTGCTATCAATAGACCAAACTATGGATGAGATTGTATTGTAAAACCCTAGTTACAGCTCTTATAACTCGTACCTGGAATGTTCCATGGGTGATTATGCCGCAATGGATTGAATGCATCAATAGGTCCAATACTATTAATCTTTATATTTCACATGTATATTGAGAGGAAAATCAAGTGGAAGATTCCCTATCCTTGAAATCGATAATTGAACCTGGCACAATGTGGTCGTTCAGAGCTCCTAACTTTTGAGCATCACTGACTGATGATGAACTTCATTGATTAGCTAACTCCCGCCTCTATAAAATTCCCCAGAAGACTTAGTTACCAGCATAATTCTCATTGGGACGAGAGACCTATTCAAATACATGTCACTGCGGCTCCTCCAATTGATGTTACAACGGATCTTCCTGATGTCAGGATAGCTCAAAGTGAGCTCCTGTTTGGAACCATGGACACTCTCACCCTTTCCGATAGGTTGCCTCTCCCACAAAAATATCTCCCCTCATCCATGCTAGTGCATTTCCTATGTATCATGACATGCATGCTGCTCCTCCCATGAAAACTATCTCCTTGAATAGTCAGACTTCCAGGCATTCTAGTTTTAGGGAACTACAAGCCAACGGAATCAGGCTGAAGCCTCTTGGTTGTTGTTCAAAATCAAATGTTGATGGAGTTGTGTTGGGGTCACTCGGACACCTGTGTTGTAGTGGTGTCCTCAGCCCATTCTGGGGCCTCACCCAAGGCTGTCTTTGTTTATACTGCTACACAGTGGTATGTCGGTGGTCCTCCTACCACCCAATTGTTTTGTAATTATTTAGTGAAGGAGGACATGAGGGAGTACCCCACTCTTGTCCATGTAATTCCCCTACTTAGTGACATCTTGTAACGATATTTTAAAACAATAAATTTATGGGTCGGCAATACCGGTCCCAAACATTCCTGGTAAATATTAGTTTTAATATATTCTTAATGTTGATATAAAAATTATATGATTGATTTTGAAAAAAAAGTACATTAGAAAATATTGGTTACCATGGGATTGATAAAAAATTAATGATTTTAGTATTAAATTTTAGTTTATTTTTAGGATTGGGTTATATAATTCTTAGTGTGTGATGGAATAGCATTTCTATTTCAAGAATTATATTTTTTCTAAAAGGATATAGAAAACCATGATTTTCATTAAGAAATATCTCACCTTTTTAGATGAATACACAAAAGAATTCCTAAAAACCATCTTATATCCTTTTATAGTTTACTATCCTTTTTGTTAAGAAAAATAATTTATTATTTCATGAAATACCATAAACATATCCCACAGTGATCATCTCAAACTATACTTTTATTATCCATAACCTACCTAAACCATTATTCATATCCTATGGAAGGAATGATAATAAATAGCAAGATTTGATTATTATAAAGGAAGAAAATATGGGATATCAATCTGTGATGATATGAAGGAATTTTAATAGAATATGGGTATGTGATAATGAAAATAACGTACAATTCCAATTACAAACCATTCATAGATCATATATCTTTGTCATGAAATTAAAATTTATCATTTCAACAAAAAATGGCCAATATTATTAATAAATAACCATAAATAAATCCTGAAACATATGGTCAAGTAAAAAATTTATTCCACCAACATAATTATAGATATATATTTTATATGTAATGGTTAACTACCCTGATAAAAAATATAGTAGATCAAGTCATATCACATATTTCCTATTTTTCATCCAGACACACCTTTTTCACATAGTTTATCTGGACTCACCTATTTCCAATAGTTTATCAAGACCATCAACATGTTTCCCATTATATTATCATGATAAATAATGATTTACCCAGTTTGTTAAATGTAGTTATAGGTCCCACCAATATAATGTTATTTTCCTATCTGGGATCTACACACCAGTTCCCCAAACCGGTGGGTCACATGACCTCAAGCATGTCACTTAGTATACCAGAGTCTTGCAACAAGTAGAGAGGGTCCTATATATCGGTCATGGGGAGATATACCCTCTTTTGTAAGAGTAATACACTATCGGAAGAAATATACAATAGCGGAAGAACATATCAATGTAAAAAATACCAATATCTCGGGATAACAAAAGATGGAAATACAAAATAAATCATAAATAATTAAACAAGACATGATAAAGTACTTGTCATGTATTTAATGAAAACTAAAAATAAAGAAATAGAATACACCCAATAGGGTCTCAAAACACATCTAGTTTTCTCAACCATGCTCCATCCTGACTCATCAATCTAATAGGGTGCCTTTCCCATTAACACCTATCGCATCCTTGAAATCTATTTGGGTACCAATCAGGCAAGCCTAGTAGGCTATGAGTGAAAATTAGTAGGCCACTACCAAGAGTGTCTAAAACAAATCTAGTTAATAAAAATTGAATGCAAATATATAATAAAACAATTATAATAAATAAATAAATAGTTATCATAATATCAATTATTATTTATTTAAAAACATAATCCTCCGGGTTCCCTAGAATACCCATACCTCAAAACCTTTTTATTCCAATACTGGATCAAAACCACACCACATTTTAAATTCTTATTTAATTAGATAAAATGGCATGACATTATCCATTTAATTTTTATTTAATATAACATTAACTTGGAACCATATTTCAATTGAATCTTTTTGGATTAGAAAGAAAAATAAATCACATCATGATTATTTGGAGCATAAATCCATATATCACAGCCCAATGGGTATTTGTAGAATCAATCCATGTTCTATAAATTTAGAATAAATACACTGTGTAGAATTAAATTTCTATCACCCAATGAGTGTTTGAAGCATTAGTACCTATCTCACACACTATTTATCAATCTTAGATATATATATATATATATCATGGGAATAAAATTCCATGTTTAGTATCCTATTTATCAGTCATTACATATTACATAACATATCAAAGTATTACATTTATCACAATACAACATGTTTTCACATTATCACATCAACCATGATTAATCAACATTAATCCTCTTATCACAATTAACCGCCATATTCTTCCAATAGTTAATTAAAAAATTAATCAATACAAGTCTATTAATTAATTAAACAACTAATTTATGAAATAAATATCATTTAACTAATTGAACAATTAATTTACCATATCAATCACATTAATTAATTCATCAATTATTTTATTTCCTCAAAAAATAATTAATCATATCTCTTCTCTTAGTTTCATAAAAATTAGTTAACTGAATAAAGTTCATTAATAAATTAAAAAAATTATTAATGATTTCACAATCTCAACATAAAATAATTAATTTACCAGTTAATTATTTTTAATTATAAATTCAACGATTCGATAATTAAATCAGAAATTAATTATCCCAAATTACCCAATTCAACCCTTTGATAACTATTTCATCAGTTAATTATCAAAATTCAACAATTTCAATTATTCAATCAAATCCCCAATTCCCACAATTAAGTAATTGACCACATTAATAAATTTTATTGTGAATTCCAATTTCTAAACAAAACCTAGAAAGTCAAAAATCCCATACATGTAATTCGTAAGGATACTTTGGGATTTTAATAGTATACTTCCTACTATGATTATTTGACAAACAATCACCCAACATAAATCCCCCAATTCAGTGGGATAACTATGTAGAATGAGATTCAGATCTATAACCCAAAATTTTGATTAAATAATTCAATATATTAGATATATATATATATATATATATATATATATATATATATCCACAATCCTAGATCTAGATTCATAAAATCGTGATCTAGATCTTGAGAAAAAGTTAAAATATCTTACCAAAAGAAGTATAGAATAAAAGAGGGAGAATTAGAATGAAACATGATAAGGTCCATTTTCTAGGAGGCATGAAGATCTTCTTTCAAGATTTAAATCATGAATAATATATGTTGGGATGGCATGGAATTTATTTGGAGTGATTAAAAATCCAAAAATATGAAATACGTTCGAATTGGGGTAAATTTGGGATTAAAATGGGGTTGTGGGAATTTTTAAAATTATTTTTCAAGAGACATTAATTCCCGCACAGAGATAGCTAGGCTGGGGTACATGGTAATCCCTAACCATGAACATACATTATGTGCCTCTTTTATAGGGGTTTGTGGTTACTCATAAGAGGGTTAATGGTTAGAAAACCCATGTTGTAACTATGAAATTACCCTATATCTATGGGTGAATAGTTAGCTATCAAATAGCACATGATTTTCCCTAACAGTGCGCCAATTGTGCACAACCACGTTTCTTTTATTTTTCTCAAAAGTAATGCCCAAAAATTTCCCTAGGAAGAAAAAAAACAAAATTAATCAATATAAAATAGTTCAAGTATATAATCTAGAAAAATATTTAGATAAGGTCGGGATGTTATAATATAGCCACTTTATAATTTCTCATCTGTGAGCTGCACTTCGGAGAATCTGTAAGATTATGAGCCAAAAATAATTGGCCACTGAGCCTACTTATTTGTTTCCCTTTCCCATGTTTCTTCTTGTATACATTTATGTATCCACAGTCAAGATACTCTTGGAACAATCTATTCTCGCAACACTTTCTCACATTGATCTATCACATGTATCAGATGATCCCCAAGTGATGCATCTATCATAATCTTGACATCATCCATATAGATAACAAGTGATGTTATATGTTGTTACCATAATAGATGTGAAACATTGATTACATAATTCATCGCACTATATTTCTATTGAATATACAATATATACGCCACATGATTTATTGTGTCTACATATTGAAAAGGTCCAATGAACCTGGACCCTAGTTTACATTGTCTTCATATCCTGCAGTGACCCAACCTAGGAAAGACCCGATGGAATACATGTTCACCCTCTATAAAATCCATGGATCATCAATGTTTTTCAATATATGTCCTATGTCTATAATGAGACATATCCATACATTTTAAAAATCATTTATAGTTTCTTTTATGTCTCCATCATTAGAATAGGTCCCAAAAAATATTACTCACCTTCCTCCATCCAACATATTGGTGATCTAAATGGTCAAACATAAAGAGCCTAGTATGTTTCCATAGGAATAGTGTCTTGAAAACAATTTTTTTAGGTGAAGTCCACTAAAACATTGTTCTTCTCCCAAGACTAAATTATTTCAAGAAAACGTTATCATAGAATATTATCAAGCATAGTAATCTTAAGCTCTGACTTCCCATATGTATGTGGGTGTAAATATGTACTCAACAAAACCTACTTAGCAAGAACCCTCTATATTCCCTACTAGAAGTGTTAAGTAAAGCATGAGTCATAGTCTGAAACTATTTTCCCCAACACCTCATGTCGATGGAATATCTATCGAATATATAATTATCCTAATTGATATACTAGAGTGATTTACCATATAGTAATGAAATGAAATACTTTTTTATTCGACCCACAATTATATAAATAGTATCATTCTTCCTAGGATTGCTTGGAAGATCCCCCAAGAAGTCTTTTTTCACATCATCCCACTTACACTCTAGAATGGGAAATCGCTACAACAAGCCTCGTGGTCATTAATTCTATTCTTTCAACTGTTGGCATGTGTAGAATCATTTCATTAACCCAGATATCTCATTTTTCATGCTCGGTCACCAAAAATCTCACTGTAGATCATGGTACATTTTGGACACACTTTGATCTACCACCCACTTTAATGCCTTTAATTCCCACATCAACTCCACTTTCATGATCATTGGCACAAAAATTTGATTCATTTCATAGATGATTTAATCCTCATCTATGATTCATTATGACAATGACTTCCTCCATCAATGACTTTTTCTCAATGTCATCATCTTTGGATTCTCATACTATTTTTCTATTTAGTAGCTCAAAATTTTTGAATCCACTGAAATAAATACAAAATTTATCTTTTCTAGATATTCTGAACCACCTCATGCATTTCATTCTGTAGATTCATTATCCTCTACTCAGAATTAGACTCATTATCTTTCTAAGTTTATGTCATCCTTATTAGTGTGTTAGAAACACTGTTCCCCTTTTGGGCATATTTCAATTCTCACCCAACAAATATTGTCACCAAAAATTCGTAGTATAAAACACTACAATAAACTTGTGGAATTTCGTAGTGTAGTTCTTTTCATGATGACACTACTACCAAGACCTGTATTCCATAACTAAATCTTCATACATAAATAATGATCCGAGTCCAATCCCATTATAATCATAATACAACATATACTCTTCACCCATATTAACTACGATAAAGATCAGTGTCGATGTCAATCGCTTATTTTGTTCATGAAAGTCATTTCAACATGCATCCGACCATTAAAACATCATCCCATTAATTGTTCATATCAAAAGTGGTGTTGTAAAATTGGAAACATCCTAATAAATCCTTCGATAGTATTTGGATAGACCCATAAATATATGGATATCAAACATGTTATTATGTTTATCCCAATAAACCACCTCATATACTTTTTATGGGTCTATAGATACCGCTTCATCTGAGATGATGTGACCCCAAAAGATTACCTAATTAATCAATAATTTACACAAATATAGATTGGTATATATATGATTCTCTAGAAGTGTACTCAAGATGATGTCAAGATACTGGTAATCATCATCATGAGTGTTGGAGTACATGAAAATTTCGTACCCAAATTCCACCACAAACTAATCCATGTCCACATTGAAGATCTTGTCCATCAAATCCATAAAGACTACTTGTGTGTTTTTTATTTCAAATATCTTCGAGACGGACTGATACATGCAACACTTTCATTAAAAATTATTCCTTGGTATATCAGAAATCTGAGCTATTAAATGATGATACACATATCTTAGTTCAATCCTTGAGAAAACATAAGATCCAATCAACTTGTAAAAATGATAATTGGTATGTGGGACTGGATATTGGTTTTTCCTAGTCTTCTGGTTCAACATTCTATAATCAACACATTTCTATAACCTCCAGTCATCCTTGTTTGAAATTAATTCTTAGGAACCCCATGGTGACGTGATCGGAGGGATAAATCACTTATCCTCCAACTCCTCTATATTAATATTGAGATCTTGATGCTCAATCAGTGCCATTATATATTGTGGAATTGAAACTACCTCAGCCCCCAACATGAGCACAATTATAAATTTAACATCACTCTCAAGTAGTATCACCGAGAAGTCATTTAGAAAGACATTCGACTTTACCTCCCAATCATCTATAAATGGAGTAGAAACCTTGGTTGTATGCTCTCCCAAATGATGAATAATTGTCTCTACATGGCCTTGATGGATATCCCACTCTCCATAAGGGAATAAAGTTGTCACCCTTAGGAGATGTAAAAGTAACACTTTTTTGGTAACAATCTACGTGGTCTCGGTATGAGACTAACTATTCTATACCAATAATTAGGTTAAATACTGAAATGTCATGAATATATTAATCCCACATAAAATGATACTCCCTGATATCAAGAGAACATTACTTTCACTGACATATGTCTCTAGAACGCACTCCCAACGGTGCATCTATCATAATTATTCTACTTATGAACTCCATCACTAAGATAAAAACCATAATACGTTTTTTAGATATAAAGGAATGAGATTAACCAGTATCATATGAGGTTTTAGCTAATATATAATATTCTATAATAACACCCCTCACTATTGAAGGTCCATCATTTCTATCCATGAGTATAGGCTACACCATGTGTAACTGTCCTATACATATTCCCTATTATGTAGTATAAATCAATTGAGTTTCACCACTCTTTTATTATAGTAATTCTTTCCCAAAAACACCACATCCACTACCTCTACCACCTCAGCTAGTAGAACTCCACCTACCAGGCTGATCTGGTGTTGAAGATCCCCTTCTTGCAACCCATCTATGTCCATTTCCTCCTACAATTAATATATATCTCGGGTTCCTATAAAACCTTTATAGATGACTTATCTTACTGCAAACTCATCACTCTACTAGTGGTCATGGACAATGCTTATGATAGTTCCTCATCCAAACTCACTAGATGAAAAGAACATGGGAAAGAACTTTTTTAACTGGTCCCCCTGACATTCCACTTTTCTTCCCATCACCCGGGATAACGTTCTCATAATGAAGCTTCTTTATCTCTAAAGATTTACCTACATATCATCCATAAGAAACCAAATGTCTGCCACTAGAAGCCTCTTTCATGCCCCATTTGATATGACTGTCAAAATCACCGCTTCTTAAAACATATTCAGCCTAATTATATTCACATAGAACTAAATTTCACTCTTATGTCCATCCAAACACTATTTTGATGAAGTATCCTCATATTATACTAAAACTTGAGAAAATAACTACAAAATATATAAAGCATCCTACATAGTCTATCACAGTCACATTCCCCTCAATTAACCTCGTGAACTCAGATGCTCTCTCTTTTATGAGTGTGTCTGGATAGAAGTGCTCAAATAACATCTCTTTAATTTACTTCCACTACATATTATCCATCTTTCCGTTCCTAATCTGGATATCCCAACATCACATCCCTTGACCATACATAATGTATGCTACCATCTTGACTCATTTCTCAGCAAAAGTATCAAAATGTTCATGAATAGTCTGGATGGATACAATTTAGAACTCAAATCCCTCCATTCCACCCTATACATTAAACATTGAATGGTGTAACAACTAAAACACCCTTTACATGACCAACATGATTTTTATCTCCCACCCTCATTCCCTTTCAAGGAATTTAGTTAGGCGAGTGATGTTATCATAAAATTACTCTCATAAATACTCAATCGGAATTTTTGGTTCCTTAGGCTCCACTACCGGTGGTGTTTCTCTAGCCATAACCACTTATCATCCACTGAATAGTAATATTTTTGGAGGAATGTATCTATAGTTATAAACAAGAATATGTGGACTCTTAATAAAAAACTACACATTTACAAAATTATAAAACAAAACAAGACACACCATGTATATTCCAATATCCTCCTAACAAAGTCATAACTGAGGTGTTATAAATACCCATAGTCATCCAACAACTAGGTCATGGTTAATAAGGTAAACACATTCTCATATCTAGTTTCTCATTTAGACACCTAATTATTCGCATTTTTTATCATTTAAAAAATTTCAATTTTTTGATAGGAACCATTTTCATTTGAATCACACCTCAAATGAAAAAAATATCATGTCCAACAACATACCCAAAACTCAATTTCCGTTTCTTTCATAAAAATGATGTATGTCACAAAAAAATACGACGTTCCTAGAATGATTAATTTAATCTCAACTATCTTTCCATACCGTGACATAAGTCAATTTTCATAAAAAAAAATTAGAAACAAAAATTACATCATAAAAAAATTTGTCACTCAATGTGAAATAATATTCAACTATACTAACGAACAATAATAACAACAATCCCACCCTTGATAATTGTGTTTCCACTGTAAATGGGTTTGAAACATCTATGAATGAGCTCATGACCAAGGCCTAACACTTATTATTTTTAAGTATACCGCTACCATAATTTAATTCAACATAAAAATAAAATAAAACAATTCTTGGATGCCACATTGTGATGCCACAGCTTTAGTGGCACATTACAGTGCCCAGAGCCGGTTGGTTACATGACCACATTTGTGCCTCCCCATATTCCATAGGTTACTAACTATCAATGAGGGTCTGATATATCAATCATAGGGAGATTATACCCAATTATATCTGAGTAATACAGTAGTATAAATAAGTAAACAATAGAAAAATTACTTATATCAATAAACAATATCAATATCTCATGATAACCATGTCGGAAAATAAAATTTCAAAAAAGAAGCAGAAAAAATTCCATGCTAAATTACCTATGCATTGTCAAATTCCAAATCAAAATAAATAAACTGCATAATCCCAGGAAGGTCTCAATCCATGTATGGTTACCTAAAAAATTCCCCAACCTAATTGATCCATCTAACATATGGCCTTTTTCCATAACCTATCATGAATCGATGAAATCTATTTGGGTACCAAGAAGATATCCTGTGTAGGGTGTGAGTACTACTCAGTATTCCACCACCAATGATGTCCAAAACAAATATAGTCAATAAAAAGTGTATAATGTTATATATGTAGAAAATTTCAGTAAATATGTAATCATTTATCATAATTGTAGAGACCCAAAGCTTGACGTACATGGACATTACATTACTTTTGCGGAATACTTAGTACATAACAAAAACACACACACAAGGACCGTAATAGTTTAGTGTCTTTGGAAAATCGGAATATAATCTTCTAAACATGGTGAAAGATCTTCAACATCTCCCATAGAGATCTTCCTTTTTTTACCTAAAACCTTTCTTTATATCCTGGGGAAAAGAAAACATAAAAGGGTGAGCTCAAATGCTCAGTAAGGGTAAACAAAAGGAATATCAATCACATCATATTCATAAGAACATAACATTTTGGAAATATTAACCTGCAAAAGAGAGCATAATTTCATAACATGGTATAAATCATAGTAGTGAAATGTAATCCCAATAATCATAACATAAAACATGAAACTTTGTGGCATACACACATAATCATAGAGAATCATATCTTATTATTCAAGACTTATTACCAAAACTATCTTAGTGGACAAAGTCCCTTTCTGAACCGAGTCACCCTCGTTTCAGTCCTGTTTCACTGAACCGGTATAACCTTCCATTCCAGCCATGTCTATCTCATGAGATATAAAATATTTACCCAATGCATTGGAGGGAGATATAGGTCCCACCCATCTCTTAATGATTCCATTCTTACGTGTTCCAGAAAATCATAAACAATACATCATTGCATAACCCATGTAATAAAAATGGGAATATTAAACATCATGACATCATAAAACAATTCATATACGATAAAAGAATTCATAAAAATAATTCCATCACAACATAATCAAATCAATGTAATAATAGGGATAAAAACAGAACCCTTTATCATCTTAGATGGAAAATAATTTTGATAAAACACTTGAACTTCATTCTTGAGGAAAATATCCTTTCTTATTAAAAAACATTTTTCCTTTCTTAACATGTCATACATCTTTAAAATAAAATAAGTTGATTAAAAATAAACTTGAAAACTTTTAAAGGAAGATTCTTGGAAATAATGTTTTAAAAATCCATTCATGTCGTATAAGTTAAAAAAAACATTCTTCATACTTTTGTCGGAAAAGTCAAAAAGTACCTCGTACGAAAAACGACAAAAGATTCCTTTCAAATCTTTTACAAAAAACTCCCCGAAGGGTAAAATTGGATTTAAACAATTTTACGTAGATGGAAATAATATTACATATTGAGGAAACATGGATGTGGATGATAAAATACACCCCAGTAAATTCCAAAGTATAAATAATCTCGGATAAAAATGGGATTGTGATATTTCCCTTACCTTAGGTACGATTTGTTTCGAAAGTGTCCGAACCTCCTGTATAATGATTTAAATAATGTCATTGACTTATTAAAGAATCATATTCATTGTTATTATATCATATATGGTTCACTTATGACTTTATATTACCCGTTCTTTTGTAAATTCATGTTAAAGTAGAGTTTTGGGTAAAATCATCTTATTTGTCGTTCGTGTTTTAACTTGTAATTATTCATATAATTACTTAGATAATGATTACTTAATTACAGAATATAAAACATTATTTATATATAATATACATTCAGAATATATATATATATATATATATAATATATCAGTAAATGGAAAGAAATACACCGTTCATGGAGACGGTAGACCGTTCGTACGCATGAACGTTGTTTTCGTTTTCTTATTGAGTTGAATGGAATTATATAGATGACATACATATATATACACATAAATCTAGTAGATTTATAATTTCATATATTTCATTATTATTTCTTATATATACTTTATAATCATTCTTAAATGGTTAACATGGAGAATGAATCTCATCGCGTCGTGGAGACGGTAGTCCGTATGTACGCACGAGCGATGATATCATTTCCATAATTATTGAATTGAATTGGAGTGGATGATACAATATCTCAGAATCATTATTATGTTATAATAACTCTGTATAGTTATTTTTTTACACCATAATACCCATCCATGTAAGGTGTTGGTGGAAAAGCATATTACACCACGGCGTGGAGATGGTATTCCGTACGTACGCACGCGCGGTGATTTTGTTTTCCATAGGATGGATAGAAGGTGAAATGGGGTTGTTTCATATTTATAATAACAAATCAGTATATTAATGATACTGATGTTATTACTTTATAATGAAACAAATAAATAAGAATAAGTTGAAGAAGAAAGAAGCTTGAAAGAACCAGGAGAAGAAATTACCTCTTCTTTGATACGCCTCTTTGAAACCTCCTCTTAGGGCACTAAGATTGGTCTTTAAAGAAGACCAGAACCTCTAGCATGTTTCTAGGGAAGTGGAGAAGATAATTTTTCATGGTTTGGCCGAGCTTGAATGCTCAAATTGTTGTGAGGAGGAGAGGGAGGAGGTGCCCTTTTATAAGGGAGGAGAGGAGCACCTTTGGAATTCTTAAAAATATTAATTTATAATAAATCTAACCCCACTTAAAAACCTCCCAAAAATGACTCATATTCGAAGGTTAGATGAGATAGGGTTGTAATCGCATCAACTAATCATATTTAGACATGTTTGGATCTTATTTTAAACCTTATCATTTTGATTTATCCTTATTTAATCTATTAAGTTTATTTGTGGTAATAAAATTCTAAATTTTAAATTATAACAAATAATTACTTATTTTTTGTGAATTTTCCATAATTGTTTACTTTATAACATTATAGACCATATAAATTTAAATTTATAATTTTTAAATATTTTTGTGATTTTTAAACAATTTTATAATATGTTATTTTTATAAAATAACAATAGTGTCAATTTTGACACTATTCATTTATTTGAATTTAAATAAAATATATACAGATGATATGTTCGAAATAAAAGCTTTAATATATTAATAAAAGGTCATATGTATCTATAAAATTAGTGGATCTCATTAAATAGTTCATATAATATTTATTTTATTATTTTTAAAACCATTTATTTGGTTTATCTCTTAATAAAATAATTACTACATCATTTTTGTATAATTATTTAATATACTTATTTGTTGCATAAAATTTTAAAATAAAATCCTATGATGAATATAAATATATTAACATTCACAATAATACTTTTACTCTAATTTATCATCTTAAAATCACAATATTTAATTTGTTATATTTATTAAATTATGAAGGTGACAACTTTGGCATCATTTAAAATAAAATAATATAAGTGTCATAATTGCTTGTATAAGGCTCCAAATGGTCAAATATTCGACCATTGGATGAATATAGTTTATATTTACATGACCAATAAGTTTTGGTCAGGGTTTTGTGCCTTTTATGGTCATTATTAGCTTAATGAAAACTATATTCTTGATTTTTCACTAGATAAATAATTTCTGCATCACTATTGTGTCACAATTAATGCTAATTATTTAATCCCAAAAAATTATAAATAAATTCTCATGATGTAGATAATTTTGTTATATTTTTGGAGCTTATTTATGTTCGAAGTTTTATGATGTTTATCACTAAGTTAAAATTATTATACTTATAAGATTTAAGAGAGTGACATGTTGTCACTTTCTTTGGTTTTAATAATAATTAAATTATTTTCATGGTCAAAAGTTCATAAAATGAAAATAATCCGACCCTTAGTTGATATGGGCTTACTTTTATCCATCAAATAGAATTTTGGAATGTGTTAGGGTAATTTTATAAAATTATATTTACCCTTAATTACCCGATTTACCTTTAACTATAGTAAATAAAATTTACCGTAGTTACTATTCATAATTCCCAAAAATAAAAAGTAGCCTATTAACATAATTTGTACCCACTGATTCCAAATATGGAATCCATTTTTTAAAATTCAATACACAGAAGTTGCAGAAATTAAATTAAAATTAATCCCGTTGTCGAATAAAAACGGGTTTTTGTTTAAAACATTGCAAAAGATTGAATTGATTTAACCTACGAATTCAAGGTAAAATCAATGATAATGGCATAAATTATATTAAATGGTAAAAATATATTCTATTTATACTTTAAAACCATTCAATATTATAATTTAACCACATAAGTTATTATGATGAAAGAACGTGTTTTTAATTAAAATATAGCGTGTTTTTACTATTCATTAAAATATGAAAGTTATCGGAAAAATATCAAAACTTTATCTAATGTAAATTTTTATATCCTTATTCAATAGAAGAATTCTATTTTGTCGAATTGAACATATAAACATGTCAAAAACTAGATTTAAAGTGGGTGTACCATCAAAAGGCGGCAAAACTGTATTTTTTGAAAAATACTTATTTTACCCGAAAAATTTATTTTGTTCTTATACCATGTTCTAGAAAATGTGTAAGATGAATAATAATGTTATAAAATTCAAAATTTAGTTAATACTATTCATAACGGCTAGTTCATGACAATATTATAATAATATATCATTGTTTATTAAAACCCGGTATTGCGTACAACACACGCTATCGAGGAAGGTCGCGATTGCGTGTAATGCAACCCAAGTTGGGGTTGCATGTTGTGAAAGAATCTTTCGTTGTTTCGTATAACAGAATCCAACCATATTTCATTTATACATTGAATATATTTATATATATATACTCAATGTTGCGTA
The DNA here is from genome assembly GCA_963277665.1 of Viscum album. Taxonomy (NCBI): domain Eukaryota; kingdom Viridiplantae; phylum Streptophyta; class Magnoliopsida; order Santalales; family Viscaceae; genus Viscum; species Viscum album. The sequence continues at coordinate 246,702,614 of OY728160.1, read as the reverse complement.
GAATAACTATTATCAAAATTGTGTGTAACACGGTCTAAGAATAGTGTTGCGTATACTGCATGCTAATACGGTGTTGCGTATAGCGCAAGGTAATCTTGGTGTATAATACAACACAAGACATTAATGAAATTAAAATAATATTTTTCATAAAATCTAGGGGTGTTACATTCTACCCCCCTTAAAATGAATTTCGCCCTCGAAATTCGTCAGGATTATAAATGGTTTACTACTCGAAAGTTTGTTTAATAGAAACCCACATTGTAAAAAGGAATACCAAAACCAATCTTTAAAAACAAAAGTATGAAACATAACGGTTACCCAAATAAACAATCACTCGGTTTCCACATAGGTGAAAATATGGATATGGAAGAAAAATCTAACCATCATGTTCTGATGGAGAGTGGTAGAGAACATGGCTATAGAAAAGCCAACAATCACAAATCCATAAATTTGTGACGATCTAAGGTACCATCTGATTAATCAGATATAAGAGCACTAGGACAACATTTTTTTGGTTTTCAATATTGTTTCCCTAATGTTGAAGAATTTGAATTAGAATAAATACTTACTTTATTTTGGTACAATCTCACTATTGTTCATGCCTTGAACAATTTCTACATCATATCTTAAATAAATGAAGTTGAATTTGTTATTCATGAAGTGTTAGCAGATCATGTGATAGAATGACGGGTCATTCCATCTGTATCAAACAAAAGGTTAGCAAAATTTATTAAATATACATAAGTCATTCTATGTGTGAGATTAATCATATATGGTTCCTAAAATGGACTTATACTTCATATATCATACTGCATAATATAATAAAACTAGTTTCTACTAAACAGAGACTTCCTTTAGGCCAGTGGTAGGAGATAAAGGCGAGTCGCACTTCAGTTGTGGGTTCGATTCCCACAGCCTTGTCCGACACGATGGGCTGTCGCCCGTCCTGCAGGTTGTCCTTTTTCTAAAGCTATATTACTATAACATACCATCAATAATATCGAAAAACGTTTTATCCTAACTTATGTCCAACATAATCCATTCTAATCTTTAGGCTTATCTAAAATACTTCGGTCCAAGCTCATAGTATAAAGAAAATGATTACTTGAAATGTCACAGAACAATCACGTGAATGCCATCATTTATCCCCCATATATCATAAGATATATCTTGTTGGTCAAATTACAAACATGTGAATACCTTAATCATGTATTCTCTTGAAGAATGAATACCCATTAAACCATACTGAAAACATAAATGTTGTCAGAAGTTAACTCTTTTAACATACCAAAATCCAAAAATTCTATATACTCAATCCATTACATAACCTTCTCCTTATATCAGTCATGAGCTCATGAATACTATCAAACATGTAATTTTCTCCTTATCCCTTCATTATGCGCATATCATCTACATTCCAAAAATATCTGAATAACTTTTCATGGATACTGGTAACATTAATCATACACTTTCAAAACTCAAGGAATGAAAATAGTGTAACAATCCTTAGATGTCTCTTTATTCTATAGTACCATGATAAACATGTAATCATTCTACAACATTCTTCAACCATTGACCGAGCTTCAACAATTCTTTCATCTCACATATCATTTTTAGTCTCTTCACTATCATCCACATAAATACTACCCATACGACCATACTGATTCTCTTCATGAGACTTTCCCTTAGGGCATTGGTTTGCATAATGCCCGTACATTCCACATTTAAAACATTTAACCATTGTTGATGTCGTAGCAATACCATTATCCTCATCCCTGGTGTTAACTAAACCTTTTCCTTTGCACTTACTGGCTTTGTGTCCTTCTTTTCCACACCCAAAACATCTTCTAGTTTCTTTGAAACATTATTCATGATTCCTCTTCCCACATGATTTACATAGGGGAAATTGAACTTTCTTTCCTCTATGATCATCATGAAACTCCATCTTTCTCTTATTAGCCGAGTTAGGAAACTTACCAAATTTTTACTTTATTGATCATATTATGAGATTGCTGATTCGGCATAATAATGATGTTTGGACTTCCAAATCCCATTTCATTTGGTTTCTCATGAAGAATATCATTCCATTGTCCATCATATCCTCCATTATCGTGAATCATCTTGTTTCCAGCCATTTTCTAAAACCCAAAGAAAATATTGTGAGAGGCAAAAATCATAATAAAGGGGGAGTAACTTCAATATCTAACATCTTTGGTTTAATCTAATATCGTTACCATATTTCTAGGTCTATATCCTATACGTATACTTATCCTTAGGGATATCCCTAGACATACCTTAGAAATGTCTCTAGGGATCTCACTAACGTTTTTGCATCCTAGTTTCCAAAGGTTGACTAAACCTTTCCTCTGATACCAAATGTAGAGACCCAAAGCTTGACGTACATGGACATTACATTACTTTTGCGGAATACTTAGTACATAACAAAAAACACACACACACGGACCGTAATAGTTTAGTGTCTTTGGAAACTTGGAATATAATCTTCTAAACGTGGTGAAAGATCTTCAACATCTTACATACAGATCTTCCCTTTTTTTTACCTAAAACCTTTATTTATATCCTGGGGAAAAGAAAACATAAAAGGGTGATCTCAAATGCTCAGTAAGGGTAAACAAAAGGAATATCAATCACATCATATTCATAAGAACATAACATTTTCGAAATCTTAACCTGTAAAAGAGAGCATAATTTCATAACATGGTATAAATCATAGTAGTGAAATGTAATCCCAATAATCATAACTTAAAACATGAAACTTTGTGGCATACACACATAATCATAGAGAATCATATCTTATTAGTCAAGACTTATTTCTAAGACTATCTTAGTGGACAAAGTCCCTTTCTGAACCGAGTCACCCTCGTTTCAGTCCTGTTTCACTGAACCGGTATAACCTACCATTCCAGCCATGTCTATATCATGAGATATAAAATCTTTACCCAATGCATTGGAGGGAGATATAGGTCCCAACCATCTCTTAATGATACCATTATTACGTGTGCCACAAAGTCATAAACCATACATCATTGCATAACCCATGTAAAAAAATGGGAATCTTAAACATCATGACATCATAAAACAATTCATATACGATAAAAGAATTCTTAAAAATAATCCCATCACAACATAATCAAATCAATGTAATAATAGGGATAAAAAAATAACCCTTTATCATCTTATATGGAAAATAATTTTGATAAAACACTTGAACTTCATTCTTGAGGAAAATATCCTTTCTTTTTAAAAAACATTTTTCTTTTCTTAACATGTCATATATCTTTAAAATAAAAGAAGTTGATTAAAAATAAAATTGAAAACTTTTAAAGGAAGCTTCTCGGAAATAATGTTTTAAAAATCCATTCATGTCGTATAAGTTAAAAAAACATTCTTCGTACTTTTGTCGGAAAAGTCAAAAAGTACCTCGTACGAAAAACGACAAAAGATTCCTTTCATATCTTTTACTTAAAACTCACCGAAGGGTAAAATTGGATTTAAAAAATTTTACGTGGATGGAAATAATATTACTTATTGAGGAAACATGGATGTGGATGATAAAATACACCCCAGTAAATTCCAAAGTATAAAAAATCTCGGATAAAAATGAGATTGTGATATTTCCCTTACCTTAGTTCTGATTTGCTTCGTAAGTGTCCGAACCTCCTGTATAATGATTTAAATAATGTCATTGACTTATTACAGAATCATATTCATTGTTATTATATCATATATGGTTCACTTATGACTTTATATTACCCGTTCTTTTGTAAATTCATGTTAAAGTAGCGTTTTGGGTAAAATCATCTTATTTGTCGTTCGTGTTTTAACTTGTAATTATTCATATGATTACTTAGATAATGATTACTTAATTAAAGAATATAAAAAATTATTTATATATAATATACATTCAGAATATATATATATATATATATATATAATAGATCAGTAAATTTAAAGAAATACACTGTTCATGGAGACGGTAGACCGTTCGTACGCATGAACGCTGTTTTCGTTTTCTTATTGAGTTGAATGGAATTAAGTAGATTACATACATATATATACACATAAATACAGTAGCTTTATAATGTCATATATTTCATTATTATTGCTTATATATACTTTATAATCATTCTTAAATGGTTAACATGGAGAATGAATCTCATCGCGTCGTGGAGACGGTAGTCCGTACGTATGCACGAGCGATGATATCATTTCCATAATTATTGAATTGAATTGGAGTGGATGATAAAATATATCAGAATCATTATTATGTTATAATAACTCTGTATAGTTATTTTTTTTACACCATAATACCCATCCATGTAAGGTGTTGGTGGAAAAGCAGATTACACCACGGCGTGGAGATGGTATTCCGTACGTACACACGCGCGATGATTTTGCTTTCCGTAGGATGGATAGAAGGTGAAATGGGGTTGTTTCATATTTATAATAACAAATCAGTATATTAATGATACTGATGTTATTACTTTATAATGAAACAACTAAAGAAGAGTATGTTGAAGAATAAAGAAGCTTGAAAGAATCGGGAGAAGAAATTACCTCTTCTTTGATACGCCTCTTTGAAACCTCCTCTTAGGGCACTAATATTGGACTTTAAAGAATACTAGAACCTCTAGGATGTTTCTCGAGAAGTGGAGAAGATAATTTTTCAGGGTTTGGCTGAGCTTGAAGGCTCAAATTGTTGTGAGGAGGAGGGGGAGGAGGTGCCCTTTTATAAGGGAGGAGAGGGGTACCATTGGAATTCTTCAAAATATTAATTTATAATAAATCTAACCCCACTTAAAAACCTCCAAAAATGACTCATATTCGAAGTTTAGATGAGATAGGGTTGTAATCTCATCAACCAATCAAATTTAGACATGTTTGGATCTTATTTTAAACCTTATCATTTTGATTTATCCTTATTTAATCTATTAAGTTTATTTGTGGTAATAAAATTCTAAATTTTAAATTATAACAAATAATTACTTATTTGTTGTGAATTTTCCATAATTGTTTACTTTATAACATTATAGACCATATAAATTTAAATTTATAATTTTTAAATATTTTTGTGATTTTTAAACAATTTTATAATATGTTATTTTTTTAAAATAACAATAGTGTCAATTTTTACACTATTCATTTATTTGAATTTAAATAAAATATATACAGATGATATGGTCGAACTAAAAGCTTTAATATATTAATAAAAGGTCATATGTATCTATAAAATTAGTGGATCTCATTTAATATTTCATATATTATTTATTTTATAATTTTTAAAACCATTTATTTGGTTTATCTCTTAATAAAATAATTACTACATCATTTTTGTATAATTATTTAATATACTTATTTGTTGCATAAAATTTAAAATAAAATACTATGATGAATATAAATATATTACCTTTTACAATAATACTTTTACTAGAATTGATCATCTTAAAATCACAATATTTAAATTGTTATATTTATTAAATTATGAAGGTGACAACTTTGGCATCATTTAAAATAAAATAATATAAGTGTCATAATTGCTTGTATAAAACTCCAAATGGTCAAATATTAGACCATTGGATGAATATAGTTTATACTTACATGACCAATAAGTTTTGGTCAGGGTTTTGTGCCTTTTATGGTCATTATTAGTTTAATAAAAACAATATTCTTGATGTTTCACTAGATAAATAATTTCTGCATCACTATTGTGTCACAATTAATGATATTTATTTAATCCCAAAAAATTATAAATAAATTTTCATGATGTAGATACTTTTGTTAGATTTCTGGAGATTATTTATTTTCGAAGTTTTATGATGTTTATCACTAAGTTAAAATTATTATACTTATAAGATTTAAGAGAGTGGCATGTTGTCACTTTCTTTTGTTTTAACAATAATTAATTTATTTTCATCGTCAAAAGTTCATAAAATGAATCTAATCCGACCCTTAGTTGATATGGGCTTACTTTTAGCCATAAAATAGAATTTTGGCATGTTTTAGGGTAATTTTATAATATTATATTTACCCTTAATTACCTGATTTACCTTTAACTATGGTAAATAAAATTTACCGTAGTTACTATTCATAATTCCAAAAAATAAAAAGTAGCCTATTAACATAATTTGGACCCACTGATTCCAAATATGGAATCAATTTTTTAAAATTCAATACACAGAAGTTGCAGAAATTAAATTAAAATTAATCCCGTTGTCGAATAAAAACGGGTTTTTGTTTAAAACATTGCAAAAAATTGTATTGATTTAACCTACGAATTCAAGGTAAAATCAATGCTAATGACATACATTATATTAAATGGTAAAAATATATTCTATTTATACTTTAAAACCATTCAATATTATAATTTAATCACATAATATATTATGATGAAAAAAGTTGTTTTTAATTAAAATATAGCGTGTTTTTACTATTCATTAAAATATGAAAGTTATCGGAAAAATATCAAAACTTTATCTAATGTAAATTTTTATATCCTGATTCAAAATAAGAATTCTATTTTGTCAAATTGAACATATAAACATTTAAAAAACTATATTTAAAGTGGGTGCGCCATCAAAAGGCGGCAAAACTGCATTTTTTGAAAAATACTTATTTTACCCGAAAAATTTATTTTGTTCTTATACCATGTTCTAGAAAATGTGTAAGATGAATAATAATGTTATAAAATTCAAAATTTAGTTAATACTATTCATAACGGCTAGTTCATGACAATATTATAATAATATATCATTGTTTATTAAAACCCGGTATTGCGTACAACACACACTATCGAGGAAGGTCGCGTTTGCGTGTAATGCAAGCCAAGTCAGTGTTGCGTGTTGTGAAAGAATCCTTCGTTGTTTCGTATAACAGAATCCAACCATATTTCATTTATACATTGAATATATATATATATATATATACTCAATGTTGCGTAGAATAAGTATTATCAAAATTGTGTGTAACACGGCCCAAGAATAGTGTTGCGTATACTGCAAGCTAATACGGTGTTGCGTATAGCGCAAGGTAATCTTGGTGTAGAATACAACACAAGACATTAATGAAATTAAAATAATATTTTTCATAAAATCTCGGGGTGTTACAATAATAATAATTAAACATTATTTAACCACATAAACCACTGAGTTCACTTTGACAGTCGTATATCAATACTTTCTTCATGTCGCATTCGGTTTGAACCATGTCACATTTTCAATTCTCATTTCAACAAAACACATGGGATTATATTTTCCATGACATTGAAATTCATTATTATGACCTCTTGGAACAATAGTCGAATACACATTTTTTGGGGTAGAACACCATGTCTATCAACCCCATGAGTTTTTGGATCATTGGTCCTTGTCCCACAACACATGGGTATTTGGACCATCAGTCCTTGTCCCATACTTTGAGCATACATGCTATGTGTAGAATTCCTTGTATATCTCCTTGTGAGTATTTAGAGCATCATTTCATGGATCACACCCATTTATCAATTAAGAACGTATATATTTATATATTTATATATATATATATATCATGGGTTTATAACGACATGTCTAGCAACCTATTTCTCATTCATCACACAGAACATAACATATATCATTATCACATGTATCCCAAAATCAAATTTTTTCATGTTGTTATTTCATCCAAGATTAGTCAACATTAATCCTCTTATCAAATTTAACCACAACAATATTTCATTAGTTAATTCATATATTAATTATTCAAAGTATGTTAATCAATTAAAATAATAATTAATCACATTAATTTACTTTAATGAGATCAAAAAATAATTTACCACATATATCCCCTTAATTAATTTATTAAGTAAAAATTAAATAATTCATTGATTAATTCATCATTTCCCTTCTGTTAATTAATTCAAAAATTAATTAGCCTTGCAACGTTCATTAATTAATTCTACAAGTAATTTGTCACTTCACTAGGTCAATATCCAATAATTAATAAAACAATTATTTTTCCGCAATTCCGAATGAAAAATTTGATAATTAAATCAATAATTAATTAATCCCAATTCCAATCATTGATAATTAGTTCATCAATTTATTATCCAAATTACACAATTTATAGTATTCAACCAAATCCACAATTCTCTTGTTAATTAATTGACCATGTTATTTAATTAGATTTGTAAATAAAATTTCTATAAGAATCATATAAATTTTACAATCACATAAGCATAATTGATAATAATATTGCGGGATTTGAATAATATACCACCTACTTTGTTTTTTTGATGAATAAACACGTAATGGAAATCCCCAAAATTTTATAGAGTAACAATATAGAACAAGATCCAGATCTATAACACTAAATCTATATTAAATAATTCAATATCTATTAGATATATATTAATATCCAAAATCATATATCCAGATTCATCAAATCAATATCATGATCTTGAAAAACAGAATACAACATCCCAACAAAAGAAGGATAGAATAAAATATTATGAACATAAAATCAATGGGATAATATATACATATTGATAAGGATGATGATATTTTGTTTAGTCTTTGAATTTTGAAAAATAGAGGTCGTTATGTGTAGGAATTCTTCTTGAGAGCTCCGAAATCCGGAAATATAACCTTACCTCAAATGGGGGTTAATTTGGGATTAAAATGGGGGCTAAAAAATTTTTAAAACTAATTTTTAGGTGACTATAATTCATGTGTAAAAGTAGCTGGTATAGGTTGAAGGTTTTCCCTATCCGGGTGCCTAAAATGTGCACCAATTTTATAGGGGTGGAAGATTACTCATGAGAGGGTGCATAGTTTAACAAACTATTCACCAGCCATGAAATTATCCTTTATACATGGTTTCATGGTTGGATAGGCTAGGGTGTACAGGTTTCCCTAACCTTGAACCAATTTTTAACCACCCTGTCCCATTCATTTTTCTCATGTTTCCACCACAAAACACCAAAATTTAAAACCTAACAAAAATGAAATCAACACTAAATAAAAGATTACATTTATACAAGTCAATGAAAACTCTAGAAAAGATCAGTATCATCCATATAATATTTAAAATCATAATTATTTGTGACATAATATCATAATAAATTAATCTTATCACCACATTATATGTAGTGTAATAATAATGGGTTTCATAAATCTTTCGTCATTTACACATATCAAAACCCAAAAAAAGTAAACTAATTCCATAAAAATTCCTTTAAAAAGAACATTGATCATTGTACGGATGAATAAGAGTGGTATAATTAAATTGTATTTATAGTAAATCATAATTAACATCAATGTATTCCATATCAAATGGAAAATCATTTTAGAATATATTCTGGAATATTTCTTAAGGAAAATATAATTTCCACATTGGACAATTTTTTTTAAACATAAAAAATATTTAATGTTATTTTAATTTAAAATAACCTCAGGATATAATAAAAAAACATATAAATCATTTAAGAAAATTCTTGAGGTAAATAAATATTTCACTTTGAAAATATATATTTTAAATAAAAAAATATCACAAATATAAAGGAAACTATTTTTCTTTTAAAATAAACCTAAAAAAATTTAAGGGAATATTAAAACTAATTTGTAAGTCCTTAAAAGAGGATATAATATTCATGATATTTACATTAAACCCGATATTCCTTTCAAATTTTTATTAAAATCCAACTGGGATTTATTTTAGAAAGGACATATGGATTCCACATAAAATTTATTCTAAAAATTAAAAAATTGGAAAAATTAATCAAAAATTAATTTTTATAATTTAAAAAATATTCATGATAACATTTAAAAAAAAATTATATGGGAAAAAGGCTTCTTGACCAATATGGGATATAAAGACAATTTAAAAAAATATATTTAAAAAAGTGTAGTATAAAATATATGAAAATGAAGGGAAAATTTATTCTCTTCAACTAACCATTGCACACTAATACATAGTATTTTATTTACTTATAGATCATAACATCTCATTATTAGATGTATGCATTAATAATTCTGATCAACGATGATATTTAATCATAAAACCAGTAAATTTTTGTTAAATTTTAATCATAAGCCCCATGAAGGAATAACATTAAATAAAACCTAAAATATCATGTCAATAAGAAAATAAATTATATTTAACGTAAATGGGTGTCTATATATTCCACAAAAAGAAGATAGTTGAATAACACATCACATTTATCATAGATTGAAAAATTGTGACAAAATTCCCATATCTTATACGTTGACTCCTACAAATAAGATCAAACCTCCTATATAATTAATATAATTTATTATTAAATTATTTTAGAATAATAATCATTCTTATCATACCATATAGAATATTTTTTATATTTCCTTACACATTAATTAACAAATTCTTGTGGAAATTCTATATCATGTAATTTCTGCTTCATTTTCACATATGTTTTTATATGTTATTTTTGGTCAAAATAAATATATCATGGTTATGTCATATAAAAAATAGTAAAAAAGATATAAATACAATATATATAAATTATATATTTATTTATATTATTCAATAATTTTCATATGTATAAAACTAAATAAACCATTCATGGATATGGTTGTCTATATGTACACATGAATGTTACTTCTGTTTTATTTATAAATGAAATGAAAAAATTGTAAAATATATATTTCCAATAAAAAATAAATTTCATGAAATATATATTAAAAATATACAGTATATTCACCCTATATACCTTCCATGTAAATCATTAGTAAAAAACAATCCACATCACCTTGCATTGTGGTAGTCCATCGTACACACCAATGATTTAGTCATATCCCCCTCAAAATGGAAAATAAGAAGTTATTAGTTTTATAATATATAAACAACTATATTCGTATTAAAAATATCAAACACACACACACATAGATATGTATATATATTATATAAATCATCACACACAATGTTGATAGGATATGCTTTAAAACATATCATACTGGTTCGTGAGGAGATAATGTTCTATACATATGAGTGATATTATAGTTTCCAATTTGAAGGAAGAGGATATGGATGTAGGTATTTTACATAATATAATAACATCCTATTATATAATAGATACTAATATTATTATATTATAGTGTTTTAATAATATTTTAGGGAGGATGATGGATAGATAAAATTAAAATTATCATTGAACAACATTTTCCCTTCATCGAGTAATCTCCTTGGGTTTATACAAAACACATTCTTATGATGAATTTATGAAAAGAAACAAGGACTCTATGACGATTTTAGGGATTAATGGATCAGATTTGGGTAGATATTTTCTAAATAAAATGATTTACAATGTTTAAATTGGATATGGGTGTGAGCGGTCTTTTATAAGTTAGGATACTGGAACGCCAGTGATTTTTGAAATGATAAAGGTGTACCAACATTTTTCAAAATACAAAATGATAAAAAATTTACAATGATCAATCCTAGAAGATAATAGATCATATTATTTCCATCCAATTTTTTTAAACATGTTTCTAATACATTTTAACCATTTTCAGCTTAGTTTTACCCTATAGGTAAACACATTTTCACCTTAACAGAGATAATTAATTTTTTCTTTTTACTATTTTTAATTTTTATAAGTTATGTTTGAATTATTATATGATAAAAATTATTATTATTCAAAATATGGTGGAAATGATTCCAATTTAAACTCATAGAATTAATAGAATTTATCATAAAATTTAACCCAGATATATGATGATAATGTTTTTTTTTCAATAAGAAAATTCTCATATGTATTGATGACTTTAATATTAGAATTTAATATGGAAATGATTCCAATTTATTGAACTAATTATACAATGAACCCCATATTAGATCACTTATCATGTTTTTAAATTCTATAATGAAAAAATAACACTAAAGGCAGTTATTTTTCACTATTCACAGAAAAATATTATCTTTTCATAACATAATCAACAATTAAATCCAATCTAGTTTGGACATGTAGATTTAGAAAAATGAGTTATATTTTGTGAAATATTTTTTTTATTGGAAATTTATTTATTTTTTAATATAATTTAATTATTATTTTTATAAATTTTTATTTTAGAAACATATAATTATTTTTCTAAAACTTATGTACTTTTTATCAATATATTTTAATTATATAAAATTATTCTACATAATATTTTAAAAAATTATAATAACTATTTATATATTTAACTGATATATTTTAGAGATACTGATTAAATAAAAATGTTAATAATATATCATGGTTTTAAAAAAAGGAACATCTATATGAATGATAAACCTGATGTTGTGTGAAAAAATAAGAAATTTAAGAAATTTAATTTGTTCAAAAAAATTCATAAAATATCATGGTGTTACATTCATGACCCCATAAAAAGAGTTTTTCAATATAATTTTTTCACTCTCATACAAACAAATGAGGATACATTGGACTCATCATTTCCTCATGTTCCCACATAGTTTCTTCAAACTAATTGTTTCACCAAACAACTTTGACTAGGTGAGTGGTCTTGTTTAGAAGCACTTACTCTTTGTGATCTAGAATATCCACCAGTTGTTTCTCTTATGAATGATCATTTTCCAATTTCATTACCATGGATTTTAATACATGTGAAGGATTGGGTATGTGCATCATAAAGAGAGATTCATGGGACACATCATGAACTTTATAGATATTTGGATTCAGTTTAAAATAAATTGATATTATCCTGATACAATAAATAATTTTAAAAGGGTAGATGTATCAAGGTATAAAATTTCCATTCTAATAGAACCTATTAATATTAATCCATAGAGATATCAATTTTAAAAACCTTTCAAAAAAACCAAATTTTAGATCATGTTTTTCTTTGTCAGCATATGTTATCTGCTAACTATGATCTTCCTTGATGAGTGTCTCAAGTGGAAATAATTGACTCTTCCATCTCATCACATTTATCATGGACCAATATCATTCTTTCTCAAAGGTCATTTAAAAACAAATCTACACATCTTCCCATAAGTGGTTTCAAAATTATACATCTAAATACTAAAGATGATTTAATTATTATAAGAAAACTCTACTAGATGATTTGTTTGATCCACAGTAACTTTTAAATCAATAAAATAATATATCAACATGTCATATAGGGTTTAATTGTTCTCGATGAATGAAAATCTATTTGAATATGATATCTACTGATACAACAAAACTCCATATCCAGATCTTGTTGAGGACATCACCAGAACATCATGGTAAAACTCGAACCCCATTCCAATAAAATATAATTTCATACTATAAGTATTCATAAAAATTATTTTAAATTATTTAATGTTGGTAAGAAGAGAATTTGTATCCAGTGGATATGATGTGTTCTATTATTTTAATTTTATCGTCTACAACCCAAATAGCATCAAGTGCTTCAGATATTTTGGGGAGTCTAAAAATAAAATCCATGATGATGTTTTTGTTGATTTGAATGTTTTATATTCTAAATTTCTATTCTATCATATTGAAAACAATAAAATTTATTTAAACTCTATTTTAATAATTTTTTATAAACCATGATTTTATGATTTTTTCATTGAAAACATATTAATACCAAATGTAGAAATGGTTATAAAATAAAATAAATATAAAAATATTATTATTAAATATGATCCATCATTTTAATATTTCATCTAGTCAATTAAATTGACTAGTGTGTAGTCCACCAATTTAATTAAGAGGTCATTTTGTCAAACTGATCAAATTCATATTCACTGAGTTGTTAGTAGTTATGATCCATCAGACCGACCATAGTTATAATCATAAAATTAAAAAAAAAATTAAAGTTCATTAAACTTTCTAGTTTTTCTAATATTTTTAATTGTATATATTTCTATTAGAAGAAATTATTTACATTTTTGTAATTTTTCTTACAAAAACATCATAGATAAAAAAAATTATAGAGATGTTTTGTGAAGAACATTTGTGTTAATTTCAACAAAATCTATTATTTATTTAAATATATCCCTTGTATTGATGCATAGAAATAAATTTTGATTCAAGGGTATGAGAGCTAAAGAATTTGAAAGAAAATAAATCTAATAGTTTTCTCTATCATAACAACTTTTTCTTAGGTATTATAAATTTTCATGTATTTATAGTTATATGTAATTCATGGGATGAATGTAAATTCATTAAAAAACATTGATTTTAAGTTTGGTTATTTCAGTCGATGGTTAGGACTTGGGATTTTATAGATATGAAGACAAGTGAATTTTATAAATCAGATTTATGGTTTCTAGGGATAAGAAGAATGAATTGACATTGATCTTCATATCAAGGGATTTCAGAAGATTGGAAGAAATAATTATTCTAATAATAATATAACGTGAATGTTTGGTGTATAATAACATTAATTTATAGTTATGTTTAATATTTTGGATATTTTATGTAAGTATTCATAACTTCTATAACTCTTAAGGTTAATGAGTAGAACTATTTTTATAGGTAAGTAAATATTACATTATTATAAGCATTAATTTTACTTGTTTATAATAGTTAAAAAATCACACTATTCATTTTAGTACTAATATTTATTTACTATTGTTTGTAATAATAATTTATTTTATACTATCTCTCAGCCTAATTAACAAGACTATTTTATCAGGATGTTTCTAGATATAGTATACACACTATAATCATCAAATTATATTTTAGTTTGATCATTTCAATTAAATTAGTTTTTCCTTTTATTTTAGTTTAATTTTTTAAACTACACCCATAATTATTGACATTTTAAAATATCATTATCAAATAATTGGTATCATGTAATATTCTATTGCTATAATTTAAATTGTTTTAATTTTTTTTATTTCTTATATGCTTATAAACTTATTATAAATTTTTTTTATAAATTTTTATTAACTAAAATATATTGATGAAAAGATTTGTTATTTTAACAAGACAACAAGATTAAATATCAGTAGCCCTTAAAATTTTAGTCCTAATAGACTAGATATATTTGATGGTTATTATTATAAAAACATGAGAGATAGGATGAAATTTATTTATCAATATCGGAGTTGAAAACCATGTAATGATTAATAGTAATTACATGATTCCCTAGAAATAAATTACAGTTTTCACTAATTTTTACAATTTTTTACATTAGTTTAATTATGAAAAAATGAATACTCTATTATGTTTTATGATAAAAAACATATAAATGTTTATTTATTATGTTTATGTTGAAAATAATATCAGTAAGAAATTAGAGTTAACAGTTTTTTGAACATCCAAATTCATCGAAACCAGATGATATACGATTTCTTCTGATTATCAATATTTTTATTTTCATCCCTGGTTATTATTTCTAAAATGATCCAAATATTTTGGAATATAATAAATAGTTTACAATATCCTAGAGAGAAATATCTTGAATATAATATTTTTGTTGAGAAAATTAATGAGATCGTTACAAAAGAATGGGAAACCAAAATTACTATATTATATTATAAAATAAATAGTATTAATATCATTCTTGATGATCTTACAAGAAATGTTATGGAAAATTATGGAATATTAAAAAATGGATGAATAAAAAATGAAAAATAATAATATATAGATTTATTTTAGAAAAATATCTAATATTCATAATAAAGATTAATTTGATGATAAATTTATTAGGTCATGGAAATTAAAGGATGTTATTTTTTATTGTGTTCATAGTTTGTCATAAATCTATGAAAATGAATTGAAAAATATAATTAGAAGGATGATAAAATACTGAGGAATAAATATTTCCGTAATAGATTCAAGAAGTATCACCTCAACAAATGATAAATGAAGGATTCTATTGAATTTATATGTTATGAATGTATAAAATAAGAAAATTTCAGATTATATAGTCTTAAAAAATTAATTTATATATTGTTGGCCCCAAAATTTGGGAAGAGGAAGAACAAACAGGCACCCTTTGTGGTGGGCGCGTTATGCTTGTTCATAGAGCCCCACAACACCACGGCCGGCGTAGAGCTCCCCCCTTTGTAATGCTGCAATGGAGCAAAGAGCAGGGATTCTACACAAACCTGTTTGATATTTGCAAAGCCGCCATAGAGCAAGGAGGCGGGAGGCTCCACTGTTAGGGAAAAATGCCACGTGTCTTCATGCCCAGCAAGATCTGGTTTGTGGTGCCTATTTCTTATAAATACTAGGATCCCCACGAGCCAAAAGGATAGATCCTCCAACCATTCGCCTTCTTAGCTCCCAAACCATGAAAAAATTTATGCTCTGCAAACCATGAATTCTTCAAGGTTCTTTAGAAACACAATGTGACATTCCCTTTGCTTGAATTCAACCCCTCTTCAAAGAGGTATTCCCTTCATCGAGCTAACGGGCCTCAGTAATGGAAGGGGATCCCCAAGAGGACTCAGGTCTTCGTGGAGAACTTATGCTTCATAAAATACCCTCCATGCACATGTGACCCCCATGCTAAGGTGGGGTTATTGTGCTTTGTGAAGACCATTACTTCACAATGCTACACTTCGTAGCGCACCCTTATTTTGGGAAGCACTACACTGTGAAAACTTTTCCACTTCATGAATCACCTTTCATTTGAACCTATTCCTCATTCCTAGGATAGATCGCATCACTTCAAAAATCATAACCCTCCGTGAAGCCCCTCCACTACATGGAGTATTAGAGCTTCATGAGACCTCTACCTATGAACCCCTTTGCTCCACAACTCCTTTTACCATTTGACCCTCCAGGTTTGCATGAAATGATTTCAAAGTCCCCTGGGTGGTGCTTCTTGTTGTGTTTCATAGCCTTATTATTCTTTTCATATGCACACTAATGACTATTGCTTCTCCACATAGTCTGGATAATGTAGACCCCTAAATGGTTCACTACACAACACCCCCTTGTCCTGACATTGCTGATGCCTTCCCTTCCCCAAGGGCTAGTGGGTATCAGTTATTTAAGTAATAGGGGTGTAGAGTGAACCCTCCTCATTCAAGCTGTAGGACGTTATACTACAAAACCCTACATGGGTCTCTACGAGAGTGATATATTCCTCACATGGAACGAGATCCTCTTTTATGGAGAGGTATTTGTCCGTGGGGAAATGGAAAAAACCTTGGTGTAAGCCCCTAGCCATTCTTTTGGGAGGTAGCATCACTGCTCCTCATATCTTCTTCATGGATAAAGACAAGAGAGGCGGGATGGCACTAAAACCCTCCTCTCTTCCATGCCAAATCTGTCTCCCTTTGTGCTCTGTCTCCACCCAGGACTCCATCCTGAAGTAAGTCCCAATCTCCATCTCACTGGGTTTCTAACCACGTTTATTCCCATGTTTCCTCTCTAGGCTATGAACCATGTGTATGCCCCTGTTTCCTCTTTGGGATGCTAACCGCGTGTAGACCAATTCATCTTCCCACAGTCACATCTTTCACGATGTGATCATCAGGTCTCTATATTCACATGATTCTCACAAAGATAATGACTCACATGGGCTTAGAGTAAGCACCGACTATGAATTCCATTCTGAGCCGCCTTAGTGTGTAAGCCCTAGACCATCCCGAACTATGTGGACTTTGATCTTACCAAGGCTAGGTATGTAGGAAGCCTCTATGTGGTTCAATCCCAAAAACTATTGGTCCCTACCACTTCATGTCGGCTCACTAACAACATCTTTAACTTCACAGACTTGGATCCATGCCAAGGCAAGGTACGTATGAATCGTCCCTGGGGATCAAGCCCAACAACCATTGGTCATGACCACATTTACGTCTGTTCACCAATAACCATTCTGAACTACACAGACATTAATCCTTTCCAAGGCAAGGTACGTAGGAATCCTCCCAGAGGTTCAAGCTCTACACCCATTGGTCATGAAAACACCACATCGGTCCACCCCTATCCTGCATGATGTTACATTGTACCCTACATATTTTCCTGAAAGACATTAAACTGTACCCATTCGAACTAAATGGGTTTTGATACATTTCTCCTTGACAAGGTACGTAGGAATCCTCCTTGAGGTCCAACCCCAATTGAAAGTAAGTCGTTGTGATCCTGAACCAGTGGTAAGCCATTGTGGTCGTTGACCAGTAGTAATTCATTGTGTTCCCCAACCAGTGGTAAGCCATTGTGGTCCCCAATCTATTATAAGCCATTTTGATTCCCAATCGACCGTAAGAAATTGTGATCTCCAATAGATGGTAAGTCGTTGTACCCAAATCGACAGAACGATTTTACGATCCCCGTCCATGGGTAAGCCATTGGTGTCCCTTTTGTTGGGACCCATATCTCTGGTCTATCCCAGTGTTGTTAGACCAACCCCAGGCTGCTAACAATGAATATTCCCTAGTATATCATCCCTTCATTGTCCTATGCATGAACCTAGAACCTATACCCCATCTTGAACTATGTGGACACTGATTCCTTATCATATGGATATGTATGAAGTCTCTTCGAGGCTCAAGCCCAAAATCCCCATCGCCATCGAGTCGACTCCATCTCATTCGTCATCCACTTCACTTACCCATCCATTATCCATCTTGATTCTTACCCAGGATACCACATCCTGGTGAGATCATGTCATATCATCTCTTCACTACTCTGAACAGCACCCTGGTAACTACCAGCACGTTAGACCCAACATCTGTGTTCCCTCCAGGGGTTGCACCCATCTGGTCCACTCTAGTCTGTGTTCCGATTAGTCTGATCTGTCTATAAAAGATGTTAAACCTGAGACATTCCTTTTGTTAATCATGGGAATTTGAGGAAAACCTCAGATACATGTCTATGGCATATAATTCCCCGCATTCGACATGGGATGCCTCGGGCTTCTGCACCGTCAAAAATCCCTATAATAAGGGGAAGAAACATAGACACACCAGTGTTCTAGTGTCCACACATGCCAATTATGTCCAACATGAATACTCCCCCTGACCAAAGGTTGCTTTCCAGACTGGACCCCTGTAATTTCCTGACAGAAGCATTGTAATTTACCAGTGTCCATGATGAAATGGCACCGAGAAGAGTTTCAAGAACAATGTCTTAATCGTTAAGAGAGACCCGGACTAGGTGACGAGTTCTAAGGATGGATCCATGAAATGAAGAACCGATATCCCATCATCCCATTTCAATTAAGGAGGAAACATCCTTGAATAAGTGACGGATACCTCCCACCATTCGAAAGCGGAATGTATTAAAAAAGTCAGTGTGTCATTCTCCTATGAGACAGACGGATGCGCACATCCCAGGGAAATCATCAGAAATAATAACGGTGAACCCGACGTGAATCATTTTCCCATTCAATAGTGAGAAGATAATATATGTTTGGAAAATTGAGGTATCACCCATTTGAATCCTCTCTCCTTCATATGTGATAGGATGAGTACCATCAGCTGTGTGTGAAGATTATTGTTCATCGGCTTCTTACCGACCCCGCCACATTAAGATGTCGCGCAGGGGGCATCCGCCCCCAACAACATCAGCTACACGATGACTCTACCGCCTTAAGAGGCCATGTAGGGGGCATCCGCCCTCCAAATCCATCGGCTCCTCACCAAATCTTCCGCTATAAGAGGACATGTAGGAAGCATCCTCCCCTAAATCCATCAGCTCCTCACCGACCCCACCACCTTAAGAGGCCAAATAGGTGGAATCCCCCTGACTCCATCAGCTCCTCACCGACCTCATCACCTTAAGAGTCCAAGTAGGAGGCATCCCCCCATGACTCCATTGGGTCCTCACCGACTCCTCCACCTTAAGAGGCCAAGAAGGGGGAATCCACTCCCAAATCCATTGGCTACTCACCGACTCTGCTGCAATAAGAGGCCACACAGGGGGAATCCACCCTCAACTCCATCAGCTCCTCACTGACTCCACCACCATAAGAGGCCACACAGGGCGCATCTACCCCCAACTCCATTTTCTCCTCGCTGACTCCACCATCTTAAGAGGCCACACAGGGTGAATCCCACCCAGAATCCGTCGGCTTCTCGCCGACCCGGCCACCATAAGAGGCCACACCGAGGGCCATCTGCCCTCGAATCCATAAACTCCTCACTGACCCAACTGCTTTAAGAGGCCGCATATGGGGAATCCACATCCGACTCCCTGGGATCCTCGCCGAGCCCTCCACCTTAAGAGGTTGCACTAAGGGAATCCACCCTGACTCCATCGGCTCCTCGTAGAATCTTCTGTCTTATGATAGTGTGCAGGGGGAATCTTCCCCAACACCATTGGCTCATCACCGACTCTGTGGCCTTAAGAGGTCATGTAGGGGTAACTGCCCCCAACTCCATCATCTCCTCACTGACGCCCCTGCCTTAAGAGGCCGTGCATGTGACATTCACCACCAACCCCAATAGCTCCTCACTGACCTCGCTGGCTTAAGAGGTCGTGCAAGGGGAATCCACCTCTGACTCCATTGGCTGATCGCCGACTCGGCGGCCAAAAGAGGTCGTGCAGGGGGAATCCAACCCCCAACTCCATTGGAACCTCCCAGAATCTGTCTCCATAAGATTCCGAACATAGGGAATCCTCCTCCTCCCCCCCCCCCCCCCGACTCCATGGGCTGCTCGCCGACTCTGTTTCCTTAAGTGGCCGCACAGGGGGAATCCCCCCCTAGACTCCATCGGCTCCTATCCAATGCCGCCACCTTAAGAGGCCACACATGGATCCTCTGATCCCCGACTCTATCGGCTACAAGCCGACCCCACCTCCTTAATAGGCCGATCAGAGGGAATCCACCACCGACTCCATCAGATCCTCGCCGACTCCGCCGCCTTAAGAGGCCGTGCATGAGGAATATGCCATGACTCCATTGGCTCGTCGCCAGCTTCGCTACCATAAGAGGTCGCATAGGGGAAATCCAGCCCCCCCCGAATCCTTCAGCTCCTCGCCGACCCCACCACCTTTAAAGGCTGCCTATGGGGAATCCACCCCAACTCCATCGGCTCCTCGTGAACCCCGCCTCCTTAAGAGGATCCACATGGTGAATCCACCCATGACTCCATATACTCCTCACTGTCCCAACCGCCTTAAAGGCCACACAGGGGGCATCTCCCCCGAATCCATCAACTCCTCACCGATGTCGCCTCCTTTAGAGGCCGCACAGGGTCCATCTGCCCTTGAATCCATTGGCTGCTCGCCGACCCCTCCGCCTTAAGAAGCCATGATGTGGGAATCCACCTCCGACTCCATCAGCTCCTTGTCGTCCCCGCCACCATCAGGGGCCATTCTAGAGGCATCATCCCCTGACTTGATTGGTTGCACGCTGACTCTATCTCCTTAAGAGGCCGCGTAGAGTGAATCCACCCCCAACTCCATCAGCTCCTCGCTAAGCCCGGTTCCTAAAGTGGCCGCACTGAGGGAATCCTCCCCTAACTCCATAAAATCGTTGCCGACTCTTCCATCTTAAGAGGACTCACAATGGGGAATCCAACCCAAACTCCCTCGTCTCCTCACCGACTCTGCTGCCTTAAGAGGACACGCAGGTGGCATCCGCCCCCAACTCCATCGGCTCCTCGCTAACTCCGCCGCCTAAAGAGGACGTGCAGGGGGAATCCGCCCTAACTCCACCAGCTCCTCACTGACTCTGCCGCCTTAAGAGGCAGCACAAGGGACATCCACCCCCCTGACTCCATCAGCAACTTGCTGAGACTTCCACCTTAATAGGCCGCGTAGATGAAATACAACCCCAACTCCATCGGCTCCTCTCTGACCCCAACGCCTTAAGAGGTCACGCAGGGGGAATCCCCCCCAACTCCATCTGCTCCTCACTATTTCTTCAACCATAAGAGGTCAGGGAGGTGCCATCCGCCCCTAACACCATCGACTCCTCGCTGAACCCACTACCTAAGAGGTTGCGTAGGAGGAAGCCACCCCCAAATCCATCAGCTCCTCACCGATCCTGCCGCCTTAAGAGGCCAATCAGGGAGAATCTGCCCCCCAACTCCACCGGCTCCTTGCCAACTCTGTTGCCTTTGAGGTCGCGCATGTGGAATCCACCCTGACTCTATCGACTCCTCTCCAAGCCCACCACCTTAAGAGGTTGTAGTGAGGGAATCCGCCACCGAATCCATCGGATCCTTGCCTACTCCACCGTCTTAAGAGGTAAAGCAAGGGGAAACCAAACCTGATTCCATTTTCTCATCGCCGACCTCTCTGCCTTAAGAGGCCACGCCAAGGGCATCCGCCCTCCGACTCCACCGACTCCTCATCGACTCTACCACCTTAAGAGGCCGCGTAGGGGGAATCTTCCCCTAACTCCATCAGATCCTCGCTGACTCTTCCACCTTAAGAGGCCGCATATGGGGAATCCTCCACTAACTCCATCCCCTCCTCACAGACTCCACCGTCTTAAGAGGTCATGCCGGGGGAGTCCACCCCTGACTCCATCTGCTCATCATTGACCACACCGCCTTAAGGGGCTGCCTAAGGGGCAATCCTCCACCGACACCCTCATAGCCACACCGACCCTACTACCTTAAGAATCCGCATAGGGGGAATCAAACCCCAAATCCATCAGCTCCTCCTCGAGCCTGCCGCCTTAAGTGCTCACACTGAGGGAATTTTCCCCAGACTCCATCAGGTCCTCATCCACTCTGATGACTTAAGAGGCTGCATAGGGGGAATTCGCCAAAGAATCCATTGGCTCTTCACCAACTCCCCATCTTAATAGGCAGCGTAGAGGGGATCATCCTTTGACTCTTTCAGATCCTCACTGACTCTGCCTTCTTAAGATGCCTCGCAGGGGGAATACAACCCTAACTCCATCGACTCCTCAGCTTTCCTTCCACCTTATGAGGCCATTCCGGGAGAATCCACCCCTCCCCCAACTCCAACGAATCCTCGCCACCTCCGCCTTCTAATGATTCCACACAAGGGGCATCCGCCCCCGACTCCATTGGCTCCTCCCTAACTCTGCTACCTTAAGAGGCCGCGCAGGGGGTAACCACCCCCTACTCCATCCATTACTCACTGACTCTACCACCCCCAATCCATTTTACATCTCCAACATCACCAAAAACCATTGCGGAGGTCCCTCCTACACAGCTACAATTCAGCCACATGATTCCTACTTATAGAGATCACCAACCACTATGGAGGTGGTCTCCACAATGCTAGAAGTCAATATAAGGGCCTTTCAGGCTCCGTCCCCCCCATCGTAAAGATGATCCAGGCATCCACTCCTATCAAGCTCCACCACCCCATCGTACCAACACTCCATGCATCCAATCCTTTTGGGATCCATCAACCTCGTCATACCAACATTCACAACTTTCACGCATATCGGGCCCCGCTGTCAAGTTGTAAAGATGCTATAGGCTTCCAGTTGTTCCGGGCTCCACCACTCCATCATTGTAACGCTCAAGGCTTCCACACCTTTTAGGCTCTATCGCCCCGTCGTACCGATTCCCTTAGCATCCCTTCCATCCCGGCTCCACCACCCCTTCGTAGTGACGCTCCAGGCATCCACACCTTCCAAGCTCCATCACCCCGTCATACCGACACTCCAAGCTTCCATGCATTCCAGACTCCATTGCCCCCGTCATACCGATGGTCTAGGCTTCTATGCCTTCTAGGATCCTACTCCCCCAACGTAGCGACACTCCAGCCTTCCATGCCTTTTGGGATCCATCAACCGTGTCATACCAATGTTCATGGATATCATGACTTCCGGGCTCCACTGCCCCCATCGTACTAACACTCCATGCTTTCACGCCTACCAGGCTCCACCACCCCATCGTACCGATGCTCTAGGCTTCCAAGCCTTCTGGGCTCCACCACACCACCATACATACATCCTTGCTTCCATGCCTTCTGGGCTCCACCGCTATGTCATACCGACACTCTAGGCTTCCACGCCTTCAGGGATCCATCACCCCGTCGTGCGGATGTTCTAGGATTCGATACCTTCTACGATCCATCACCTAGCTGGACAACAAGTATGATATCATCCTTCCACCCTTGTGACACTCTCTATCATCCCAAATACTTCATTGGATCGAATGAAGATGTCCTCCCAACATTCTAGACACTAGCTTGTGGAAGCTTCAATGTGAGGTATCCCAGTACAGACACGGAGAATATCCCTACATTTGATCTGGGAATTTTAGGGAAATCCAATCATATAGATTCCCCCCTAATCCCAAACCACCAGAATGGGGTAGAAATGGCCATCCCGCTACTGACACAATCTGTGTGGTTTCACATCCCAGTTGCATGATGTTAAACTACATTACAATCGTGTCCTAGTTTCATTAAGTTAAAATGCATAACAACCATCATCTTGGTCGCATGACATTAAACTATGAGACAATGTATTGGTCACATGACAAAAAACTATAATTTTTTTTGGTCAAATCTATATGTCCTAAAACTGTAGAAACCATGGTCAAAGGTACATGACCTAAAACTACAGCAACAGTGGTCAAAGCTATGTGACTCTAAACGCCAGCCACCAATCGTCCTAGTTACATGATGTTAAACTATGAACCAGGTACAAACTCTATGCCCTTAAAATAAGAACCATTGGTACAAGAAATAAGACCTTAAACTATTTTCAAAACCAGGGTCAGTTAACTTGAGTCCAACTACGTCTTCCCACTGACACGCTCTGATGTGCTATGGTGTAGAACTAGATTGTTAGATTCCAAATGATCATAATCCTAATCCATCTCCACAATTATTAGCATACCTTTATTTGGATCCATGCCTTATTTCTTGTTTGAAGGGACCCCCTAACCATAAATATTATTGGCCTATGGCTTGCCTAATATCCTGGACCAATGCCCGAGAAATCATTGGATGACATTTTTGTGACGGGTATTGGGTTTCAAACATGGTAAGAGGTTGACCATCATTTTTCTATCCTCATTGTATTTTACATGATAGGGAAGTTGTGTTTCAAACACGGTCAACAAATATCCTCTATCGTTGCACCACCATCATTGTTATCCAGATATCAAACACAGTGATTCAACCATTTTTTCACCTCTTTGTGTTTAGGTGGAACTCCAACACCATTGGAGTTACCCTTATGTCCATCTTTTCACATAAAATAAGTGGGATAGTTTCGATGGGATATTTCCAGCCTGACATCTCCATTCCCCTTTTTGCGTTCTTCCATGTGTCAGGAATATCCCATCATCAATAATTGTTTCCCACACCAAGCATGAATCATGTGGGCTTAGTATTTATGGTAGGATGTGTACTAATATGGTTGAGAGACAGAAGAAACCCTCGCCTCACATGACATTAAACTTCATTATCATCCCATATGATGTTAAACTGCATTATAATACATCATGAAGATAAAATGCTCATTATCGTCTTACATGAAATTACACTACTCATCTTCTTCCTACATGACATTAAACATAAATATCGTCCATCGTTACATTAAACCGGTCATTATCGTCTTACATGACTTTAAACAACTCATCTTCGTCCCGCATGACACTGAACATCATTATCTTCTTGTATGACATTAAACTGCTCATCTTTGTCCGTGATTATGTTAAACTACTCATCAACATCCCAAATGATGTTAAACTATAACTTTATCCCAGATGAAATTAAACTATATTATCCTTTGTCATGATAAACTGCTCATTATCGTCCCGCGTGACAATAAACTACAAAATGGTCTGAGCACTGTGACCTTAAAAAAATATCACCACCGTCCTCATTGCACGACATTGAACTATGAGATCTATCCAAACTGAAGGACATAAAGCCACTCAGCACTTGTACTATATGATAATAAACTGAAAATTGGCTGGGACATCCCATCCTTGGCCTAGCCTCAGGTTTCTCGGCCTTTCACATCCCTTGACCCATGTTCTCATCTTAGATTGTGTGATGTTGTGTGGACTCTCTATCCTCATTCACATCGGGATATGTTGTCCATGCCACATATATCCCCTTGAGAAATCACTCCTTCATCTATTATACTTTCACAAGAAAAGATACCACCATTATTTGTGTGTCCCATCATTTGGGCTTCCATCATCATTCTTATCTTAAAGGACCCCCGAATAGTATGAATTCTTAGCCTAAGGGGACTCCTACCATTTCTGGTCAATGTCCTCAAAGATTTTGGAGGTTAATTTGATATAAATCCCATGATGTGAATATGGTGAACGGTTTTTGCTCAAATTGTTTCCCCCATCCCTAGTCCCAAAATACAGATATTGCGTTACAAAAATGGTGAATAGTTATCCTCGATAATCATTGTCATCATGAGGTCTACCACATAATAGGTATGGTGATTCACCGTTTCTACCTATCTATCCCATGCACATGACAATAAAATGAGCATCTACAGTCTGATCTCTATGAACATAAACTAAGATCACCAGCGTCCTCACATCAAGTCGTTAGACTACAAACTAGATTAGACTTTCCATATGTGGCCCATCCTTAGGTCCCTCAGACTTTTCAAGCCCATGTACAAAGTTCTCACATAGGATTGTACGGTATGTAATGAGATTATGTCTTCATTCATGCCAGGTTACTCATCATGCCATATACATCCCTAGTTGAGATACCTTTCCCTTATCTGCATCTTCACCGCATGATGGAAAACTGCACAACATCCCCCAGAACTACATATTTCTGGATTCCCATTATCATGGGATATGTAGGAATGCCCATACATTTCGTATTCGGCTCCATCCTTTCTTCTTAAAACCACGTCTCTTTGGCCCCTTAAACAGAGTCCTCTAGGAGGGAGGGGATGTTATGTGGTATGACCTTCATTCTTCATTAATGTTGTATTTTTAAGAGCCATGGCACGTACCTCCCCCTATTTGGAAGTTCGCCAGCATGCCCAGAAGCAATTTGGTTTAGGACCAAAAGTGTTGGGTTCTACATAGAAATGTTTTTTCAATTGTCATGCCTCATGTTCCCCAATATTTGGGTTCATAAAATTTCACATATGAAAGGATCCCCTAATGGCATGAATGCAAGGACCAAGCGGGGTCCTACCATTTCGAGCCAACAACCCCAATGATTCTTGGAGATAATTTGATACATGTCCCGCGCTGCGAATATGGTCAATCGTAGACGCTCATTTTTTGTTCCCATTTCAGGTCACAAGATATGGAAGTTGTGTTTCGAACACATTCAACAGTTATCCCTCATCGTCAAACCACCCCCATAATTCGTTAAATATGGGTTTCATGATTCAAATCATTTTCCACTTCATCATTTCTAAGTGGAATTTTGATACTCTAGGTATTATCCCTCCGTGTACATTTTCTTGTTAGGAGGATAAAGCCACAATGAGGCGTTATTCAGGGCTCTGCACCGATTTCCCCTTTGCATGTATTGTATGTGTTGTAAATACCTTCTCCACACTTTTTTCCCACATCTAGCATAGCCCATGCGGGATTAGGGATTTAGTTGAGGTTTTCACCAGTTTGGTAGAGTCTCATTTATCAATGGTCAGAGCTCCAAGACCCTAAATCTATGATCTCTCCATGCCCTTTTTGTATGATTTTAAACTGCAAAACATGTTCTATAACTAAGTTCAACTTGTTTCCCATGCTCTTAGGATACATAAGAATTCCTAAACATCTCATCCTTAGGTCTAGCTCAAATTTAACTAATTATCACTTTTTTCAGCATTTTCTGTCCCGAACAATATATGATTACATGGTTTGGCATGTCTGGACTTATGTATTCATTAACATAAGGATTGAAAGAGATACACCATGAACATACCTTTTGAGATCTAGTCCCTCCTACCCTATATTTTATAACCTTTTCTGGCCACTCGTCCCGATGTTTATTTGTTGGAATCGCGGGCGGTGTGATGTGGACCTCATCCTCATTCATGTCGGGTATGCTTTATCACGCAATGCAAAACCCATCTGGAACCTCTTCCCTCCTGTATATGTATGATCCATATGACATTAAACTATTCTGCCAAGTACCACATGACTTTAAACTATTTCGTCTATATTGCACAACGTTAAAACGCATGGTTGGTCCCATCACATGACCCTAAACTGTAACATTATCATATTGTCCACACGACGAAAAACGGAACTGCATCATGGTGTACTCACTCGAGGGGACATCATGTTTGGTATAGGTCACCCATCATACCATTGGTCAATGCCTATATAATACTTGATTCTTTTGGAGACGCCTGGACTCTACACCATAGTTTTGTCATTTCAACAAAAAAACACACACATTCATATTAATGGACAAACAAGATCTTTTAAATGACACTCTTTTTGCTACAAGGGTTAGACCCACATGACCTTATTATTCCAGACACCAGTATCTTACATGAAACCTTCAGAAATACCTATGGCTTGATTCCCATCCTCATCGAGTATTGTAGGAATGCCTGTGAACTTTTCCTCGGGCCCAACCTAACTTTCACTTTTGGTCCCCTAACCGAGATGTTTTCTAGGGATCACATTGTGGTGATATAGATTCCTATTTTCCTTTTTCATGTTGGGTTTTAGTAATTACTTCGCCACCAATCTCACTCCTTCAGTTCTATCTATGGTCTGAGCTCCATGACCATGAACTAAGACCACTCTGTATCCTTGCCTCAAGTCATTAAACTACATGACATATTCTAGAACTACATATGGATTGATTCCCATCCTCATCGGATATATATGAACTCCTAGAAATTCTATCTAGAGGTCTATCCCCATGAATCTAAATTCATACCCCCTCTCTTTATCCACATGGTCGAAAATCATTTTGGAACCCATGGGTTGGCGAGTACCTATATGGTTCTCATTCATGTGGTGTTTTGCAATAGCATCACCATATGCCTCCCTTATATTTTTCCAATCTAGTCTGAGTTATATGACACTAAACTATGATCTACCTATAGGAACTACACGTCGGGTTTGGCTACTTTGCCTCCCTACACACAGTCTATTAAATCAAGCCCTCCCAGAATGTCATATCCTCTGACCAGTATGTTGAAATTGGGAAACCCCATGCCCCTTTTCTGTGGAGGGGGACTCTACTCCCTCTATCTAATATGTCCTATTGTCATACTCTGATGTGTTGTGACCAAGAGCCAGAATTATGCAATTTTCACGGGGGCATTTCCATCGTTCCATGTCTATGCTTCATGAGCCCGTTATTTGGCTCCTTATCCTCTTCCATGTCGGAAGGGACCCCCTTTATGGCCTGGTATCATGCCACACTATCTTACCTACCATCTTGGGCTAACATCCTTGAGGACCTCAAATGAAATTTGTGATAGTTCCTTTGTTTTGAAAATGGTCAGTGGTCGACCCTCATTTTTCTGTCCCAAATCTAGGCTAACATGATATGGATGATGTGTTTCAAACATGGTCAAAAGGTATCCCCAATCATCATGCCACTATCATTGTGGTCTAGATCTTGAGCATCATGATTCACATTTTGGATCTTCATTATGATTAAGTGGAATTCCCACAAACTTTGCATTACCACTTCGTGCATCTAGGTGTGTTATGTAGGGAGGTTAGTTTTATTGGGATGTCATTCACCTAGAGTCCCATCACCCCTAACATGTTCTGTCTTGTGTAGGAAAGTCCAATCACTATTCCTTGTTTCCCACATTGAGAATAAATCACATAGGCTTAGTAGTTTTGTTAAGACGTGTACTGTCGTAGCCACGCCGCACATTCCTTTCATCGTCCCACATGACGTTAAACTGTGGTCTCAGAACTACGTGTAGCTTGATTCTCATCCTAATGGGGTACATAGGAACATCCAGGAATCTTTCCTCGATCCCAGCCTAACTTTCAATTCTGGTCCCTCGACCGGAAAAAACTTTCTCCATGGATACATGGTTTTTTGTGGTCTTCTTATGTCCTCATTCACGTCAAGTTTATGGCTACCACATCACGTGCTCCCTTTCTAGGATATTCCCTTTCCATTCTCGTCCTATTATATGACATTAAACTACATGATCCCACAAGTTTGAAATGTAGGACACTAAACTGTGGTTCTACACTGAACAATTTCAGGATGCCCAATGTTAATCATGCAATGCACCAAATCCCTGGCAAAATAGGATTTCCCCTATTAGTGTTGGCCTCCGTCCACGCCATGGTTAAGAATTATGTTTGTCATGATTCTCATTTTTTTGGGATATGTATCGACTCCCAGGAATTCCGTATTGGGTCCACCCCTAGGGTCATTAACCCTTCAGGCCCCTCGGCCCAAATCTTGGTCCGAGCATTAGGACCTATAAACAATGTTCATTTTCCTCACAGTATGATGCTTAAACTACATGTTTATCATTCTTATTGGCATGTTGAAAAACTACATGTCAATCCAGGTTCTTTATAGTGAGGTCATGTTCGAAAGTATGATTGATCCCTGATTAGAAAGATACACCCACCTAATGTTTTTCCACCATGGTGGCATGATTTCAAGAGTGTTGGACTCCATTCAAACAACCCATCACTCCACACTCTACGCTTCTCATTCCCATTATTTGGACCCTCATCCTCTTTCACCTCTAAAATAATTTTTTAATAGTATATATGATCGGTC
Organism: Viscum album; assembly: GCA_963277665.1. Lineage (NCBI taxonomy): Eukaryota > Viridiplantae > Streptophyta > Magnoliopsida > Santalales > Viscaceae > Viscum > Viscum album. The sequence goes on along the minus strand of OY728160.1, from coordinate 246,672,079 downwards.
TATAGCTCTCCTACTATCCTGGTCCGACATTCTAGAAGACTAATGGGTATCATTTTGAGTCTAGCCCCATGTTTCGAACATGGTTAACGATCAGTCCTCATTTGTTATCTCTGTTTTAGGATAATTCAATAACGATACTATTTATTGAATGTCGTCAATAGTTATCCATCATTATCATGCCACCCTCACAGTTTTATGAATCCTTGGTATCATGATTAACACTATCCACTCCCCTATGTTTGGATTAATTCCAAACACCCCTGGTGTTACCCCACTCATTCACTAGAGAACATTGGAAAGATGACACATAGATTGTTATTAAATAATCATTCTATAGTTGGGCCTCTCCCTTTCATCTAAAAAATACTGAACAGTTGTTCAAACCCCGGATTCCCAAATCATGGTTTTCACTCTTATATTCAGATAGAATGACAAGGTGGCCATCCATTATTTCTCACATCGGGCCCAACCCATGTGTGTTTAGGGATTGATCGCTGTATTATCCATGAATGTAATGAAAATACAATAGACCAAAAATGAATAAAAGAACTTAGGCATGCATCTATCATAAATAATCAAATAATGAATGTTTGTTCAAAACATACATGCATCATAGTACCCGATGATCTACACCTCCTATGGATAGGTTGACGCCATCAAAAGAGTATTGCAACACCACCACCCTCTGACTTGTGGTGTCCAAGATTCATTATTGCCTGTTTGGTTCCTGCTCATCCTCAGTAGCAATGGGGAGCAGTTCATCAACTGCAATCTGGGCCCGCTCCTTGTCACACCAGACGATAGCCATCTTCACGGAGGATTGACTCATGTGCTCTTTGGTCTCCTACATCTAGGAATTTATCCATGATATAATCTCTAATTGCGTGTTGAGGAAATAAGAATTCTCATCTTCATGGATGTGAAGCTATTGAATCTCATTTTCTACCTCTTGGAGCCTATTGATGTTCACGTCTTTTTCTGCTACCAACCCACCCCAAGGTTGTGGTCGTATTCATTAATCTTCTCTACTATGATATCCCGGATAATCTTGTGAGGACGTAGATCATCCACACCCCTAGTACACAGTTCACACAACCAGGACCAAATCCTCCCCATATGGTCTATCCATTTTCCTTGAGGGGTGTCATCAATGAAGCATTTGATCATCTTCCATGACTGGCTACAAACTATTTTTCTATCCTCTTCATCAGAGGTAGTCTCATCCCAGTCTGCAGGGTTGGTAGGATCATATGCTTGAAACACCTCCAAGAATGTGTCAATATGGTTTGTATATGGTGTATGATCGGGTTTGTCCGGACCCATGATGTCTGATAGATCTTCGTCGTTGGATCCCACCTCAATGATCTCAGGCTCTATCCTGTTAACGGTCCCACCAGTGATCGGGAGCACCGCAGCCTGGTAAGTTTGGGAGTCCTCTTCCACAACTAGTGGAATTCCCCTATGAAAGGCGCTACCAGGAGTACCAACCATCTTTTCTGAGGAAGACCACACCATTTGAAGAATTGTGCTTACCATGAGTACACATATGTCAGTTAATGTGATCAATGGGGAGAATACATGAATTCTGTAAAGGAGACACACAGAGATCAAATTTTCATTCTCCCTCATGGGTTGTTTCCATTGGGAAACCAAGTAATTTCCCTATGTATATTTTTGGGATGTCTGGAAACATCATAGGATCCATCTCATGTGTCCTGGCCCCACTGAACGCGGTAATCACCATAACTGCAAGCGTAAATCCCAAAGGCCCCACATATGCATCTACAAGTTGGAGAGAACGAGTTCTGCATATGAGGCCCTCTTGCATAGTTCAAATATTAGTGAGGAGTCCAACCTAACCTAGAAGTAGATCTCAGGGAAGGTACTCAAGGTTTTACCTCGAGATCCTCTACAAACTCTTCATGTTCTGGGTCCAAATCGCTAACTTCACCCTCCACCAATGGGCTCCCTCTACCAGCCTCATCCCCAAAAGGTCTCATCCGATTCATATTGCAAAGGGATGTTTTCCATCAGTTCATTAGACGACTACTGCGGAGGGATCATATAAACTAGAAACACATTTACGTTATATGTCATTGGATGAGGGGCACCCCGGGAGTCCACAAATTCCTCCAAATCGTCCTGGTATTACACCACATCCACCTGGGATTCTACAAATTTATTCCTGACAAGGCCAATTCCCAAAAAATCCATCAAATGATGGTTCAAGTTCTTCCACATCTCGGAAGGGTTGAGGAATTTCTAGTTGACATCCCAGAAGTCCCAAGATTCTAGGAAGACTGAATTCTATGGCATGTCTATATTGTGAAGCTACTTCCCCAGAGCCTAGGTGGACATCGAGCAGATTTCCCATGGTGGCCTCCCCTCCGGATGATTTTTCTACTATGGGACCACTGGGTCCACTGCCATCACTGGATCAGCTCCGACATCCCCTTCGATCGGTGTGATCCTCGCCACCACTATAACCCAGCCACCACGATATGTCGTCACCACCTTCTGCCCCCATATTTTATGTTTGGTAGGAACCCCATCGTTGGCCCAGATGGTTGGTTTCTTCAGCATCTACCCAGGGTAGGCCGCCTCCTAGAATTTTTCATACACTTTCACCGGTCCGAAAATAGTTGTGGGAAGAGGTAACTCATTCCACATCTTCTCATATTCTCATGTGAACATGAGACACATTTTCCTCATCATGCACGAGTGGATATCGTAGTGCACCCCCATGTAGACCCGCAGGGTCAGCCGATGTATACACTGAAATTTCCTAGAAAATCAATGCGGGGTGTACATCTCACAAAGGGGCTCATGGTCCACCAGCACCACCATGACTCCACCCATGAAAGTCCAGGAGGTAGGACAAATGCTCTTTTGTTCCCATGCCGTCATCAGTGAACACACATTTTGGCAATCAGAATGGGTGGAAATTGAACTCGTCCACCTTCCAGACCCAGTTCAGTACCACTTGCATGGTCATCTTGGCACGAAATCTCCCCAAATCATTCATAATGGATGAGCAGAAGTTTGATCCAAGAGGGGAGATGGGGTTCTGATATTTATTGATCCCCTAGACATGTGCCACTATCCACCAATATAAAAGGTGGAATGGACCACATATTCTTTGTGGCTTTATCCCCTTGCTAATATTCCACATAAACTTGTATAGCTCAGTGAGCATTAGGATCCTACGGTTGACCCATCCCCCTATCACCAGCATGGATTCCATGATAAATGTGCTTGGTCGCACACCCATGTTCGTGTATCTCATCAGTAGGATCCAATAACAGATGAGTGCCATAATGAATGCATCCATTCTAACTACCAGTATTTACTCAATACTTACACTGAATCCCCACATCTTCCACTGGCTATCATCTAAAAGACACCAGTATGAGTTCTATTTTTCTCATTGATACCACTTCAAGAATGTCTAAGTCCTCACATGGAACTACCTATTTTCTAGGAAGTTCAATAACATATTGATCCACCATTTTAAATGGATGTCCCTCACTCACTACTTGCCTCTCTCGGCATTAGGTTCATCAATGCCATCCCAAGTAGTGGCATCTGCTCTGGATCCTCCCATGAACCCATGATGGGGAGGAACTCATCATATATTGCCCCCAATATTGTGAACTTGGAGATCTAATGTGGGTCCCATAAATAGATATCAGCCAGTCTATGGTGAAAATGGATGGTATTGGTCCTCAATGACCATATTTTCTGCAACTCAAACAACATCTTCTTCAGGTGATAGATATTGGAGGCCCAAGCCCCCTCATACATGCCCACTCTCCTCCGGTCTTCCCCAAACTCTTCACATGAGGCACCTAACCAGTAGGCCCTGGCCAAGTCATCTATGATGTTGCTTCCCTAGGGAAGATCCAACTCATCAGACCACCCCTTCTCTAGGTTCCTCAGGGATTCCATCAAGATAGTATGGGACAACGAGGGAGTTTTCTCTGGCTATGGTTCCATCCCATCAACATTGTTCAATTGAATTTACAGACAGTTAGTGTTGAGAGGGGTGAATTCCTCCCAGGCATGGTCGTTAGCCGCCCTCAACCACTAGAACACACATAGTGTGCTCCAAAACTAGTAAGCTAGCTCATCTCTACTTGCTTCAGGATGAAAACATTGTCTCTCAGGGAAATGTCATATATAGGTAGCCTTCTGCACAACATGTAGTCCTTCTTGCATTCCGAAATTAGTGCCACCAGGGAATTTTGGTCAGAATGGATTTGTACAAACTCCGTAATACCTTAGATATTCGCCATCTCCTCACTCTAGGAAGCATCCACAAGGACCCCCTGGAAGCCTCTTGGTGAGCCATTCAGTTTTTGAGGTTTTGATGATTTTGGTTTTGGTTCATGAAGATCTTTCATAGATTGAATTCATGATGATCGTTCATGAAGCTCGATCCCAGCAAAGAAATCATAGAGCCCTACCCCAAACGTTAGACACAAGCCACAGAGCGCACTATCGCGAAGTCAAAGACTCAATATGCACCGTGAAGAAGAGTGCTCGATTTGTGGAGAAAAATCACGTAGTGTGAGGAACTTCATGAATTTAGAGCACCAAGTTCCAAAATGCCGAGGTGGGATAAGGAAAATGTGAGGTCATACACCCTATTTATATACGATTATCCCTTCTGCTTCGTGGCATGTCCAACCACAGTGGGCATTGTGGTGCTCTCAACCAACGCACCACCCCTTTTCCTCTTGACCCCCCTTCACAAGCCCTCTTCGCGATTGGTCAAGGAGTTTCAGAGAGTAACCCTCAGACATTGACCCTCGCATTCTTCTCAACTACAAGTATCTGGGAGAATGTTTTGGTGCCCAAATTAGGGAAGAGGAAGAACAAACATACATCCATTGGGGTGGGCACATGAAGTTTGTTCATAGAGCCCCACATCATCACTGTCTGTGCGAATCTCCCCCCATTGTGAAGCCACTGCAGAGTAAGAAAGTGGGAGGATCTGTGAACCCATTTGACATTTGAAAAGCCACCACAAAAAAAGATGCAGGAGGAACCACAAACCATCTTCATGTTTGCGACACCGCTGTGGAGTAAGGAGGTGGGAGGCTGCGCAGTTAGGAAAAAATGCCACCTGTCTTCATGCCCAGCATGATATGCTTCATAGAGACTCTTTCCTATAAATATAAGGCTCTACTCAAGCCCAAATGATGGATTATCTGACCTTTTTTATTCTTATCTACCAAATCACAATGCAATTTCTGCACTGCGAACCATGAGCTCTTCACGTAAATTTAGCATCGCGATGTGCCTTTCCATTTTTGTGAATTCAACCCATCTTCAAAGAGGGATTCCTTTCGTAGATCCCATAGGCCTCCACGAAGGAAGGGAATCCCCAAGGGGACTCGCGTCTTTGTTGAGCACTTATGCTTCGCGAGATACCCTCCTTTCACATGTGTCCCAAATGCCAATATGGTGTTATTGTGCTTCATGAAGCACATTTCTTCACAATGCTACACTTCGCAGGGCACCGTTGCTTCTTGAATCACTACATAGTGAAATAATTCCCACATCGCGAAGCACATCCCATATGTACCTATGCACCATTCCTAGGCAGGACCACTTCTCTTCGTGAAACATACCCCTTCGCGAAACCCCTCCACTACATGGAGCATCAGAACTTCACGAGGTTTCTACCTATAAACCCTTTCTTCCACAACTAATCTTCTTTGGAAACCCTCTAGGTTTTCATGATGTGATTTCAATATCCCCTAGACAGTGATTCCCATTGCATTTCTTAGACTTTTTCTTCTTCTCATAGGCATGCTAACTTCTATTACTTTTCGCATAGAAACGCAAACGTGGTCCCCTTAATGGATCACTCCACAATACCCCCTTGCCACGACATTGTTGATGCATTCCCTTCCCCAAGGGCAGGTGGGTATTAGTTTTGTATGTCATAGGGGAGTGGAGTGAACCTGCCTCATCCGAGTTGCAGGACATTAAACTTCCAAGCACCATCGTCTGCAGTACATGACATTAAATTGTGATAATGACGCTTGCATCATACGTGGGGCGCCCCATATCAGACATTCTCTATTCCCACTGGTCTCCAAGGTGGTGATATATTCCTCACATGGAATGAGATCCACTTTTTTGGAGCGGTGTCTGTTCATGGGAAAATGGAATCCACCTTTGTGTAAACCCCTATCCTTTCTTGCGAGAGGCAGCATCACTGCTCCTATTATCTTCTTCATGGAAAAATATTAGAGTGGGGGGATTGTCTCTTGAACCCTCCTATCTTCTGTGCCAAATACCTCTCCCTTTGGGCTTTATCGCCACTCAGGCCTCCATTATGGAGTAAGTCCCAATCTCCATCTCCATAGGCTACTAACCACGCGTAAGCCCCTAATTTCTATGGTGGTTGTGAACCATGCATAAGACCATGTTTCCTCTTTGGGACTCTAACCATGTGTAAGTAACATTAAACTTCCCAGGGAAGAACCATTTTTTACATGATCATCTAGTCTATGTTGCTTCTTTGATTCACACTGTGAATGACTCATGTGGGGCTTGAGTAATCACAAACCATCACATCCTTTCTATGATTCCTTAGTATGTAAGCCTCTGACCATCCCGATCTATATGTTCATTGATCCTTGCCAAGCCAATGTATATAGGAAGCCTCCCTAAGGATCAATCCCATCAACTATTGTTCCAGATCCTCTTCACATTATCTCACCAACACCATTATGAACTATCCAGACTTTGATCCTTGCCAAGGAAAGGTACGTAGGAAGCCTCCCTGAGGACAAAGCCTAACAACCATTTGTCTCGACCCCCTTTACGTTGGTTCCTCAATACCCATTACATACTACATGTACATTGATCCTTTCCAAGGAATGGTACATAGGAAGACTCCCTGAGGTTCAATCCCAAAACCCATTGGTCCAAATCACATCACATCGGTCCACCCCGACCTCCATGACGTTAAATTATACCCTCCTTTTTGTCCAACAGGATGTTAAAATCTACCAGTTTAAACTACATGGGTTTTTATCTCTATCTCCTAGACAAGGTATGGAGGAATCCTCCTTGAGGTCCAACACAAATCAATGATAAGCCGTTCTGCTCCACGATGAGCGGTATCTCATTGTGTTCCCAGACCAGTGGTAAGTTGTTGTGTTTCTTACCCAGCGGTAATCCATTGTGATCCCAAATTGATGGTAAGACATTGTGATACACAACTGACAGTAACCCATGGTGATCCCCAATCGAGGGTAAGCCATTATACCCCAATCGACGGTATGATGATGTGATCCCCATCCAGCGGTATGTCGTTGTTGCCCAATTCATTGGAACCCATATCTCTAGTTAGTTCTAGTGGTGTCAGACCAACCTCAGGCTGCTAACCGCACGTAGGCCAGATTATATCGTTAGTTCACTATCCCTTACGTATACCCTGATCCTATACCCAAAGTATACTATATGGATTTTGATTCAGTACCATGTGGATACGTAGGATGTCTCTTCGAGCCTTAAGCCTATCATCACTGCCTCCCTTGAGTCGACTCCTTCTCATTATCCATCCATATCACTTAACCATCCATTGTCCATTTCGATTCTTACCCAGGATTCCAAATCCCGGTGAGATGATGTCAATTCACCTCTTCACTGCTCTTAATAGCACCTGGGTAACTAACCAAAAGTTTTCCCCAATATCAGTGATCACTCCAGGGGTTGCACCCATCTGATCTACCCTAGTCAGAGTTTTGATCAGTCTGCTCCGCCTTCTATAGGTGGTAAACATGCATCATACACTATGTTAAACATGGGAAGCTGAGGAAAAAACTCAGAGAAATGACTATGGAATATAATTTCTCACATTAGATATGGGATTCCTTAGGTTTCCATGCCCTTGAGAAGCCCTATAATAAGGGGAAGAAACCTAGACGCGATAGTGTTCCAGCATCCAGTCATACCAGTGATGTCCAACTTGACTACTCCAGTGACCTAAGGGTGCTACCCTGACTAGACCCCCAAAAATTTGCTAATAGAAGCAGTGTAATTAACTGACCTCCATGAAGACATTGAAATAGGAAGTACTTCTCGAATAATGACTTAATCATTACGTGAGACTCGAACTAGGTGACAAGTATTGAGGAGGAATCCACCGAATAATGAACCGACATTCCAAAATCCCATTTAGATCAAGTAAAAAATGTCCCTGAATAATTAATGGATGTTGCCCACTTTTGGAATGCGAGAATGTGGGGAAATAGTCAGTGTGTTTGTATCCTCCGAGACAGAAGGATGTGCATAAACTAACAAAATAATCGAAAACATAGATAAAAAGGGCATAAATTTTAACATTAATTATAAAATATATTGTAATAAAAAAAATAAAGTACTTAAATATTTATTTATTTGGATTGTTGTTATAGGAGATAATTCTTCTAAGAATTTATCATAAAATAAATATTCAAGATATAATAATCTTTGTTTCTATAAGGAAATTAAAAATATTATCAAATTTCTCATGGATAAGGAACTATAGAATCTCTTATGAATCTCACATTAAATTATAATTAACTAGATAATGTGGAAAATAATAGTTCTACTTCTTCTAATAATACATTTTGTTCATATGAATACAATAGTTCTTTAGTTTATTTGATGAAGCGTGTAGGGTTTCTTAGTTTATAGGAAGTACAAACATTATGATATCTAATAAACATGATATTTCTCAGAAAATAAATTCAAATGAAAATTAAAAAATTTCTACAAATACTACTACTATATTAGATAATTATAAGTACTATTAAATAAATAAATATGAGAAATAAACTCATTAAAAATATAATAAATATTTTTAGTTTAGGAAAAATGGTATGAAAATGATATTGTAGAACTATGCTCGAATTGAAAACCTAATAAATATATAAAAATGGTTGTGAAACTGAATTTAGAGATTTTTATTTTCATATTGATCTTTTTCATGTTTACCTATAGAAGGGAAAACATTGATAATATGTATAACCAAATCAAAATTCATATAAATATTTCTATACCATGTTTTTAAAAAAAATTCTTAATGACTACATTGTTCCAAAGATGCTCTATTTATCACTAAATGTCAGTGTGGGGGAATTTGGAAGAAAAAATGTTCTTTTAATATAGTTCATATATTAGGATTTCACAAATCCTATTTTTCACATAATATTACATTTTATCAATATTATTTTTTTGAAAAAAATGTGAATTTATAAAAGATAACTTTTAGATATTACCAGACCAAATAATGTTTATGATCTGAAATGATAATGATAATTTTCCTGAAAATATGGAATGTTCCAACTATAAAAATAGTATGAATAAGGACTATGTTTTCATAAAACACATAACTAGAAAAATTATCTTATTTAATATGATCATAAAGATTATGTTCGTAAAGTCATAATGAGACATAACACTCAAGAAATAATTTTTTAGTGTAAAATACAATTTTCATCTTCGAAAATCATTGATTTGAATTTTTTTAATTGTTATATGACATAAGAATTTCCTTATATGAATATATCATTTATTTTGTGAGTGTTACATTTGTTACATTAAGAATTATATATAATATTTTCATAGTTATAGTATTGTTTTTATTATGTATACTAATTTTTATGAGAATATTTATACACTAAACATAGAAGAACAAAGGAGACAACATCTACCATATCTTAATGCAATGGATGATCAATATTTGTTAGGTATTTGAAGATTATGATACTATAATCATATAACTCTAACTAATTTATGTAAGACTATGATTGTAAATGATCTATCAGAATATTGGTTTGATACTTCTGTGGTATGTGATCATTATCAATTTAAAAAGAAACCTTGGTCATTTTTTAAAAGCATTAATGAAGTGTCCAATTATGATTCGTTATATGTAGTTCACATGGACTTATTTGGACCTAAAAAATATAGGCATTAGTGGATAAAACTCTTTATTTATTTTGTTGATGATTACACTATATAAAAATACTTTTATTTTATAGAAAAGAATTTTGAATAAATTTTTTATTATAAATGTTTTATTGGAAGAGTTAAATAGAGAAACACATCTCGTTGATAACTATTCAAAATGATCATGGTGTAAAATTATTAACTTCTTAATTAGTATTTTTTTAGTAAAATAGTTAATATACCTATATTTTAGGAACCTAGAACTCCAATGGAAAATGTTGTAGACTAATTATGATATATAGTTATTCAGGAGTTTAAAACAACTATGATATTTGAATAATCAATTAGTGAGATTTAATATAATATTGTAGTTAATACATTCATTTATACTACAAATTTATTTTTGATTGTACAATTTATTAAGAAAAAATTGTATTATTTGAAGACTGGAGGAAACCAAAACATTCTTTCATCAATGTATTTGGATATAAAGCAGTCATTAGGACTAATAATGATAACATATATAAATTTTCATTAAAATTAAATGATGGAATATTTTTAGTTTATTCTACAAATATAATTTCTTCAATTGTTTTTAATAAAAACACATATACTATTTATAATATATTATTTTTTATTCTTTATGAAACTAAACCAATTGTTACTTGAAAACCTAAATATATATATTTCGATGTCATTAAAACAAATTATTATCTACATATTTAGATAGTTATTATAATGAGAGAAAAACTGAATAATATATTTCTAATGTTATACCTCAAGAATAATTTAAACATATTATTTAAGGAAAATGTTTTCAAAAATATTTTTATTCCTTTATTTCTTCATAATAATTATACTAATAATATCATTGCTGATGTAGATCAACCAGTTTGAACTATACGTTCATTAAGATGTGAAAATCAACATCGATCGTCTTTATCTCAATTCAATACGCATACTTTGAATGATTCTTTAGTTAATGAATTTGGGAAAAAATTTAGATGATCTAAAAAAATTAAGAAGAAAATATTTTTACGCTTAGGATGAAATAACTAATGAAATTTTTTCAAATTGAGTAGAATGTTTTTTTTGGAACAAATGTGAGGATTATGGATTCATATTTAGAAATAAAGCTATATTTTATATAATGATAAAATCTATAAGGGGTATAGAATATGAAGAGAACTATTCACTGATAAAAATACATGAATCAATTCAAATACTATTAACTTATGAATATTTCTTGAATTTAAGAATAATCCAAATGGTTATAATGTGTTATTTTCATTACGGATATGTATAGTTATAAATTTATGTTGAAAAAATATCTTATTTTTTAAATAAAAAACATCTAGAACATGTTTTTAAAGTAAATAAGGAACCATAAAGACTTAAAAAATCACCTAGATCTTGGTACAACATATTATCTGTATTTTTTATTGAAAAAAATTTAGTAATGGGATATTTGGATCCAACAATTTTTTAAAATTATGTTTTTAAAAATATTTTTATTGTACGCGTCTATGTTAATGACATTATATTTGTTTCAACAAAAACATATTCAAAAAATTTATTTGAGGATCTTATGAATTCGTAGTTTTAATTGAGTATGATGGATGAGTTAATAAATTTTTTTGTTATCAAATTTAAAATAAAAAATTAAGAAAATTGATATCTCAACATATGTATATAAAAGTATTCATAAGAAATTTTTATATAATATTTATAAAAGTATCAGTACTCCTATCATTGCTTCATAATACTACAGATGTTAATAAAGAGGGGAAGCCAATATACCAGTAGATCTTTAGAGGAATAATAGTAATTCTACATTACATAATAGCTAGTCATCCAAAGGTAATATTTTTATATACTCTTATAATCTTGATATCAAAAAAATCCAAAATTGTCCCTTCATAAATATGTAATATGAATATTTTTTTATCTTAAGAAAAAAAGGATTTATGTTTATTTTAATCTTCTTGAAATTATTTTACGTTAATAAATTTTCCAAATGTTGAATTTTGTGGATATATAATGGATTGAAAATTTATATACAGAAACTTTCATTTATTTGTAGAATCCTCAGGTAGTTGTTCCATTATAAAATAACACATAGTAGAACATTCGACACTAGAAGTTGAATATATGGATGATGGATGTTATTATTATCATGTTTTGTGTATGTGGAATACACTCACTAAATATGGAAGGAGTTTTAGTAGATATCAAATATTATGATAAAAAAATGTGACACTACATTATGTCTAAACCCAAAAAATCAATCATATTCTAGGAACATAGATATAAGACAACATTTCCTTAGATATCACTAATAATAATGAGAAATAATATTACATTTTATCAGAAAAGAAGAAAACATATTGATATTATTACTAATAATCTTATTTAAAAAATATCTAAATACATTTATTAGAAGATAGGAATGATCGATATCAAATTTTCATTAAAAAACACCATATTTTTGAATTTCATTACATTAATGAACTCCCTATAAAATTGGAAGTATATATGTACAGATTTTGTAAAAATATTTTTTTCTAAAACTTTTTTTAGTAGTATTTTCAATTTTCTATAACTTTCAATTTTTTGACCATATTTTTAGGTTTTTATAGATTCAAACATTAAATGAATTTTTTTTCAGAATCAAATTTTTATTCAGTAATTTGTCAGATTTTTTTTATAAATTTTATCATATTATATTAGAGTTAAAAAACAATTAAAAATAGGTCACTCAATAAAAAATCAATATAAAATATTAATTTATATTATGTAAGCTATTCTTATTATATTTTAGTTTTTGAAATTGTATATTAAATATAACTTTCAGTGTTATTTACATAATTTTAATTTTTTATAATGATTATTTTGTTAAAATATTAAATGTTTCTATAAAAATATTATTTCGTATAATGATAAGGGGTTTTCATATAAATATCATCAATATTTATAATACGTTCTTAAATCAATCAGTTATTTATTGTCAATATTATGATTAAAATTTTGGTTTCAATATGACCATTTAAATGTTTAGGAACATGAATTGTCACCACCATGATTAGATATATGAGTGGTATACCACATTTCCCACATCAGTTTATTTGTAATTCCTTCTCCACTCTCAACTCCATTTTTATTACAATGTCTAATACATTAGGATTCATCTGATTAGATTCATCAGTCTGAGTTTCAATATTTGTTTCAGTATGATGAAAAATATAGAATAATTTTTGAAGTAAGATGTTTAATGAGAAATGTTGATCAAGAAAACTGGGTATGATTAATATAATTTTATTCTAAAAGGGTCATTATTTTCCATGGTTGGGGAAACATATGTGTTTAAAAAGAAAAATTTGAGAAAATTATCCATAAATTGTAATAAAGTATAATAGTTGGTATAATTTATAATAGAATAAGATTCTGATGTTAATATTTTTATAACTTTTGGTGAATTTTTCTAGTTAACATATCAATAATTTACTCAGTTAGTAGAAGTTAAAATATATAGTGAATAATTTCTCTACATAAGCATCCAAAAATGATCTTGTGAGATTTGTAGGACAATAGAGGAAGTGTCTTTGTTTACTTCATCTAAAATGATCCAACAAATATTTAATATATAGTCAAATCAGATAGTTTTTTATCTCTGGATGCAAGGATACATGATCCTAAGATAAGGTTACAAAGATAAATTGAATTTCCTTCAAATTTTATTATTATAATTTCTTGTTAACATGATGAAAAATAATCTTGTGATATTTTTTTTTCTCTCTCTCTATTGAATATATTATGAAGTCAGCAATGAGGTAAATAATACTTATGTTCCATTTTTTTATTAAAAAATTAAATAGTAAGGAGAGTTTTCAAATAATGATTCAAGTATATTCTCTAGGATAAAAGAATTATACAATTATATAATAATAAATTTAATTGATGAAATTTGTTTTTAATCCTATGTTGACGAATTTTATTAAAAAATTGGACAAAATGTTTTCCAATATTAAACATGTAAAATAGAAGGATGTAATGAAAGAAAAGAGGATGCATGAATCCTATCATCAAAACATTTAGATGAAATATATATAATTGTATAATTATGAATTTAGAAATATGATGGCTCATAATTCCCAAAACAATGAAAGGTATACTACTTTTTGTCTCTATAAAGATAATGTTATAGATTTAATGGTCTGAACATCTGGTGAATTGAATGAGGTTGAGAAGAATAAGAAACAAAGTAAAATATTAACTAAAGCTATATTGATTGTATGATAGATTAAAATATATTAAAAACAATATCAAGATCAAACAAATTCAGTCTCAAATTTATCAGTGGTCCAAATTGATCCAGGTTATATAATAATTTCTGTAGACAATCAAACACTTCAAGATCCACCGACACCAGACAATTTATTGTTATTTTTAATAAATACTATTTGCATTACCATTGATAAATATGGGAAAGGAAAACATGTTTTTAAAGAAGTATGAGTTAAAATATAAATTCATGGATTATATCCAAAAATAATAATGAAATAAGTTTGAAAGATGAAATAATATTTTAATCAGACAGATAGTACTGGAGTTATATGAATATAATGATATTTGAAAATAAAATTATAAGGACAATAAGAAAAAGAAAAAGAAAAATATGAGGAAGAAGTTGAATAAAAAAATGAAGTAGAAATTTAATCTCAATATTCATTATCTTCTTCATAAATTTTTATATAGCCTAATAAGAACCCATTTTTATAAGAATTTACTTATGATAAATCTTTCTCATAGGAAAAAGAAAAACAATTTCTGCATTCACATAATAAATTATTAGATAAGGATGATAATAATAGAGAAGATGATATTATGTAAGTATAAAATGATATCATAATTCAACAAAAAGAGAATTAATATATCTAAATATCCTGATAATATATTTTATAGGCTTCATCAGAGTCGTATGTCTCATTGACCACATAATCATAGAAGAGTACATATTACATTTTTAGACTCTAAATGAATAATACACTCAATGCAATTATTACTTAATATTTATGCATGGTGTAAATATATTAAAAATGTATTAATAAAAGTGCTAATAATTGATGTTTTTTCTGACTAAGTTAATAAAAATGTGGCTGAAATCTAAACATCCAAGGGCCAGAGTATGCCTTAGAAATGAAGATTTAATTGGATTGTGAGATGGTCAAGGGAAGATGATTTTGACTTGGAAAAGCATGATAACCACTTTATTGACGTGAATAATGTTTCAATTAAAATTTAAGATTCTTTTTTAAATTTATATAATTATTTCTTAGATTGGATAATGTTTTTTGATCAATTCAAATGTATGAATGATTATCTAAATGAGTTAATCTAACAATTGAAAAAAAAATTAGATGTTGAATGAGAAAATTATCAGGTTATGATATTTTGAGGATTATTTTTTGATGTTGAGAGAGGAAAAAAATATTATTGGTGTTCTTGAATAATTGTTTCAATGTTCATGGAAGAAAATCAGGGACTGTCAGAAATATAGTAGATGACAGTCATGCTGGAAACTTCTCTAACCAAAGACGAGAGAGGCTGTGATTATAACATCTTGAGATTCTATGATATATATTCATTAAAATTAATTTGTATCTTGAGTTAAATGAAATATAACATTTTTCATACATTATTCACAACACCATTTTTATCTTATATTGCACATAATATCATGTTTCTTAGATAACTTGTGTTATATGCAAGGATGAGTCCTATAGAACAAAAATATACTATTAATTTTATTTTTACGAAATTATAGTTATCACATATTAATTTCAATGGATGGAATGAATAATCTTAACTAAATTATGATAATATGGGTTACACATGGTTATAGAATAAATTAATTAGTAACCAATTAATTATAAATGATAAATAAAAAAATTTAATATAGAGGAAATGTATTTATAAAACAATATTTTTATGCACCCAAAGACATTTTATGTTAATAAATTAAATTATTCACTATTATTGGATGATAATTTTAATATATATGTATATATAATGATAAATATAATTTTTAACATTCATCTTATGTGTTCTCTATACATGATATAAAAATAAATCCAATTTTACGCATAAAAAGATTAATTTTTTAATACAGATTTGTAGCCTTTTGATGGGGCACTTATCTTAAAACTAAAATTTGACACTTTTATTTACATTAATTGAAACAATAAACATATTTTTTGAAATATCTATGTCTAAATTATTTTAGGGTGATTTATGTTGATATTTTTCTTGGAATTTTCATTATTTGACGAAAAATGGAAAATACTAAATTAGAATTGAAAACATTATTTTAATCAAAATACATTGAAATATTAAATTATATTTTTAACAGGGTTTAATTTAAAATTATGTTAATCATACATCTATTAATCCAATTATGGTCATTGAAATTAGTTTAATATTTATTTTGGATCTAAATTTTTTTAGGCTTTTGATCATATTTATATTAAAATCATGCTTTCACTTCGCATCAACTAGACTGAATTAAATTAAATTTTGAGACATATATAATATGAATTTAAAAATATATTTAATAATTGAAATCAGAATTATTTACAATGTATAATTCGTTAAAATTAATTTTTTACAAAATTTATTAGTGAAATCAATAAAAATTAATTACAACGAGAGAGGTACCAACGAGTTTACTTAGTGGTTAATCCTAAAATATAAGGTCTTAAAAAGACGCAAAACTTGTCCAACACCTAATGTATAGAAATATTTATACCCTTATGATACTATTATCATTTGTTTATTTTTTTGGAAACTATTCCATAATATTTAACAATATAATTAGTTAAATAATAAAAAATATAGAAAATATACATTTTTTCACCTATTTTTTATAATAATTTGTTGATAGGTAAAAACTATATAGGTTTTATTATAAATATTAGATTAAAAAAAGTGGTTATTAAGTTAAAATATCTCTCAATTTAATTGAGTATTAATAATAAATTTCATTGGATAAAAATCATGTTACCTTAATGAAAATAGAAAATGAACAATTTTGGTAACTTATGATTTAAGGGTAAAATGTTTAAAAAATGAAAGTCATTTATTTGTGGGAGGTTTTTAGGGAAAAAATAATCACTATACACAAATATTATTAAATTTTTGAGACAAATTATTTTAGGTAGAACTCCTAATAGTAATTACTTTTTATTATTTACAGGAATGTCACTCCTCCTCAACTATTAAAAGGCACTCCACCCCTTTATTCATACAGTTAAAAAAATTTCTCTTCCAAAAAAGCCAATATAACTATATGTGATTTATACTGTAAAAATTGAATCCTCAAACTAGGAATAAATAAATACATTCTTGGTTATAGAGAAATCATATGGAGGAAACACTAAGAAGAGCTGATGTTCTTCAAATTTATTTTAATTTTTTTATCTCCACCACCATTGATTATTCTTCAAACATTCCAATAAAATATTATAAATATCCTCATCATATGGAGACATTTTTTTCTTTGGTATTACATAAATCCATACACACTTCTATGAAATGGGTTCCGAAATCATTATCCATGTGTATGGTGGACTACTACCTTGCTAAACGATGTCGTTTGTTTTTCCATTACCACCTATAATAGTTGGGAATAATGCTGTAAATAATTTTTTAATATGATATTTATGATATTTATTACATAATCTTATATTTTTATTATTTATATCATATAAATTATTTTTTATATTCCATTTTTAAATGATACCGTATCATGAACAATGTATATAGAAAACTATGGCCTCACAATGCAATGTGAAACATTTTTCACTAAAACATTTCACATAAGGTAATACCGGTAACTATAATGAAAGTTATATGATTTAATTGAAATTATTACAAAATGAAATAGAAAATGTATTTATGGATTATAATATATCATTTCCTCTAACCATTTCACAAACTGATTATGTTATAAATTTTTCATGGACGTACGCACTACCACCACCTCGAAGTTATGTTATTCCATTTAAATCACAATAATGATATATAAAAAAAATATATAATTACCTATAATGTTATTTATTGTATAATTTCACTAGTAAAGATAAAATATTACTTATATTATTTCCAAAACGATCATTGAAATATAGAAATGTTACTCATGCATATGTATGCCAAACCCATTCCATGATAGTAATGTTCGTTCATTTTTATAACAGTAATTAATTAATGGATTTAAATGTATTTTTCTTATAAATATGATAATATTTTCCTAGTTATTAATCTTGATATGTTGAAATAATGACATTTTTACAATAGTCGTCCTACCTAAGTAGTTTGTGACACACTATACCAAATTGTCAAATCATCCGACATTAACAAATTGATAAAGAAACATTATTTAACATATTTATAGAAAAAATAAAATTAATAAAGAAATTTAAATAATTTTCATGCTATTATATTACTAAGATATGATTATTATTCTGGATGATAAAGAATGAATGTGATGATTCAGACTTAAGGTGAGGGTTTTCTCATCTCACTTTTATTTCTATGAGATATATACAATATTTGAACCTTATTTTTTCATGGTATATATACTTTTAATTAATATATTTTATTAATCTTATAAATATATTTATGGGTATTTAGATATCTTTTTTGGGTATCTTTTTATTTGTGTTTTTAGTATTCGATTTACCAAAGCAGTAAGTGATTTTTGTCACTATTTTTTTTCTTTGAGATGTTTGTTATGTTATACAACTATATTATTTAATGAGGTATATATACTTCTCCATTGGAAATATATATACAAATTTTCATTATTATCAAGATATTATATGTCTCATTTATTTATATTTATTCATGGGGATTATGATTCAATGATATAAATGTGGTAAGAGACTTTTGTTACAATCTAATAATTTATTAGGTTTGTCAATAAGTAAGTATATGATTTTAAAATATTATTATTCAAATGAATAATTTTATCCTCCTATAATTAATTATATTTTAATGAAATAATAACTTTCCACACTCTTTTATACTTAGAGTAATTTGTAAAAAAAAATCCAAAAAATAGGACATTACATAATTCTTCGACCAGAAATATATTTTCTTCAGGAAACAAGTATTAAAGAATATTTTAGATAGTGTTGTTCAATGATGAATAATAATTTTATAGAATATAAATTTCAATGAATTCATAGAAAAATTAAATTATATTTTTCCAAGGTTGTTTTCAAATAAAATTATTTTCAAAATAGTTTATATTTTAAAATGCAATTTTCAAAATGAAAAGGATATTTTCCTCAAAATAATTTTAATGATAATTTAATGGTATTTCCATTCAGTAACATGATAACCCATTATTCATAGTTATCCACCACTGGGATATTTTTTATTATAACCATTCTCATTCTTTCTCTTAATTGATTTTGATTGTTTCAAAAATATTTTTATAGAACCCAATTCCTTTTCACAAGATAGTTATCTCTCGAAGATATTATCATTGATGTAATTTTTCCATGGGTTAATATTTATTAAAAGATATTTTTATGGAACTATTTTTTTTCAAATAGTTAATCATGTTCTATGTATAATATATTTTGGGTCAATGGGTTATAAAAAAATTAAATCTATATATTCATTATTAATAATTCAGATCATAGATATTATAAATCACAAGTGTACCCAAATAGCATTAGGTGAGCCAATTATATCTTAAATTATGGGTGATCCTTGATAGATATCCAATTCATTGGTTAAATATTGTATTATCAAAATAATTATATTTTATTTTTTATGTTTATTTCAATTTAAAGGTGTTTTAAGGGTTTTATGAGATGATGTTCTATGAAACCAATGTGTTTTCTCTATGATTTCAATTGGTTTGAAACTTTTTCTAGGATCTAGATTTATATCACATGGTTCATGATTATTGATTTTGATAAATCTTTTATTTTTCAAATTTTTATATATGATGATCCAAGTATTGATGGTTATGATTTATTTTACGATTCCATCATGCACAATGGTTATATAATCATACCTTTATGCACACTAGGGATCTATAATTATAAATGCATATATTTTCCCTTAATGATAATTTGATAGGAGCCTTATTGTGTTTCATCTTTCTCCATGATTAAATAATGAAGTTTAAAGAGTTATGTGTAGCAAGTATTTCATATGGATGATGATGTCTTTATGTAAAAAAGTGTAGTTGTGTTAAGTGGGGAAGATTCTCAATTAATGTCTGGTGAATTAATTATGTATGAGTTATTGATAATTCTATTTGAATATAAATCCTTATAGTCCTCGAGGTTGTAAGTGGTCTAATATTTCATTTTTATGTATAATGGTTTAAATGAAACATATTATATCATAATAGTCAAAATCATATATGTAAATGTAAATTTTATGATTCCTATATAGGATCTGGGATTACATGTGTAGATTTGTTATAGTAGGTATCAACGGTTCGTTCAGATAACATTGGAGAAGAGGCGGTATTCATGAGAGGCATATTAAGAGATATGGATACCAAAATATGAATATATTACTATGGATGATAATAATTTAAAATCCATAAAAACCTTATTTGATGGATTTATATTGTAATTATTTATTTTTATTAACGAAATTTTATGAGACATTTTATTGGGTTGATGAATTTGTAAAATTTCAGTTTAATGTGAAGTATTAGTTTACTTTTTGTAGAAATAAGTTATAATGTATTGAGAAAATTTTAGGTTCATGTGATCTTTGATATTAGGGTAATTATGGGAACATAATAATTATCATATAGATAACAACATTAATAAACAATGATTTTGTGATGTAGTCACTAATGTTACTTCAAAATAACATCTCCATCTTGTTTGGCTTGAAATTTGGAAGCTATGAGATAACCCTTCAAGTTCAAAAAAACTTTAATTTTGCAGTTATTGAGGTTATTATAGATATATGGTTATGGAATGATTTATTTTCATCATTGGTATTACTATATTATTTTGATGACTACATTATCATATTATGTTTAGTTTATTTTGGGAATTATCTTACCATTTTCTTACCATTTTGGTTTAGGTTAGATCTTAACGATAGGTGGACTATCTGGTCATCTCATTTATGGTTATTTTGTATTTAAATTTTTTTTAGTTACTTATATGGTAAAATTTCATCATGAACACTCATAAACTGGAGAAAAATATGATAGTGTTGTCTAAAATAATTAATATATGAAATTTTACTTTTCATATTAGTGTATTTCATTGTGTTTTCAATGAATATGGTGAATGAATCATTCCACTATAGTAACAGGATCATGAAATAAAATTTTATCCAAAAAAATATTTTTTGTTGATATTAATGACCCTTTACATAGCTATTTTCTGGTTGTTTTATTTTCATTTAAATTATCTTGATCACATTTTTAAGCCCTCAATATTAGCCCACAAGAATCAGTATTCACTTCCAAGTCCATCTTTTTAATTGTCTTCAAAAGTTCTCCCTATTTGAAATCCTAGTTATATGTAACATTGGGTGGCCATTACATTTCCCATATTACAATTTTAATTTATTTTTTATTTTATTATTATAATTTTGGTTTCAATAAATTAATTTAAAATTTTCCCATTCTTGGTAACAAAGAGTATTTTCTAGGGAAAAATCATTTTATGGTGGTAGGATGTAACATCCCATGATTTTAGGAAATGAATTAATTAAAATTCATTGATATATTTCATTACACCCAATTTATTTTTTACCTTTAATTATACACATCACCATGTTTATTTTTCATTATATATAACATCAAAATTCATTGATGAAATTTGTTATAGGCAACACCAAGTCTTACTAGACCACAATACACATTTGATATTATTACTTACCATTATTTTTATCACCATGATGTTGGATTTTAGGGAATGAATAATTTTATCTAAATAATAAAAAATTTACACAAGTTTAGATAATTATTCATTGGATACCAATTAATTATAATTTAATATAAAAAAGTGAATATAATGGAATATATAAGGACCCAACATTAAACATTACATAATCTTGAATTAAATAATTATATAACATTGAGGATATTTTCAGGTATATATTTTTATAGAATTAGGCCATAAATATTACTTTACATATCAAAAAATTACAAGGTAGACACTTCTACTCAGTTTCCATTTTTTTTTAAAATAAAAACTCATTAAAAAAATAGTCATGTCTAGTTCCATGTTTTAGACAACATGACTTTTCCTTGATCCCATCCTTGACCCTATTCATCTTTAAGACCTATGAAACACATTTTAAAACATGGGTTTAGCATAAAAAACTCAGTAAGGGTTATAAAATAATGAAAGTAAACATTAACCCATCAATAAATACAAATCAATGAAACCACACTTTTCAATATTAACATACCTCATGAAATTGCATGATTTATGAATAACACATAGAAATCATAAATCATAATGGTAACTTGTGTCATCCATATCATACATACATTTTAGATTACACAGCTATGTTGGGAGTTAAATTTGGAATACCCATTATAGTATATTTTCTTAATATCGTAACAGAAACATTCACATTTACCTCTGTCACGTTACCCAATGCAAAGGAGAGCTATCTTGGGCTCACCCGCCCTAGGTTTATCACGGAAAAACCCGTATATGTAAAAAATTCCCAATAACCATAATAATAAACAATAACACAATCCTAAAGGTATTCATGATATAATAATACCAAAAGATAATTTATACACCATATAAAATTGAATTGATTCATAATAACAACAAAGTCTCAATAGAATATAAATTGAGTCGAAATCAGTTAAAAAAAAGTATCCTAAGATTAAGGATAAATTAATTAAATAATAATGTGTGAAAAATATAAATACAATAAATATTATTAGATATTCAGTGTAAATCAATTAGAGAACATTCACACACATTTTGTTTAAAAACAACACCAATGACTTGGATGTTTAACTCAATGAACTGAAATTAGGTTAAAATTACTATTATCAAGTTCATATCGATGACTTCAGAATTTATAAACGGATTGATTATGTGTATCAAAGGTATATCCGCAAACATTGGAGTGTAATTGACTACATTAGTAAATGAATAGTGACTTTACACATAATCTTGGAGAAAAATAATTAATGAAGTACGAGTAAATCCCAATGAGTAGAAATTGAAATTTGAAATTCCCTTGCCGATTTGGTAACTTATGAAACATACACCCCATGAAAGAAGGATCATAAAATGAAGATGTAAATACCTATAAATTAAAGAATATTACACTAAAAATACAATCATGGAAAGTACATACACCACATAAAAGGAAATAGTGACTAATATAGAATGAATCTTACAGAAATAAAAAGTGAGATTAAAAACCCTTACCACGTTGTAATCAATCGACTCGTATGAAAAAAAGTTAATAACCACTAAATTAATCACATAATACTATGAATATAAATAGAATCATGAAAATATATATATCAAATGGAGGTACACAATACACCACATGCAATAAATAAGTGGTGAACAATGGAAATCTCATGGAATTAAAAGTGAGATAAAAAATCCCTTACCTCGTGTCTGACATGAATTGTATGTTCCTTTTTTTCTTGAATAATAAAATTAAGTTAATTTATACTTGATTAAGAACATTTTGAATTTTATTATTCCTTTTATGTCACTTATTACTATGTTATAAACATTATGTAATCATTTATGTTAATAATGATCCTTTGGTCGATATTTGGTACATGAGTCAAAAAAGAACTTCTTATAATTACATGTTCTCTATGTGGTAAAAAGTCCTTTATCTCCAGAATGGTATTCATGATTTAAATATCATATATATAATATATATCCAGTATATGTATGTATTAATAATAGTACATAACATTTTGAGGTATGAAATGAATTTCACCGTTCCGGGAGATGGTAAGACGTACGTACGAATGAACGCTACTTTCATTTCTATTTCCTTTCTAACGAAATGAAAACATAATTATAAGTAGGTATATTATAATTACAGTATAATATAGTATATACATTTATTAACTAAATACCTTATATGTCTCAAATATGTCCTGTACGAGTCATATAATTTTGATGGGGCGGTAGTCCAAACTTCCTCAAATGAAATTATCATGTTTACAGGTAATGGAAACCGCAAATGCATGTTTTAAATGAAAAAATACAGAAGCATAAGGAATACATAAACATAATATATATATGATATATAAATATAGTTCCATCACAATGGTCACCATGAGAGGTGGTAAGAGATATTTTAACAATCAACGTTTCGTGAGATAGTAGTTCGTTATCCACAAAAAAAGTATGTTCTTTACCCATTAGATGGAGGTGTTCATAAGTGTAGTTTGAATCATTCTCATAAAAACATCATTTTATATTAATAATACTGATTTTTTATAAAAAATGAATAAAAAAAGGTTAGGTTTGGGGAAATAAAATAAAAGAAAAGGATTTAATAGAAACTGTTATCATTAATTCGAGTAACTCCCAGTGGTTTGAACCAAACAGACTTATTGATGTGACTTATTCCTAAGTCAATGCTTCTAATAGTAAGGTAGGGTTATTGAGAGATTATTTGGGTAGGTTTTGGACAAGAAAAAAGGATTGAGATGTGTGAGGAATGGGATAGAGGTGAGGTTTTTTTATATGGGGGACGAGGGGCTCTTTAGAAAAGTGTGAAAATAGTATTTTATTATATAATTATATTCGGTTTATAAGGGTCAAAAACTAATTAAAGTAAAATATAAGGTTAATCATGGTATAAATAAAATCATTCAATAATAATTGGACAGGTTTTGGATATTGGATTAATCGTTATAATATTATTTATTTAAATCTTTTATTAATGAGGTAAACACTGCATCATTATTGTGTCATACATAATTTTATGTATATGATGTCTAAAAATTATAAAATAAATACCATAATTTAGGAAATTTATTTAACTTTACATTGAATATTTATATTCAAATATATTACTTATACAACCCTATGTAAAAATTAATTTACTGAAAGATATTTGTTTATGTCATTTTTGTCTTTACTTTAAATTAATTAAAATAAAGTGTCATTATCACTCTTATTTGGCCCCATGGTGTCCCAAAATAGACCCAAGGATCCACATTATCGTTAATGACTCATAAAATAAGGTTAGGACATGTTTTGAGATAATTTTGTATCAGTATTATATATTTTTTTACCTTTGAATTACCCAATTTCCCTTTAACCGCTGTAAATAAAAGTCAAAAGTTACGATTCACCAAAAATTATTTAAATATTATTGAACCAAATATTACATAATAATAACAACCATGTATGTGAGTTTTTTGAAATTCAATTCATAGAAGCGATAAAATTTCATTTAAAGGAAAAAGGCAGTTTTTAATTACTACATAGTGGTTTCACTATTCATCAAGAAATGGATGTTTTTCAAAAAACATATCAAAAATTCAGCATAAGATATATTTGATACTCCAAATTCGGAAATTATTTCTATTTAAAAAAATTGAAAACCTTAATTTTGGATTAATTAATTTAAAATTAATTCTAATTGTCAAAACAAAAAAGTGTGTTTCTAAGTAATATTAACTATGAGAAGATTGACAATTGTTTATGTCCAATTTCAAATTGAAGTTAATTCTGATGACCAAAATTGGATTAAATGGAAAACATATAATCTAATTACACTTTAAAACCAATAAAAATGTTAATATACCCATATAATTAAATTAGATAATAATGCAGTTTTGAATTAAAATACAGTATTTTCACTATTTATCAGAAATTGAATTTTATCAGAAAAATACAAAACATTTACCCAAAGTAAATTTTTATGTCCTGATTCTAAATAAAAATTTTATTTGGTCAAATAGAACATATAAATGTGACCAAAACTATATTTAATGGGGGCTCACTATCAAAAGGCGATAAATCATGTTTTTAAAGTGAATTATATTTAAAATTATATTCATTCACATTTTAAGCCTCTAAATTTCAATGGATAAATGTAAAAACATTTAACAAACAATTATAATCATATTGTAGTTATATTTGTTCATTCCCACAAATAAAAAGGCTAGGAGTGAACTACCATTTAAAATAATAATAATAATATATTATTTTTCAGTATAACTCATCTTTGTGTGTAATGTATGATTTCAAAGAAACTCATTGCAGCATATTGAGTACTCTATAGGTAATAGAATATCCTTCAAAGTAAAATTAATATTTAATTCAAAAATATTAATAAATATGAAAAAGTTATATTCTTTATTTACCTGGGATGTTACATCCTTTATCATTTGGGAATTGCGTCCAAGCAATTTTTAAATTGGGCTTGGAAACTTTATTGAAAATGCCACATCGAAAAAAGAGTGAATAAAAATATCACATCAAAAAATAAAGATAAATACCAAGGTCATCTGAGATAGCCAATACTAGGATTCCATGTAGGAAAACAAAGATATGGAAGAGAAACAAACCATCGAGGTTTGATGACGAGTGGAAGAAAACATGAATAGGAGAAAGTTAACCACCAGAAAATCACAAACTTGTGATGGGTTAAATGGACATTGATTCCCCAATAGGAAAAGTTAATGGAAAATGTTTTTGTCTTAAGTTAATTTTCATAAAGTTGAGGAATTAATTAAACATCTTAACTAAAAACATAAGGAACCATACTTACTTGTCATGTAGTCTTTCATCCTTTGCTAAATTTCTACCACAAACTCATATTTTATCCAAGCGATGAGTATTCAAACTGACATGGTCTAATTAAAAGTGCTTGAATAAACTTCTAGAGTATCAGATAATCCACCAATGATGAACTAAATATTTCCTCTCTCTTTAGACATCAACAAAAACCCAAATGTGTAGTATAGTATCAGATAGTCCCAAAAAAGGATAATACTTTATAAAAATAAATACTAATCTTAATACAAAAAATACAAAAAACAATACCCAATGATCTAAAAAGACCATTTGATAAACAAATATACATAAAATTCTTCAATGTAACCAAAACTAAAATTGTAACCCAAAACTCATATGGACATAACCACATACTCTTCCATAGTAAATCTCAACATTTATCTCCAAATAATATTGACTAATCTTTATGTATCATATTGAAGTATAATTAAAAAAACACATGTTCTCTATGAGAGGTTAATCATTTCCATAAATAACCCAAATCACCATATGTTCATTATATAAATAAAGATTCTTCCAAAATAAAATTCCAACATTACTCATCAAAAGAAAAGATAATTATTCCTTGAATAACATTTTCATATATCAAACATCAGGGTTACACATACTATAAAAGGTATTCCAATGTAATACCATCATCAAAAAGAGACCTAATACATTTAAGCATTTCATCATCTTAAAATCTACCATAACTCGTCAATCCCTTATATGCTGACTCCTTACTCATTCAATGTTCTTCATGATCCATTAACCATTGTTTATAACCTTATTCTGAGATACATCATTCTGACAAACAAAATCATGAATCATATCCTATGATTCAATAATGTCAAAACATTTTTTAAGAAATAATCCATACATTTCACTGGTCATTGTCAGTTACCTCATCCCCAACTGGAGTGGCATTTGGTATTGGTAAATATATATTTGTATGATCCTGGTGATCCTATTCCCAAAAATCCTTTGTAGGACATATATTTGTATAATGACCATGTACAATACATTTAAAACATTCAATTTATTCCTTTTAAAGAACTTCATTCCCATTCCTAGATTCAACTAGATGCTTTTTTTTCAATGGAAAGTTCTTTCTTTATGAACTTCATTCCAACATCTATAGCATCTTCCTATACCTTTGAAGAAATTTCCTAGGGATTTATTTCCACATCCTTGAAACATAGGGTTTTTAATATACTTACCTTTATAATTATTACCTAAACATCCATAGTGATTGATTTCTCGCATATATGATGACTTATAAAAATCACCCTGGTTTAGGTGGTAAATCATGACTTCAGATAGTTGGTTGAGAATAACCACAAGAGTTCTCATTGAAGCTTTCATTTATTCAGTTTCTCATTCAAAATAAAAAGTCAGATTTTTCATTACATCAACTATTACATTTTTACCCGCTATATCTAGCCATTTACTAAAACCAAAAAGGTCAGTGGGAGTATATCATCAAAATAATCATATAATATATTATGAGGAGGGTAAATACTAAGATAGGATTATTCATGTAATCTTAAACTCATTCAATTTATCTAAAATAACTATGGATCTTTCTAATATGCTAACTATTATGGTTATGTTACATACTCTTAAACAATACCCTAACCACTAATGCTATCTAAACCAACATCTGATACCAACTATAAGGACCCAACCTTAAAGATTGCATAATCATGAATTAAATGAATAATTCACATTGAGGATATTTTTAGGTTTAGAGTTTTATATAATTAGGCCATAACTATTACATTACTTCTCAAAAATTACAATGTAGACACTTATACTCAGTTTCCATTTTTTGCTAAAATAATAATTCTTGGAAAAAAAAGTCTTGTCTAGTTCCATGTTTCAGACATCATGACTTTTCCATGATCCCATCATTGACCCTAGTCATCTTTAAGACCAGTTAAACACATTTCAAAACATGGTGTGATAATAAAAATCTTAGTAAGGGTTATAAAATAAGAAAAGGAATCATTAACCCATCAATAAATAAAAATCAATGAAACCATACTTTTTAATCATAACATACCTCATGAAATCGTAAGAAATCTGAATAAAACATATGTATCATAAATCATAAAGGTAACTTGTGGCATCCATATCAAACTTAGATAGTAGAATTCACAGCTACATAAGAAGTTACATTTGAAATACCCATCACAGTATATTCCCTAAATCTATTAGTATAAACATTTACATTTACCCTTGTCTCATTACCTAATGCATTGGAGAGCTATCTCGGCTCACCCACCCTAGGTTTATCACAGAACCACACGTATATGTAAAAAATGAAAAATAACCATAATCATAACACTTAACAAAAGCATAACATAATGTTAACATTTCCACATTGCAATTACAATTTATCATTTCAAGATATTGACAAAATCAATGCTTTATCAAAGCATTTACAAAACCCATCAAAACATTAAATAAAGAGATTTTTGAATAAAAGTGTCACATACCACATTGAAGCTTTTAAAAGAATTAAAATTATAAAAAATTAATGTTCATATAAATAAATCCTTAAAACAATTTCTAGGACACGGATATTAATGAGAAATATTTAGAAGAATAAATCCTTAAAAAATATTTAAGTTAAGAAGTTCCTAACCAAATGAGAGATGCTAGAATAAAAATAATTGAGGATAAACATTTAATCAATACATTATAATATCATGAGAATAATGGTATTCATGATATAATATTCCAAACAATAGTATATACACCATATAAATGTGAATTGGTGCATAACAACAATGACATTGCATTGGAATCTAAATTGAGACGAAATCCCTTATAAAAACATTATCTTTAGATAAAG
Source organism: Viscum album (assembly GCA_963277665.1). Taxonomy (NCBI): domain Eukaryota; kingdom Viridiplantae; phylum Streptophyta; class Magnoliopsida; order Santalales; family Viscaceae; genus Viscum; species Viscum album. Next base: position 246,642,469 of record OY728160.1, on the reverse strand, counting down.
GATAATTCAATTACACAATAATGTGTGACAAATATAAATACACTCATTATTATTGGATATTCAATTTAAATTAGTTAGATAAGATTCACACATATTTTTGTAAAAAACAACACTAACGAATTGGATGATTAACTCAATGAATGGATATTGAGTTGAAATAACTCTTTTCAAGTTCATATCGATGACTTGAGAATTTATAAATGGATTGATTATGTGTATCAGAAGAATATACACAAAAATTGGAGTGCAATTTACTACATAAGTAAATAAATAGTGATTTTACACATAATCTTGGAGTAAAATAATCAATGAAGTATGTGTAAAGCCCAATGAGTGGAAATTGAAATTTGAAATTCCCCTACCGATTTGGTAACATAGGAAAAATACACCCCATGGAAGAAGGATCAATCAATTAATATGTAAATACCCATAAATTAAATTATATTACACCATGAATACAATCATTGGTAGTACATAAACCACATATAAGGAAATGGGGGCTAATATAGCATGAATCTCACAGAAATGAAAAGAGAGATTAAAAACCCTTACCAAGTTGTAATCAATCGAGTTGTGTGAACAAATGTTAATAACAATAAAATTAATAACATAACACCATGAATATAAATAGCATCATGATGATATATATCTTAAATGGTAGTACACAATACACCACATGTAGTAAATAAGTGGAGAACAATGGAAATCTGACGGAATTAAATGCGAGATAAGAAACCACTTACCTCGTGTACGACATGACTTGTTTTTTACTTTTTTCATTGAATAATAAACTTAAGATGATTTATACTTAATTAATAAACTTTTTCAAGTTTATTATTCCTTTTATATCACTTTTTACCATGTTATAAAAATTATGTAATCATTTATGTTAATAATCATCATTCTGTCAATATTTGGTACTTGAGTCAAAAATGATCTTATTATAATTACATGTTGTTCATGTGGTCAAAATTACATTATCGATATCATGATATTCATGATTTAGATATCATATATATCATATATATCAAGTTTATGTATTTATCTGTTACAGTACGAAACATTTTGAGGTAAGAAATTATATACACCGTTCAGGGAGACGGTAATCCATACATATACATGAATGCTACTTTCATTTCTGTTTCGTATTTAATGGAATGAAAACATAATTATAAATAGGTATATTATAATTACAGTATAATATAGTATATAATTTCATTAACTCCATCCTATATACATCCCACATATGGCATGAACCTGTCATATCACTTTGAGGGGGCGGTAGTCGGCACTTCGTCAATTGAAATTATCACGTTTACCCATAATGGTAACCATAAAGATATGCTATAAATGAAAACAATAAATAAGCCTAATGAAAACATAAACATAATATATATCATATATAAAAATAGTGCCATTATAATGGACACCATGAGAGGCAGTTGGAGATATTTAAACAATCATCATTTCGTGAGGCAGTAGTTTGTCATCCATAGAAACAATGTGTTCTTTACCCATCAGATAGTGGTGTGTGTAAGTGTAGTTATAATACCTCTCCTAAAAACATCATAGTATAATAATAATATAGGTATTGTTATAAGAAAAGGAATAAAAAGTGTTTAGGTGTTGGAGAAGTAAAATAAATGAAAAAAATTTAAGGGAAAATGTGACATTTAATTCAGGTAACTATCTTTGGTTTGATCCAAATGGACTTCTTGAATTAACTTATGCCTATGTTAAGACTTCTATGAGAAAGAGAGGGATCTTTAGAGATTATCTGAGAAGGGGTTGTATGATCCAAGGGGCTTGAGATATGGGAGTAATGAGTTAGAGGCGAGGGCTTTTTATAAGGGGGAAGGGCTCTTCAAGAAAGTGTGAAAATATTATTTTATTATAAAATGATTTTTGGTTTATAAAAGTACAAACTAATTAATTTCTAAGATAATAAGACTCATGGTCGAAGTAAAATCATCCAATATGAATTTTACAGGTTTTGGATATTTTTTTAATTCTTATAATATTATTTATTTAAATCATTTATTAATGAGGTAAACACTGTATCATTATTGTGTCATAAATAGTTATATTTTTTTGATTAATAAAAATTATAAAAATATACCATGATGTAGGAAATATTTTTATCTTTCCAATTAGTGTTTATAGATGAAGATATAACTTATATAACTCTATGTAAAAATTAATTTCCTAAAAGATATATGTTTATGTCATTTTTGTCTTTACTTTAAATTAATTAAAATAAAGTATCATTATCACTCTTAAGTGGATCCATTGGGTCCCAAAATAGACCCAAGGATGACCATAGTTGACCATTACTCATCCAATAATGTTAGGACAAGTTTTAATTTAATTTTGTATTATTATTATATTCATTTGACATTGAATTACCCTATTTACCTTAAACTGCGGTAAATAAAAGTCAGAAGTTACTATTTATCAAAAATTATTTTCATCTTATTGAACCAAATTTTACTTAATAATAACAAACATGTATGTAATATTTTGTAAATTCAATTTATTGAAGCGGTAAAATTTCATTTAAATGAAAAAGTCAGTTTTTTACTCCTACTTAGTGGTTTCACTATTCATCAAAAATTGATGTTTTCCAGAAAAATATCAAAAATTCAGCCTAAGAAAAAATTGATATTCTAAATTAAAAAATTATATCTATTTTAACAAATTAAAAACATGGATGTTGGATAAATTATTTTAAAATTAATTCTCATTGTCAAAACAAAAAGAATGTTTTTAACAAATATTAACTATAAAAAGATTGACACTTATTTATGTCCAATTTAAAAGTGAATTAATTACAATGACCAACATTGGATTAAATGGTAAAAATATAGTATCATTACACATTAAACCAATTATAATTATAATCTAATTATATAAATATATTAGATTAAAATGTAGTTTTGAATTAAAATACACTATTTTTTATTATTCATCAAAAAATGAATTTTATCAGAAAAGTAAAAAAACCTATCCAAAGTGAATTTTGATGTCCCTATATAAATAAAAATTTTATTAGGTCAAATAGAACATATAAATGTGACCAAAAATATATTTAATGAGGATTATCCATCAAAAGAGGGAAATCAACCTTTTAAATTAAATTGTGTTTAAAATATGGTTTATTCAAATTTTAAGCATATAACTTTTATTGGTTAAATGTAAAAAAATTTAACAAACATTTATAATCATATTTTAGTTAGTTTTGTTCATTCCCGCCAATAAAATGGATAGGTGTTAACTACCATTTAAAATAATAATATTATTATATTCTTTTCTGTATAACATTTCTTTGTGTTCAACGTAAGATTTCAAAGAAACATGTTGTTTCGTATCGAGTAAGCCATCGAACATAGCATCCCCTTTAAAGTAAAATTAATATTTAATTCAAAATTTTTAATAAATATGAAAAAGTTACATTCTTTATTTACCTGGGATGTTACAGAAAAACTATTTTTATGCACCCAAAGGCATTTTAATTATCAAATTTTATTAGATAATATTATTTAATTATATTGATGGAATATATAAATAATATATTAATTATAATATTTAACATTAATCGTATTTGATTTTTATATATGATATAAAAATAAATATAATCTTATTCATAAAAATGTAATTTTTAAAGATAGTTTTTCCACATTTTATGGTGAACTTGTATAAAAACAATATTTTTGAAATTTTATACATTATATTTCAAAATAACAAAATAATTTTTATAAATATGAAGGTATAAATTATATCAGGATTAATTTTATGTATCCTTTTGAGAATTTTCATTTTTTGAGGAGTATTGAAAAATAACGAATTTTAATTGAAAAAAACATTTTATCTATATAATTTATAATTATAAATTATATTTCAAAATGTTTTAAATGAAAAATTTTATAAATTATAAATGTATTAATTCAATTTATGAAACTTTAGTCATTTTCATATTGAATTTGGATATGAAAAAATTTCAATCATTTGAATATTTCCACTTTAAAATCCCTCTTTCATGTCATGCCTGTAAAACTAATTTTAAATTAAATATTTCCACTTATGTGAACTGAATTTAAATAAAAGGATTACATAATGTAATTAAGGATAATTTATAATATCTATTAAGTAAAATTAATTTTTATCAATATAATTATTGGAAATAATAAAAATTAATTACAATAATTATATGGAACACAATTTACTTAATGGTCAAACATAGAATATAATATCTAAAAATTACCCAATGCTAAAAAAAATTACAATTTACGGACATATTTATACCATTATTAACATAGGATCTAAATTTATGTGTTTATCAGATAATATTCCATGGTTGTGACCAATATAATATGTTAAATTAAGAATTATAAAAAAATGTATCCTTCTTCCATTTTATTTTTATAATGAATTACTTCTAGGAAAAAACTATATAATTTTTGTTATAAATATTATTTAAAATTTAAATTAATTTCCATTTGCATAATATGTTATCATTGTTTTATAAAGATGATATAATTACATTAAATTATTATGAAACAACAACATGTGGATTATTTGGTTAATAATTAAACAAAATAAATTATACTAAAATTATTAAATGTGATGTAAATATAATTATTTTTTTAGTTCCCTTATTATTTATCTCAATATATCATGATACACTAATTTGAAAATAAAATACGTCAATACAATTATTTCCTTGATATTCTTTAAATTTAAATCAAACAAATATTTTCAAAATGGAAATTACTATTATTTTATTATAAATGATTTCTTACAAGATTTGAAATTACTTAAAAACATGTATAATATAATTTTTTTAAAATATTTATTTAATATAAAAAATCTTCCATTCATGGATCATTTTTGTAATTAAAATATCCACCCCTAAATTATAAAATGTTTTCTAGAGCAGTTAGTGTTATAGTAGTGTTTTTGTGTGTTATATGTTCTTCTGTTAATGTTTTTTCAAACAAACATGGAAATTTTTATTATTTAGTTTTATATTCATCTTAATAATAACATTTTATAAATTTTAAAATATCTTTTACATTATTTTTGTCTTAATGGATGAATTATATAGGTTACGATACTAGTAACATTAATGAAAACGAAAAATCAAAAAATAAGAATGAAACTTAAGTGTTAAGGAACAAAAAGACTTAAAAATGTATTTATTTTTTAAGGTTCGGTTTTACCTCATAATATTATTCCCTCGGACATTATTATTAACTTTTGGAGAAAAATTTCTTTTCAGAAACATTCATATAGTAAATATTGTACAGAATTTACCAGAATGTAACTTCTCCACAACAATAAAAAGGAACTAACTCTCCCCACTTCTCCACACCTATAATGGGATTTGGTTCATAAATAATATACACAAATCACTCTAAAAAATACATATAGAAATAATTGAGACTATAATTTTCGAGATAATCAGTGAATTATATGTTTTATTGAAAACCTATTGAGTATACCAAAGGAAGATGTAATACTTTTCTAAAAGTGTTTTTATTTATTTACTTCTTAGTATTCTTAAATTATTATTTTACCATGACTATATAGTTACCCCAAAATACTAAATCTACTTATATTTTGTTATGTTAAGTTTATTACCTACACCTACACACATTTCCATCAAATAGGTTTTGAAATCATCATTTATTTTTATAGCTGTCTACAGCCTCACAAAACTATATCGTTCATTTTCTCATTACCTTTTCTCAGGGATGGAAATAATGATGGCAATAAATTTTTTATAATATATGTATGATATTTATAACACAATCACACCTCTATATTAATTTTATCATATACATCCTTTTTATATTCTATTCCGTAAGGGATATGATAAAATTACTCATGTGTACGACAAACTACTACCGCCTCATTAAGAAATTTGAATTCCTTTACAATAAAGTTTTACATGGTAGGTAATAGGGGTAGAAATAATTAATATAATTATATAAATGAAAAATATGATATAATATACATAATAATATTTCTGTAAATACAATGTCTCATTTTCTTTTAACTGTTTTATACCTTAAAAGCGACTATGTTTTTTGTGGATGTGTGGACTACCAACTACATGAAAAGATGTAACTAATTTTACATATTTATACTTATATATTATATAATATATAATTATATATAATTGTATTAATGATATAATTATAATTATTTAAATTTTAAATATTACAAACCTTTTATCCATAATGATCATTGAAAATTGAAATGTTATTCATGTGTATATATGACCAACAATCTCAATGATTGTAACATTGGTTCATTTAACATAACCATATTTCGTGGATGTTTTTATGGTATAATTTATGTATATATAGATTAATTAATTAATTAATAAAAATTTTGATATATTGAAATATTTTCCTTTTTACCATAGACAACCATCCTATGCAGTTTAGTCACAGAAGCCGAATATGGAAAAAAACATTGGACCTAAACACAATTGATTATGTAATTATATGTAACATGTATATAAGTGAAAAAGTTAATAATAAACATGTAATATTTTATAAATAAATTTTAAAATTAACATAATTTTTTATCTCTTGAATATGAATAATAAGCATGATGAATTAGACACAAGGAAAGGGTTTCTATAGTCTCAATTTTTTCGATGAGATATGTTGCAAATTAAGCATTTTTTTTCCAGTGTATATACATCCAAAAAATGTATTTTTATTATCATATACATTTTTATTTATACTTAAATACCTGTTTTAGGATCCGAATTTTTATTGTTTATAGTTTCAATGTTAGAAATGCATCAATGAATTTTTGACCCAATTTTCCTTCGTTGAGATGTTTGTTCTGTTATCGACCAATACTATTTTAGGAGGATTATTTAATACTAATTTTATATGTAATAAAATAAATCACCTTATTATAATAAAATTATATGTTTAATTTAATTTTATTACTTCATGGTGATTTTGATTTAAAGTATCTAAATCTATAAGAGTATTTTGTTATAATCACATAATTTATCATGATAGGAAAAATTAAGTCCCTAATGTTGAACACTAATAATTATAATAAATTATCTTATCCAATGATAATTAATGATATTTTTATTACATATTACAATTTTAAACTATTATTTACTATTGAAAATACCTAAAAATTGTCATAGAAAATCTGATGATATTTCTACCATCTATCAGAAAAAAAATTTCTTTCTAAATCCGTTATGTAAAAAAAATGTTTTAATATGTTTTCTTAAAACATGAATTTCACTACTACTAAAGAAATGTTTAAAATGAATTAAAAAGTTTTAAATTGTATGTTTCCAATGTTTGTTTCTATGAAAAAAATATTCAAAATTTTTTATTAAAAAATATTTCAAAAATGAAAAGGTTTTTTGAAAAAAATTAATGGAGATTAAATTGTATTTAAATTTATCAATTTCAAAAACACATGTTATTATATATCATCAAAATGGATATTTTTTATTAATAACATACTCATTAATTATCCGAATGGATTATTAATTTTTCTAAATGATTTTAATGGAGCCCGTTTCTTTTACATGGGTTAAATATTTATCAATGATATTGTTATAGAACCTATTTATTTTCCAGGGGTAAATATTTTTCAATGAATTTGTACTGGAACTAGTTTCCATTTAATAAGTTAATCATGTTATGAAAATATTAATGTTTTTTTTAAATTATTTATTAAGAATTTAATTCTCTTGGTTCTTTATTCATTATTCAATTGTTGTACATTATAATCCATGGTTGCACCCAGGTAGCAAAGTGATCACATTACAACATAAATTGTCAGTGTACCCAGATTGTGATTCAATAAATAAGGCAATGATTATGATCCATTTAGAGTTATATTGGATGTTATTTGTATGTTTATTATAATATTAAGAGTTTTTAAGTATTCTTTAAGGGATTTTTGAGAGATTTCCCAAGATACAGATATGTTTTATCTGTGATTTATAGGGGTTTATAATATTTGTTATGATCATTGTTGATAAAAACATGGCACATGACTACTCACTATGATAACTATTATCTTTTCTATGTTTTAATATATGATTATTGATGAAATAATGGGTATGAGTTCCTTTATTATTTGTTCATGGGAATTGGTAATATAATCAAAACCTTATGCACATATTATAATAATTGAGGAAATTCAAATATTAATTACTATGTTTACCCTTTCATATAGTTTGAGATCATCCTTCTTAGATTTAATTTTTTCAAATGTTTTAAAGAATTATGTTTAATTAGTTATGCATTGAATTTAATTCATATGGATTATGATGATGTATTAAAGTAAAAATGAAATTCATGGGTAAGTTAGAGAAATTATGATTTAATGTCCTGTGATTTTTTATAGGACTGTTTACGAATTCTATAATACATTAAACATATAATGTCCTCAGGGTTGTAAGTTATCCTATTTTTTTAGTGGATTATATGAAATAAATTGTGTAATGATTATAAGAATAAATAATCGTTATGATTTTAGAACATGATAAATGAGCGGGGGTGATAGAATTTTATAATAATTATTTGATGAAGTTAAGAGAAAATCAATAAGAAATTGTTTAAAAAAGAATGATTCTTTTATGACTAATCACATATTTCACTACGAAATAAAATATTTGGAAATAAATTTTTTTGATGATTGGTTCTCAAAGATAATTATATAGGAATTCATTCCAATTATGTTTCATTGAATGTTAAATAGTGTTTCACGGATAGACATTAATATGGTCAAAAATTGATTCTGATATTGTTTTTCCAACTTTACATAATGGTATATTAAATTATCCATTAATTTTTTCAAATAGCAGTAGTTGATAATTTTGAAAGAATCTTTTTATGTGCATAATTTATATAATGAAACATAAATCTACATAAAATAGATATTTCATTAAAGTGGAGGGCGATCTAATGTTATATTTATAACAGATTAATATAATTTTTTGAACAAAAATAAGTAATCAATTAAGGCAGAGTTATAATATAATAAGGGGAAATACTATTATGAAAATTATCATCAATGTTTATGAAAGTAAAATGGGTTGTAAATTTATAAATGTAAATATTTTTTCTATTTTAAGTGTTTCATTTTACACTTCCCAAAACTGTAATATTATTGAGATGAATGTTTCAATTTCTACATTTCCATTGCTTACTTTTTGAAATTAGAAAAACATTATTAAAAATCTCTTTTACTAAATTTGAATATTTCTTGTGTTATAGAATTTTTCTTTAGAAAACATATTTTTCAACTAAACATAGAAGTTGTTTTAAAATAAAATGAATATAAATTTTTATTATTAAATATGATCCACCAGACTATTGGAGTGTCTTGTCTAATGATCACTCTAGTGTTTTACCCACTAGTATCAATTAGAAATATATCTATATAAATAACCAATGTAATATCCATCAGACTTATAATATTTTTCTTCTATGGGAAAGATTATAGTAAAATTAATTTTGAATAGAAATAAACAGTATAGTCCATCAGAGATTCCAGTATTTATAATCAATGTAATTGGAAAAATATATATCATATGGAATTATTAACAAAAATTTAATGGTGATTATAAAAACATTATATGGAAAGAGTTTGTTGTACTATCATGTACAGAACCTATAATGCAATTGAAACAAACATGTATTACTAGAAATATATCCATTAGAGGGATCATATAATTAGGACTGGATTCTAGGAGATGGGAGATGATACTTTTTCATCTCAACAAGTCTGAATTTTTTCTCTTCTTGGACATCTTGTTCTCACTTTTTTTAAATTTTTAGAGTCTTAATTATAATGAATCCTTCTAAGTATTTTGAATTCCTTATAAAATTTTCAATTTGAATTGTATTTTTCTAATCGTGGATTGAATCGAGGGATTTTGAGGATAGAAACATATGTATATCTGATACATAAGATCACGGGATTCTCGGGCTAGATTGACAGGGCCAACTGAGATCATCATATAGATGGATTCTATGGGATTGTAATATATAGTTATTTCCATCATCAAATCAAATTATTTCCTATTTTGGGATGATACACTATTATAGTTAGGTTTAACACTATGGATATCTTTTGTCAATATTTCTGACATTATTAACTCTAATGTTTAATGAGTAAAAAAAATTTTATAAATCTTATATTACATTCACACTATGGTATATGATTTTATTTTACTTGTTTATACATGATAAAAAATCAATTGTGATTTTAAAATGTATATATTTTTTTAAAAGTCATTATAATAATTTTTTTATCAGACCTTATGTGACCTAATTTAAAATATGTTTAATCAGATGATTTCTAGATCTAATATACAAACTCTTATATTTAGTAAATATATATTTGATATCCTTTTATATATATTTGTTTTAGGTTTTTTAATATTATTTTTTAAACAAAAATTCTCCTCTCTTATAGCCATCATAAAATCTTATGATAAATTTATTTTCAATTTACATTATGGTATATCCCCTCAGACTTGGGTCACTTATATTTAGCATGTTGACATAAAAAATAATTGAGATAAAAACTATGAAAGATCTCGGTTCATGTCATCCCTCCAAAAATATTTTTTCAAATATCTCTACATATTTGAAATCCTTGGATTAATATAGAATGAATAACTATGAGCTTCTACTAATAGATCTTTATTCAAATCTGATATTTATTAAATGCATACATGAGTCTAGAACATTATGATTCCATAAAAAAGGCCGACCTCATGAAAATTTATCACCTTCTCCTATAGCTACACTTTTCCTTCTGAACCATTATACTCTAAACCTGAATAGCTAGATAAATACCAATTTGAGAAATATAATAACTATCTACTTGATTCAAGATATATATATCAATACATTTCAATTATTAAAATATTAGATATTTTGAGTACCTCATCATAGATAAGAAATAATGATACTTTTGAATCAAAGCATCATCAAACATGTTCAATATTGTATAGTGAAAATTTATTGAAAATTTATAATATTAACAAATAAAACCCATATTTTCGTGAGTAAATTGAACTAATTTTTTAATATTTTATTGAACTTGTTCCCAGTAACCTTGATCCAGTGTCTACATTATGACATTAGAATAGATAGAAAGGGTTAATTTCATTAGTAATGATAAATTTATTAGTTTTGTAGAACCAAAACACACATGACACCATTTCTATATAGGGGATAGAATATAAAAAAATTATATAAAAAATAAAATTCTGAGCTTTTATGAAACTCATTCAAATGGTTTGTTTTTATAACCTAGGTAATGGAAACCAAATAAGGGTGAGAAAAAATTCCCATTAAGGTTCAAGTACAATAGAAACTATCATGAATCTATAAATGACAAAAAATATGAAATGTTAAATACCATAACAAACATTATATTTAAAAAATTTATTACATTAATGGAGAATTTGTAATATATATGGAAACATAAATAGCTGAAAATACTGTAATGTTTATCATTAAAATGATAATGAAATGAATCTAGTGATAAAATCCTTTTAAAAATATCATGTATAATAAAAAAATGAATTATCAATAAATTAAATGTCTATTTATTTGGCCTCGTAATCACTAGAATAATGATACATCATCTATTAAGACCTTTGACATGGTAGTTTAAATACTACAGGTATATTCCAATATTATTGTGACAAATCATTTATCTTAGGAGGCCTACCTATTCATCTAGGAGCACTATCATATTTGTCTCACCTGTCTATTCAAGTCCTAGTAATTTATCATATATAAAATGATTGATTAAATTCATGAATTAATATGGCTTATAATCAAATATATATATTGATTAATTGATACAGATTTATCCATATTTCCCAATATAGAAAAATACCCTTCAATGTAAACACTATATGTAACTATGATATATGGTTAAAGAAATAATTATATCATTCATACAAGAATATGTATATTTAATAGAAATTAAATTTCCAAGGAAGATGATCATAATGATGTTTTTTATATATTGTTTATAGTATCAAAAAAATGTATGATTGTACAATAACATTTACCACATGATAATTTTAATGTTAAATCCCCTTTGATGAAGTAATATAAATAAAAAAACAATAAATTATTTAGGAATCATGATATTATATTTTAATGTATGGAGTATTTTCACTATATAAATAAAATTATTGCATAACATTATAATATTCCACAATGAAGAGAAATTGGGACGAAGTCCCTTACCTCAAGATTCAATTTGGGTGAACATAATTTAAACTCTATGAAAGTTGTTCTAAACCTATTATAAACATTTTAAATATAAATTATTGATGTTTATAATATCATATATCATTATTTTTTTAAAACATTATCACTAATTTGTTAATGATATATCTGTATTTTCATTATTTTTGGAGTTAAATGACTTGTTTTCTCATACATGATTGGACATTTAATATCATATTAGTGAAAATATTATATAGATCAATTATTTACATAATAAGAACTGTTAAATAATTATTATACTTATGCATAATTTATTTGTTTTTCCACTAATCTCAACTAATGGTTTCAATAAATGATGTACATTACGATCATAGATCTAGTAAGTTGCATGTACACATGAGTAACGTTTCCATTTTTCGATGATTATAAAGGAAAGAAGGTATTTAGTATTTTATCAATACATAATGATAATAATATAATTCATATACAAAATTATTTCTTTAAATATACTTATTCATATCTTCTATGTCATGGGGTGATGAAAAGAGAGTCACATCACTTCGTGAAGGATGTAGACCTCATCTACATGAGGGACATTATTATTTTTCAGTGTAGAAATAAAATGATATATTATAATTTCAGAATGGTAAATGTGTCTTGAATATAATAATTTTTAATTTATATTAGATATAATAATTATATATTTATTTATCACCTTTAATGTATGCATTATTGAATGGATAATTGCAACGCATTGTGAAAGGGTAGAACATCATACACACGAGGGACATTATCATATAACCCATGGAATGTAATGAATAAAACATATATGTGATATAATTAATTAATTGATATAATTATAAAAATAAGTATAATATATATATATATATATATTATTTTCATCATCATACAAAACCACAAGAGGTGGAAATGGAGAAAAACATGACATTAGTTCTGGAGGCAGTAGTCCATTATACATACGAATGATGATTTATTCACACAATTGATGGATGTAGAGATGGTTGTAAGTCCTGAAAATAACATAAATAAATATAAATAAATTTATTATATATATATATATATTATATAATCATGTATTTATATTAATTTAAGGATGTTTATAAAGAAATAAAAAAACCCTCGTTGAATAATGATACACTTTATTTGGGTAACATCATTATGTTTGATCCAAATCCAACCAAAGATGAATTTGTTAAAAAATAATGATTATAGTATAATATGAATGTTGTTATTAATTTTTTTGTTGTGTATTGTTCAATCCAAATGAAATGTGTGGTATAAATAAGTGATGGGAGTGAGATCCATTTATTAATTGGGGAGTGACCTTTCTGTACATAAAAAATGTAATCAATAATGGGAATTCATTGTCCTTCCATGTGGCTCCTAAATTAATTATTTTACTGGAGGATGTATTATTTGGTTTTAAAATTATTAAACCCTAAAATAAATCACATGTTTTAAAAATGTTTTTCCTTGACATATACTCCTCCTTAAATTAACAATTTCAGTTTCTCATTAGAGTAACTAGTATTTTGAATCTCAAAAATTTATCCCTTAAGAATAAAATAAAATGATACTTACAATATAATTTGGACCCAATGATTATATATATTAAACCCAAATTTTACCTAAAAATATTTTTTGAGTCTATAATTAATTTTAACCCAAATTCATGTAACATGAAAAACATTGTATTAAACTTCATAGTGCAAACATAGTTTTTATAATTTAGTAGTCAGTATCATCATTATAAAAGAATAACTAGTCCATAAATAGAATATAATTGATATTTATAAACATTTTTAAATATATTGATAGAAGATATATTTTTTGAAATATTAAATTTTCTAATGAAATATCATTTATTATAAATAACATTAAATTCAATTTTGAAATTATTCATTTAATTGATAATAAAAATATCAAGACAATGATGTAATTTAAATCTATTATGATCACATATTATTAACATGATATATTATTCTTAAAAATTAATAGTACCTTTTATTTAATTGAAGTTACTAAACTTATTATATTTTTTGTATCATTTATTTTATATAATTATTTACTAATGGATATTTTTTAGAGTTTCTTATGTCTTTAATGTTATTATTTAAACTATATAACAATAAAATAAATTATCATGAAAAAAAACTCATTAATTTTTATAAATAATAATTAAAACCATAATTTTTTAATCCATAACCCATTGAATCATTAATAATAAAACCATATAAGTTTTATTTTTTTTGTATTTTTGTTTACAGAAATTCTTATATGGGTAAAATTCATGGTCTAATATTCAAAGAACTCCAAAAATAAACCCTAAGGTGATAAGGTCTTAAATATGTTTGTGAAAGTGGAGTCAAGAATGTTGGTATGTAATTTTAACACATATATTGTTAATTTAACCCACAATAAACCAATTTTACCTTATAACTGTAATTATCTTTTACTATAATAAATATTAATTATTTATAAAAATTAATTTGACCAAATAAGAAATTATATATTAGTACTTTTTAAAATATTTAATCCATTATTCCAATTTATTTTTACATAAGTGTAAACATACAATTGAATATTAACTCTGTAATTGTGATGAGAAAGCATGTTTTCAAAGTGAAAATCATCAAAAGAAAAAAAAATTCTTTTTATCGAAATTTAACATCAAATAGATACCATGAAATAAATTTTACAAATTTATATAAAATTTAATTAATGTTACTTTAAAACCAAATAAAAATATAATTTTTAATTGTAAAATTTTTAAATGAAAAAGATGATTTCTAATAAAATACACAAAATTTCACTATTTATCAAAAAATCAATGTTTTAGAAAAATACAAAATATTATCCCTAATATAACTTTTATATTCCATTTTCAAAAATTAATTTCATATTATTATTTTAATTTTCTTAATGTGATAAAAATTATTTTTAATTTCTGATTTCTAGGAAAGACTATACAGTTTATGAAAAAAGTTTTTCAGATACGTTATCTCTTTTATTTAAATTATTCCAACATAATTTCAAATTATTAAATAATGGTAGTTTTTATAATTTATTTATTAAAATTAATAACACTAATTTAACATAAAATTTATAATGGTCATGTTCAAAAGATATATTTATATATAATTTTTTTTAACATGATGTTGCATGATGAATGAGGTAATGAAGAGAATGAATTTATATAAAAAGGAAATATATTGTCTAGTTTCATGATTTTATTTTCAATTATTATATTTTTGTTTCATTTTATACACACTATAGAAAACAATTTTTTTATTTTATATTTTGAGAAATTAAAAATATTTAATTTAAAATTTCATAATTAGTATATATTTTATACTATTCCTAGTCTGGATAATGCTTATTTAACAATAATGCATAAATTATCACATATATGTCTAAATAATGAGTTGGGTAATGTTTATCACGAGCCTCCTGTTAGAAATAGGAATAATATATATATATATATATATATATATATATCAATTTCTTTATTTAGGAAAAAATTTCATAGTCCCCTTTTGGATGTGTCACTATAGATTAGAAACCCTTATCTACTAAAATATAGAATAAGGAAAGAGGCTCTAACCAGCATTCTATTTATCTCCCTAAATTTTCCTCACACTCATCCATAAAAAGGATCATATCTTTATATGAGTTAATTTTGTGAATGTAAAAGACACCCAGGAAAAAAATCCATAAGGCATCAATAATATTACCCCAAATAAAGATACATTTCGATTTTAGTCAACACGGTTAGTCTGAGTCAACCTTAAATATCATCTGTGATTAAATTATCTAGTCAAATTATATTCACATGAGATTATATATATATATAAAATTGAATATTTCAAATGCAAAAATTCATTATTGGTAATTTTTTCACACACAATTTTCTTCATTTTATTTTGCATAACAATCCTCAAATGATCTCCATACTATTTCATTTTCATTGAGTATATAATAATATAATCTATAAATACTAAAAAAAACGATTCAATATAATCTATAAAGACTTTACTCATTGAATCCCTACTGATAAATTTTTTATTTGTATGACTAAATGAAATTAATACCAAATCATACTGTTCATACCTCATATGTTTGGTCGTATTTCAAATATCTTCAGTTTTAACCCTCAACAGATAGCATCCAGATAGAAGATCAACATTGGAAATGTATTAATCTCCTAATAATTCATAAAAAATTATTAATATAGGGAAGATGATATTTTTTCAAGATAGTGATCTTGTCAATATATTGATAATCAATGAATTACACATTGGCCAATATTTATTTTTTTAAAGAGAATAGATTCAACCAACAGTGACATTCTAGGGAAAATAAATCCATTATCAAGATTATCCTATAGTTATTTCTTTATTTTAGTCATCTCAGTCGGGATAATTCTATATGGTGTCATTAAAATATGTACACTAGCCGTTATGAGTTCAATTGATAACTCAACTTCATAACTCGATGAAATACTAGTGGTTTGACCTAGAAACATATAAATTAAACTCAAATAATAAGCCTTTATACAATGTTGAGTTTTTATATACCCATTGGAGAAAAATATACTCTATATATAGGCACTAAAAACCCCATGGTTGAATTATGTTTGATTGGATGATTATACTCATCCTAATAAAAATAAATGAGTATGAATTCATTCGGTATATAAAATGTGAAATCACTTCAATAGTAATTTATATGGGACCCAAATAAAGAAATACAATCCATTCATGGAATCATATCAAATTCAACTATGAGGAATTTTACATGATTTTTTGGGATCTCTTTACCAAAAACATCGATCAGATCAAATCTATAAACCTATGACACAATCCCCATTCCATAGGATGTTTTCACTACTAAATCAATATCTAATAATTTTTTTGAAAATAAATACTCTTAACAAATTCCTTTTATATAAAATACATTGTAGATATAGGATCAAATTAGACAATAGTTATTCTACATTGGATGAAAAGTGTACCTTTGGACACATTTTTCTTATAGCGAACATTTTTTTCCAGGATCACATGATATTTTCCATTTCATTTTGTCTTAGGATTATATTGATGTTATTAATCATATTCATTTAGATTCAGTTACTATTTGGAAATATTCCCATAGTCGATGAAGTTGAAATGTTGAATCATTGGTGGTTCATTAGTCAATATTGTAATCTATTCTATTTCATTAAATGACCCATTAATAACATTTCAATATTAACAGACATTATGTTCTGATTGTCCACATTTAAGGAACTTCATTTTTCCATTCATGAAATTACCCTTATTCTTTTTAAAAAATATATAGAATATTTTTGGATTTAAATTTTCCCAAATGTGATTTATTAAATTTTTAGTGAGATATGAACATCATTTTGTTATAAATTCCATGAAAATATTCGAAATACCCAATTTATATTTCAATGATGAGTTCACAAGTAATTATTTATTCATAAAAAATGAGTCCTCCTATAGGTAATTCCTTTAATTTAATTAGATTTAGTCCACCAAATAATCAATCAACTTTTATTTTAGGGCTAGTCATTAAACTAGAACAACACCTTTCCAAAATCAAAAATTCCCCATTAAAAGTTAAAATCATTATTAATCCTTATACAAAATATAATGGAATTATTTCCCCTTCAATTTTTGTAGATTATTGTGGAGGTATTTATTGAAAATTATCCCCTTAAACTTATATCATTATAGGGATTCAATTTCATTCTCGTAAATGATATTCCTAATATATTCCCACCATCTATCCACTTAAACATTGAAAAGACCAATAGTTATGACAACCATTTAATATTATGATAAATTGAGAATAAAGAATATATTATAAATGGTTTTGATCCATCATTTAGCTACTAGTGGATAGGAAGACGTACTAAATTAATTGGATATTTTCTCATGACAGATTCAATGAAAAGATGTTCCCCGAATTGATTATTTAGAATCTCGTCGGGGTTCACATCATAAAAATGTTATGTGACAAATTAAATAATTTTATGTATCCCAGATACAAAAACATTTTATAGGTAATGTGAACATTCATTTTTGGTCAAACACATTCATAATCTTCATGATTCTTTAATGTTCCAACTATTGACTAAAATGAAAAATCATAATGTGAAGAAGGAAAATCATAGCAGGAAGAAAATAATCATGAAATATAATTTTTAGAATGCCTATATGTGAATCCTTATTTAAAATATATGGGGTTTTAAGATTATTATATGTCAACAATTTTTATTATTTAAATTCCTCATGATGGTTTTTGAATAGATTACTAATATCCAAAGCATAACCCAATGGAGTGTCCAACCTACTATGAAGCAAGGCCTGTTTTCTTGCACCATGTGATATTCATGCCCATCTTAATGTTCCTTTTTTATTTTTATTAACCTTATATACCACAATGTTATATCCACATCCACATGATGTATCTAGATAGATATGAAATATATTGTAAACCACTCGCTCTATCCTTTACCAATATTCTGGGTTGTTTTCCTATATATAGAATTACCTTCAAACATATAATTAGACATATCTATTAGGATACCAATAAGGTCTTCTCATCCATGTTTCCAAAGGATAAATAATCCTATCCTTTAATACAAACTCTACCGATTCAATATTTTCACGCATAAATATTACACCCTTTTGGACGAATATTTAATAATTTTAATAAAGATAAGCCCAATGAACATAACATATGTCAATATTTTAAGACTATAACGATTTTCTTATTGCATGAAACATCTTCAACATATCCAAAAATGATCATCTCACTAAGTACTCTACATAGTCATACCATACCAAAATCAATATTCATATCCTTGGGAATGAAATATACGATAGTGTGATCTTAGATGTTCAGTAAGTGTAAAAATATGACATATAAATTTGTGAAAATTTGAAGGTATGAGATAATAATATGTTTATGTGATCCTTGATATATCATATAATTTTAATATAAAACTTATCATATATCATAAACATCTTTTAGGGCATAAAAATTATTATTTTAAAAAATATAGCCGATAAAAGTTAGAAATCATCTTAAATCAATTATGAAATCTTAAATCATTACGTAAAAGTGTGGAACCATCGGAAATATATAAAAGCAATTCACATGTCAAGGGAAACTAAAATTTCCATTAACATTGTAGATATTTACAAAAAACATCTTTCCTACTGTGGATGAGGGTACACATGTTTCCTATAGTGGATCTGGATGCACTTGTTCCACATAGTGGATAATATAGAAACACAAGCATTTAATAACTAGATTATATGAATTTTTAGAGTCATATTTGTTATGTTATACAAACACACACACACGATGTTTGAAATTGTTTAATATAATTGGATATTAGGTACATATTCATCTTATTTTGTTAAAGATCTTCAGTGTTTCACAAAAATATTTTTCTGTTCAGTACCATTCATAAACATGCCCCACATTCAACTTTTATTCATAAACAAGGGATTTTATATATGACCATTAATTATAAAAAAGGGAAAAATTATATATAATTGTAGAATAACTAATGAAAATCATAACCTACATGTCTTGGATAATAAGCAAGAGTCATGTCGTAGTCAATGGATGTTAATAAGACATAAAACAAAAGGATCTCAAAGAACTTGATAAATGAGAGCATAAAATTGAAATAATAAATAATAACATAGAATAAAAATAATCATATAAAATTGTTTTCATAGTAATAAAGGCTCACTACCAATTCCATCATAGTGGAATGGATTCAGTCCCAAATCCTTCTTATTAGTCATGTTTCACATCCCAAATCCATCATACTGAACAATGTCACATATTGAAACATGTTAACTCCACATTATAACCTTTTCTATATCATGATATATAAATCATTATGCAATTATATTGAGGGTGTTTCCCACCCATCTCAAAAAGGAACAAAAATTTTTCTATTCTTCAATATTATAAAAAATTCATTCTATGATAACACATCAAATGATATGTGTTTCATAAAAATTTACTTATATAAAAACCGATGTAAAAGAAAAATATTTCATAATCATTTAATCATTTCATCATATATTAACCCTTGGAAAACAATCTGTTTCCTTATAATTATATCATGGTATAACTCGTGGAAGAAGAATAGGTCTCAAAACCATTATTCCAATAAAAACATAATCCCTTCAATGAAAGAATATGAATGATATCCATGGATCATATCCCCATTAAATAATTGGTAAAATAATTGGATATTATGTTATATAGAAAATAATGTTAAAAATACACTTGAAACATATTATGATGAAAATAAATTTTTCACTAAAATAATTTTATTAAAACTAAATGATAATAAAATATTTTGGAAATAATTTTATTTGAAAAAATCATTGAAAACATATAATGGAATAGTTAAAAATAATTTAAATTATTTCAGGAGTAAAATATCATTTTTTCAATAAGAAGCAACTTTGAAAACATAATAAATTTTTTAAAAAACTATTTGAAAATATATATTAATTCAAATAAACGAATCATTAAAAAAAATTTAACACCACTTCAGATTAATTAACAATATTTTTTGAAAAAAAAATCATAAAATACAAAATTTTTTGAAAATAAATTAATTTTAAAACAAACATGAAAATTTTTATAGAAAACATAAAATACCAAAATTGTATTTTTGGGTTTAAATTATAATCATGTTGTGGACATTAAATCACATAATCATTTCACATTTTCATAAATAAATGAGAATTGTTTGGAATACGACAAGATGATTCCATTAGTTTTTTTTGGGAAAATTCCTACATAGAAAAATATATAATTACTAATTATTTGTGATAGTTAAAAATAATTTTGATTTTTTTTTCAATAAACGGGTTTATAAAAAAATGTGTTACCAATCTAAAATCGAAATAAAAAACAATTATCTTAAAAATTTATTTATAACTCTTGAGTACATAAAGATGTGTAAATTAAGGGAAATATTTATTCTAATGAAATAAAAATAAGATATGAAAAATCATTTCCTACATGAGATAGGGGTCATAATAATTAGATATTTGAATCATAGTCATAAATAACTCTAAAAATGAAGATATTGTAACACAAAACTATTGCACCTTTATTAAAATTTAAATGTTACACAGCTGACATAATAACATTATAAGAGACTTATAATATCATAAAATGAACAATATTCATTATATAATATGTAAAAGAGGATTTATAAAGACATTATAGAATAATACATGTGTATAACAATACTTATGTCCCAAAGAATCTAATTTGTAACAAAAAACCCTTCCACTTTTGTAAAATTTGAACATTGTACATCATGAAAGAGTTATAAAAATCGTTTTATATAAATAACCAATAAATTAAGAATAATAATAATAAAATTAATTCACATGATGTATATAAATCACATAAAATAAATACATGGTAAATATGGCTTGTGTCTCCTTAAACAATAACAGTTAGACAATAATCCTTTACTTCTTTAGTAATCATCTAAATCGTAAGAAAAAATAAATAATATAATAAAATGAAACATTAAATATCATAAAAATTATGAGATTGATGATATAAAATTTCAAAGAGAAATTATATACAAAACATAAAAAACACTACTAGTTATTAGGATTAGGTCTCCCATAAATAATAGAATGACTAGAAACACCTTGTTTTAAGTTCTGAATTCCTTCATACACATTCTAACATCATGTATAATAAATATATGATGATTATAAATATATTATCTAAAAAAAAATTATATATATAACATAACACATGTGATTTACTTATGTCCTTTTAGTACCTGTTTATTAACAATTCCATGTTAAGATCACATTATAGTAACAACTATTTGAATTTTCATGTATATTTTATTTTTTTATTTTTGATCCCTTTAAATTGATCAAATCTACCTCATCTTCAAAATTTTCAACATGATAATAATATCATATATATTAATTATAAATTTATTTATAAAGTGATCCATAAAATTTTGTGTTATAAAATTAAATACATCATCCACAGAGATGGTAGTACATATGTACCCCTGAGTGTGATCCCATTTTTCCAACATATATAATGATGTGTAGATAAATAATATATTACCATTATATAATATTTTTGTTTTATATAAATGATTTTTTTGTAAAACCATCCTTTTTACCCTCCATGTGAATAATGGATGAATTACATCACATCATAAGGTTGTAGTTCTCGTACACACAAACGACTTCAACAAATTTCAACAGAATGAATGTAAGAACGAACACGTGATATCATGAATAAAAAATAATAATAATATCATTAATTTAATATAAAAACAACAAATCCATTCATGAGTGGTGGTTATGGAAAATGAATAACATCAGTGTGTGAGGTGGCAGTCCTCTATGCACACAAATGAAAATTTTGTAACCAACTACAACTCAACCATGAATTCACATAACACTATAAAATAATTCTTATATTTAATAAGAAAATACTATTTTTAAACATTTTAAAAAACAATAATGTTAAATATATTTTTCCCCAATTAATAAAATTCCTTACTTAGAGTAACCATGATGCGGACTATTAAATATGGAGGAAAAATAACTTTTGAAAAAACCAGATCCATTACCCATTAGCTATATTACATTAACTTTAAAAGCCTAAATTCCTGTTTTTGGCATAAAATGTAAACTGTCAACCTCTAGCATTACAACACCCATTTTAATAACACATTTTCTGACTAGTAAATATTTAATACAAAATTAATGGACTACAACAGTGAAAAAGTAATTAGTTGGTTTTCCAACCCATACCCTAGAAATTTTTGAAAGTTCATGATATAGAGAAAACATAAGGTGCAATGAGCATGCACATTCAAGTAATTGAATGGGGATGCAAACATGGATTATAATAAAACATTAAATAATAAGGAAAAAGGAGTCATTGTATGACCTAGAAAGTTTTTCAAATATCCATACATATAATACTATAGTAGAATCCACTTTTTCCATTTTCCATAATTATTAGTACATTAATTTATCCACAAAAGCCTTTAAATTCCTCTCTGACCAACCTAAAAATCATGTAAATAAGCATTGTTCATCCCTCTATCCTTGTGAATCAAATTTATAATCAACTAAACATGATTATAAGAAATAGAAATTTAAATCATTGTTTCACATAAGAGTTAACATATAGTCTTCCATGAGTGTGTCCTTAAACCAAATAAGCATGATTCAGAAAGGATGATCAAAGAGGAACATGAAAAAATCAATAGTGGTCTCTGATTCAATAATTATATCTAATGAAGACCTCAAAACATCATTACCACTAATTTGAAACTGCAATTTGGAAATGTAATACAATATGAAATTAAAAATACTACATTTTTTTGGTGAAAGAAGATAGGGATCAATTGGGAAAAATCAATGGTGACCCGAGAATGATATAATTTAGAGAGAAATTTAAATAAAAAATTGAGAATTGATGATAATATAAGGTAACCTAAAAAATTGGGTTCTTATTTTCACCATGTTTATCCTCTTTTTCATCTTCATCACTATCATAATGATGTCCAATGTGATATTTAAAATAGATGTCCATTGAAAAAATGAAAAGATAACTAAACAGAATAAAACACGTAATAATGTGTAGACCTTGGTGGACTAATCTCTTAATAGAAAATGACATCTATCAATGCATTGATAATTTATGACCAGTTTATTATTTAAAATGTTTTAAAATTTAAAAATTTAAATATCTTTTGACAAGTATGATTTCAACAATAATGGACTTCGTACAACTATACTCCTATAGCACAACCGGCAGCTATTGTCACATAAGTGAAAGAAAAACGATATGTTTGAGAAGATAAATTGGTAATCTTACCATTCAAATGGATACTAATCTACCAATCATTAAAAAGAAACATCAATTCTTATTGTTTCCTTTCCCTATAAGGACATAAAATAGTCATGCATCGATTATTCTATTTATTTATAGATTTTTGTGGAAGTGGGGTGCAATACAAATTGTCTTTAATTTACAAGGACATAGTACCCCAAATATTTATACATTAATTATTGAAATAAATATCAAAACATAAAAGTCTTCTATATTTTAACAACTTGAAATTAGAAAGCAAGCAAGTTATGGTCCCATGAATTCCTCATAAAATAAATGTTGTATGTGTCACTAAACCAATAAAAACTAGATTTATTTTCATTTTCATGATTTTACTATTTGTGATAATATATAACATAGAATATCTAATTAGATTCGCAATGCATGACCTACTTTATAGTTTACTCACCTAGATAAAAAAAAATGTTTTCGGATATGAAAGGATATTGAAAGTATATAATTTACCAAGACTAACAAGCACAAGTCAATTGTCAGCCCAAGATGTGCATATATGGTGACTTTGAGTAATGAAAATATATGAATGAAAAATATTTCAAGTGAATAATTTACAAATTTTTAATGAACATTAATGTGGTAATGTGATATCTAAAAATTGACAGAAGGAAATAGTGACACATAAATGATTTAATTTGGATTGAATTGTAAATAAAAAAATTGCAAAGTGATCAAAATGAATGATAGCCACAAAACTGGGAACATGAATACACATTTCTATTCCACTTTATCATCTTCATCACTATCATAAATATATATAAACTGTTATTTGAATAATATATTCATTGAATCAATTAAAAGAAAATTATACAGAATAAAAAATGTGAGTCATGAATGCATACGAATGATAAATCTTTCATGTGAGACAATGTAAAACTATTCATGCACATAGAAGTGGTGAAGAGATAGCTAACACATCACAAAAGGAAATAGTGACATGAGAAAGATATAATTTATATTGAAATGTAAATATAAAATTTTAAATCGATCAAAACAAAAGATAACCTTAAAAACTAGTTGTTATTTCCGCACTTCTCTTCCTCATAGTCATATTTATAACTATCATAGAGATATCCAATGTAATATTTGAAAATTATTTCCACTAAATCAACGAAATGAAAACATCACAGAGAAAAAACATAAAATATTTTGGAAATATTGGTTGAATAATCTCTTAATGGAAAATAAAAACAATGATATAATTTTTAATGTTAGAAGAGTTTGAGAATATACATGTATTAAAATACTAAAATGTTAATAACTTATGATAAGTCTCATGTTAATAAAATTTTACTTTGTACAACTATACTCTTGAAGCGCAACTGTGTTCTGTTGTCATAAATGTGAATGAAATATGGTATGTTTGAGAAGAAAAATTGGTGATCCTACAATTCACATAGATACTAGTATACCATTAATTAAAATGGGACATCAATTTATCTTGTTTTCTATCCCTAAAATGGAAAAAATATCAAAACATCCATTTTTTCTTTTTTATTTAGACATATAAATGGATGTGGGGTGCAATGTAATTTTTATGCATTTTTCTAGGACATAATTCCAATAGAAATTTATATTTGACTTATTCAAATGATTTTAAAAACATTAAAGTCTTTCATAGTTGAATAGAGAGTAATTAGAATGCCAAAATTTATTTGTCCTCATATTAACTCTCATCTCTCAAATCTATTTATTAAATCCATTCTATGATTACAAGGCTTTAGCAGGCGAGAAAAGTACAACCACTCATCATTTATTGTACCATTCCACTCATGAAATTGGAGGGATGGGATAATACGATTCGATATGAATGAAAAAAACTGAATAAAAAAATTTATATGAATATTTTTTCAGCTCAAGAACTTTCACTATTATTAACGTACCTACCACTAAAGTATTAAGTCATGTGATTAGGGCTGTAACAGTTTTTTAATGTTATAATAGTAGAAACCATTGCAGTTGTTAATATACAATACCATAAACAAAAAAACATATGCAAAAAGAATAATAAGAAAAACATTGTTTATCGAAATCAAAAGCACTAGAATAGTAACAGTGGAATTGGGGACCTGGTCATTATTGAACATGACACAATGGACTCTAGTTTTAAGAACCACAACCATCTGCAGTAAATAGTTGATGTACGCTTGGGAATGAAGACCAATTTCATATATCATTGATATATATTCATTTTGTATCTATGAAGGCTTATGGAAGGACACTATTTAGTTGTTATGACAAAAATTTAATTCTATTGTTGAAAAAATATACTCAAGTATAAATCACATCAATTTAATCATATTATTAATGATAGAGTATGTACTATCAACTTATATCGGTAAATGTGAATCAAATCAAAGTACATGTCATTGAGAAAGAGAAATCACGAATAACCTCATATGAAAACACATCATGGTTGAATATAAATTAATTTAGAAGAACTGTTATAAGTAGGAAAAATCAAAATAATAGAATCACCTTGAAAATATAGTCAATAACCCATTGAATAATAAAAATGAATACAAATAATAATGATGAAAATTTATATAACACATAACTAACCTTGAACTGGACGTACACTTCACCCAATTTCATGGTTTATTTGTATATTGAGTCTCCCAGAGAAGAAGCTATAATTTTGTCTAATATATATCATACAAACAATGAATTTGAAAGTGGAAAATAATAATAACATGTAGAATATTTTAAAATACCTTTCCTTAAAGTGATCTAAAGCCTCCCTCTTCCAAAAAATTTTCTTGGGAAAACCCACCCACAATATGTTAAAACTAAGCATATCAAATCCATCTTTGTAATTTCTGGAAAACTGGTGCCTTTTGTTGGCTGGTCAGTAGAATTACAAGCCATGACTGGTGAATCAAAATATGATATGTCTCAAAATAAGGTTTTAAAATTTAATATGATACTAGAATTACTAAATCCTTGAGAGAGAGAAAAATGTTTCCATAAAATGAGATGGGCACCCCTTTTTGTGGAGATCTGGATCTATAGGGTTAGTGATGACACACCATTGTGAAATAATGGTGGAGCACCGAATGAAGTAGATCCTTATTTTTTTTGAATATATTTTTATTGTATTACAGTATGGAAATGTTCTATGAATATAATGAAATAAAAAATTCACATCGGAGAGAGCAGTTATTCTACTATGCATGTAGAATATGTAATTTAAAAAACATCATTCAATAGAACATAGAACCTGCATGAATGAAATTGGAAAATATTCTATTGAATGATATAATTTAGGCATAACTAAACTCTGTGATTTTTTGATGTGTTACACCAAATTGATATCAACCATGGAAAAATTTAAGATGTTGTAAGATTGGACAGACCGGTCTAGAAGAAGCATAAATGGTGAATTACCGAAGTATTTCTATTGAAATATTTTTTGAAATGTAAAATTTAAAAAAAGATACCAAATATTTGAAATAATGGAAAAATTTTCTAGAATTTGAGAATGAAAAAGCTATTTTTAATCTCTAGATCTTTATGGTCTCTAAAGGCAATTTTTACAAAAATTGTGGTGTATTGAATGTCATGGATCCCTATTTCCTGAATCATGAATGCAGATGTATCATATTTTAGTTTGTTAATTTAGTATCAAAAGAGTTATATTTAAAGCATTAATTTAGAGGATAATGTTATTATTATATTAAGAAAGAAATAATTCCATAAGAAGGATACATATTTAATAGGTTGAGTCTCCAATAAGAGAAAATGATGACCCATCTGTGAGATCTGTGAAGTAAAATTAAGATTTATTATTTCCACGATATTAGAAGAATATAACTATTGAATAGACTTTAGGATCTATAAAGAATTTATTAGTGATGGTAATGGTGTTCACAAAAATTTCGACGAGTTTCCTCTATGGTGGTTTAAGGGGAAGAAAAATTGTAATGGCTTACGGGATGGGAACGGAAGGTGGAGTTAATGGAGTCAGAGTAGTTGAATATGGAGGATCCAGAGGCAGAGACACCAGATGTGAAGGCAATCGACGATGAAGGAGTAGACCTAGGAGAGAGAATAGGAGTTGAAACCATATACTAGGGAGAAAAAATAGAGAATATTGACTGGGGTTTCTTAATGGAGATATTAAGGAATCCCTAGATTGGGGATACAGAAGGAGGTGAAAAAGGATAATGGATAAGCAGTGGAAACCCAAGATTGGCGAGACTGAATACGGTGAATGAACTGGATAGTGAGGAAGGAAGAAGAGGATCATCAAATGTAATATCCCAAGTAAATGAAGAATAATGTATATTTCATATATATTAATATATGTGAATTAAATATTAATTTTACATTAAAGGGGTTTCTATGTTCTATAGCATACCCGATACGCAACAATGGGTTTCTTTGGATTCTTACGTTGCACAATAATAATATAATATTATTATTTTAAATGGCAGTTAAGTCCTAGCTGTTATATTGGAAGGAATGAACAAACATAACTACAATATGATTATACATGTATGTTAAATATATTTATATTCTTCCAATAAATGTTAGAGGCTTAAAATGTGAATGAATCTAATTTTAAGCATAATTTACATTAAAAGGACGATTTACCGCTTTTTAATGGAGAACCCTTTTTAAATCTAGTTTTGGTCAATTTAATACATTCTATATGACCAAATAAAATCTTTCTTTTGAATGGGGACATCAAAATTTACTTTGTGTAAATTTTTGGAATTTTTCAATGAAGTTCATTTTTAATGAATAGTGAAAAATATTGTATTTTAATTCAAAAGTGATTTTTAATCTAATTTACTTATATGGTTATATTATATTTTGAATAGGTTTTAAAGTGAAATTAAAATATATTTTTACCATTTAATCCATTTTTGTTCATTGGAATTAATTTCACTTTGAAATTCGACATAAACAAATGTCGATCTTTTGATAGTTATTGTTTCTTAAACACACACTATTTTTTTAACATAGGGAATTAATTTTAAAATTAATTAATGAAACTTTTATTTTTTTAATTTGGAAAAATAAACATCATTTTTGAATTTGGAATATCAAATATAGCTTAGGCTGAATATTTGGTATTTTTCTGAAAAACTTCAATTTTTGATGAATAGTGAAACCACTTAGTGGTAGTTAAAAAAACCAACTCCTTAATTTAAATAAAATTTTAACACTTCTGTGAATTGAATTTAAAAAATCCGACAGACATGGTTGTTATCAAAAAGTAAAATTTGGTTCATAATGATGAAAATAATTATTGGTGAATAGTAACTTTTGACTTTTATTTACCGCGGTTGAAGGTAAATAGGGTAATTCAAGGTTAAAAGAATATTATAATAATTAAAAATTACCTTAACACTTATTCTAACCTTATTTGATGAGTAGTGGCCGACCATGGTCATCCTTGGGTCGATATTGGGACCCCATGGAGGCAATTATAAAAGATAATGACACTTTAGATTAATTAATTTAATGTAAAGACAAAATTGACTTTAACAAAAACATTTTAGTAATTAAATTTTATATGATGTTTTATAAGTCATATATTCGACTATAAATATTAATTGGAAGGATACATATATTTCCTACATGATAGTATTTTTTTATAGTTTTTAGACATCGAATAAATTAAATTATGTATGAAAAAATAATGATTCAGTATTTACCTCATTAATAAATGATTTAAATAAATAATATTATAATGATTTAAATATTATCCAAAACCTGTCCAATTCTTATTGGATAATTTTATTTCGACCATGAGTCATAATATCTGTATCATTAATGGTTTTTGGACAATTAGAAACCTAATATCCTTATATAATAAAATAATATTTTCACACTTTCCTAAAGAGCCCCTCCTCTCCCTTATAAAAGGTGACAATATCTATCAAATTCCTAACAC
This sequence comes from Viscum album, assembly GCA_963277665.1. Taxonomy (NCBI): domain Eukaryota; kingdom Viridiplantae; phylum Streptophyta; class Magnoliopsida; order Santalales; family Viscaceae; genus Viscum; species Viscum album. The sequence goes on along the minus strand of OY728160.1, from coordinate 246,612,316 downwards.
CTCTCAAGCCATTTGACTTGTCCAAGCTCTACCCAATTAATCTCCCTGCATCTCTATCCTCCTTCTAGAATCCTTACCTTAGGCATAAGTCACTTCAAGATGTCCTTTTGGTTCAAACCAAAGAGAGTTACCCAAATTAATGATAACGATTTCTCTTAAATTGTATTCTTTTTTATTAATTCTATAACCCCTAAACTCTTTTTATTTATTTATTTTGTAAAAAACCAGTATTATAAATATACTAGGATTTTGTTATGATAAGGATTCGAACTAGACTTAGACACTCCTCTATCTAATTGATGAAAAACATAATGTTTTTGTGGATGGAAAACTAATGCCTCACGAAACGATGATTGTTCAATTACATCTTACCACCTCTCATGGTGGCCATTATTATGGAACTATATTTATATATGATATATATTATTTTTATGATTTTTTTCTTCTTCTGTACTTCCCATTTATATCACGCATTTATGGTTTCCATAGTGGGTAAATATGATAATCTCATTTGAGGAAGTGTGGAGTACCGCCCCCTCAAATTGATGTGATTCGTTAATGCTTTATGTGAGATGTATAAAGGATGAATTTAATGATATTATATATTATATTATATTGGAATTATAATATACCTATGTATAATTATGTTTTAATTCCATTAAAATAAAATTAGAAATGAATGTAGCGGTCATGCGTACGTACGGCTTACCGTCTCCATGAACGGTGCATTTCATTCCTTACATCTAAATGTTATGCACTATTATAAATACACATATATTCTGGATATATATGATATATATGATACCCAAATCAAGAATATTATTTTTCATATAATGAACCTTGGACCACATGAACAACATGTAATTATAAGAAGTCCATTTTTGACTCATATACCAAATATCGAAAAAACAAACGTTATTAACTTTAATGATTGCATAATGTTTATAACATGGTAATAATTGATATAAAAGGAATAATAAACTTGAAAAAGGTTCTTAATAAAGTAGAAATTAACTTTAGTTATTATTCAAGAGATTAAAGAACGACCGAGTCATGTTGGATACGAGGTAAGCGAACTTCTTAACCCAATTTTCGTTCTTTGGGTTGATCATATCTTTCTTATTTATGTCATTCTTTGATCGTGTGAGAAATGAATATTTATATCTTATCTTGTATTTATACTTGATTAATGTCTGCTTATATTGAATACACATAATTGATCTATTTTATTTATAAAATTATCTTTGTATAGGGCATCGTCTCAATCTTCTCTCTTTGATGCATATTTTGTTTTAATACAGGACTTTCTTTTATACGCTGTATGAAAACCCATGACATTTCAAAGGGAATTTGTTTCTACAAAGCGTTTTACTAAATGAAAAAAAAGAATGTTTTTTACGTAAGCAGTGACAACGTCCTTTCTGCCACCGTGAGTATTATTTGATCTTTTTCTTCCTTAACAAGTCGTAATGTTTTTAAATGGAAAAAATAAATACCATATACTCTTTTTATGTATTTTGGTATTGAAAATGATATTGAGGATGGATTTATTATTTCAATATCTTGAAATGATATTTTCATATTTCAATGTGGAACTTTTATCTTTCCTTTATGCTTATGTTATGTGTTGTGATCATGTTACGGTTCTTGGGCATTATTTACGTATACGGGTGGTTCCGTGATAAACCTAGGGTGGGTTAGCCCGATATATCTCTCCAATGCATTGGGTAATGTGATAGAGGTAAACGTGAATGTTTCTCCTAAGAGATTTATGGAATATACTGTGATGGGTATTCCAAAGTAACTCTCTATGTGGCTATGATAGCTACAATGTAAGTATGATATGGATGTCACATGTCACCTTTATGTTTTATTATTCCTATGTGTCTTTCATAAATCTTATGATTTCGCGAGGTAAGTAAAATATTTCATGTTTTGTATGTATTTATGAACAAATGTTTTCATTCCTTGTTTTATAACCCTTACGAAGCTTTTTATGTTAATCCCAAGTTTTGAAATGTTTTTACAGGACTTAAAGATTAATAGGGTCAAGGATTGGATCAAGGAAAAGTCATGCTGTCAAAAACATGGAACTAGACATGACTCTTTTTTTCAAGAGTTTTTATTTAATGAAAAAAATGGAAACTGTGTAGAAGTGTCTACCTTGTAATATTTTGAAATGTAATAGTTATGTCCTAATTATATAAAACTCTAAACATGAAATGATCCTTAATGTGAATTATTTATTTAATTTAATATTATGTAATGTTTAAGGCTGAGTCCTTATAGTTGGTTTCAGAGGTCAGTTTAGACAACATTAGGAGTTAATGCATTGTTAAATTAATATCCACAAAGTAATTTATGTTAATATTGAAATCATATAGCATTTACAGATTACCATGTTGCTTCGCCTAAGATATTTTTGTGTTCAGAATGGTTTTCCTTAGAGGAAATTGGGTAGCTATGTTGGGACGACATCAGGAGGAAGACAACCTTCCAAATCTTCAACCTGAGATGGTCGGAATTGAAACTGAACAGTTTGTTGTAGTGATGGAATAGATGACTCAGTCTATAAATGGTGGTGGTATCCATGCACGAGATCAGCCAGATCAACCACAGAGGAACATGACAGTAGTGGAGCATTTAATGAATCAACATCCCCCATCATTCAGAGGATCATCTGACCCTGTGATAGCTGATGGGTGGATTAAAGCACTAGAAACGAATTTTCGATGTCATGGGTTTTTCAGAACATAAAAAGGTTAGTCTCTCTGTTTACCGTTTTGAACGTGAAGCTGATCAGTGGTGGTTGATGGTGAAAAATATCAGGGATAGTGAGGAGATTGATGCTCTTGATTGGGATGAATTCAAAGGTATGTCTCTTGAGAAATATTTTCCTAAGGTGATTCGTCATAGGATGGGAAAAAATTCCTAGAATTGTTGTAGGAGGATGACTCAGTGGCTGCTTATAAAGAAAAATTCACTCGACTGCCAAGGTATGCTCCAAATTTCAAATGAGATCTTGATAGTAAAATCAACCGTTTTTACTTAGGATTAAAGACAAAGTATCAAAGGGCTTTAGCTTCTCGTGAGTTCAAAAGTTATGAAAAACTTGTTCATTGTGTAGAGTAGGTGGAAATGGAATTTTATGATGATCAGGTATTCATTGACAAACAAAAAAATAAGAGTTCGAGGTAGCAGGCAAAAGGGAAGAACTCTTCAAAAAAGTATGATGGTAAGAAACTTAAGTTTACAGTTTTTGAAAATTATGGTAAAAAGCATGTTGGGGAATGTCTTTTGAATTCTGGTAAGTGATAACTATGTTGTGAAATGGGGCATAATGCTCGTAATTGCACTGAAAAAGATCAGGGTAATGGTAAGACAAAATCTGATTTACAGTTAGTAAAATCATTTAATTGAAATGAAATAGGTCATTATGAAAATGTGTGTCCAACAAAGAACTCAACCAAAGGAAAGCAGCCAGACCAAAGCAGAAAGGGGTGGTGAAATCCTTTTCAACTACTTTAGTAGATGTTGGGCCATCAAATAAAGTAGAATTAGGTACACTGTTTGTTTTTTCAGATTATTCCAATGTGTTGTTTGATTCAAGGTCTACACACTCTTTCATTTCTGAGAAGTTTTCTAGTAAATTGTGAATTCCATCTCATGATATGGATACATAACTTACAGTAAAAATACCTGGATGAAATGCAGAGAAAAATAAAACATAAGAACATTCTTGTCCTTGTGTGCATAAAAAATCTACCTGCATACCATATTGTTTTGCCTTTATTAGAGTTTGATGATATTTTGGGCATGGATTGGCTTTCTGTTTATCATTCTAAGATTGACTACAGAGATAAAGAGGGTTCTTTTCAAAAAAGATTTTAAGTTTGTATAAAAAAATAAACCCTTACTTTTGATAACATATCAGGAAGGTGAGAAACTAGTAAAAAATGTAAATGAATGTTACATTTCACATATTGTTGAAAACAATGGAACTATTCAGATTAATGATGTGATAGTGGTAAATGAGTACATTTATGTTTTTTCTAATGAGTTTTCTGGTATTATACCTGATCGGGAAGTTGAATTTACTATTGACTTAGTTCCTGATGTTATGCCATTATCAAAACCCCTTATCGAATGGCTCAAATTGAACTTTTAGTGTAACGACCCAAAGTTTCATTAATGGAAATCCCTCTTGATCTAATTAAATGTCTCATTATGTAAAATGTTTATATAAAATGTCAACTTCTTTGGTTTTATGTTAAGAATTATGACGGTTGATTTTATAGCCGTTAAACAGATATCACATGATTAGTATAAATATAGGGCTATAACATATCCAATTTACATAGAAAAAAGATATGATGGCCACATCTAGTAGAATTTCTCCATAAAAGCCCACTTTTCAGAGCTTAGAAAAGACGTGGCATCTTTGGTCTTCACACTTAACCAATCCCAAGATGAGTTTCATCATGTCAAGCTCGAACGGGACCATCCACAGGAAAAGTGGATGTTGATATAGATTACAACTTGAGCGATGTTATCTGATCCACCCTAAGAGTCTGTCACCATCGCACACCTTAGCCTTCGGTGTTATGCAGCTATTTTAAGGGGTTATGTAACAAATTGCTAGAACTATGTTCATGTACATTATTTTTGTATATAATAATGAATATACTCTCTTTTCATTATTGATACATTGTAAATAGTTTTCAAAGTACATGTAGTGTTTTTAGTTATTATTTAATTAAGAAATATATTTTATTAAATTAAGGGATTTTTAAATTAAATAATATATTAGTAAAATATTATTATTATAATTAAATTAATTTTATTATATATAAATGAGTGTATAATTTTATGAATGCAATTAAAATTTTTCTTAAGGTTTGAAAGTCGTTTTTATCAAAAAAATGTGAATTTTCGATAAATGTCCGTTTTTATTTTAAAAGTGAAAATTAACATATTTAGAAAATAATTTAAATAAAATAAATTATATTTCTGGAATCATGATGTCGAAATCATCCAACGGTGAATTTTTCATAATTTTCTGAGACAATCAAATTTTTGGGTAAAAATTAAATACCATTTAAATATATAATGTGTTTTATGAAATCATAATTACCCAATAGTGATATAATAAAATACTATAAGCTTTATTTTCGGTCAATATATGTTTTTCCATTAAAATAATGTGATGTTGGGTTTGTTTGACTTACTTTTCAAAGCATTAATGGACCACTGAAGACTTATTAAACACCTTATCTTTTTAAATTATTTTCCATGGGAGTGTGACTCACCTACACATAAGAAAACCCATTATTTAAATAAGTTCAGACATTGGACATATAAAATATTGTTTTCCTCTCCCCTTTCCCAAATACCATGGTCAAAAATAGTGATCTTATTTGTGGTTTGGATTAGTTTAGTGTAAGTGGTCCCAAACCTAAATAATAAATAATTCACTCACCTTTCCTATGTAACCCCACCCAAGCTCCCACTTAATCCTCACTAAAAGCCATTGGGGTTCGTCCGACCTCTTCCCTACACTCTCTAAAGAAGCCTCTCTCAAGCCTCTCTCAAGCCTTTGGAAGCACACTTCCAAGTAGTGTTTTTTTTCTTCCTTTCTCATTTTTTCCAATATTCTTTAAGTTTTTATGCTCATTTAAATTTCAATTATAAATGTTGGTGTATCATTTCAACACTCCCCCATACTTCCCTCTTTATGTTTGAATGAAGGGAGACCCCTTTCTGTCCCATTAAATTCCTCCCATGTACACCTGTTACTATGTCAAAATTCCGAATGGAATTTCCCTCTCCTCATTTACAATCAAGAAATTCTTTTCTATCATGAATCTAAATTCCATTACAATTGTTTGGACATGTATCTATATGACCCACTTACTGTACATTTCATGTAAATATAATGAGGCACCCCTTTCTCTCTCATCAACCATTTTTTATGAATTCTTATGTCACATCGTTACGCTGCTGAAATTGCACCGATTTTCTAAGCCAATGCCTTTGTGTAGTGAATACCAAGCCCATTTCTCCATCAAGGGTATTCACCTTTATGCACATTTACTTATTGATTGTAAAGTTTCATGTATGAACTCCACATTACTTTATCCTGGAAGAAATTATTATGTTTAATGAATCCATGTTTTATGATCCATGTGGCACACTTATGCATGAAATGAAATGTTTAAGATGGGTGTGCCCTTATAGTGCTCTAATGCATTGGGTAATGTATATTATCATGATATGTCATGTGAAATGAGTGTTGTATCATGATAATTCAAGTACAATGAGGGTTTACTCGTGCATCATGTTCAATGAGAATTTACTCATGCTCAATGTGCAATGAGCCTTGGCTCATGTTAATTCCAAGTTAGGTGTTGCTGCCACATTTCCATGTTATGATTATCATGATTTATCATGCCTTTATGATCAGGTTTCTCTTGTGCTATATTGATATTCCTATTGTCTAACATTTATTTTACTTCTCATGTATTCCATGTTTATTCCCTTACTAGGCTTTATAACTCACCACTGTTCTTATGAATGTCCTCAGGTTATCCCATGAAATGGTAAGTACGAGGGAATGTAGTGGTCATGTAAAGAAAGTTTTCAATAAAGATGTTTAAATTCATGTTTTAAGTTGTTATTTAATGATCCTAATCCCTAAACACACTATACCTCTCGATCTTTTATGTTGTATCAAGTGAGTAGTTTATGTAATAAATCATGTTTATGTTTGTAATAAAATCAGGGTTGTCATAGTTGGTATTAGAGGATAGGTTTAGTTATTTTTGGGATTAGGATTAGAAAACCCTAGTAAAGATTTAGAGACAAGACTAATTATAATAAAAACATCCCTAAGTTTTGGTAAGTACTGAGTAAGTGGTTTATCAAACAAATACATCCATGTCTGGGTACGAGCAGGTAGAGGCGGCTCTGGCATAGATGTATCGTAGGGGTAAAACCCAAAAACACCACTTTGAGCTAGACTCGAACGATAACTGGGGCACGACAACAGGCCATACTAAACTCTTGGTTACGACACTCCCAGGGGATATGTTTTTATAAATTCACAATCTTAGTATGAACCCTTATTAAGTGAATAAAAAAATGCCCCTAAGAATATATGAAAGTAGATCATGAAAATCCTAGATTGAAGCCTATAGACTCATGAGTTAAGGAATTAAAAGTTTATTTATATGTCATCAAATTTTGTCTTTTGATTACCCATTATGTGTTACCCCCTAACTTTACTTTTATTCCAGTCAATGGCTGGTAATAGGAGGACTCAGGCTAACAACCGATGTGAAGATCAGTGTGATGACTGTAATAATGAAATGTCCAATCCAATGGGTGTGAGAATCACGAACTTTGGAACGCTTATCTCTCAGCTAACTCAAGCTTTGAATAGAAACACGACTCAAGAGGAATGTAAAAACCCCCCCTAATAAGGAACAAGTCGCTATCGATAGCTTCATGAGACAAAGGCCTCCTACTTTTAGTGGATCATCCAATCCCACGATCGCTGAACAATGGATCAACTCCATTGAAAAGATATTCTCCATCCTTTAATGTTCTGAACAATAGAAGGTTCTCCTGGAGGCATATCATATGGAGGGTGAAGCTGATAAATGGTGGACATTGACAAAAAATATGAAGCCTGAGGAGGAGATCGAGGTGTTGGAATGGAAGGATTTCTGAAAGATGTTTTTCGATAAATATTTTCTGCGCACCCTCCGACTTAATAAGGAAAGGCACTTCCTTTCCCTCAAGAAAAAGGAATAAGAATCTGTTGGAGCGTACGAGGAAAACTTCACAAGGCTTGCACGATATGCTTCCGAATTTGTCGTTACCCCCGAATTCAAGGTTGAACGCTTCTTTGGTGGGCTGAATCCTAGCCTACAGAAAGTATTAGTGATCTATGAATTCGACAGCTATGAGGAAATTGATAGATGTTCCCTCAAGGTTGAAATGGAGATCGTGGAATCACAGGGGTATCATGGGGACAAGAAGCATAAGGTGGACTTCAATGCTGTTGGTCTGATTGAAAAATCCAATGGTGCTAAAAAGATCCAGCTCCCCACTTGCCAATTGTGCGGAAAGAAGCACCCTAGAAATTACGTTAAGGGGATGGGGAAATGCATTAGGTGTGGAAGAGAAGGGCACCTAGCTGTTAACTATCAGTGAGAAAGACCCGCAGCTACGACAGAGGAGTGGAACGCTCTGTTAGAACCTCAACGCTTTGTTCATTGCTATAACTACAAGGAACCGAGGAATTTTTCAAATCAATTCCCTAATCCAAGGGTTTTTGGAGGCATCCAACAACCTCCAAAGCAACGAGGAACAACTTTTTCCCTCACTTATGCTAAATTGAACCCTGACCACGATGTGGTGATAAGTACCCTAGTTATTCATTCACGAATAGTGAACATACTTTTTGATTCAATTTCTATGCATTCTTTTATATCTCGAATGTTTAGTAGAACAATCCCAGCACCATCACAAATCATTGAAGTGGAGATGTCAGTGAGTACGAAAAATGGGGCAATCATTGCATCCCATGAATATAAGTCCTCGCCTGTTATAATCTGTGGATTGAACTTCCCGGCGAACCTCTTCATACACCCTATAGTGGAATTTTATGCAATTCTTGGCATGGATTGGATTTCCTTATATAGATCCAACATAAATTGACTTGAGAGGGAAATCACACTCCATATGATGAATCTACCCCCGATTCATTACAAGTGTAAGGAGGAAGATGAATCTATTTTAGCTCCATCATCTCAAGAATGGATATTACTTCCCTATGAGAAAGCTTATCTGGCTCAGATGATTGAGTCCAAGGAAGAAACCATCCTTGAAGAAAATCCTATTGTGAGGGAATTCGCTAAATTGTTTCCCGAAAACCTGCTTGGTCTTCCTCCTAGAAGAGATGTTGAATTCTCAATTGAGCTTATACCTCGGGCACTACCAATATCCAAGAATCCATATAGAATGGTTCTCGTTGAACATGAAGAGCTAAAGAAACAACTGTAGGTGAATCTTGATAAAGGGTTTATATGCCCAAGTGCATCACCATGGGGTGCACCAGTCCCCTTCATCAAGAAAAAGGATGGGTCAATGCAGCTTTGCATCGATTATCATGAACGTAACAAAATCAAAATAAAGAAAAAGTATTCTTTTCCACATATTAATGACTTGTTTGATCAGCTGTGTGAAGCACAATACTTCTCTAAGGTAAATTTATGGTTTGGATATTATCATGTAAGGGTGAAGAAGGAAGATTTCCCCAAGACAGCTTTTTGTACAAGATATGGGCACTATGAATTCATAGTAATGTATTTCAGACTCACCAATGCTCCAGAAATATTCATGGACTTGATGAATAGAGTCGGTTGATATTACATTGACAAATTTTAGGTAGTCTTTATAGATGATATTCTAATATACTCCAAAACAAAGGATGATCATGAGGAGCATTTAAGAACTGTACTAGAGACTTTTCACAAGGAGAAGCTCTATGAAAAGTACAAAAAAGTGTGAGTTCTAGTTGAAGGAGGTCTCATTCTTGGGCTATATAATCACAAGCAATTTGATATCTGTGGATCCCTCCAAAACAGATGGAGTTGAGGGATGGATAAGGCCAACATCGGTAACAGGTATCCATAGCTTCCTGGGGTTAGCTGGATATTATCGATGATTTATGAGAAATTTCTCATGATTGTCCAACCCTCTTACCAAGCTAACTCGAAAGGGAGTAATGTTTGCTTAGAGTGATGAATGCAAAGAAAGCTCCAAAGAGTTGAAAAAGAGGCTTATCATTGCGCCTGTGCTCACTTTACCCACAAGTGGGGAATCTTTTGTGATATTCAGTGATGCATCGAAGAATGGCTTAGGCTGTGTGCTGATTCAGAATGATAAAGTGATATCTTATGCCTCAAGACAGTTGAAAATCCTTGAGTAAAACTATCCAACGCATGATCTGGAGTTGGCAGTGGTGATCTTTGCCTTGAAAATCTGGTGGCATTATCTGTATGTGGAGAAATGTGAGATATATACTGATCACAAGAGTCTTAAATATATATTCACATAGAAAGAGCTTAATATGCGCTAGAGAAGATGGATAGAGCTCATCAAGGATTCTGAATGTTCAATACATTACCACCCTGGGAAAGAGAACAAGGTGGAAGATGCCCTAAGTAGAAAGGACCCAGTGATTCTATCAATAATGGAAATTAAGAAGGATCCAATCTTCTTAGACTTGATGAAGATGTACATGGGAATCATAAAGAAGGGAACATCATCAATCCTTTCACAAATTATTGCTCAACTGTCTCTTTTGTAAATATTATAGGATGATCAAAAGGATTATGTGGGAATTCAGGAAAAAGTGGAATCTATCGAAAAAGGGAAATCCTTGGAGATTAATGTTAATTGAGAAGGAATTTTGCGATTTGGGAAAAGACTATGTGTTCCATAAAGTCCAGAGCTGAAGAAGGAACTTTTGGATGATGCACATAGTTCAAATATCTCTATTCACCCAGGGAGCACAATGATGTATTGAGATCACTGAGAAAACTTTTGGTGGGATAATAGGAAGAAGGAGATCGCTGAATATACATCAAAGTGCCTGGTCTGCCAGCAAGTGAAGGTAGAGAGACATAAGTCTAAGGGGATGATGCAACCATTTACCATACCAGAATGGAAATGGGATAACATCACCATGGACTATGTCATCAGACATCCGAGGACATCCAAAGGGAAAAATGCAATCTGGGTTGTTGTGGATCATCTTAAAAAGACTGCACACTTCATTGCTATTCGAGAGGATTTTTCATTAGATCAACTGGCATGAATATATATCAGGGAAGTGCTAAGGTTTCATGGAGTACCGCTATATGTTGTGTCTGACCGAGATCCAAGATTCACCTCTATGTTTTGGAAGAGTCTTCAACATGCTCTCAATACTGAACTGAACTTCAGTGTGGCCTATCATCCTCAATCTGATGGCCAATCCGAGCGGACTATCCAATAACTTGAGGACATGTTGAGAGTGTTCTCAATGTACTTTAAATAAGTATTTGATCAACCTCTTCCTCTGGTTGAGTTCTGTTATAATAATAGTTTCCACTCGAGCATCCAAATGGAACTACATGAATCCCTGTATGGGAAAAGGTGCAAAACACCGGCATGTTGGGATGAGGTCGGTGAACGTAAGATGCTTGGACTATAAATGGTCGAATAAATGGTGTAGAAGGTGAAAACCATTCAGTAGCATATCAAGGCATCCCAAATTCGACATAAGAGTTATACAGATAACCGTCGACGAGACCTTGAGATTAAAGTTGGAGACATGGTTTTTCTATGCATATCATCGTGGAAGAAGTTCATGAGGTTTGGAAAGAAAGGGAAGTTAAGTCCAAGGTACATCGTCCCCTTCGAGGTTTTTTATGGTGTCAGGGCTGTGGCTTATCGACTAGCACTTCCACCTACGATGGCCAATGTACATGATGTCTTTCATGTATCCCTGTTACGGAAGTACATATCGGACCTTTCACATGTACTCTCTTCTAAGGTGGTATAATTAGAGGATGATCTTTCTTATGAGGAGAAACCAGTGAAGATCTTAGATCGTAGAGAAAACGTTCTACGAAATAAGACAATGCCCCTCGTCAATGTGTTGTGGAGAAACCACAAGATTAAAGAAACGACTTGGGAATCAGAGGAAATAATGAAGTTGAGTTACCCACATCTATTTTAGTTTGGGAAAAGGAAATTTTGAGGGAGAAATTTTTTAAGGGGGGAATATTGTAATGACCCAAAGTTTCATTACTAGAAATACCTCTTGATCTAATTAAATTTCTCTTTATGTAAAATGTTTATATAAAATGTCAACTTCTTTGGTATTATGCTAATACTGTGACTGTTTCTTTTATAGCTGTTGAACAGTGATCACATGATTAGTATAAATATAGAGCTTTAACAAATCCAATTTACTCATACAAAAGAAGCGATGGCCTGATCCAGTAGAATTACTCCATATGGAGCCCATTTGTCGGAGCTCGGAAAAGAGGTGGCATCTTTGGGCTTCTCTCTTGACCAATCCCAAGTTGAGCTTCATCATGTCCATCTAGAACAAGACTGTCTATAGGAAAAGTGGAAGTTGATAGAGATTACCACTCGAGCGATGTTATCCAAGCCACCCCAAGAGTCTCTCCCCATCGCACACCTTACCCTTAGGCCTTATGCAGCTGTTTTAAGGGGTTAGGTAACAAATCTCTAGTATGTTGTTTATGTACATTATTTTTGTATATAATAATGAAATTACTCTCTTTTCATTATTGATACATTTTAAATAGTTTTTAAAGTAAAAGTACTATTTTTAGTTATTATTTAATTAAAAAATATATTTTATTGAATTAATAGATTCTTGAATTAAATAATATTTTAATTAAAAAAATTTATTATAATAAAATTAATTTTATTATATATAAATGATCATATAATTTTATGAATGCAATTAAAATTTTTATTAAGGTTTGAAAGCCGTTTCTGTCAAAACCCGTGAATTTTCGATAAATGTCGGTTTTTATTTTAAAAGTGAAAATTAAAATATTTAGAAAATTATTTAAATATAATAAATGATATTTCTAGAATCAGTACGTCGAAATTATCCAATGGTAAATTTTTCATAATTTTCTGAGACAGTCAAATTTTTGGGTAAAAATTAAATAGCATTTAAATATATAATGGGTTTTATGACATCATAATGATCCAATAGTGATGTAATAAAATACTATCAGCTTTATGTTAAGCTAATATATGTTTTTCCATTAAAATAACGCGATGTTGGGTTTTTTTGACTTACTTTTAAAAGCATTAATGGACCCCTCAAGACTTATTAAACATCTTGTATTTTTAAATTATTTTCCATGGGAGTGTGGCTCACCTCTACATAAGAAACCCAATTATTTTAAGAAGATAGGAGTTTGGCCTTATAAAATATTTTTTTTTCTCTTATATTTTACAAATTCCATGATCAAAAATCATGATCTGATTTGTGTTTTGGATTACTTTAGTGTAAGGGGTCCCAAACCTAAAAAATAAAGAATTCACTCACCTTTCCTATATAAACCCACCCAAACTCCAACTTCCTCCTCACTCAATTCCTTTTGAGTTCGTCCAACCTCTTCCCTATACTCTCTAGAATCCCCAAAATGTTCCCCAAGCTCCCATGAATCTTTTCTCAAGCTTCTCTCAAGACTTTGGATGCACACTTCAATGTAAGGTTTTTTTCATCCTTTCTCATTTTTGTCAAATATTTTTTAAGTTGTTATTCCCCTTTTAATTTCAATTATAAATGTTGGGGTATGGTTCCAAACCTACCCCATACTTCCCTCTTTATGTTTGAATGATGGGAGACCCATTTATCTCTCATTAAATGCCTCCAATGTACACCTGTTACTATGCCGAAATTCCAAAAGGAATTTCCCTCTCCTCATTTACATTCAAAAAATTATTTTGTATCATGAATCTATATTCCATTAATTTTTTTTGGACATGTATCTATATGACCCCCTTACTTTACATTTCATTTAAATATTATGATACACCCCTTTCACTCTCATCAACAATTCTTTATGAATTCTTATGTCATGCTGTTACGCTGCCGAAATTGCACCGATTTTATAAGCCAATACCTTTGTGTAGTGAATACCATGCCCCTTTCTCCACTAAGGGTATTCAAATTTATGAACATTTACTTATTGATTATAAAGTTTCATATATGAATTATACATTCCTTTATTGTGGAATAAATTATTATGTTTAATTAATCCATGTTTTATGATCCATGTGGCACACTTATGGATGAAATTAATTTTTTAAGAAGGGTGCGTCCTTATAGCACCCCAATGCATTGGGTAATGTATAGTATCATGATACATCATGTGCAATGAGTGTTGAATAATGATAATTCAAATGCAAGGAAGGTTTACTCGTGATTCATGTGCAATGAGAATTTACTCATGCCCTATGTGCATTGAGCCTTGGCTCATGTTAATTCCATGTAAAGTGTTGTTGCCACATTTCCATGTTATGATTATCATGCTTTATCATGCCTTTATGTTCATGTTTCTATTGTGCTATTTTGATATGCCTATTATCTAACCTGTATTTTACTCCTCATTTATTCCATGTTTATTCCCTTACTGGGCTTTATAGCTCACCCCTTTTCTTATGCATGTCCTCAGGTTATCCCATGCAATTCTAAGTACGAGAGAAAGAAGTGGTCATGTAAAGGAATTTTTCAATAAAGATGTCGTACATCTTGTTTTGTGTTATTATGTAATGATCCTAAGACCCAAATACACTAGACCTCTCGATATTCCATGATGTATCAAGTGAATAGATTATGTAATAAATCATGTATATGTTTGTAATAAAAGCAGGGTTGTCATATTTAGAGTTAAATAAGCAATTGAATAAGTTATTAGATAAAGGTTTCATTCGACCTAGCACATCACCATGGGGTTCCCCTGTCTTGTTTGTTGAAAAGAAAGAGGGTTCAGTGAGGCTTTTCATTGATTATAGAGAATTGAATAACATAACTGTTATGAATAAGTATCCTTTGCCTCATATCTATGATTTGTTTAATCAGCTTCAGAGAGCTCTGTATTTTTCAAAAGCATGATTTGAGGTCGGGGTACCATCAGTTGAAAGTAAAGGAAAAATAAATTCTGAAGACTGTGTTTCATACTAGATATGGCCATTATGAATTTTAATTTATTCTTTTTGGGTAAACCAATACACGTACTATATTCATGGATCTTGTGAATAGAATTATCCGTGAGTTCTTTGATAAGTTTGAGGTTGTGTCCATTGATGATATTGTGGTTTATTCCAAAAGTAAAGAGGAACATGAAATTCATTTAAGGGTTGTCGTGCAAACATTAAAAGAAAATAAATTTTTTGGGAAATTCAGAAAGTGTGAGTTTTGGTTAAAACAAATTTCGTTCCTTGGTTACATGTTTTTCAAAAAAATGGCATAATTTTTTATCCTTCTAAAACAAAAGTTGTTGAAGAATGGCCAAGACCCACAAATATAACCGAGATCTGTAGTTTTCTTGGTTTGGAAGGTTATTACCGGAGGTTTGTTGAAAAATTTTCACGTTTATCTAGTACAATGACTACGTTAACTCTAAAAGGTGTTAAGTTCATCTGGACAAAATAATGTTATGATTGTTTTCAGGAATTGAAAAGAAGATTGGTGAATGCACTAGTTTTGGCACTGCCTTCTAGAAATGGTTAGTTTGTTATCTACAGTGATTCTTCGTTGAAAGTACTGGGTTATGTCCTAATTCAGAATGATTAGGTAATTGCTTATGCTTCATGTCAGTTGAAACCACATGAGTTAAATTACTCTAAACATGATTTGGAATTAGTTCATGTTGTTTTTGCTTTAAAAATTTGGAGGCATCATTTGTATGGAGTGAAGTGTGAAATATATATTGATCACAAAAGTTATATATTCACTAAAAAATAATTGAACATGAGATAGAGGAGATGTATGGAATTAATCAAGGATTATGATTCCATGATCCATTACCATCTGGGAAAGGAAAATAAAGTGGCTGATTCTTTGAGTCAAAAAAGTAATACTTCATTAACCATTTTAAATTTTGAACGAGATCCTTTTGTTTTTGATTTTTTGAATTTTGGAATAGAATTTTTTGTTGTAGGAAATTATTCTGTTTTGTTTCAGGTGTCAGTGAAATCATCTCTATCAGACAGAATTAAGCAATCTCGGAAGGAATATAGTGAGTTGCAGAAAAAGGTTTTGTTGGATCAGAAGGGCAAGTTTCCTGATTTTAACATTAATAATGATTGTGTATTAATATTTGGAAATAGATTATGTGTTCCTTGTGATTCACAGTTGAAGAATGAGTTGTTATGTAAAGCTCATAGTTCCCAGTTTTTAGTTCATCTTGGCAGTAAAAATGTGTATAGAGATCTTTGGGAGTATTACTAGTGGGATAGAATGAAAAGAGATATTGTTGATTTTACTGTGAAGTGTTTGACTTGTTAGCAGGTTAATAAAGAGCGGCAGTTACCGAAAGGAATGAATCAGCCTCTATCGGTGCCAAAGTGGAAATGAGAAAATATATCCTCGGACATTGTTGTGGTATTACCAAAGGCATCTCGAGGTAATAATAAAATCTAGGTTATATTTGATCGATTGACCAAATCTTCTCATTTCCTTCCTATTAGAGATACATTGTCTTTAGACAAACTTTCTCGGTTTTATATTAAAGAGATAGTTAGGTTGCATGGTGTTCCCCTCTCCATTGTATCTGATCGTGATCTCAGGTTCACTCCTAACTTTTGGAAAGGCCTTCAGATGTCATTGGTTAATGAATAAAATTTCAGTACAGATTTTCATCCTCAATTAGATGGGATGCCAGAATGAACAATTCAGACCATGTAGTATATATGTTATGTGCTTGCTCGATGGATTACCAGGGAAGTTGGTACCAACAACTTTCTTTGGCTGAATTTTCTTATAATAACAGCTTTCATTCTAGTATACAGATGGCTCCATTTGAGGCATTATATGGAATGCGTTGTCGAACTCCAGCCTTTTGGGATGAAGTAGGTGATAGGAAGCTGATGAGACCAGAATTGGTAGAAGTGATGGCATAGAAAGATCAGTAGATTCAGAAGCACATTACAACAACTCAAAGCAGACAGAAAAGTTATGCAGATAACCGAAGGAAGGATCTTTTTTTAGGTAGATGATCATGTTTTTCTCATAGTTTCTCCATGGAAAAGTGTAATGTGTTTTGGAAAGAAGGGAAAGTAGAGTCTGAGGTTCATTGGACCTTATGAAATTCTAGAGAAAGTTGGATCAGTTGCATACAGAGTGGCTTTACCTCAAATTTTATCCCTGGCACACAATGTTTGTCATGTTTCTATGTTGAGAAAGTATATGCCAGATCCATCTCATGTTTTGAGCCCAGAGGTAGTTCAGTTGGAAGAGAATCTATCTTATGATGAACAACCAGTCCATATTCTTGACCATTTAGAGAAAGTGTTGCGGAATAAGGTAATTCACTAGGTAAAGGTTTTGTGGAAAAAACCATAAGGTTGAAGAGGCAACGTGGGAATCTGAATATGCTATGAGGGATAAATACCCCCCATTTATTTTTATAACTGAATAAAAATTGCAAGGATGCAATTTCTAAAATCGGGGAAGGATGTAACATCCCAAGTAAACAAAGAATAAGACATATTTCATATTTATTAATATTTGTGAATTAAATATTGATTTTACTTTAATGGGGTTTCAATGTTTGATAGCGTACCCGATACGCAACAACGAGTTTCTTTGTAATCTTAGGTCGCACACTAATAATATAATATTATTATTTTAAATGGCAGTTAGCTATTAGCCATTTTTTTGGAGGGAATTAACAAAACTAACTATAATATGTTTATGCATGTTTTTTAAATGTATTTACATTCATCCAATAAATGTTAGAGGCTTAAAATGTGAATAAATCTAATTTTAAGAATAATTTACATTAAAAGGCCGATTTACCACCTTTTAATGAAGAACCCATTTTAAATATAGTTTTGGAACTTGAATAGATTCTATATGAACAAATAAAATCCTTCTTTAGAATGGGGACATCAAAATGTACTTTGTGTAAATTTTTGGAATTTTTCCGATAAAGTTCATTTTTTAACGAATAATGAAAATATTGTATTTTAATTAAAAAGTTATTTTTAATATAATTTATTTATATGGTTAGATTATATATTTAATTGGTTTTAAAGTGAAATTAAAATATATTTTTACCATTTAATCCAATGTTTTTCATTGTAACAAATTTCACTTTGTAATTGGACATGAACAAGTGTCGATCTTTTGATAGTTATTGTTTCTTAAAAAAATGCTATTTGTTTTAACAGTAGAAATTAATTTTAAAATTAATTAATCAAACATTTTTGTTTTGACCTTTTAAAAATAAAAATCAATTTTGAATTTGGAATATCAAATATAGCTTAGGCTGATTTGTTGTTATTTTTATGAAAAACAACAATTTTTGATGAATAGTGAAACCACTTAGTGGTAGTTAAAAAAACTGACTTTTTCATTTAAATGAAATTTTACGACATTTGTGAATTGAATTTCAAAAATATGACATACATGGTTGTTATAAAGAAGTAAAATTTGGTTGATTATGATAAAAAATAATTTTCAGTGAATAGAAACTTTTGACTTTTATTTACAGCGGTTAAAGGTAAATAGGGTAATTCATGGTTAAAAGAAAATTATATTAATTCAAAATTACCTTAAAACTTGTCCTAAACTTATTGTATGAGTATTGGCTGACCATGGGAATCCTTGGGTCGATTTTGGGACCCTAGGAGCCACTTATAAATGATAATGACACTTTAGATTAATTAATTTAATGTAAAGACAAAATTAACATTAACAAAAATCTTTCAGTAATTAATTTTTATATAGTGTTATATAAGTCCTATTTTATACTATAAATATTCATTGTAAAGATACAAATATTTCCTACATGATAGTATATTTTTATAATTTTTAGACATCGAATAAATTAAATTATTTATGAAACAATAATGATAAAGTATTTACCTCATTAATAAATGATTTAAATAAATAAGATTATATTGATTAAAATATTATCCAAAACCTGTCCAATTCTTATTGGATGATTTTATTTCGACCATTAGTCATCATATCTTCATCTTTAAATATTTTTGGACGATTAGAAAACGAATATCATTATATAATAAAATAATATTTTCACACTTTCCTAAAGAGACCCTCCTCTCCCTTATAAATGGAGACCATTTCTATCCAATTACTCACACCTCTAAATTGTTTTGGATCGTCCAACCTCTTCCAAATTAATCTGCCTACATCCCTCTCCTCCTCCTAAAAGAATTACCTTAGGAATAAGGCACTTCAAAAAGTCCTTTTGGTTCAAACCAAAGGGAGTTACCGAAATTAAAGATAACAATTTCTCTTAAATTGTTTTCTTTTATTTTACTTCTACAACCCCTAAAATAATATTATTTATTTCTTTTGTAACACCACCATTATCATAAATATACTAGGATGTTGTTATGATATGTATTCTAACTACACTTACACACACCTCCAACTAATGGATGAAGAATATAATGTTTCTGTGGATGGAAAACTAACGCCTCACGAAACGATGATTGTTCAATTACATCTTACTGCCTATCATGGTGGCCATTATGATGGAACTGTATTTAGATATGATATATATTATTTTTATGATTTATTTATTCTTTTTTACTTCCCATTTATAGAACAACATTATGGTTTCCAATGTGGGTAAATACGATAATCTCATTTGAGGAACTGCGGACTACCGCCCCCTCAAAGTGATGTGATTCGTTAATGCCTTATGTGGGATTTATAAAGGATGGATTTAATGATATTATATATTATATTATACTGGAATTATAATATACCTATGTATCATTATGTTTTAATTCAATTAAAATAAGAAATAGAAATGAAAGTAGCGTTCATGTGTATTTACGGCTTACCGTCTCCATGAAGGGTGCATTTCATTTCTTACCTCTAAATGTTATGTACTATTATAGATACATGTATATGCTGGATATATATAATATATGTGAAACCAAATTTATGAATATCATTCTGGATATAATGAACATTGACCACATGAACAACATGCAATTATATGAAGTCCATTTTTGACTCAAGTACCAAATATCGACAAAACGAACGTTATTAACTTAAATGATTGCATAATGTTTATAACATGGTAATAAGTGATATAAAAGGAATAATAAACTTGAAAACGGTTCTTAAGAAAGTAGAAATTAACTTTAGTTTATTATTCAGTATGTTAAAGAATGATCGGTTCAAGTCGGACACGAGGTAAGGGAACTTCTAAACCCAATTTCCGTTCTTTGGGTTGATCTTATCTTTATTGTTTATGTCGTTATTTGATCATGTGAGAAATGATTATTTATATCTTATTATTTATTTATAATTGATTTGTGTGTTATTATATTGAATACACATAATCGATCTATTTTATTTATAAAATGATCTTTGTAAGGGACTTCGTCTCAATCTTCTTTCATTGAGGCATATTTTGTAATCTTTTGAGATATAATAGTTATGTCCTAATTCTCTAAAACTCGAAACCATGAAAATATCCTCAATGTGAATTATTCATTTAATTCAATATTAAGTAAGTTTTAAAGCTGGGGCCTTATAGTTTGATTTATTTTTTCCATATTATTTTCAATTTTATGTTTAAAAAGGCTGTTGTTTTTATCACACATCTTGCCTTAAAAGTAAGTAGCTTACACTAAATTATTTACCCTTACTTGGCATCTGAGATCTCCCCTTTTTTATGTTTTATCTTCCAAGGATTCCAATAATTGTATTATGATTGATATACAGGGTTAATATAAATGGAATAATGGTGTTCTCAAAGAAATATCTATATTATGTATTATTTTTGAAATTATAATGTAATGTTAATTTATATAATTTATTTTCCAAGACTGTTAAACTGATCATTCTTTCAGGACATGATTCCTTGTAATCATTCCAATGTATTAAAATAATTCACCAGCTCTAGGTAAGTGGGGTCGGGGAATTACAGTTTGTATCAGAGGATGTTTAGAAATAACCTTTGAAACTAGATTTAGATGATCTCTGATTAGAGCACATTACCCTAAGATAGACTTTGAGGACTAGTATAGAATAACATCCTAGAATTTTGGTAATGTAGAGATTTTGTGAGTTTTCCAAGAAAATACATCCTTGTATGGATATGTGCAGGTAGAGGTGGCTCTGGTACAGATGTACCTAGTGGTAAAACCCAAAAACACCACTTTGAGCAAGACTCGAATGGGAACTGCTGCGTGACAACGGGCCTTGTTGAACTCTTGTTTACGATACTCCCGGGGGATATGATTAGGATAATTATCATTTTACTTAAAAATAATTATGAAGGATTTATGGGTATATAACTCCTCCAAGAAAATATTTTTATGGATTAGATAAATAAAATATTCAATTTATGTTAGGTATTTTACATGTTTGTAATTATTCGTTGAAATTCATAAACTGACCTAGTGTATGGAATTGTATAGAAATGATGCCCAGTAGATTGAATGTGAACTCCGGCAATACTTATTATCCAAAGAGTAAGAAGGATAATATCTTTAATGGTATTATGCCAACATTTAGAAACGAAATAATCACCCATGTATTCTCAACATATGAAGAAATAGTATCATGTGTTAATACGATAAGTAAGTAATTCTATGAGTCCTATGGCTTTGATGGGAAGCAAGAGAAGAAAAGGATGGAATATATAAAGATGAATAAGGGGAACATGTAAATGAAGTATTCTCCCATATGTGATAACTGTGGAAAGAATCACCTTGGTAAATGATTGAAGGGAATGTGATTTTGTTATAAGTGTGGAGAAAAAGGACACCAAGTATGTGATTGCAAGGGTAAGAAAATAGTTTCAAATGTACAATGCTTTATCTGCAAGGTGTTGGGAAACTACGCGAATCAATGTCCAAATCATTAGAGTATACCCCAAATGCTGCTATTGGGTAAGAATCAAGTTATGATACTACCAAAGATGAAGATGAATCATTAAGAGTTCTTATGTTGTCATTAAAGTGTTGTGTCATTTGAGTGTTGTATCAATGACGAACTATTTATATAAATTATTGAAATAAATAAGGATTGTACCATAGTACTATTTCATTGGGAATTTGAGATTATATGGTCTTGATACTAAGGTAGTAGGTTTGGAATAAGAGATGGTTGATTTGGATAAATTGTATTGGATATTCTTGACTATATTGGAACTGATTAATGGTTTTTTATATCATGATTGTTAGAATATTCAAAACTTTTGGATATAAGGAATATATACAGTATTGCATAAAGGATAGGGGAGCATTAATGTAATCAATAAGATTTTACGGTAATTAAAGGTGGTACCATGTTTTAAATAATATATGATGAAGGTGTTCAAATGTTATTACATTGGAAAAAAAGGATCTCCATTGTGTTTAACTTCCTTATAAATTTTGGACTGCGAGTTTCGATAGAAGTGTTTTGGATAATTCTAAAGGTTAGAATATATTATGTTTGAAATTGTATATTATTGTTAAGGCTATTTTTGGATTTTTATAAAAAGGACAACATGCAGACTGTGTGACAATCTATCTCTTCGGGCAAAGCTATGGGAATCGAACCGACAAGCATACTGCAATTGGGATTCAACACCTACCATTGGACTACATGAAGTCCTTGGATGGTATAATCTAGTTTTTTAATGGTCTTATAGGTGAATTATAAATTCATTATTTTTGGAACCTTATACGATTAGGATAAATAAATTATATTTTTTGAAATATTTTGGACTGAAAGATGAGTTTTTTGTAGGAATTAGTTAAAGGATGTAACTCTACTTGTCAAGTATATATATATATATATATTCCATTTTATTAAGACTAAATTTTATCAACCCAATTTCTGATATGAGCTCTCCATAAAGGTATTTTCTATTTTCAACCATTTATTTTTGATGAAAAATTTCAAATTGTGAGGACGCAATTTATTGAAGGAGGGAAGAATGTAACACCCCAAGATTTTATAGTACATTATTTCTTCAAAGTAATTCAATAACTTACACTACACGCAACACGAAGTTTGAGCGCACCACGACTTACAAAACTTGCCGTTCAAAAGTGTTTATGAATAGTATTAACTGAATTTTGAACTATATACAATCCTTATAATTTTGAATACATGTTGTGTGTTTCTTAGACATAATGTATGAACTCATTCAATTTTTCATATAAAAAAAGTATTTAAAAAAATGCACTTTTACTGCCTTTTAATAGTGAACCCTTTTTTAAATCCAATATTTGTAACTTTTATATATTCAATTTGAAAAAAATCTTTTTCCTTAGAATCAGGACATAAGAATTTAGTTTGAATAAAATTTTGGTGTTTTCTGATAACTTTCATATTTGGGTGAATAGTGAAAAATACTATATTTTAACTGAAAACATATTTTAAAAAAAATAATTTATAGTGTCAAATTATAAATTTTAATGGTTTGGAAGTATAAAGAGATAATATTTTTTCCATTTAATCGAGTTCTAGTCATTGTATGTAATTTCACTTTGAAATTGGACAAAAACAAGTGTCAATCTTTTGATGGTTACTGTTTCTTAAAAATATGCCTTTTGGTTTTGACAATGGGAATTAATTTTAAATTAATAAATGTAACTTCTATGATTTTAATTTGGTTAAATAGACATCATTTTTGAATTCAGAATACCAAAATTATCTTCAGGTGAATTTTTGGTATTTTTCAGAAAACTTTCAATCTTTGATGAATAGTGAAAAACCCTGAGTTATTGTTTATAACCGACTTTTTATTTTAATATTTATTTATTTTAATTAAATTTATTTTACGTAAAAATAGATACATTATACCTATATATTTTCAATTTAAATCATTAGAGTCATTTTGAAATAATATTTGATATATAAAATTTTATTGAACTTTTCACCGTCTTTTATCCACCTTCTAGAAAAATTTGAAAATTCTCATAAAACATAATTTTACTGATTTTGTGAGTGGAATTTTTAAAATCCAAGAGAAATGGATGATATCAGTAAAAAAATGTGGTTCAGTAAGATAAAAATAATTTCTGGTGAATAATGTCTTTTTAATTTTATTTACCACTGTTAAAAGTAAATAGGGTAAATAAGGGTAAAAATTATATTATTCTTACACTAATACATGTCCTAATTATATTTGATAAGTGTAATTAGTCCAAACAAACCTCAGTAATATAATATGACCCTTTATGTCCACTTGGATTAGATTAGTAAATTTATAATTATTTAATTTAAAGAAGAGTTAAAAGAGTTAAAATAAAAGTTTAATAACTAAAACATTTTTAAAATGGGGTTATACATAAGATAAATTAGACTATAAATATTTATTAAAAATATAAAATTATTTCGTACATAATGGTATTTTATTTATAATTTTTAGACATTCAATAATTAAATTTATTTATGACAAAATGATGATGCAGTAATTACTGTATTAATGAATGATTTAAATAATTGATATTATAAATATCCAAATAAATGTAATCTGAAACTTTTTATAAATTCCAATAAATGTTTAATATATTATTTCATGTTAGGGTTTGTTATATTAATTTTTTTTCTATGTAAGAATGCATTTCTGATTTTAACAAAAAAACAAATACCAAATAGTGTCAAAATTGACATAAAATAGTTTTTAAAACAAATACTATATTATTAGTTGAAATAATAGTCCTAAAAATATAAGGGTTGGCCCAAAGACTTATATTATAATTTATATGACAATAATTAACCAATTTTTGTTAGATTGTAATTTTATAGTTTTTTTATTAACCATATAATATAAAAATACAAAGAGACATGGTAAATGTCAAACTATTTAACAAAGAGTTAAATCAAAAAGTTAAGGTTAATATGGTGTCGTAAACCTATCTGAAACCTATTTTCTGAGTGTTTTTCGACCCATACCCACTTTATAATTTGAATAATTCAATTAGGACCCATTAGAAACCGAAAATGAATTTATTATAAAATAATAATTTATGTTTTTCCTAAGGAGCCCCTCACCCATCTTATAAAAGGGCGCATTCTCTTATCTCAAATTCACACCTCCAAAGCCATTTGGCTAGGCCAAAACCTGCCCAAATATCCTCCCAACTATCCTAAATTTTTTTATATGCCTTTATTTGGTCGTAAAGCCAAGCTATGGATCCCTATTGATCAAATCAAAAGGAAGAACCTGAAGAAGAGGTAATAATTTCACCACACTCTTTCAAGTTCTCTTATTCTTCCACTTACTCTTTCATTGTTGTTTCTATTATAAAATAATAAATCAAGTATCTTCTATATTATTTGATGTTATTATAAATGTGGCACAACAATATTCATTATTTTATCCATCTTATGAATGATAATGTCACTATGTGTGCATACGTACGGCTTACCGTCTCCACACCGTGGTGTAATTTTTTATTCAACACTATATAATTTGGATGGATATAATGATGAGTAATATGTATATAAATAATTAAAATAACATTATAATGTCTCTGTAAAATTAATATACCATCCAATTCCACACCTTTAAGGATATTATATTGTCACTCGTGCATACGTACGGATTACCGTCTCCACGACGCGATGTGATTAATTTCCACGTTCAACATTCATCGATGATTATAAAAATATATATTACTAATAAGGAAGTAATATATGTCATAATATGGCTACTAGATATATATATATATGTACTTACATATATCTTATTCACTTAGTTTTGTTCAATACGATATGAAAAGAGAAACAACATTAATGCTTCTGTACGGACTACCGTCTCCATTAATGGTGTTTTTCATTTCATTTATATATATCAATTATATATAATTATATTATAAGTATATATTATATATAAATCATGGTTTATATTCTGGATGTATTTAAATCATGATCTATGTGATGCAATCAAGATTAACAAGTTCAAACACGTACGATAAAGAAAGCGATTTTTACCCGAAATATTAATTTAACATTGAAATTATTATTAAATGGGTAGTATAAATTCATAAATTAATCATGTATTATATAATAAATATTAATATGGTTTTGGAATTATTTAATAACATACTACAATATTCAAACATGAGGTTAAACGTATCCTCAACTAAAAGAAAGTGCAAGGTAAAGTTTAATTCCTCAATATCATTATTATCCGAGATTGTTTATGTGTAAGTATTTAATGGGACATTTTTATAATCCACGACCATTTTTCATAAAAATGATTTTAAAATGAATATTTTAAGGATTTCCGAAAGGTACTCTTTATAACGATTATAATTTTAAATGTTTTAAAGATTTTTCTTTCTAAATATTTTTAATTAATTTCCATGTTTTCAAAATGATTTAGGGATTTATTCATATGGACAAGAATCTTCTGAAATGATAATTCTTTTCAAAAGTTTCAAAGTGGTATGGGGCACTTTGATTCAAGAATATCTTTTAAATTTCTTCATTTATTAATGTGTGTCTTTTAAATAATTTTACCAAAAGGATATTTCTCTCAAAAAGTTTTACTCATTATTTTCAACTATGTCAGCACCCTTTACTAGATATTATTTTTGATTGATGTTGATTTATTATAATACAATCTATAATATTGTATTTAATGAGTTATGATATGTTTGACATTGGATTTTTAATTTTTATACCACTCACGGTTTATGGTTAATTTATTGACATTTTGTATGCTAGTTTTAATACGAATGTTTATCTTATGATTCATGTTTTTCATATGAGGAATGAAGTGGAATTAGTAAGTGGTGGGTGGAGCCCGCTATAGCTCCTCAATGAATTGGTATGTATCATGAGAAAACTAGTGCCTTGGCACGAGGCCTTGACAAAAATTTTATTTGTAGTCTTGGAACAAGGCCTTGACTATGTGGCATTGTTGTCCGGCGTTAGACATCCCCTATTTATGAAATTTGTTATTACATGTAATTATTCGACTAGTAGAATATCCATGTCCATTTTTATATTGTAATGTTTGATTTATTTTTTCCATATTATCTTCAAAATTATGTTTAAAAAGCCTATTGTTTTTATCACACATCATGCCTTAAATGTTTATAGCTTCCACTAAATTATTTAACCTTACTGGGCATCTGAGCTCACCCCTTTTTAATGTTTTATTTTCCCAGGATTCCATGAAGTGTATAATGATTGATATGCATGGTTCAGCTAAATGTAATAATGGCATTCTCAAAGAACTATCTATATTGTATTTTATGCTAGAAATTATAATGTAATGTTAATATGTGTAATCTATTCTCCAAGACTGCTAAACAGATCGTTCCTTCAGGACATGATTATTTGTAATCATGCCAATGTTTTAAAATAATGCACTGGCTCTGGATAACTGGGGTCGGAGTGTTACAGTTGGTATACATGGAATTTTATCAATAACCTTGAAAAGTATATATAGATAATCTCTGATTAGAGCACATTACCGTATGATATACTTTGGGGATTAATATAGAAGAACTTCCTAGAATTTTGGTAATGTAGAGATTTTGTGAGTTATCCGAGAAAATACATCCTTATCTTGATACGAGAAGGTAGAGGTGGCTCTGGAACAGATGTACCTCAGGGTAAAACCCAAAAACACCACATTAAACTAGACTCAAATGGGAACTGGTGCATGACAACAGGCCATGCTGCACTCTTGGTTAAGAAACTCCCGCGGGATATGGTTATGATAATTCTCATTTTATTTACAAATCATTATGAAGGATTTATGAGTATATACCTCTTCAAAGAAAATATTTTTATGAGTATATCCATAAACTGTTAATTGTACGTTAGGTATTTTACATGTTTGGAAATATTCATTTCAATTCTTAAACTGACATTGTTTATTCAATTGTATATAAATTGTGCCCAGTATAACGAATTTGAACTCCAACAATACATACGATCCAAAGAGTAAGATGGATCATATATTTACTGGTATTAAGCCAACATTTAAAAGAGTTATAGTCTCAATTGTATTCTCAATATATGAAGAAATAATATCATCTATTAATAAGATATGTATATAAATCTCTGAGTCCTATGGATTTGAAGGGAAGTAAGAGATGAAAAGGATGTAAGAGATAAAGACGAATAAAGGGAAGAGGGAAAAGCAGGATTTTCCCCTATGTAATAACTGTGGAAAGAATCACTTTGGAAAATGATTTCAGGGAATGGGAGTTTTTTATATGTGTCGAGAAAAAAGGACACCAAGTACATGATTGAAAGGGTAAGAAAAGAGTTTCAAATGTACAATGCTTCATCTAGAAGAAGTTGGGACACTACGTGAATCAATGTCCAAATCCTTAGAGTATACCCCAAATGCTATTATTGGAAAATAATCAAGTTAAGATACTACCGAAGATGAAGAAGAATACTTAAGAGTTATTATGTTGTCATTAATTTAATATGTAATTTGACTGTTGTATCAATGATGTTCTGGTTATATGATTTATGGAAATAAATAAGGATTGACCAATAGTACTATTTCATTGGGAATTTGAGATTATATGATCCTGATATTAAGGTATTAATTTTGGAATAAAAGATTGTTGATTTGGATAAATTATATTGGATATTCTTGACTATATTGAAACTGATTAATGGTTTGTTTTTTTCATGATTGTTGTAATATTCAAAATTTTAGGATATAAGGAATATATCCAGTATTATATATAGGATATGTGAGATTGAATGTAATTAATAAGGTTTTATGGTAATTTGGGGTGTTACCATGTTTTAAATAAGACATGATGAAGGTGTTCATATATTATTACATGAAAAAAAGGGTTTTCATTGTGTTTAACTTCCTTATAAATTTTGGACTGTGAGTTTGGATAGAAGTATTTTGGATAAGTCTAAAGGATGGAATAGATTAAGTTTGAAATTGGATATTATTGTTATGGTCATTTTTGGATTTTTATAAAAAGGACAACATGTAGACCGTGTGATAATCTGTCGCGTTGGACAAAGCTATGAGAATCGAACCCACAACCATACTGCGATTGAGATTTATCACCTACAATTAGAATAAATAAAGTCCCTTGATGGTATAATTTTTTATGGGTATTATTGGTGAATTATAAATTCATTATTTTTGGAACCCTATATGATTATTATAAATAGAAAAAAATTGAAATCTTTTGGAAGGAAAGATGAGTTTGTGGTAGAATTAGTTATAGGATGTAACTATACATGTCAAGTATATATATATATATATATATATATATATTCCCTCTTATTAAGACTACATTTTATTAACCCATTTCCGATCTGAGTTCTCCACAAAGGTATTTTCTATTTTCAACCTTTTATTTTCGAAGAAAATTTTCAAATTACAAGGTTGGAATTTATTGAAGTAGGGAAGAATGTAACACCCCAAGTTTTTATAATACGTTATTTCTTCAATGTAATTCAATAACATTCAATACACGCAACACCAAGTTCAAGCACACCACAACATGACAAACTAGCCATTAAAAAGCGGTTATGAATAGTACTAACTGAATTTTGAACTATATATAATCCTTATAATTTTAGAATCCATATTATGAGTTTCTTAGACATAATGTAATAACTAATTTCTTTTTTCAAATAAAAGATATATTTTTCATAAAATGCACTTTTACCACTTTTTAATGGTGAACCCTTTCTAAATCCAATATTTGAAACTTTTATATATTCAATTTTACAAAATAAACATCGTCTTAAGAATCGGGACATAATAATTTAGTTTCAATAAAGTTTTGGTGTTTTTCTCATAACTTTCATATTTGGATGAATAGTGAAAAATATTATATTTTAACTAAAAACAAATTTTTTAATAAAAATAATTTATAGTCTTAAATTATACATTTTAATGGTTTTGAAGTATAAATTGATTAAATTTTTACCATTTAATCCAATTCTGGTCATTGTAAGTAATTTTACTTTGAAATTGGACATGAAAAATTGTAAATATTTTGATAGTTACTATTTCTTAAAAATACGCCTTTTGGTATGACAATGGGAATTAATTTAAAATTAATAAATGCAACTTCTATTTTTTTAATTTGGTAAAAAATACTTCATTTTTGAATTTGGAATATCAAAATTAGCTTAGGGTGATTTTTTGGTTTTTTTCTAAAAATGGTCAATTTTACCTGAATAGTGAAAAACTTTGAGTTGTGGTTTAAATCCGACATTTTATTTAAATAATTATTTATTTTATTTAAATTTATTTTAGCTCAAAATAGATACCTGATACCTATATATTTTCAATGTAATTCCTTGGAGTCATTTTGTAATAATATTAGATATATAAAATTTTATTGACCTTATCACCGTCATTTACCCACCTCCTAGGAAAATATGCAAATTCACAAAAAACATAATTTTACTACTTCGGTGAGTGGAATTTCAAAAATACGAGAGACACGGTTGATATCAGTAAGAAAAATGTGGTTCAATAAGATAAAAATATTTTTTGGGGAATAGTAACTTTTTAATTTTATTTACCACGGTTAAAAGTAAATAGGGTAATTAAGGGTAAAAATGATATCATTATTACCCTAACACATGTCCTAATTCTATTGCATATGTGTAAATCAACCAAAAACAACCTTAGGATTAAAATATGACGCTTTAGGTCCACTAGGATTTGTTTAGGACATTTATTATTATTTAATTCAATGAAGAGTTAATTGAGTTAAAATCAATGTTTAATAACTAAAACATTTTTAATATAGGGTTATACATAAGATTTATTATACTATAAATATTCATTATAAAGATAAAAATATTTCGTACATAATGGTACTTTATTTATAATTTTTAGATATTAAAAAACTAAATTTATTTATGACATAATGATAATGTAGTAATTATCGTATTAATGAAAGATTAAAAAAAATTGACATTATAAATATCCAAATAAATGTAATTTGACACTTTTTATAAATTCCACTAATTTTCTAAGTTATTGTGACATGTTAGGGTTGTTTAGATCAGTTTTTTTCTATGTAATCATTTTTTTATCATTTTAACAAAGAAACAAAAACCATATTGTGTCAAAATTGATACAAAATAGTTTTTAAAACAAATATTATATTATTAGTTGATATAATAGTCGTAAAGATCTAAGGATAGGCCAAAAGACATATCTAAAAATATATATGTCATTTATTAACCAATTGGGGTTCTATTGGCATTTTATAGTAATTTTATTAACCATATAATATAAAAATACAAAGAGACATGGTAAATGTCAAACTATTTAACTACGAGTTAAATCTAAAAGTTATGGTTAATATGGTTACCTAAACCTATCTAAAACATATTAGTTGAGTGGTTTTAGACCCAGACACACCTTAGAATGTTTATAATTCATTTTGTATCCTTTATAAACCGAAAAGTAATTTATCATAAAATAATATTTTAAATTTTTTCTTAGGTTCCTCTCACCCCTCTTATAAAAGGGAATTTCCCCTTCTTTCAAATTCACACCTCCAAAGAAATTTGGATCAGCCAAAACCTACCCAAATATCCTCCCAATTATCCTACCATCATCCTAGAGGCCTTCCATTGGTCAGAAAGCCAACCTATGGATCCCTTTTTATTAAATCAATAGGAAGAACCCGAAGAAAAGGTAATAATTTCACCACCCTCTTTCAAGTTCCCTTCTTCTTCCACATACTCATTCATTGTTGTTTCCATTATAAAATAATAAATCCATTATCTTATATATACTGTGATGTTATTATAAATATAGCACCACTATATTAATTATTCAATCCATATTATGAATGATAATGTCACCATGCGTGCGTACGTACGGCTTACTGTCTCCACACCGTGGTGTAATTTTTTATTCAACACTATGTTATTTGGATGGATATAATGATGAGTAATATGTATATAAATAATGAAAATAACATTATAATGTCTCTGTAAAATTAATATATCATCCAATTCTACACCATTAAGGAAATGATATAGTAAATCATGCGTACGTACGGATTACTGTCTCCACGACGCGATGATATTCATTTCCACGTTCACCATTTATCCACGATTATAAAAATATATATTACAAATAAGTATGTAATATACGACATAATAATCCTACTAGATATATATATCTGTGTGTGTGTGTGTGTACTTACATATAACTTATTCACTTAGTTCCATTCAAGACGATATGAAAACTGAAACAACGTTTATGCGTACGTACGGACTACCATCTCCATAAACCTTATTTTTTTCATTTCATATATATATAAATATATTGATTATACATATTTATATTCTAAATATATATTATATATAAATCATGTTTTATATTATTTAAGTATTCAAATCTTGATCTATGTGATACAATCAAGGGTAACATGTTAAAACATGTACAATAAAGAAAAAGATTATTACCTGAAATGTTAATTTAATATGGAAATAATTATTAAATGGGTAGTATAAAGTCCTAAAAGAATTATGTATGATATCATAAATATTAATATGGTTCTGGTATAATTTAATATCATACTACTATCTTTATATAGGAGTATAAATGTACCCTCGTCTAAAGTAAAGTGCAAGGTAAGGGTTAATTCATAAATCTCATTATTATCAGAGATTGTTAATGTGTTAGTATTTACTGGGACTTTTTTTTCATCCATGTCAATTTTTCATAAAAATGACTTCAAAATAAATATTTTAATGATTTTTGAAAGGTAATATTTATCATGATCAGAAATTTGAATGTTTTAAATATATATCATTGTAATTTTTTTTAAATTAATTTCCATGTTTTCAAAATGATTTTAAAGATTTATTTATATGGACATGAATGTTTTAAATGATAATTTTTTTCAAAATTTTGAAAGTGGTATGAGACACTTTGATTCAAAAATCTCTTTTAAATTACTTTCTTTATTAATGTGTGACTTCTAAATTATTTCAAAAAAAGGATATTTCTCTCAAAAAGTTTTACTCATAATTTTAAACTATGTCAGAATTCTTTACTGGATATTATTTTTGATTGAGGTTGATTTATTATAATTCAATCTTCCATATTGTATTTAACGAGTTATGATATGTTTCACTATGGATGTTATATTTTTATAACATTTATGGTTTAAGGTTAATGTTTGACATTTTTTTTGCTAGTTTTAATACGAATGTTTATGTTATTCTTCAAATTTTTCATAGGAGGAATGCAATGGAATAAGTGACTTGTTGAGCCCGATATAGTTTCTCGATGCATCGGTAGGTCTCATGAAAAAAACTAGTGTCTTGGCATAAGGCCTTGAAAAATATGTTATTTTTAGTCTTTGCAGAAGGCCTTGACTATGTGGTAATGATGTCCAGTATTATGAATTCACTCATTATGAAATTAGTTATTACATGTGATTATTCGACTAGTAGAATATCCATGTGCATGTTTATATGGTAATGTTTGATTTATTTTTTCCATATTATGTTCTTGTTTATGTTTAAATAGTCTATTGTTTTTACCACACATCTTGCTATAAAAGTTTATAGCTTCCTCTAAATTATTTACCCTTATTGGGCATCTGAGCTCACCCCTTTCTTATGTTTTATTTCCCCAGGATTCCAAGAAGTGTATTATGGTTGATATGAAGGTTTAATCTAAAATGAATAACGGTGTTCTCAAAGAACTATATATGATGTGTTTTATGTTTGAAATTATAATGTAATGTTAATGTATGTAATCTATTTTCCCATACTGCTAAACTGATCATTTCTTCATGACTTTATTCCTTGTAATCAGGCCAATGTATTAAAATAATGCACCAGCTTTGCGTAACTAGGGTCAGGGCATTACAATTGGTCTATGAATTTCGTTTATTATTTCATTATATAAATAATTTCAATAATGATATAAATATAATTCATATTCACTATATACATGGTAATTTTCATTCATGAAATTTTAGGAAAAATAATGAAGTACATACCTTTTAGATACAGTAGGTCATGCATACAAATGAACGTTGTTTTTATTTTTCTAGAAGTAAGAAAAAAATAAATATAAAAAATAAATAACGATTCTGAAATCATTATTTTATCAGTTTTAATATATATATACTCATTAAATTAATTAATAATATTATCCATATAAATAAAATGAAATTTAAATCACATCATTATGTGGATGTACTAATCCACACATACACACAATCGACATTATTTTTTTAATTGTATTGAAGGTATGGAGATAGATAATTTATTTTCATTGTATAAGAATAATTATTTCATAATTCTTATATATAAAAATTCAACCCATAATATCACCCACTCATAAATTATTATGATGTGAAATGAAATTTATCGTTTCTTATTTACAGTATGATAAATGTTTGCATGATCATTAATTTTGAATCCCATTTAATGTAAATTTTATGAATACATGTGGTTTCATAATTATAATAAAATATAATTTCATTTATGATTCTTAATTTACTATTTTATAAAGATTAAAATATATTTATTTGACGAAAAATTATAATTAAAATAAAGTGACCGGTTAAGGTTATTATATATTCTTTGAAGTAACTCATTTTGAAATACTATTATGGTATCCTTGGTTATTCTTTTAGAAAAATAATCCCCACTAGAAAGTGGATTTGGGAGTGTAGAGGAGAACTACGATTAGTAATTTCAAGCTAGGATGCTCAATGTGATCCTAATTAGATAAACGTGGGTGTGATTTTTTAAATGAGGCTAGGGGAACCTTTCAAATTTCTTATAAGATTAAAATGTATTAAATAAATTATCATGAAAAATTATTTAAAATGGACTACGATTTGGAAATGGATTATATTTTTTACCATATTTTATTTTCACTGTCATCTTTTATTATTTACAAATGTTAAGAATCATAATAAATTATTATTTTCATAACATAGCATTATTATCAAATTAGATACAATTTGATTAGATTGAATAAAAAGAAATAAATATTAGACTAGAATTATAATATAAATATTTTAAAATATAATAAAATTTGATATTATTATACATAATTTGTGGAAAAATTTTAATCAATAAAATTATATACCCTTAAATATTTTCAATTTCATATTATAAGTTTTTATACTAATAGGATAAATTCTACATTAGTGTTGTAAAATAATTTAAGGTCAATATATAATTGATAAAAATTATATATAAATTTCTATAATTAAAAATAATTTCATTCATCTCAAAATTGAA
Source organism: Viscum album (assembly GCA_963277665.1). Taxonomy (NCBI): domain Eukaryota; kingdom Viridiplantae; phylum Streptophyta; class Magnoliopsida; order Santalales; family Viscaceae; genus Viscum; species Viscum album. The sequence continues at coordinate 246,577,290 of OY728160.1, read as the reverse complement.
ACTTATATTCATTCATAACATTTATTTTCCCCTATGCAAACGCATAATATATATTTAAAACTAAGAGAGTTAAAATATTTAACATTATTTCATGTACATATAAAATTGGCCATTTTCATGGATAAGTGTTCATTAAATAAAATTAGAGACTAAGGTTATAATTTTAAAATTCCATTTATCTATTAATAATTTGGATGATAATCATAGCCTTATCAGTCAGGCTTAATCTATATTAACACTATTTTCTCTTTACCATTGTGATAAATTTTACAATGGTTAATATTAATATTGGAAAAACAATAAAAGGGATGCATTAGAAAACTTAAAAATAGTGACTTCCAATATGGAATGAATCTCATCAAATAAAATTTTTTATGTGGTAGAAATTAATTTTTAAACAAGCACACATCATGCGATTAGATTCAATTTTTTGTAAAATAATTTTTTTAAAATAAAACGTGATTTATACAAAAATAATGAACGGAAAATATAGAAAATTATTGAAAAATATAGTATTTAATATATAATATTCTATTTTATTTAAAAAAATAACTAATAGTAATTTTATAAATAAATTATATAAAAATACAATGTCTTTATAAAAATATTTTTTTAGAAATATATATATTTTACAAATTTTTTTTTGTATTTTCATTATTAATGAACTAATTCCCAAATACATAATTTCTAAATATTTAACCATATATTGTTTAAAAATTAGTAAGTATTAATAATACATATCACTACAAAATATACAAGAGAACAATAATTTTATTGTATTTTAGGGTTTATTTCAATTATGTGTTCTGTGTAATGAAATATATCAAATAAATTAAATTTAATTTTAAAAATTCATACAATATTGTGATGTTACATTTCCCCCCCGCCCGTAAAAAGAAATTTTCCAACAATAATCAAGACTCTGATTAAAAAAATAGATATCATTAATTTATTACATAATCATGTTCTCGTATAGCTTCTTCAAATTCGTGGTTTATCTAGATAGAATTAAAATGTGAGTGGTCTTGTTATATAAAAATGATTCTCTATTATCTATTATTATTTCAATTGCTCTTCGTAATATAGATCATGGTTAGGTAGTATAATATATATTCTTAGTACATGTGATGGTTTAGGTATTTACATCCTCAATATAGATACATGGAAAACATCATGACTGTGAGAGATGTTTGATTGAGGCACTCAATAATAATATTACATTCCTGTAAGATCAATAATCATGATGGTTCTAATAAATCGAGGGCATAACATTACCTTCGTTACAAGTCTCATAAACTTCTTCCATAGTGTGATTCATAGAAAATAAATTCACTAACATCAAATTGTAGTGCATGTTGATGATTATCAGCATAACTATTCTATCAACTATGATTTTCTATGATGTTTTATTGAAAGGATTTGATAATATCATTCATTTCTAAAAATATCATAGTAACTATAATATTTCTATCTCTAATCTCATCTCTACTTATTGGAGATTTACACATCTTTCTATCTACAACTTCATATTTATCCATAAGAATTAATGATTGAAATCTATTATTGTTAGAAAAATAATCTTGTGGAACGTATTGATCACAAAAACATTTCAAATCCATAGGAAATAATCTCAGAATAGCATCTTGGGGTTTTTTGTACACTTAGACTCTACATATATCTATGTATGATACGCCAAAATAAAAAAAACACTGTATTGGGATACTTTTTAAGACATCTGCAAAACATAGAGTCAAAATGTGGACCCTGATCAAATACCATTTAATGTGTTACTCCATTAAAAACACCACATCATTAACATCAATTCCTATAATATGATCTAAATAGAAATATTTAATAATGAAAATTAAGTGTGCTGATATTGTATAGAAATTAGCTACATCCCATATAACACTATTCTCTTTTACTGATTTGGGAAATCTAATGATCAAATATATGGTGGTTTTTACACATTTATATTTCTATATGGGTAATGGTTGTAAAATAGACATAGAACACTATCTATTAGGTTTAATTTTTCATCTTACCATGCACTATAAAACATTCTCTTCAATATCACTCTTCACTTTGTCAACTAAAACTATTATTTAAAATATGTATAGAACTTTTTTACTTCCATCACAAATAGAGAATGTTGATTTAAGATACTCGTACAATTAATCCTTCTTTAAATATGCTAAATACGGGACACATACATGTTTCTAGGAAAATATTATTCCATCACAATCAAGGTGATCCTCAAGAACATTTTCTACATTCTTCATTAAATCTAAATATTTTTTCTACACCTCTTTAATCTATACTAGGATATATGGTTGAATACCCATTTGATAAAGATATGATTTTCCCCTTCCATCAAGATTTCAATATCCATTATTTTAAAATTAAAAAATATTTCATTTTATTTTATCATCATCATATATAATGTTTCTTGATCCATTATACTCGAGGCTTCCACTTACATGTTTAATTTCATTTATATAAATATATTGAGCTATAATAAGCCTCAATAAATTCCATCCATATTATCTGGAACATATTAAAATATTTATATGTGAAAATAAACATTAAATTTTTTGGATCAATATATATATCACACAATTATCTATGATGTTAATTCCACTTTATCCATAATGTAATTATTATTACATATAACTTCTAATCTTGTGTTGGGTAATTTTTATATAAAATATTAAATTTTCATGTAAGAAATTCTATAACCATATATTTCATCTTTGGAATACATCCTAATGTCCTATTTGATAAATAACTATATATTGAAAACCTTTTTCAACTGTATGGTAAAGCATTAACATTTAAACAGTCCAACATTCTAACCAATGACATGAATTTTTTTTCACATTCATTTATCAAAGGTAACCTTGATCGATTCTGAGCTATCGTGGTGAGTAGATTAGAATGTCTTCTGATATTCAGTAAGAAGATCAAATAATCTCTATCCAATCCAAAAAATAGATATAGTAATAGTGTCTTGTCTTGGAAAATGTTCAATAATATTTTAATTTGGACGATCTACTAGTATACAATCATAATAGATTATAAATCCCATGAATGAAACTTTATGTATCCAAAATTCACAATTTGAATTTTTTCATAATAATTATCACTCTTCAAGGGATTTAAAAATCCATATTTACCTTTATTCAGTTCTATACTATTTTAATATATTGGAATTTCATCTATAAATACTGTACAAAATGATTAATGTTATCTCTAATCAGTCTATTTATTAAATACATGTTGATAGTCAGGGACATACAAATACCAAATAAAATCACTATAAATTTACAAGGCATACACCTAGTTTAAAATTTTGTCCTGGGAATATCCCCATTTTAATCCCTAAATTTATGATATCAAAAATGATTTTAAATCTCAAAAAATTAGTCATCACTGTGTAGTTTTTTAAAAGTTCTTTAGTACATGGTTATGATACTTATTATTGATTTTTATTTTTTATGTTGTTAATAGTAAATGTTATGTTGTATTTGTAAATGTTACTTCAAAAAAATGTATTTTTTCACCACATGGGGGCACCCATGGGCAAATTAATTCTATTTAAATATTCTCAGGGTTTTTCTTCTTTAGGTCTAAAATATAAATTGAGGCCAATATATATGGTGTCATAGAAATATGTATAGAACATGGTATGATTTCTACTGATAAGTAACCTTATATAATTGGTTATGACTAGCCAATTCATTATAAAATATGTAAAAAGAACTCTAAAAAATATCTATTTTATTGATGTTGAGTTTTTCCAAACCAATTGATAATAAAAACCCATCCAAATATGAATTGAGACCCATACAATAGATAATTTTTCCATTTAAATATATTACTTTTTGGTGCACTAATATCAAAACAATGGTTGTTTTGGAATAAAAAATGTGACTTCCCTTCCCTAGAAAATGGTGTTGGATTTATGTGTTTATGGGAATTCCATATCCATGAAAAACATCAAACTCATCCAATGGATGGATAACATGATTTAAAAGAAGTACATTCATATAAACATCAACCAGAAAATAATAGAATATTATATATGTGATGATCATTAAATTAGTATAGTTCATTTCTAATTCAATATAAAATCATTGGGGATGTAATACGGAGCCCCGAATTTTTTTTAAATAAAACAGTGGGAAGATATCAAATCGAATAAGACATTAGAATTTCTAGATTATATGGTTAATGTAACTTTAATTATGTCGTTACTATTCACCTCATCAGAAATTATGATTGAAATATATTTCTTTCTCTCCTTGTTTATGAATTTATTAAAATAAATCATCGTTACTATCCAATGAATTTGGTAAATTATTGTCATAATGACCATACTCCATTAATTTGAGAAAATTCATTGTAGGTTCTTTGTTTTTTTGTGATTTATCAAAATTATAATTAGTATTTTATATATTCCAAAAAGACTATACTCCAATTTCATATGTACCATCCATTCCATAATTTAAATTATTACCATTTCCACAAACATAATTTCAATATGTTTCTTACAAAACATTGAGAATAAAGAAATTTATATCTTTATCCCTCCATGGTTTTTAGAATTCCCATTGATTTCAAAATTTATTTTCAATCATTCCAATGTGATTGTTGAGTAAAATTGATAACAGTTTCCACCATGATTGCATATTTAACTATTTCATCACAATAATTTAATTCCCTTTTAGAAAATTCCATTTAGAGACTTGGTTTTAAGAAAATAATGTATCTATTCATCTTAATCAAATATTGGAATAGAATAATAGAAGCATACATGAAAAGTTTATAAATGACTTTGTCTAGTTACCAATAGAGTGATCATCGTTCAATTTCAACTCGATTAATTCTCTCCAATTTCATATGAAAAATAAATGAAAACTAAATGTTGTGAAATATTCTTTAAAACTCATCCCACTCCACATATTAATTTTCTTCATATTTAATTGATTCCTTGATAAGGTTCCAATATTTATTTTCTACACAATATAAATTTTTATCAACAAAAATAACATACTTATGTTTTAAACATTGAGGTCTGTAAAATATATTTTCTGTGTTATTGATAAATTTTTTTCACCATGTTGATTAGTGGTCCCACTAAAAAAGTTCATTGTATCTCCATTAAGGTCACAATAGAATTTTATTCCCTCCTCTTATTTTTTTGGAATGATGGAATGATTAATAGCTCAATAATGTTTTGTGAACATATCAATGAAAATTTCATTCTGTCTCCCATAACATTGGGTTTCATTGGATGAAAATCATTTCATTTTATGTCGTATTCAATATTAACATAGTTACCTTTTCTTTGATGCATTGAATAAATATAAAAATCACAGTGTGTGATATAATACTCATATTTTAAAATCATATATTCATGAAAAATAATTTATATAATTTATAAATTATGAAACAGTTTTTAAAATCTATAACACCATTGGTTGAACCAAGTTTATCCATGTTCATTACTTATAATGTTATGATATTATCCTATATTGGATTCATCCTCAGGGACCTAATGATTTCTAATCCTATTTTTTAAAGGTCAACTAAAAAATTCTTTGATACCAAATACAGAAGTATGAACATTCTAACATTAGGCTATAATTGTTACCTATTAGTTAACTCCATGGGTAGATACACCTCTTTAGTGGGATCCTCACCATCATCTAAAGTTAAATACCTTTCATCATGATTTCCTTGGGTGGAGATTCTTTCATTAGTCAACATGAACATGTGAGGGTTACCATGGATCATAATCACTCATTTTATCTAATATAAACTATAAACACCCAAATATTTCATTAATATAGATCACATAATAATAGATTAAAACTTATTATATATCATAATGATCCATGTAAGAATTTTTTTATCCTAGCTTCATTAGAAACATTTTCTTATAAATAATTTCTTCATAAATGATCTGAAATGTATCCCACTATGTTAAAAAAAACAATAACCCTTCTTATACCTATCATAAAATGTAAAATTTATCATATCCTTATGAAAGGGAAAATAAAAAAAGCATGATCTTAGATGGTTAGTATGGATAAATAGGGGGTTATCATTAATCAGTTGATAATAACATGAACATATGGGCATCCAAAAATGAGCATAACATTTTAAAATTATAAACTACATATCATAAATCATAATCAAGAGGAATGGTATAGAACATGGTAGTCCATAAGACATGAATCATAATGGAAAAAAATATGATTCGTGAGAGAATAACAATAGCATGAGACATATGTTTTTTCATAATCATAAGAATATGAAATAATTAGCATATCTATCAAGGAATGTATGTAAGTTTCTCATATAGGAATTGGTTCACACCCTATACCATTTTACTATTTACTGTTTACTCCCAAGAATATAATATTTGAAATATTCAATTACAAAACTAGGATCACTCCCCATTCCAATCCTATTGATCACAAGAGATAACAATCATTACCAAATGAATTGGAGATAGTTATAGGTATAAAAGGTCAAATAATTTAAATCATAATTAAGTTATAGGGAGATTAAAAAACATTAATCATATCAAAAACCATGAAAAAATAAATTTTTAAACATTTTCATATATCTAACCTCTGGAAATGGAACGGGGTTCACAAACATTTAGATATAGAATAACCCATGGAAAATGAAGGAGTCTCATAAAAATATAATAATTAACATAAACCCTCCTAAAAAAATAATTATTATGGTATCCTTGCATGCTATCCCCATTAAATAAAAATGGGAATCAATGGTTGTAGTCTATGATTAATAGAAAAACCATTAAATGATCATTAAAACATTCTTGAGGAAAATAACCATTCGATTTTTAAATATAGACATTAAAATTTTAATTTTTTAAAAATTATTATTGAAAAATATTAATTTTTATATAATAAGGGAACATTATAAATTAACCAAAAATTTATTGATATTTCATTATAGTGGGAAATTATCTTTATGTCAAATAAGATAATATAAAACAGTTTATTTAAACATTTATAAAAAAACCAAAAATTACCTCATAAGCAAAATGAAATTAAGATTATATTTGATAACTTTTGTAAAAATTCAATCATGTATAATAAAGACATTAAAAAATCATAGTAAAATAGAAAAAACAAACTATAAAATGTTTCAATATAAAATGGATATGGAAGAGAAGTCATTTTCGATCGATGAGTAAACTAAAGTCAATTTTAATTAAAAATACTTTTAGTCTCCCAAGAATAATAGGTGGGGAAAATGGAATGAAAAAATTGATTTTCTATAACTTACTAGATGATAAGAAGTTTTAAAAAATTCTTTATAGGTATAGAATAATTTTTTATCAAAATCACAATCATAAACAATCTTCATGAATAATT